>OY728159.1:494459764-495709764 GCA_963277665.1 Viscum album
ATTTACTTTACTACAATGTTTGAGGACTTGGTGCATGTATGATCGGATGAATAATATAAGCGAGGAGTTTATTTTCATGGACCAGTTCCTTTCAAAATGTGTTGTAATTTGGTGGTAGAATTCAGAACTACTTTAAATTTTTATTATTTTAATGCTTAGTTTTGGATTCTTGTTTTTGGTTAAATGGTTTTGGAATTTACTCATGGATGATTGGTTATTTTCTTGTTCTTGAAAGACAATGAATCCAAGAAGATCACATCCAAATACAAGAGGGGAATCTTTGAGGTAGGTTCCATTGGTGGATCCTCTAATGGACCCTTCTTTGGTTAAAGAATTGATCCATATAATTCAGACTCTGGGGACAATGGGTGCAGTGAACCCAGGATGGGTAGTGGATCATGGTAGTAATTTACCAAGAAGCATCCCCCAGAATTTCATAATTATAAAGGACGACTAGATTCAGAGAAGTATCTTGAACATATTGATAGGATCCTGAACATTTTGAGGACTCCATAGGATTATCAAGTAGTTTTTTCCACAGATATGTTTAATGAACTAGGAAGAATATGGTGGTACATGATAGTGAAAACTAATCTTCATGAAGGTCTTATGTGGTTTCTTTCAAAAACTATTCAATCATCATTTTTATCCCAAGACTTTACATGTGGAAAAAACCGAGGAGAATCAGATGTTGGAGAAAGGAAAGTGTACCATTATAGAGTAATCCACCCGATTTACTAAGCTAGCGCATCTGGAACCACAACTTGTCACTAATTAATACCTAAAGGCTTTAAGACTCCTAGAAATTTTCATATTTTTGGGTGATTTGGCCATCTGAAGTACTTCTGTGATAAGATGTATCAAGGAAGTAAGGCATGACCCAATTTCACCAAGGGGTCTCAGGTTCATGTTAATTCTTCCAAGGGTTATGAGTCTCATTATCAGTCCAAAGGGTATGTTTATATGGCTATGTCTGGATGACTCTATGCAGTGTAGTGTGTTCCAGATGAATCTAAAGAAGGTCCATCTACTGTTAGAGGTACTATGTTAATTTATCATCTACAGTACTAGATTTGTTCGATATAGTTGCTACTCATTATTTTAAATCCTCAAAGTTGGTTGACTTTTTTTGTTGATACATTTGCAGATCATGTCATTCTTATTGGATCTTTCCAAGACTTTAGGAAAGAGGTATGAACAATATTTTAAATTCCCTGTGTGTTGGGTGGTGATACCTGACTTTGAGGTGGTTTCAGACTTCATAGAGCTTGATCTTGAGATCTTTGACTTGATTATAGGCATGGATTGGATTATTAGCATAAATGTACAGATGGAATATTATTGATCTTAGGTACATTTATTATCTATTGATGCGGTTACTCATGTTTTTCAGGATGAGTGGGACTCTAGATCAGGAAGGGTGGAGCTGATTGTTCCTTATGCCAATTTAATCTCATGTCAACTGTAATAAATGTTTTTTAATGTAGTTGACCTGTTCTTGGAAAATCACCTACATAATGTTGTGTGTGCATGCCGTTAGGTATTTCTAGTTGATTTTATGGCATAAATCTATAGAGATAGGTCAAGTTTTTTAATGACCTTCTCCCTAGAATGATGACTATTTCTTTTCCATCCTATTGAATGAAACCTGCTAATTTGGTGGAACATAAATTACAACTTGAGGACCTAGAGGTGAAATGATTTATTTTTCCTAGAGTGACACCCTAGGATTCACCTATAATATTTTCTAAGAAGGAATATGGAAGCCTTTGACATTATATTGAATACTAGAAGCTGAATTGGTTGACCGTTAAGAACAAGTATCCTTTACCTGAGATTGATGATCTATTTGATCAATTGAGGGTGGTTTTTTAGATTTATAATATTGAAATATGGTCAGGGTACCTCCATTTGAGAGTCCGATAAGAATATATACCCAAAACATAATTTCAGAGTCAATATGGGCATTGCAAGTTTTGGGTTATTCCATTTGGACTACTAATTCTTTGATGTTATTCATGGATTTTATTAACCAAATATTTCATTAGTTCGTGGAATATGTTTTTTGTTATGGTCATAGATAATATCTTTGTATAATACATGTCATAGGTGGAGCACATAGACTATTTGGATATCATTATTCAAACCCTGAGGTAACAATATCTTTATGGTAATCTCTCCAAGTGTGAGATTTGGATATAAGAAGTGATGTTTCAAGGGCATGTGATATATAAGAGGGGTTTCATAGTTGACCTTGAAGAGGTGCAGATCGTTATGTCATGGGATAATCCCATAAACGTGTTTGAGATATGAAAATTCTTGGGATCGTTAGATTACTATAGATGATTTGTTCAAGACTTCTCGAGGATTGCATCATCAATGAAATATTTAAACCATAAGGGGTAAAGTTTTAATGGAACGACAAGTGTCAAAGATATTTTGAGGTGTGAATATGAGGTTGACTTTAACACTAGTTTTGATTATTCCAAAACCAGGGTCGGGTTGTGATATTCTCTACGATGATTCTGGAATAGGTTTGGGATGTGTCTTGATGTAGGGGAAACAGGTTGTGGCTTATTGATCATACCAGTTATTCCCTCATGAGAAGGACTATCCTACCCAAGATCTTGATTTGGTAGTTTTTATTCATGTGCTCAAAACATGGAATCACTATCTTTTTGGACAGAAGTTTACTGTATATTTTGATCACAAAATCCTGATGTATATTTTCACTTAGAGAGATATGAACTTAAAATAGAGACACTAGTTTGAGTATCTTTAGACCTTTGATTTTGATATTGTATATACCCCTAAAAATGGAATGTGGTGGCTGATGTGTTGAGAATAAAATTACTAACACATGCTATGAAGGAATTAGTTGAGAAGTGGTATTTGATGATTTTATTTACTGAGATGATATTGAGAGTTGAGGAGGTTTGTGAACAGGTGTTCTTGTCTACAATAAAGGTTCAATATTCTTTTGATGAGTGAGTTCAAATCAATAAGATTAAAGACACAAAGTCTAATTCTTAGGAGAAATCCTAAATGGTTGGGAGACCTTGTGCAAGTTATCTCATTCTCCCAGTGAAGCTCTATGCTTTTATAGAAGGGTGGTTGTTCTATTTTCTTTGAGATAGGAGTTTCTTGATTGTGGACACCAATAATGTTGGTCCATGCACCCTAGGTATACAATGATGTACCACAATTTGAGACATCAGTATTTTTGAATGGGGATGAGGTGATTAGTTTCAAATTTTGTATTGTGATCTATCACTTATCAAAGAGTTATTTCTGAACACTAGATACCTACAGGTTTTTTACAGCCGTTACCCATTCTGGTATGGATGCTGGATGATATTTCCATGGATTTCATCATTGGTTTTCCATAAAATCATAGTGGGAAGTATGTGATTTGTGTGATTGTGTAAAGAATCACTAAATTAATGAATTTATTTCTAATAAAGGAAACCATAAAAGTGGAACATCTTACGGAATTTTATGTCTGAGAGATTGTAAATATTCATGGGGTTCTCTCTACAATTGTTTCTAACATGGAATTAATGTTCACATACTAATTATAGAATGGATTTCAAGAGGAAATTGGTTCCCAATTGAAATTGAACACAATTTATCATCCATAGATGGTTGGATATTTATAGAGGGAATTCCAGGTTCATGAAGATATTCTTTAGGCATGAGTCCTTGGATTTAGGGGATCTGAGGATAGAAATTTGCCTTTGGTAGAGTTCGCCTATAAAAATAGTTATTAGGAATTGATCCAAATGGCACCCTTTGAGGCTTTGTATGGGAAACCATGTCGATCTCCCTTGTGATGAGCAGAATTCTGAGAGCATTCCTTAGTTTTGAAGAGCATTGTTCAGAAGATGATAGAGGTGATGCAGTTGATCTAGAGGCAGTTGATCACAATATAGATTCATCCAAAATTTTATGCAGACTATCATTAGCGGCTGCTGGATTTTGAGGTTGGTGATTGGGTCTTTCTCATAGTTTCACCTTGATTGGGACATCTTTGGTTGGGTATGCAGGGTAAGATGACACTAAGGTTTGTGGGTCTATTTTAGATCATTGAGTGATGGGGGAGGGTGGCCTATATATTACTGTTATTTTCTATATTGACATCTATACATGACATGTTTCTTGATGCCCAATTGAGGAGGTATATACCAGATCATTCCCATGTGATTAGATGGGAGAATTCTGTTATGGATCCTGAAACCAATTAGGTTGATCATAAATTTAAGATTATAGATCACTAGGATAAGGAACATTATGGTAAAACAATCTCCTTAGTTTGGGTATTGTGGCAGTGTGGACAAGATTTCCATGATATGTGGGAGTGTGAGTCATTGATGAGGCAGAAATGGCCTAATATTTTTGAGGATCCAAGAATCATGAGTAATTTTTGGGGACAAAAATATTTTGTGGTGGGGAGATTTCATTTCTCCATTACATTTATGTCATGTTTGTTCTGATCTATATTTTTGGTATCAAATTCTCATTGGGAAATAATTTTTGACCAAAAACTATGAGGATACCTGTAATGGTGAAGTCTGGGATTTGTTATATTTTCATAGTTTCCAATGGATTCCCAGCTATTCACTGGGTGGTTTTATAGTGTGTGATGAAGT
Source organism: Viscum album (assembly GCA_963277665.1). NCBI lineage: Eukaryota > Viridiplantae > Streptophyta > Magnoliopsida > Santalales > Viscaceae > Viscum > Viscum album. Next base: position 494,464,414 of record OY728159.1, read on the forward strand.
TTCATGGGGTGTAATGTTATCCGGACTCATCATATGAGTTGAATTCAATGTTTGAGAATTTACACATTATATAAGGGATTCACATTGTTTGATGTGAAATCCATTTTTTAATTAAAAAGTCGACATTTGTTTCGACATAACTTGAAATAAAAGGGATTCATGATGTGTAAAATATTACACATCATGTAATTACCCAAGTTCCAATTTTTAGGGTGTCGTGCAGGTGTTTGAGGGCTCATTTTTTTGGAATCATTCTCCTCTCATCTATAGATCTTAAGCTATATGATTTTTGGTTTCTTCCTTTCATCTGTAGTGATTTTTTAGTGATTTATTAGAAAGGTTAGGAACATTATCTCTCCAAGTATGCATTCCTCTCCCTCTTGTGTATAGTTGCATCACCATTTTTTGTAGGGATTGATACTCTGACCGCATTGTCATGGCAAATCTAATAGATCATGTTTTTAAGGTTGATTTATAGTATTGGGAAGACCCTAGGTTTACTATCAATGAGCATTGAATTTTTAATGTGTGTATTTTTAAAAAAGAATACTAAAATAAGGGTGGTTTTGAAAACTGTTTTTAAAACTAAAATGACTTAATTAAAGAGTTTAATATTTGATTAAAAAGGTAGTGATTTAAGAATTATGAGAGAAGTAGATCATTTTAATTTCACTACACATCTTGGATAGATCATTGTTCTGAAAATTTTACATGGTTTTGTTTAATTCTTTGGTTTAGGGTTGTCAATATCTTGATTCCCATCTTACCCCTTAAAACAATGCACAAAAAAGAATCCCTTGACACAACAATCGTGTTGTCAAGGTTTGGTCTTCAATCATAGAACAAGGTATACCAAATAATACTGAAATATCATATATTTTTGAAAGAGAAATGATTCTTGTGTTGTCCAATTAGAACAACCCAAGATTCCCACTTGAAATATCAACATAATCAGTGTTGAAATAAATACTATTTCACTTAATTATATCAAAAGTTATGAAATAATGGGAGAATAATTTTAATTTAAGAAATAATTGAAATATATAATAGACAAATTATAAAAAACCTATAGACGGACAAGTGTTGGAACTCTTTCACAAGCGTGTGTAGCTTCTTGAAAATGATCGTCCACCATTTAGCTCGCCATTGAGAGGAGGAGGAGGATCAGGTGAAACTTCGCCATCATCCTTGATCCCTTAATGAGAATAGGTCATCCAGAACTTATTGTATGAGGATAGGACTTTTTTGGGTATCCAAAATACTAGATATTTTCCTCCTGAAAAAACTTACAAATGAGAATCCCAAGGTATCATTTTATAGACAATGTGGAAGGTGGTTTTGGTCACACAAACTATGTTAAACTACTTATACCATTGTTTTAGGTGGATATAAAGAATTATATAACTTTGGGAAAAACTAAAAAGTTGTATACCCACCTGCTGATTAGATCCAATGAATGTTTGGTTTTATTTGAACATATAGAACTTGAGATGTGGACAGATCACAACACACCACTCTTGACATCATGCAGATTCGATGTCTGAGATAGATTGGTTCATATGGGAATCATAGTGGAAGTATTTGGATTGGGTTTCTTTAGATGAAATGTAGAACAATGAATTTAAAACTAGAAAAAAAATTATCCCATTTGGATGCACAGTTTAGTACAATAATTTGGTTTATTCCACTAGTGTGCATGGATCCTCCACAGTTTGGCCCATTTTTCTTAGACATCATCATGGGCCCTACAAATCACCTCTACCTTCAATGAAATTATAAAAACAAATAAGATTTAGAATTTTAAAAGTGATAAAAACAAAATATTTTAATCTAAAATGAAGTGATTTTTTTTATTTTTTTATTTACAATACAAATTCTATTTAACATAGTTGTGTAAGGGTGAAAATGAAATAGTGAATCATTGTGTGATCATAATCAAATGATTTTTTTCTATCAATCCTTTTTAGTCCTTAGAAATTCCTTGAATTATGAAGGTATATATTATGGTTTAAAATACCCATGACCAACGTTGGTTAGGTTTTATAGGTTCTTAGGTTTGTGGATTTATTCATTTGTACTAATTTGAATTGCTTGTTGTTCATATTGATTCCTTGATATTTGAAATGAAATTGCATGTGTGAAAATTGAAAAGGGAATGGGTTCACGTTTGAAAATGGTTTTTTATTTTAAACATAGTTTCCTTGATTTGAAAAGGATAATTGAGTTTCAAACCCTAAATAATATTGTATTGGCTTTGAAATTGTTTTATAAAAATGTGAGCATGGTTTTTAAAACAGAAATTGGAAAACATTGCACAGTGGGAATCTTGGGTATGTCAAGAAAGAGACATGGGTAGCCTTAGTGTGTGAGAAACCAATAGGAGTTAACCTATTTTATTTTTATGGTCTATGAAAGGCCTATATGTTTGTTGAATCCATCCTTATTCCTTGTGAGGCTTGTGAGTGTCTAGTACGTATTATCCCATAGGCTAGAGCATGACTGGTCCGTGCATTATTGTTTCTATTGTTATTACATGATAGTTTATTTCATGAATATTTTATCACATGTATATTTATATTTAGGTATCTTTAACTGAATGTTTCCATATTTTGAAAATATGGTACATAATTTGTGAAAACTCAAGTACTGTTGGAAAAATGATCTATTTATAAAACTACTGGTAAAATTATTTTGGTTTAAATCTTGGATATTTAAATTCTTGTTATTAGATCTTGTATATATTTTTTGGTGTATAATACTTGGATATATTTCTCACATCTTACTTCTACTTGTGGGTTGATGTAGACTTTGTTTTCTAGGTTTTAGGTAATGGGAAGAGCACTCTATAGCATGAAAGCATCTCTTTAGGTTGAAGTTTCTTAGGATAGTTTGGGTGTAACCTACAAAGATTTTATGAAATAAATTATTTTGATTAATATAAATTATTTAATGGATTTTGTTACACACTATAAAAATTTAGCTTTCATCACACACAAAAACATGTTTATATTCTGTTTCATGCAACATCAACTTCCTTTGATGACTTAAGTTACACACAAGACCAAGTCTTACTGGAAATGAATAAACTATTATGATTATTATGATTATTATCACTTATAATTTGGAATAGAGAGAATTTAAGATATTAATTAAATTCTGAAATTATAGTTTATACATGTTTATAAGATGAATTCATTGGTTATAAATTAATTATAAATGAAAATAATGACTTATTGATTGTAAAGGATGTAACTGCCCAATTAATGATAGAATATATATTTCTCATATTTATTCAAATTTATGAAATATATAGTAATTTTATATTAAAGGTAACACTATTTCCAATAGTTTACACAACACACAATAATGAGTTTCTCCGAAATCTGGCGTTGTATGCAATACTGAGTTATACCGAACAATAATATTTTGATAATATTATTATTTAATATGATAGATATCACCTATCCATTATATCATAGAGAATTAATACGAATAACTATATTATGTTTATAAATCGTTTTAAATTCATCCAGTAATTCTGGTAGACTTAAAATAAGAACAAATCCAATTTTATTCATAAAATCTGTATATTTCTAAAAATCAGATTTGCCGCCTTTTGATTTTACACCTATTTTAAATATAATTTTTGATTTTTTTTAATTTTTAATTTGAAAAATACATTTCAATTTTTCATGTTAAATATAAAAATTTAATTTGGTTTATTTTTTGATATTTTTCCGAGAGACTTCATATTTTGATGAATAGTGAATAATACTGAATTTTTGTTCAAAAGTGTATTTTCATCTAAAATATTCATATTAATAAATTTCGTTTTCAATTAGATTTGAAGTATTATTAGATTAATTTTATATAATTTAAAATAATTTAGGTCATTTTAATAAACTTCACATTGAAATTTCATATAAACATTTTGAAAACGTTTAGACATATTCACTTTAAAAACTCATTTTGTCGTCACGTATGTGCGATTAATTTTAAATTAATTTTTCCCACTTATGTGAATTGAATTTGGAAAAATTGATTCTATATTTTTCATAATAATAATTTATAATGTATAATATTTTCAACTTAGTTTTTGACCAAAAATATTAGTGAAATTAATTAAAATTAATTATAGCGATTAAGGTAAAAATGTAGTTACTCACTGGTTAAACTGTAATATTAAAAGTATAAATGAGCTATAAAATTGTCCAAAACCCATTTTATGAAAATAATTAGACCATATAACCTATTTTATATAATTGGTATCATTATTTTCATATTGTTTTAGGGATAGCTATCGACAATGTTTAACTTTTTTATGTTAACAAGAATGCCAGTCGCCCTCCATTATAGAAATGCATCCACCCAACCCACTTTTACACACTTCTCAAGACCTATAAATAACAAAACCTGAAAAATTAATTTCCAAAAAATACCTCCCTTCACCCTATATTCCTCACTTTGGGAATAAAGACAACCAATGAAGGCCTTGGTTGCGAACCAAAAATAGTTACCAGAAAAAAGGCAACATTATTCAATGTGAATTTATGATTTATTTATTTCTCCACCAATTAATTTATCATTAATAAATGATTATATAACAAAAAAATAGAATAAATATACTTATATGTTATTATTTTAAGGTTTTTACCTACACCAACACACACTTCAATCAAATGGGTAACAAAATTATTGTTCATGAACGGAGAACTACCGCTTCTTGAAATGATGTCATTCGTTTTTCCTTTAACACCTATCATGGTTAGGAATTATGATGAAATTTTTTTTATATAATATATATATATATATGATATTTATGATATATTAATACATATGGAATTATTATATACACATACCTTAATACTTTCAATTTTTCTGTAAATACAATAACATCATTTGTGGACATGTGGACTAATGCCTCCTCAAAGCGATGCGATACGTTCATACATTATATGAAATACATTAAGGATGAATTTTATTAGAAACATGTGATATAAATAAAATATATATTATATTAATTAAATAATTAAATTTGTAAAAATATAATAAATCATTTTCTATATTACCCTTTTACATAATGAAAAAGTGATAACGTCATTCGTGGACGTGTGGACTAACACCTCCTCGATGGGATGTGATTTGTTTTCATCATAAAAATTATTTATATAAGTTTATAAGAATAAATAATATGTTATTTAGGATATAATTATTATTATATAATGATAAATGTTACTTACCTTCTTTCCATAATTATCTTTGAAAAATGGGAACGTTTCTCATGTATACGCACAACCAACCATCTCCATGATTATAACGTTTGTTAATTTTTCATAACCATATTTAATGATTGGTTTTAAAGGAATAATTGATGTATAAATATTCTAATTATTTCATTATTATTATTCTATATATTTTTATATAATAAATCCTTTTACCATAGTTTACCTACCAAATTCGTTTTTGACATATGAACCAAATATGGTCAAAACACTCGACATAAACATAATTGTTTAATTAGTTGCCTAAAAAATTGTAATAAGTTATATAAAATAATGATAATATTGAAAAAGGTTCTGGAGAAAGTAAATAATTAATTTAAATTCATTATTTATGATGATAAATAAACATATGACAAGTTAGACTTAAGGTAATGGATTTTTCCTCTCACTTTTTACATCTTTGAGATAAATGTCATATTCACCACTACTTATTTTGTGTGGAGTATCTACTACCCCTATTGATATATTATAAGACTAATTATTTAATATTCACATTATTTAATTTTTTAATTTTATGATTACTAATTTTTGGGTTTCTGATTCAAAAATTACCACAGTTTTATGGTATTTCATCTCTATCTCCTTTCATTGAGACATATTTTGATGTTATACACCCTCATTATTTTATGAGGTGTATATGAAACACATATGAAATTTAAAATCATGAATTTATTTATTATAATATTATTTATTGTTTCTTTAAATTTTAGTCTTTCATGTGGATTATGATTTAAACCTTAAATGTGTATCAGACAGTCTGAATGTTTAAATATTTAATTTAAAAATATTTTTCTCCATGACAATATTCTTGATATTATTTTACATATTTATTTATATATATATAAAAGGATTATAAAATAAATTTTATGCCTAATTGTAATTTCAAATGATGTTTTTCAAAAGGAATCATTTTATGTGTCTTAAAAGTAATGATATGATAAAAGACAAATAAAATGCCCTATTTTTAAATTATGATGATAAATAATTTTCATGTCATTGTGACATTTAATTTAATTCTAGATTCCTTTTAAAGAATATATGTTTCATTAAATTAAAAACTATACTTCCTTTTATTTGTTTATTTTAGTATTTAAATTGGTTTTTCAATGAAAGGGGTGTTAGGGTATTGAAAATGGATTCTCAAGTGAAAATGGTATTTTTATCATAATGTGTTTTCATATGGATTTAAAAAGTTTTTTAAAAAGTTTTTTGATGAGATTTTTTTTTCTCTTAATATTTTAATTGAGCATTATATTTACAGGTGAGACCAATATAGCTTATACCAAGGGTTTATCCCCATTACAGTGCATTAGTGAGCCCGATATAACTTATATGAAGATTCGATCCCTATTGTAGATCGTAACGAATGGGTGCGCCCGATATGGCTTATATGAAGGGTTGATCCAAATTATATCCTATGGGTGAGAAAAATATAGCTTATACAAAGTTTGATTCCCATATATATCTCAAATTCATTGGGTAATGATAATTTTGGAATTTAGACTTATAGTTATTCTAATTAAAAGGGTTTTGAATGGGTCTATGTATATGATTCTCTAAGTTACCAAAATAGGATTAATTACTTAATATGGGTTTTAATGATGTTATTTGAGAATAATATATTTTTTTATTCACATTAAATTGTTTTAATTAACATTTTCAAAGAATTTTCAAGATAAAGGTAAAAATTGTATGAGTTTTCATGTTTTTATAGAATTAATAGTTACCTTTCTCTTTATATCCCCACCGAGATTTTTTCTTATTCCATGTTTTTAAAATGTTGTCACAGAGTTTTAGGATGAGTAAGGGTAAGGAAGAAGTCAAGTTGGAAGTCGTGGATATTTTACAAGAAAATAATTCATGCTTTATTTTAAAAGTTTCATATTATAAGGAAAATGGGTACTAATAATAAGTGTTAACATTATATTTTATAGTTTTTTTATTTGTGAGTTATGACCTACTTCTATAAAAATATAAATATAAAAAGACCCTCAATGTGATATAAACTAATTTTTTTTTACTTAAATCAATATTATTTAATGTTTAAGGTCGAGTCATTATAGTTGGCATCAAAGTAAAAGTTTAGATAAATTTGGAATTTAGGATAGTTTTAATAGCATTACTTTATTAGATTTTACTTTATGGTAATGTTAAAATTATGTATCATTTAAGATTTCCATGTTTCTACATATAAAGTAAGTTTTTTTGGAAAGTTTTTCCATAGAAGAAATAAGAAATCTGTAGTGGGAAGGAATAAAAGTGAAAAAATCCTTCCAAAACAGCATCCCATGATGGTTGGAATCAGATTGTAGTAGTTTGTTGTAGCGATGGATCGGTGGAAATTAGCTATAAATTGCGGTGGTACTAATGCTAAATAGGAACCCAATCTACGATGAAGAAACATGACGATAGTGCAGAATTTCATGAGGAAACATCCCCCATAATTCAATGGATCATCAAACCTTGTGGTAGCCAAATGATGGATAAATTACTCGAAGAGTATATTTGAAGTCATGGATGTTTATAACCTCAAAATGTAACCCTTTACATTTATAATTTTTATGGAAAAGTTGGTCGATGGTGGCATTTAGTTAACAATACTAGAGAGAAATATAATCTTGATTCCATGGAATGGGAATCATTTAAGAATCTATTACTTGAGAAATATTTCCCTAAGGTTGTTCATCTTAGGATGGAGAAATAATTCTTGGAATTAAAGAAAAAGGATGAAGATTCAGTGTCCGTGTATGAAGAAAATTTGATAGGATTGTCCAGGTAGGTTCCAGATTTTATTTAAGACACTGTTAGCAAAGTTAATTTATTTTTCTTTGGTTTGAATACATGTCTTTGAAGAGATATGGAATATCAAGAATTTAAAATTTATGAAAAATTGGTTCATTGTGATGAGAAAGTTGAAATGGAGTTTTTGAAACATATGTGCCATGAGATGACAAGAGTAAGAAATGGTCAAGGTGGAAATAAATGGAGAAGAAACAAAGTAATAATTCTATAGGTAAGTCTAAAACATGCTCCAAGTGTGTTAAAAAACACTTTGGTGAATGTATGTTAGGATCCATAGTATGTTAATAGTGTGGTAAGTTTGGTCTATTGGTTTATAAATACAAGGAAAATAGTCCTGAAAAATCAAACAATGAGATAATAGATATCTATTAAACAATAAGAAACTTTAATAGTAATGAGTTGAGACATTATGCTAACATGTATCTGAGGAAACATACTTAGGGTGGGAATCATCATGATCAGAAGAAAAAAGGGATGAAAAATCATTTTCTACTTCTACAGTTGATGTTAGACCATCTAGAGAAGTGATGGAAGATCCAAGGAAATCTATTCTTCTAAGGTTATTCGTAAGTCTGATGTCTTAGAAACCCATATTTTAATGTTTTAAATAATATAAACACATGTGGAGACATTTATTGAGTTTCTATAGATGAATAAGGTATATGTATAATATTTATTTGAGGAAGAATACCTATACATGTGTACATGTAAGTTTAATGATATTGGTAAAAATTAGGGTTATATATCTATATAATGAATTAGTTTTAACTTTTTATATTACTATAGAACTTTATATATTAATGCATTATCTCATAACATGAGTGTTTTAATTCACTTACTATGTGATAACCATGTTGGTTTTGGTTGATATCTAAAAATAAGAGGAATATCATGTTATAATTTTGAGGATTATGTGATCTATTATAAGTTGATTCAAGTGATTCATACATAAAAAATCATCTTGTATAGTCATTATTTGGAGCAATTGATGATTTGGTGGTGGAATTTAATTAAATGATGAATATCTACTCATCAAGTAAGGATATTTCTTTTTTATCTAAGTATAGATGGTGAAAGAATCCTTAAAATATAAGAAATAGATATTATGAAGAAAATTATCCTAGTATCTTCATTTTTGGTGAACCAATGGCCTCTTTGATCATTATAGATTTACATTTTTGATTCCCTCAACTTCCCATTGATCATTAACATGTTTGTGATCAATGAACTTTATCAGTCTCTATAATTATTTATGTTTTTTTTCCATGTCCAATATTCACTCCCAACCTATGTTATCCCATGTAGAGACCTACTTATGAGTTACATTTGATAAAAATTACGGTTCCAACTTTCTATTTTTGAATGAAGTTTTAGTATTCATTTTTATGATGTGGGTTTCTAAGAAAGGAACATTCAAGTATTAATCATTTGATATCCCAGATGAATTTTGAGTTAAAAATTAATTTTAGGGGAGGTTGGATGTAAAACCTAGATATTTTATGAAATATATTATTTCAAATTAAGATAAATTATATAATGTATTTTGTTACATGCAACACATAGTTTATCTTGCATCACACATAATACCATGTTTATCTTGTGTTGTAGGCGACATCAACTTCCTTTGATGACTTATCTTACACAAAATCTAGATTCTTACTAAAAAACAATATAATATAAAAATATTATGATAGTTATCTCCTACCAATTTTAATTTATGTAATATAATATATTAACTAAATTATTAAATTATAGTTTAAACCTTTTTAAAAAATGAATTCATTGGTTACCAATCAATTATAAATGAAAATAAAGATCAATTGAATATAAAGGATGTAACAACCAAGGTAATGATAGAATATATATTTTCCACACTTATTTATATTTTTTTAATTAAATTTTAATTTTACCTTAAATTTTATGCTATTCATAATAGTGTACATAACATGAAATAATTATTTTCTCTAAAATCTTGAATTGCATGAAAGACTGAGTTATACCAAACAATAATATATTATTAATATTATTATTTAATAAAGATGTTATGTACTATCCATTGTATCAATAATAATGAATATTAATAAATATATTATGTTTATAAAATGTTTTAATATTAATCTAATAATACTTATATTTTTAAAATAAGAATAAATCCAATTTTAAGCATAAAAAGCTGTATATTTTTAAAAATCATTTTTACCGCCTTTTAATGGCACACCCATTATAAATATAACTTTTTAAACTTTTATAAAATTTAAATTAGAAAATAAACTTCATTTTTGAAATCAAAATTTCAAATTTTAATTTGGGTGAATTTTTTGTATTTTTCCGAGAACTTTTATATTTTGATAAATAGTGAATAATGCTGAATTTTAGTTCAAAAATGAATTTTCATCTAACTTATTTATATAGTTAAATTAAGTTTTAATTTTTTTAAAGTATAATTTGATCAATGTTAAATAATTTAAATAAATTTAGTTCATTAGGGAAATTAATTAAAATTAATTTCAATTATTAAGGTAAAAATGTGGCTACTTAGTGGTTAAAATTTAATCTTAAGAGTATAAATGACCTAAAAACCTGAAAAACCCCACTTTTAAAGACATTAACATACCATATCACTTATAATATATAATTTTTATCATTATTTTTATTACATGATGTAAGTAAGACCTCTCAATAGTTTTTACCTTTTTTATTTTACAGGAATGCCACTCCCCCTCCAGTATAAAAATGAATTCACCCTACCCACTTATTCACACATCTCAAGCCATTTAAATCCTTCAAACAATTAACAAATAATATATAAACAACCAAAAATTTACCCTAGAGTCCTAAATGTTCCCATAAATCCAACCAAGGAACACCTTTGGTGCAAACTAAAAGGAGTTACCCGAAAAAGAGGTAACATTCTTCAATTTGTATTTATTTTTTATTTAATTATACACCCATTAATTTACTATTATTACCTGATTATATAATAAAATAATTATCCTCAATATATGGATATGTTTTAATGTTAATGGTTTTATCTAAAACTACACACAATTTCATCAAATGGGTAACAAAATTACCGTTCGTGTACGAAAAACTACCGCCTCACGAAATGAAGTCGTTCATTTTTCTTTTACCACATATCATGGATGAGAATTATGATTTAAAAAATATTTTAGATTGTATAAATATGATATTTATTATTAATTCATAGTTATTTAATTTTTATATACACATACCTTCATGATTTTCATTTTGTGTAAATATGATAACATCGTTTTAGGACCTGTTGACTACCACCTTATCAAAGCGATGATATACGTTAAAACATTAAATGGATTTTACTAAGGATGGGTTTAATTAGACATATGTAACATAAATAAAATTTATATTATATTAATAAAATAATTAACTTTATTGAAATATAATGTATCATTTTATGTATTACCCATTCACACACTGAAAAAGTGATAATATCATTCGTGGATGAGTGGACTTCCACCTCCTCAACACGATGTGGTTCATTTTACATCCTAATAATTAAATAAATAATTATATATGATTAAATAATATGGTATTTATAATTTAATTATAATTCTATAAAGATAAATTTTACTTACATTATTTTCATAATAATCATTGAAAAATGGGAACGTTACTCATGAAAACGTACGACCTACCGTCTTTATGATTGTAACATTGGTTCAATTTTCATAAACATATTTAATTATTGGTTTTAAAATTATAATTTATTTATAAATATGATAATGATTTTTTAATTATTATTTTTTATATAACTATATAATTACCCCTTCGAGCATAGTTAACCTACCAAAGTCGTTTTTGACACATGTACTAGATTTGGTCAAGACACCCAACATAAGCATAATTATTTAAATAGTTGCTAAAAACATTTTGATAATTGAAAAAAGTTATAAACATGAAAATTTTTATTAATAAAGAAAATAATTAACATTAGTATATTATTTATTAAGATAAACACACATGTGATAAGTTAGACTCAAGGTAAGGGATTTTTCTTCTCACTTTTTACAACTGTGAGAAAAATGTCATATACACCAATAATTATTATTTTTGGCATATATAATACCACTATTTATATATTATATCATTAATTGTTTTATATTCATGGTATTTAAATTTTTTATTTAATTATTGTTACATTTTGGGTTTCTAATTCAAATGTTACCAAAGTTTTAAGGGATTTCGTCTCAATCTCATTGCATTGAGGCAAATTTTGATGTTATACACCCACATTATTTTATGAGATGTATATATAGCCCCTTTGACATATAATATAATTAATTTATTTATTCTAATGATATTTAATGTTTTTTTAACTTTTATTCTTTCATGGGGCTTATGATTGATACGTTTAAAGTGGTATGGGACACATTGAATGTCTAATAATTTAATTTCAAAATATTTTTCTCCACATAAATATTCATGATATTATTTTACATATTTATTTATATGGATATAAAAGGATTATAAATAATTTTTTTTTTTTTTTTATTAATTTTTTTCAAAAGAAATCTATTTATGTGTCTTAATTGGAACGTTTTGAAAAAAGACAAATGAAATGTACTATTTTTAAATTATGATGATAATGAACTTTCATATCTTTTTTAATTTTATTTGATTTCTAAACAACTTTGAAAGAATAAATTTTTTATTAAATGAAAACCCATATTTAATTTTATTTGGTTATTTCTATATTTAAATTGGTTTTTCAAATAAAGTGGTGTTTGGGTATTGAAAATGAGTTCTCAAAAGAAAAGGGTATTTTTATCTGAATATGTTTTCATATGGATTCTAAAAGAGTCTTTCATGAGTTTTATTATGAAATTATTTACTCTTTATATAGTAATTGATCATTATATGAAATGGGTGATCCTGATAAAACTTATACGAAGGTTTGAGTCCCATTATATCTCTCGGTTGAGCCAAATAAAGCTTATATGAAGGGTTGAGCACTATTATAGCTAATGAGAAATGAGTGAGTATGATATAGTTTATACGAGTGGTTAATCCCCATTATAGATCAAGAGTGAGCCCGATATATCTTATAGGAAGAGTGATCCCAATTATAGATCTATAATTCATTGAGAAATAATAATTTTGGAAGTCATCTTTATTGTTATACCAATTAAAAGTGTTTTTTAAGGGTTTATAAGAATGATGCTCTAAGTTACCAAAAGTGTTTTAATTACTTTCTTCGGATTTTAATGATTTTATTTGAGAAATGTTTTTGTTTTTTATTCAATTAAAAATGTTTTACTTAATATTATCAATGAACATAGAATATAAAGGTAAATGTTATATTAGTTTTCATGTTTTTACTAAAATAATGGTTTCCTTTTTTATACTTTACTAATCTTTTTTCACATCCCATGTTTTTAAAATATTTTAATAGGGTTTAAGGATGGGTAAGGGAATGTAATAAGTCGATTTGGAACTCATATAGATTTTCTATGAAAATAACTCTTAGTTTATTTTAAAAGTTTCATATTATGGAAAAAATGGATACTGATCGGAAGTTTCCACTTTTTATTTTATAGTTTTGTTATGTATGAGTTATAGAGTAATTCTATAAAACTATAAACATAAAAGGATCCTCAATGTGAGAGAAAGTAAAATTATTTAATTAACTCATGATTAAAAAATATTTAATGCCAATTCCTTATATTGGAGGTGAATTTTGGTGACATGGAGACTTATTTTCTAGAATTGTATTTTTTTAGTCTATCATGTTTGGTTTAGTTGTTTTTATAGTTTTAGCACCCCCTGAATTAAATTATGCAACCCTTAATTTATGTTTTTTAAGTATATAAAGTGTTTGGGTGATGTTTGGGAGGGTTTGGAAACCTTTTCTAATGTTTTTTGTGATTTTATAAAGGTGCAAAGTTTGTGAATGTTTTTTGGAAATTGTAAAACTCTTACAGAATACCATGCCCAATAAGTCATGGGATAAGGGAATAGTGCATGTGTATGTTAAAGGTTTATCCAAACCATATGGTAGCCTATGAGAAACTATGAAAAGTTAGGTAGTGAACTTTTTCATAGTTGGTTCATGGTTTGTCTAACTATGCAGACCAACGTTGCGAGGTACCTCTTGAGGAAGGGGTTAGCCCATGGTTAGTGCACGATTTTCCTAAAAGTGTGACTAACCATGCACAGTTTAAAAACTATATCTTAAAATTGTGGATCTTGGTCAGGATTGTGTTTTAAGACATTATTTTTTCCCAAATTGACCCTAACTAGAGATTTATCCCACCTAAAGTATAAGGAATCCTTTCCCATTGGTCTAGATCCAATTCGAAGGCATTTATTAGTTCATCAAAGCCCAAATCTCGTGTTAAGTCATCATTTTTGGTAGTTTTTTTGGGTTTTACTTAGATCTTCTCATCTCGATCTCTCGATTTCTTAGATCTAGTTTTATTGTGGATATATCTAGGGTTATTGATTCCAAATGCGATTATATTTGAAATTTTTTATGATTGGAGAAGATATTTAAGGTGGGTTTCTAAAGACTAATCCCAGTTTCATTGGAGTTTTAGTACCATTCTTCATTTCCTCTATAAAACATGAGGTAGGTGGCATCACTCTTGGCTCCTATATTTAGAAATTAAATTCTTAAATTCAAATTTATTATTTAGATTGAAATTAGTTATTAAATTGTTGTGAATTGATTATTATAAACCCAATTTTGTGACTGTTTATGGAATTGTGGAAATTGGGTTTTTGGTGGAAAGTGAAAATTTTAACTTGATTTTAAAATTATTGTTGGTTTTAATTCTTCGAAAAGTATTTTAAATAAAAGGTTTGTTTTATTTAAATCGTTTGGTTGAAAGGTTTTCAATAAAAGTATGGTTTTATTGAAATGGTTCATAGGGATGTTTTTTTATAGGTTTTTGGAATAATGGGTTTGTGTGTTCATGTACAGTTATGACAAGTAATGGTATTCAGTCTCCCCTATCATTAATGGGATGGATAAGGGTCAAGAATTTATCCTATGAAAATGTTTCCTTAATTTATGGCTTAGTGAAAGGATGAATCACCACTCACTAGTATAAGGATGTCTAGTTTACATGAATGGATCGATGTATGGGTATGTGGAATGGAATTGGTTATAAAAAAATGGAACTTGATGAATGGTTTTATAGTATTTTTTTTGTTTCCTTCTAATAAAAAAATAGATTTTTTAGAAAACTACTTTGATGTGGAAATAGTTTTATATTATTTTATAAACTATTTTAAAGTGTTTTATATAAATTATTCTATATAAATGTTCTAATATTTTCTATCCTAGTGGTGTGAGTAGGGCAGTCGTTTGGGGAAATCCTATATAGTTTCATTACTCACCCCTACTTTGGGACTATGGTGTTTTTTCATATATCATTTTTTGGTACATAAGAAAAGGTAAAGTATCAAACTTATTTAGTGGTACATTGTGATACATAGTCTATTTGTGGAGTTGGAGGGTTGAGTATGTTGGCTCTTTGGAGTTATGTGGGTTGTCATCAAGTTTGGTTGGTTTTGTCTTCGACAGTGTACTTTGACATTGGAAGTATTTCGTTGTGGCACTTGGTTTTATTTGATTTTGATATCAACTGTTTTTGTTGAGTTTTATTACATTATTCTCATGCATCGTGTAGTTGTTATTTGGTTATTGAATGTTTGGTTAGATTCTTATATTTAAAAAGGTAAAATCATCCCCCAAATTTCATTGAAACCCTTGGCATTTATTTCGAGACTTTGGTATCTTGGGGATGTTTCTTAAGGCCAAGTATAGTTCCACTACCTTATTAAGAAAACAAGGAGGGAAAGAATGTTACAATTGATATTAGTATTTTTACTTTTAAATACCATTGTGAAAAATTGTTGTCATCTTATTTGATCCATTGTTTACAAGTGGTATTTAATTTTCCATGGTCTGGGAGTTGATATTCATTCTAGTCTAGTCCTTGTGTCACGATAGTATAAAGGAGTACGATTGTTGGGACATGAAATATAGATCATAAAAATATGTAGGTAACCTTTTTATGTTGAACTTCATGTTACCGAGGAGTTAGGTACATCAGTGTTTTGGACACACTTATAGGATTTGGAAACTCGTTATCATAGGATTATCCATTAAGATGAGCATGACATACATTATAGAAATGAGTTCACACAAGGTATGTATATTTCATTCGGAGTATTTATTTTTTGTTTTGGGTGAAAAGATGTTGATTTTTGAAAAAATTTAATGTTATCCTCAATTGTGGTATTCTGCAAAGGGAATGGTTGTAGTGTTTTAAAAATGGTTTTATTTTTAAAATCATGGTGAAATTTCCAAAAATTGTTGAACTTAGAAAATTATTGAATTTTGGAAATACTTTTTGTGATATTTTATGTTGTAGAATTTGAAATTTTTAAACCTTATGTTGATAGAGAGGGAGAATTATGGTGTTTTTTTCCTGTATAGAAAATGGCACCCTATATGCATTGTAGGAACCAAACAGAATATGTAATTGAGAATGTAGTTGCACCTAATCCACAGGAGAAATAATAACTGGATCTGAGTATCATACAAGCCTTTTAGGATGTGGATAGATTGAATTGATAGGATGAACCAAGTAAAATGGATCATTCCATTTAGTTCCAAAAGTAGAATCCATCCATATTTCAAGTTGATTCGGAACTAGAAAAGGAAGAGGTGTGGCTGAATAGGATGAATTGAATCTTTGATTTCCTTAGCACACCCATAGAGATAAAAGTCAAGCTAGTGATTTATAGGCTTGAGGATCTTGAACACTAATGGTGGGATGTATCTTTTCAGGATAGATTAGACTAAGGCATTGGTTGGGAGGATTTTGAATTATTTTTTATCAAAAAATTATATCTTTATAATTTTAGATTTTCAAGAACAATAGATTTATTTATCTTGATGAAGGAGAGACTCACATTGATAGATTATGCGGATAAATTTATGAATTTATCCCACTTTTAACCCAAATTTTCTGTTATTGTATCCTTGAAGGAATGCATATTTTAATCCAGGAAAATGTAGGATAATCACTAAAATATTGTTGTGCTCTGTAGAATATATTATACAGAGATGGTTAATAGAGTGATGATAATAGAAAAGGATATCTCAGGAGCTATGATTGGAGGAAGTATGTCAATACCTATAGGAAATGGTGGGAACTCTAATTCTAGGATCAAGTGGAAGAGGGACACATATTTACAAGGTGGGAGTATATCTCAAAATAAAATGACATAATAAGTGAGCCTTACTCAAAAACCAAAGAGCCAACCTTGATTTTTTCAATGTGGTTTGTTTGACCACATGAAACAAAAGTGTACAAACCCACCTAGAACATGCCATAATTGAAATAAGATGCGGAATATTTAGTTCTATTGTTGTAGTGGTTTGAGGGAAGGTTTTCAGGACACTTATCATGTGTTGTAGTCATCATATCCTTAGATAGGGTGAGGAAAGAAAAATACATCTCTTCATTAGAACATATCTAGCCATTATTATTATAGGAATACCATGAATCCTCAACAGGGGATGAATCAACAGGGAAACAAGGAACAAATTTTTGTAAAAAAGAAATTATATAGAGTAGAACATGTTATTGTGGATGATCAATCTAGACCAATGACAGTGATAGGTATGATTATTTTGAATTATACTCTTATGCAAGCTTTGTTTAATATAGTCATATCCCATTAATTTAATTCTAATCATGTTTTTGATTTTATGGGTTTAAAAGTAGATATGGTTGCTTCTATGTTGAAACTCCAAGCTCCTCTGGGTCAAAGTGAATATTGTGCCCTTTTGTGTAGAGAATTTTCTATAATAGTTTATGTAGTTGAGTAGATATGGTAATTATATATGCTTTATATGGATTTCTATGATATAATTCTGGGTATGGATTCTTTAATGATGTGTAAGCCTCACATCTACCGTTATACCCAAAAGATATGTTTTACAACTGGTGATGGAATCAAACACCTCTTTAGAGGATACAACAGTGTAATGGTAGGTAAAACAAGCTTGTTTTAACTAGAATATGAAATGGTATCATACCATTTTGTAGCCTTGACTTTTCCATCAATGAAAGAGATCAATGGTCGCAGTTTTCCAATAGTTTCTGATCGGTTTATGTATGTTTTTTCTGAAATTTTCTCAGGGATTCCACCCATAAGAGAAGTGGATTTGATGACTGATATCTTTCATAGGACCAGTCTTATTTACTTTCCATAATACTATATAGAACCAAATGAATCGATGGAATTGAATTTGAAGTTTGAAGTTCTAGAAAGAAAAGGGTTCATTTAGACTAGCACGTCTTTGTGGGCAGTACTGGTCTTTTATGTGAAAAAGGTGGATTGAACTATGAGGTTGTGTATGGATTATCATAAGATTAAAAAGTTAAAATAAATAATAAGTATTCAATTCCATGAATTTATGACATTTTAGATCAATTTAGGGGACCTTAGGTATTTTATAAGATTAATATACAATCAGGATATCACCAATTATGAGTTTTTAAGGAGGATATTAAGAAGATAGCTTTCAGAAGAAGATATTGACATTATGAATATACTCTAATGCCTTTTGGTCTTATGAATATACCAAGAATATTTATGGAATTGAAAAATCCAATATTTCAAAGATATTTGGATTCTTTTATGGTGGTATTCGTGGATGACATATTGGTGTATTCAAGGAAAATGGTTGAGCATGAACAACACTTAGTGATAGTTCTGGGAATCATGATAGATCATCGTATGTATGCCAAATGAACAAATTGTGATTTTTGGATATAAGATATACGGTTTATTGATCATGTAATTTCTAAAATAGGTGTTTTTATAGATCCAAAAAATATATAAGTTGTTATCTCTTGTAAACCTCTAAATAATTTCTTTGAGATACACAGTTTCATTGGTCTAGATGGTTAATACCGACACTATTTTTTGTGACTTCTCAGGACTAGCTTGATCTACTATAGCTTTGAAAAGGAATTATGTCCCATTCCAATGGAATTAGGAATGTATGATATATTTTAAAGAGCTTAAATTTCACCTCACACCAGTACCCATATTGATACTTCCTAGACAAGGGTACGTAGTGTATTTTGATTCTTTATGATCAGGGTTGGGATTTGTTCTCATATAGGGATATCATGATTTTACTTATATCTCAATATAGTTATGATTTCATGATAAATAACTACCGAACACATGATTTGTATTTAGATATCATAGTCCATGCTTTGAAGAGTTGGTGTAATTATTTCTTTGGGGAAAATTTACTATTTTTACAAAGAATAAAAGTTTGAAACATATTTTCTCACAAAGAGATTTCAACCTGAGAAAACGAAGATGGATGGAGTATCTATTTTTTTTACTTTGATTTGATGTATACATTGGGTAAAGGTAATAATGTGGAAGATTAATTATGAAGAAATTCATATACTCTATTGGAAATAGAGGCATCAAATTAGTGGCAGTTGATGTTAGTGATAATATACATGAACTTGTAATGTGATGATCGTGGTGATGTTATGGTTTTCTTTCTAATTTCTTTAGTTCCATAATTGGTAAATATGGTTAAAGAGTATTAGATATCAAATTCATAATGTGTGGTATGAGGTCAAAACTCAATAGTGGGGAGACCATAGAGGACTAGAATATGGATGGGAGTTTAGTGTTATGGTTCATAAATATGATGGTCCTATGTATGTCTTGTTGGGAATAACTTCTTCACACTTACTTAAATTTAATATGGGATGTTCATTTAGGGATACAAAATATTTATAATGCATTGAAAGCATTGTTTTAGTGGTTTTTCATGAAAAGGGGGGTTTCTGAGTTTATTTTGAGATGATTAACTTGTCAGTAGGATAATGTATAGAATCAGTGACCAACATGTATATTAATGTCTTTACCTATCCCTATATGGAAATGGGAGCATATAAAAAGCGATTTTGTAATAGGTTTCCCAATAACGGTTTGGAAACATGATTCTATATGGGTGATAGTGGATCAACTCATAAATTTAGCTAATTTTATCCATATTCATGAATCTTACATAGTGGAGGAATTTTCAAATATCTATATTCGAGAAGTGTTAAAGAGGCATGTCGTTCCAATTTTTATGTTTTCAGATAGAGATTCGATGTTTATGAATCATTTATGGAAATCCTTATAGAAACCTTTTAGGAATCTATTGAATATGAGTACAAAATATCATCCTCAAATATATAGGAAATAAAAAAATACGACAAAAACATTGGAAGACTTTTTGTGGGCTTGTGTAATGGATTTTGGTTGCTCCTGGGAATAGAACGTACCATTAGTAGAGTTCTCCTATAACAACAGTTATCAAACCTCGATAAAAATGGATTCTTGTAAAGTATTGTATGGGTGTCCTTGTCGTTATCCACATTTTTAGTGGAAATAAGTGATACTTTTCTAGATGGTCTGATCCTTGTCCAAGAAATAATAGAGAAGATTCATTTTATCAGGAAATTGATGAAGATAGCTCAGAGTCGCCAGGACTCATATGCGGATCATTATCGATGATCATTATCATTCGACATGAGTGATCACATTTTTTTGATGATATCTAAAAGGATTTAACATCATCATTTTGGGAATTAAGTAATGTTATATCCTTGATACTTAGGCACTTTTGAGATACTTAAATGGGTTGGAGAGTTGGCATATCGGTTAACATTACCATGCTTCAATTCTACGCATAATATGTTTCACATATCTCAATTTAAAAAGTATATTATTGATCCTCAACATGTGATTTTATGAGATCATGTTTACATAGAGTTGGATTATTCCTTGGTACACATGATAGTGTGGATTGTGTATAGGCAAGATAAAGTATTCTATGGGAAAAACATCGTTCTAGTGTGGGTTTTGTGGAAACACGGTCAGATTCAGGAAGAGACTAGGGAATAAGAAAAGGAAATGAAATATAAATATCCAAAACTCCTTAAGAGTAATGATGGTTTTATACATTATGGGGATGGAAATACCAATGGTGGGGAGAATGTAGCACTCTTGGTTCAAGTAAGAAACCCTTAATTTATTTATTTCATATATATAAAATTTTTGGGTGATGTTTGGGAGGGTTTGGAAACCTTATGGAATGTTTTGGGGGATATTATAAAGGTTCACAATTGGTTCATAGTTTGTGGAAACTGTTCAACTACTACATGAAATTGTTCTCAATGAATCATGGGATAAGGGAAGGATTCTTGAGCAGGCACATAAGTTTTCCAAATAGTGCAGTATCCTAGGAGAAACCATAAAAAGTGAGGTACTTGGATTTTGTGTGGTTGGCACATAGTTTGTATAACCGTGTAGGAAAACCATGTGAGGTCCCTCTTTAGGTAGAGTTTGTTTTGTGCTTAGCTTATGGTTTTCCTAACCATACGACTAACCAAGCACGGTTTAAAAACAAGATTCTAAAATTTTGAATCTAGGTTGGGATTGGGTTTTGACCCCTCATTTTCCCCCAAACCATCCCTAACTCAGGATTTCTTCCTCTCAAAGGCTAGGGTAGCTTTCCCCATCAAACCAGAGCCAATTTGAAGGCATTTTTCTGTGCGTTGAAGCTCGACACTCATGGTAAGTCCTCATTTTTGGAATTTTTTATTTTTTTGCCTTAGATATTATTCTCTAACCCTCTTGGTTTCTTATATATAGTTACATTGTTGATATATATAAGGTTTTTGATGCCACATATGATTATATTTGGCCTTTCTAATGATAAGGGAAGAGATCTATGACTGGTTTTTTGAGATTCAACCCGATTTTGTGGGAGTTTTAGTGTCGTTATTTTTTGTCATAAAACCAAGAGAGGTGGATTCACTCTCAACTCATCTATTTAGAAAATGAAGACATAATTTAAAATTTATTGCTTTGATTTAAATTGGTTGTTAAATTGTTGATAATTTCTTGTGGGAAACCCTCATTGGTGACAGTTTATGGATATCTAGAAATTGGGTGTTTTATGGAAATTGAAATTTGTAACTTGATTTTAAAATGATGATTTTAAATTTATTGTTGGGTTTTTTTCATTAAAATATTTTTTCAATAAATGGTTGGTTTTATTGAAATCTTTTGTTTGAAAGGTTTCCAATAAAGTATGGTTTTATTTAAATGGTTGAAAGAGATGTTTTGGCATTGGTTTATGGAATTATGGGTGTGTGGTGATGTGCATTCAGGATGTATAAGGGTATGTAATGTCCTCAATCATTAATGGGATTAATAAGGGTCATTAATTTTTTTTTGTAAAAATGGTTCATTAAATGATGACTTAGTGAATAGATGAATCACCACTTGTAAAGATAAGGAGGTCTAGGTTGCATGAATGGTTGGACGTATTTATTTTTGGAATGTAATTGGTTATTCCAAAATGGAAATTGTGGAACAATTTTTAAGTATTGTTTAGTTGTATTCCATGAAAAATAGATTTTTTTGGAAAACTATTTTGATTTGGAAATTGTTTTATATTATGTTATAAATTGTTTTACAGTGGTTTATAAAAATGTACTAACATATTTTATCCTAGTGGCACGAGTACGGAAGTCATTTAGGGAAAGAATACTGAGTTTCATTACTCACCCCTTCTTTGGGACTTTGATTATTTTTTAGATTTCATTTATTGGGACGTAGAAAAAGGAAAAGTATTATACTTCTTTAGTGGTACATCATGATAATTGTCCTGTTTGGGGAGTTGGTGCACATAGCATGTTGGAGATTTGGAGTTATATGGATTATCGTCCGGTTTATTTGTTTTTTTCTTCCACTGTGTAATTTGAAATTGGTATTCTTCTACTATGGTCCACAATTGTAGTTTTATTTTGATAGCAATAATATTTCCTCAATTGTTTTACATTTCTATGATGCATCATATTGTGGTTATTTGGTTATGGAATGTTTGGATACAATGTTTTATTTAAAATTTTCAAATTATCCTGTATCTTATATTAAATTAATTGGAATTTATTTCTAGACTTTGGTGTCTTGGGGATGTCTCTTATGGCCATGTAATGATCCACTTCATTCTCAAGCCAATGAGGAGAGGCAAGATGTTACACTAGCTGTTTCCTCTTTATACTCTAGTTTTTTGTATTATTTTCAATATATATGAGACTAGTTTTTGTTATCTTTGTTTTACCCAACCCCATGATGGGTTTACTTGGGCGACAATTCTAGTTAATTCGGGATTGTTTGTTACATAAACCCCCATTATTTTTTATTTTTTACTTTTGTCACACCGTAATATTTTAAGGCCATATAAAGTATATACATGAAAACACAAATAATCATACTAATGTAAATTAATATTTATCTATATATATTATAAAAAATATATACTTAAATACATATATGTTCATCAGAATACTCTGCTTGACATCTAAGAGGTTAGGGGTTCAATCCCCGATGGCCCCATGTTTGGGGATTTTCATTGGGTACTGCAACAATACATTAGAAGGGATTACATAAATACTATAGTATTGGTGGAACTGTAGAAAAAATGACAATGTAGCATCATTGGGTAATGTAGCGGTGTAGGGTACAATAATAGGTAATGTTATAGTGGAGAGTATTACAGTAGTATTATTCACTTAAGGTGAATTTGGGCTATAAATTGGCTTTCTAGAAAATAAAATGGTATTTCAAGTCACAGAGCCTTCAAGAAACCAAATTACGAGGCCTTTGTGTCTCTCGACCTTCGAGCCATATAATATCTGGACCTACAGTTCATGTAAGGGTTCCCTCTATACCTAGTCAAAAATGGGTTTCTGTCTTTAATAAAAGGAGATTAACCCCAGCTTGTTTAAAATTAATAAATTAATAAATATTATTATTGATTAATATAAATTTTATAATTTTAAAATATAAAATATGAAAATAAGATTGATAATAATGGTTTATTTTAATATGAATCATGTTTTTAAATATATATTTTATATGAATATTTAAATTTTATTATATTATTATATTTATTTATATATAATCATATATACAAGTAAACATAGATACATGATTATAAATATAAATAAATTAAATATATATATATATATTATAAATTATATAATATAAATATAACAATATTAAAAAATTAAATATGTACTTCATTTATGGTATTTATATATTTAGGTATATATTCCAAAATATATTTATATAATATCTATGTAATTATAATTATATATATATATATATATAATTATAAAATATTAAAAATATATTTAATTATTATTTATATTAATATAAATTTATTGTTATATAAATCATATTTAATAATATATAAATATTTATATAAAAAATATCTTATTGAGTGTAACCTTTATCAATGCTAAGAAAAGCCCTGAGAAATGTTGAATTTTATCAGTGCTCTATTTAGTGTTGATGTAAGTTACCTTTACTAGTACTTCTATTTAGTGCTCATAAAGGATGGTCATTTATCTTCACTTTGTGTTAGCATTGATAAATGCTACAAATTAATATAACATAATATATAGTAGTGAACCCTACATCATCTTTGACATCTCGAACCATGACCACTGCACTCTATCCATCACCACTCAACTGATTACCCTTACTCCTTCAAATTATATACACCACCTTGTTGAACCACCATTCAAGTTACCACAAGAAAAACAAACACTGATTACATAGCTATTGTCTTCTTTCTACTGACCGCCACCTATCACACCCTCTCTTTAATCCAATCCTATCTATATTCTTGAGGTATAAGGACCCCTAATATCTATCCAATGTGATTAATCTTCCAATTACATATCAAGATATCTATTCTTAACTAATATTTTATTATTGAGGAGTGATTTAGCCAACCTGGGTTCTTCAATCACCCACCCTTCTCTACTCAACATTTCCACCATGATGATGACACCAAAGGCCACATCAAAGGCTAGTGGCTTCCCCTTTTCTCATTCATGATTAATGAATGAATTCAGGACCTTATGTAGTTTTAATGTCTTCGAATGATGTTATTCATCCATGAAATCATTGATAATGGAATTTGTTATTCATTAAGCTTGTAATTATTTACTAAAAATTATCCTTTTAATGATTATATTTCAAATTATTTGAAATTAAAAAAAAATCATGATTTATAAGAGGAAAAATATACACTCATATGGTGGAATAGTGATCATAAATCAAATAAAATTCAATCATAAATTAGAATTGATATTTTTATGAGAACATGAAGATAAATATATTAATATAATTATTTAGATCAAAATATATAAACAGAACTAAATGGGGTGTTCAATCTTTACTTGAGGGACCAACATATTACTCATATGAATCGTTTGGATTTATTTATCTCAATCTTCCATAGAAATGAATTATTAGTGATAAAAACTTTCAACTCATCAAAAAAATGGGCCCAACCCAAGCTCATATCTCAACATCAAATTTTGTTTCCATTAATTTAAAAAATCACCTTGATCAATTCTATGATAATGTTTTATCAATATAATTTACCCTTTAAAATTTATTATATTTTTACTCAATAAATGAAAAAATAGTGTATGTGATCCTAATTAATTAATTAATTGAAATGAAAATAAAAACACTTATAATTGATTCCAAATATCCACCCCAAGGTATACACATTATTCCGAGTTAAATGATATCATCGTAAAATTATTTTGATTCCATTTACTATACTAAAATTAATATTTTTCCCTTAGGGGAATATTTACCAAAATACCTAATAAACTTAAAAAAATCCAAAACTAAAAGCTTACAAAAGAGGAAAATGGTGGATAATATTCTAAAATTTTAATTCTTGTATTCAATTGATTTTAGTGGAGGAAAAATAGTTGACGTGAATTTTTGAAGAAGTTTGAAGATTATTAAGAGAAATTAAAGAGTTCTTTTATGATAAAAAAACTTCATCATGGTGAAAACTTTTATATCATGGTTGATCCCATAGCATAGGAAAATGAATAGATTTATAGTGGTGGTTATTGGATAAGTATTGTTTCAATTTATTTTATACCATGACCACAAATATGTGGTAGATTATCTAAAATTTATTATATATAATTAAAACAATGGAAAATTTTATATTATTATGTCAAATTCTAAAGTTCTATTGATAAAGGAAAACCAACTACATCCTTATTAATGTGCAAGTGAAGATCAAAGTTTTGATTAATGATTTTTGGAAAGTATGTATTTCTTGTTAGATTAAATGATGAGGTAAAAACATAATTTTTAATCTACTAAAATTTAGATAGTAAACTATATTGTATTTATACCCTATTTTTTGTAAAAATGAAGAGAATTTTGAGGTTTTTTTCATGGATATTAATGTTTTCCACTGAATTATTTGATGAATATTTCACTATAAAACCATGTTTTTGTGGATAAAATTACATAATGGGGTATATAACATATGAATTTCAGAATAAAAAATTGAATGAAAATTATAGGATATAGATATTTGAAATTTATTTGTTTTTAAATTCAATTATTTTAGAAAAAAAATACATGGTGTGGTTTTGGTATCTATTTCATGGTATAAAAGATCTCTAATTGATTTAAAAATTTGATTACATTTTAAAATGTGGAAGCATGTGATATTTTATGTTATATTTTACTTGATTACAATTGATGATTTTAATTAAAAATCATGAATAAAAAAATATCATAAAAGGTTATATATATTTATGGAATTAAATTTATTTTGAAATTAACTACTAATGATTAATGAATTAGACTAGAGAGATAAATAATCTGAATAGCATAGTAAGAGAAATTAAAGAACATATAAAATTATAAAGAGGATATTATTCAAATGATAAATTACTAACACATAATTAAATATTAATATTTATTCATAGAGATAAAGATAAAGTGGATAACCTACTTTTGATTAGTATACAAATTTTATTTAGTAATTTTATTATAAGAATATATCTTTTATATGGGTTCATTACCTTATCTTGAAGTAATTAGTGGGGAGATAATAAGAGGTAGTGTGCCTTGGAATCCATAGTGAGATGATCCAAAATCTTGTGTTCATTCAATAGTTTATTTTTGGATTCTTGGTACCACATCACATTATAGATATATTTTTTGTGAGCATATCCCTTTTGGGTGAAGCTAGTAAAATCCTTTTTTTCATGAAATTTTATTTTTTTATTTACATATTTTTATTTTTTTGGTTTTATTTAGAGAATTAGTGTTACTAAAAACATGTGAACAATATTTATTTATTAAAAACAATGATCTCTATAAATCACCCCCACTCATCATTATTGAGACCATGGTGGATGTAGTAAATGATATTGGAGTTAAAAGGATATCACTTTTAAAAATATAGCACACATATAAAATTAAATTGGTCGAAAGTGAGTTACACAATTATGTGGTTGAAAATATCATATATGAAAAAATAGGATAACATATCATCTTTAATCTCTTGGGTTGGATGATTTCTCAACTACTATATATGAGATTCAATTAAGTGGAAATATAGAGATGTCGTTGAATAAAACATTTTAGTATCTATTCAAAATTTATTAAAATGTATAAAATTTCATATTTATATCACTATAGAATCACATATATATGAATAAGATGAGTTAAAAAATACCAAAAGTAAAATGAGAAAAATTATCCAATATTTGTAAAGGATAAAAAAATCATGGGGGGAAATATTTATGCTTTGGATAAAAAATTTGATGATTTTAAGATGAGTCTTAATGATAAAATTGATTGGTTATCTAATAAAATCATTAAAATTATTTTATCCATACATGGAATTAAAGATGAAATCAAGGATGTGAATTTTTTAGAGAAGATATTAAAAGGATTTTAACCTTTTTACCATCCAAAGGTCTCAAATCTTAATGAAATAAATTAGATAGAGTGATATATTAAGAATATTAAAAAAATATTGTAGTGATATGAGATATGAGTGAAGACATAATAAATTTTAATTCACCTATATAAAGAAATAAATTTCAAGGTTAAGGAGTATCTAGAGAATTAACATGACGAAACTGATAAGGATACGAGTTATGAATTTTTCACATTATTGTTGTAAATAACAAATGGGGAAATTGCATAATTGAAGAAAAAATATCATTGTTATGTTTCAAGTTTGGTAAATTTTTTAACATAGTAGCGAGGTTCCTAAGAGTCTAGATGAAGAATATGTTGAGGCCGATTTATTATAAAATTGAAAAAAAAACAAGTTTCCTCCTAAAAAGAATTTCCAATATAAAAATACATCATGAAAGTGGGTTGAATGAAATATCCTTATGATTAAGATAGAATAAAATGAATATTATTGTTTTTAGGATTCAAAAAAAGAATCCAAATTTTATTTGGAAGTTCTCGTGATGGAAATGTTTGAAAAATAACAAGCCATAAATAAATATAAAGATAAATTAAAATGACAATCTGATATTAAAATTGAACTCGATGGAGCACTAAAAGAACTAAACATTAAAAGGAATAAAAATAATAAGATATATGGACTACTAAAAAATATTTCAAGTATATTAATCAAATAAATGTTTAAATCTATAAATAATAAAATGTTATAGTGGATCAATTTTTTTTTGTAACAAAATGCATGATAAAATATTAATTTAAACTAAAAATTGATGAGAAGACTAATCTAAACAATTATCTTAATTCTTGCATTAAAGAGAGAGTAAAAATAATTTAATCACTTAAAAATAAGTGGTTACCTTAAATAATAAATTCTAATTTTAGTTAGTCATTATAAATTCTAAAAATAAACTACAATTTGGTAAATTTTCAAATGAATAAGTTAAAAATAGAGACAAAAGAGGCATACTAAATTTTGTAAATTACTTTTGAGATCAAATAATTGATTTTATGAGAAATATTTTAGTTTTATAAGAAGATAAATTTTCCAAAACATGAATAAAAAGTTTTTTGGTGAAAATAAATTAAACTTTTAGAGGGAATTATTAAACTTAATCATTGGAAGATATCCAAAAACCCGATAGCTACATGGATGCTATAAATATGTGTAATGAAATAATGCAACCATTATAATTGAGAAATAGTTAATTTTATGGTTAATTGGCTTGTACTGTGACTTATTTTAATGAAATAAGAATTTTACTAAAAAAGAAAAACTCATATGTACAAAAATATAGATGAGAACATATCTTATAAAATAGTGAAGATTTTTTTATTGGTGTTATTTCATTACTCTAATTTTGGTCATAAAGATTATTATTATAGGTAAAAGAGGATATATTATTAAACCATTGATGGATGAAGGTAAATAAATATAAAATCCATGAACAAAATTACATTAGAGATAAAATTCTCTCCATTATAAGATGATAAATACTGCATTACCTACCATGGTGAATGTAATGATAACTAACCCAATTATTTCTTAATTCCTTCAAGAATTTAATATAATGAAATTAAAAATAAGGATAAGTATATCTCTGATAAAATAACTCTCAAAGTGTTTAAGAATATAATTATATGGATATTTGATAATGTATATATATCCTACGTGACATATTATGCTATTTTAGTAAAAAATATAATGAATTAAAGCTCTAAAAATAAAAGTATGTTTAGAGATATAAAAATAAAAGTATGTTTCAAGATAATACTAACTAGATAATTATTTATAAATGAATATTCACTCTTTATAGTCAGTATTTAATACAATCCCATGGTTATGATTTAACTTTACACCTTGGGAATTGAATTCACATTCAATTTTAAGGGATTATTTATCAAAGTAAAGGTTGGTGATATATTGATGTATAGATAAAGGAATAATGGTAATCACTATAATTTTTTTAAAAAATTAATCCTATGTTTTCTAATGCTTTAATAATAAAATAACTTATAACATCAGTGGATCGAGAACATAAATTAAAAAAACATGGAAAATATTTTAATACTTTAGAAAAATATTTATATTTATAATATTAAAATTCATAAAATCATGTCTGATAGTGAGGATGATTGAAAATCCATATAGGTTAAAAAATAACCTCAAAATTCATTGACTGTATATAGACCAATGCATTTGGTCTCATGAAATATACTGAAATAAGAGGAGAAAAGTAATTTTCTTATTTTTATATGATTATAATAATATGAAATGCATTATGTTCATTTAAATAAAGAAATAATTAATTTAATATATTAAAATATACCAAAGGTGGTATAAAAGTGAAACTATAATGATGATTAGAAATTTATAGTTATGAAATGGCATGAAGTACACCTCTATTAAAGTCACAATTTACATTTAAAATTATGAAATCCAATATAAGGTATCATTTATGAGAAATCCATAAAATAAAGGGGTTTTTAAAAGAGTAACAACATTTTTAATAATATAGAAAAGACACTACTTATTTAGAGTGGAATCTTAAGGAACTATTGGAAGAAGAAAATAAATGTTATATTCTATATCTAGAAAATAAAAGGCCCATAATAAAAATATATAAATGTAATTGATAAAGGAATATCTCTTGGTTATGAAACCAAGATTAAATACAAAAAGTAATTTAAAAAAATGATCAATATGATATTTGAAAACAGTGTATTGAAATTAATTGAATTATAATATTGAATTAAATATATAAATTCAAAACCATAGGAAATATGTGAATAAGTGGTTAATGACAAATGAATTTCTAAATAACACAAATTCACATTACACATGAAAGACTCTAATATTAAAATAAAAATATTAACAAGATTTGAACTGGGGTAATCATAGACTAAAATGTGAAAAATAATATATTAAAATGATAATTAAATAATCATAAATAATTATTCTATTTATTAAAAACATGGTGAATGGTGAGTGTTAAGAAAACTGTTTGGTTATAACATGTGGATCTAAAAGTATTTTGGATAATAAGAAAAGGTTAAGTCATCATTTAAATCCATGAACAAAGAACTTGATAAAATAGATGATAATAAGAATTATGAATATATAATGTTTCCTTTTTAACACAATATCTTTGGATAAAATGGGTATTTAGAAACAAACATGATAAAAAATGAAATTTTGTTTGAAACAACACAAGGTTATTTTATAAAATATACGATGAAATAAATGACACAGTTTTCATGAGACATTTATACCTATTGAAGGAATTTAATCAATAGAAATATTTATTTCCTTGGAAATTAAAAGGGGATTCAAGGCATATCAAATGGATTTTAAAACTAAATTCTTAAATAGAGTAATTAAATTGGAGGTATATACTGAAAACTGGTGGATTTTCACCATGGGGATGACAGAATCAATGAATAACTTCCCATGATATATATATATATAGATCAATTCATGAACTGTGATCATGTTATTATTTATTTTATACATAATTGAAATAATTAGGGTTCAAAAGAGGTGGTCATATCACAACATATATGTGAAAATATTGAAGGAGGAATAATTCATGGAACTAGATTATGTTGGTGATATCATATTTGGTAGTGAGAAGAATAAAATTATAAAAATAATCAAAATTGATGTGATTGGAGATTGGAAATCATATGATTAGATAACTTACTTATTTCCTCTGACTAAAAGTTAATCAACAAGGTGAGTATAATTTTATCACTCAAGATAAGTATATTGAGGAACTATTAGAAATATTTTTAATGAAATAATATAAATTAACTTCAAAACTAATAAGTTTTGGAGTTAAAAATTGAAAGAAATAGATTGGAATAGTTTTGATCCGATATTATTATAGAGAATAATTGTATGTTGGACATATTTTATCGGAACAAGGCCATACATTTTCTATGAAAAGTGTTTAATCAAAAGGTTTCAAGGTTATCATAAGGTGTTGATCCTTCTTGTATTGAAATGAATAATGATAAATGTAAAAGGATCTTTTTATAACAAATTGGTATATAATATAATAAATAATTTTGTTTTACTGTAAAATTATGTTGTTTATTAGGATAGAGTTGTTTTGGAAAAAACCCAAATTACACAGGGAATTATTTATTGGAATCAATTTTTGTAATTATATTAGAAAGAAAAATTTACTTCACTTAGTAAAACTATATCAGATAATATATCAGTGATAAAATAAATATACCCAACAAATTTGGATGAATCAATAGTTTCTACATCTTGGAGATAAAGTGAAGAATCTTATAGTAATATTTTGTGTCAATAAAAGTAAAATTGATCTTAATTATAATTTTGGTACAACATTCTCATACAAAAACAAAAAAATATATTATATCACTATATCAAAGAAAATTTATGATGATTTTTTTGAAGTTAAGTACATTGGAAGAAATTAAAAAGTGGTATAAATTCCTAAAAAACCATTGGTCATGTAGTTGTTAATAAAATATATTTTGAATCTCGATGTTCAAAAACTTCCCTAAGCTTAAGGATGTTTAAGATTTCCTCTCTACTGGGATATTTTTATTACTTAACATGAATATTTATAAATAATAAAATTGACATAAAATTACCCTTTAGGTTTATTATCAAATAGGTATAAATAGTTAATGAGTGTGATAATAAATTTTAACAAGTGGTATCATATCACATTTGAGCATCATATCAAGTGGTAGAACACTTATTCTGATAAGAAGAAATAAACTCTTAAGGGGAAATATTTTTAGAATAAGGGACATAATGAAAAAATTAAAATAAAACATATTGGGAATATAATCAAGGAGTAATTAAGACATGATAGTAATGAAATCATAGTGGTATAAAGTGGTTTATAGTTTTAAAGATCCAAGGTAGGATTTTAAATCCTTATATAACTCTTGTTTTCTATAGTGATCATATATTGTGTATAATTTGAGTGATAGATGAGTTTTTTATTTCTATTTGGTGTTATAAGAGATTTTATGGATTATCAATTATATTTTTAAAATAATTATAGGCTTATAAATTTACCACAAACTCAAAGTATAGATTCTTATATATTTGTTTGATCAAAATAAGAGAATAATAGATAATATTATATTGGTTGGGTTTGTTTTTAATTGGTTTTAGTGGATAAAATAATGTTATAGTAAAGCTTGTAATAAATTTTAAGATAATTTTAAAGAATTCATGGATGTTTTTGATAAATAATATGACTAAATCATGGTTTATTCCAAGATTTTAGAAACTGGTTAGATTTCTAGTGGTTGTTATATGGGATGTATCATATCTATTTACTATCTACGATAACCATAAAAAATACTTGTTTATCTTGTGTTTATTTCATATGATTTAAATAATATAAAGTTTGATATAGTTATCTTAGTCCAAAAAAATAATAATAAAGAAAGTAAAATCACATTGTTATTAATGTTATGGTAAAAATCATAGTTTTGAATAAATAATAGAATAAAATGGTCATTTTTAATGGACAGAAGAAAAAGGAAATCTAAATTATTTTAACTTGACTAAATCATGGATTCTAAACCATATTTGTTTTTGAAAACATTGCTTTTTTAAATGAAAATAAACCTCTATTTTTTTAATTCATTTGGATGTTTTTATTGGGAGTATATTTCTTGATAAAACCATGTTGTGATCTGAATGAAACTATGTCATAGAGTATATTAAAAATAAGTAAATGGTATAATATTTTAGGATAATTATATTTATAGGTTTTTATTTAAAAATAAAATCATCAAATAAAAAAATCATATCTTGGTTTGGGTAGACAACCCATGGTTTGGAATATCTCTATACGATTTTGGATTTCATTATATTTTAAAACATATAAACATATGATGTTTTAGGGGAGATTGAAATTGAAAATTATGTAAATTTCTAAATTTTAATCATGAAGAAAAATTCAGTATAAAATTTTAGATATTTTTGCAGAATAAATCACACCGAAATAAATGGAGAATGATTAATAAATTAGATCAGTGAAAATAGATAATTTTGAGAGGACAATAAGATAAATTATTATACAGATGAAATTATGAAGAGGATTTTATATCAAAGATAATTAATATGAATAAAATTGAGGATCTAAATTTATTCTTGTATATGGGATGAAGAGGAATGCCCCTATGAGTTTGGTGTACTGATTTTCTTTGGTAATTTTATTATAACTATCTATGATTCATCTAAATTCATTAACATATATCAAAGTATTGAGTGAAGAAATAATAATAGGTAATTAACCCTAGATTACAAAGCTATCTAATCATAAAACATATATTTTTTTAATACTGCATTAATGGATTATTGATACATGAGCACATTATTAGTGTATGTTCCTTAAATATTTTCCTTTTGGATAAAAAACGTAAAATTACTGTATCCTTGAACTTTAATTTTTATTATTTAGATTTCATGATTGATTATTTTGGTTTGATATATTATAGTGTTATTATAACCATGAGAACAAGATCTATTTTGGTGAAAAACAATGATAACCCAAATTTAGCCCCTCTTCAAGTGATTGAGACCATGGTGGTTACAGAGAGTCCCTTTTTATAATTAAAATCATATCAATTATAAGATTAAAATATAAATAAACACATTTCCATTTCTAGACCCCATTAAATTTTGAGAAAATTATCATACATAGATAAAAATTCATGACCAAAATAATGATAATTATGACAATTATGGAACATATATAGTTATTTTTTTGTGTTATCTTAGTAGATCAATAATTTATCTCATAAATATTATTTAATTTTCATTATAATATCTATCTCAATTAAAATAAATATGAAATAAAAAACAACTATAAAATTGTTACATATATAATTATTAAAATATTAATGATAAAAATATAAAGATTAACAATGAAACACATTTGTTTCTTATTTTTTTAACTTTCTTTCATGT
Organism: Viscum album; assembly: GCA_963277665.1. Classification (NCBI taxonomy): domain Eukaryota; kingdom Viridiplantae; phylum Streptophyta; class Magnoliopsida; order Santalales; family Viscaceae; genus Viscum; species Viscum album. The sequence goes on from OY728159.1 coordinate 494,499,397, forward strand.
TTCATTGCAATTTATTTTTATACCGAAAGAATGATGAAGGAAAATTAATTTCCATATGTGATTTTATAAAAGATATTATTTATAAAACACTATGGTTGATGGTATGAGAAACCTTTAAATGTTTGGTGAGGGTCTACTAGAGTTCTATTTGAATAGATAGATAGTCTTTATAGGTCCATCATCCACTATATTTGTAGAGGATTTTACCAAGTTTTTTTAAGAGGGTAAAATACGTAATTTCATATATATTTTAAACAGTTTTGTGGTATTCTTATTAGCAGTTCCATAATTGGGGACCCACATACCCTTCACGTTTCCTTACTCTGTTCTCTCTTTACTGAATTATTTATTGTACGTTGGGTTGATGATGCATTAGAAACAATAGATTAACAGAGATAATGAAATGATAATACCTTTATATATTTATTATCCGACATCTATTTATTATACCAGGATAACAAAAAATAGTTTTGTGGGGTTTACAGTAGGTTACTTGGATTTGGATCAACCAAATTGTTTCTTTGAGTGATATTTGTGTATCAGATTAAGTAGACACATGGGTAGATGGAAATAACAATTTTACCATCATTTTTATTCATTATATATATATATGAATGTGATAACCATGGGAACTATCATAGAAGACCCATAAGGTAAACCATGATTTCTAGATTTAATCGATAAAATTATTATCGTTTCTTTTCTATTTAAAATTGATTTATCATGAGGTGGGATAATTTCATTTATTTTCTTTTTGAGGTATTTCCATATACACAAAATGTGAAAAAATTGAATATATTTATCTAGATATATTTTTTTATTTTGGTTTTAAAAAATTCATTATGAATTATATATGCAGTTGGTTTTTAATTCATAACAATATTTATAGAATATTTTTATTGATTGGTATGAGAAAATGAGTAGTTTATTTATTTATAAGTAACTAATACTATTACTATAACTTATTTAAATTCATTGATAAATATGATGTAAATATTTTGGGGTAAAAAATGTAATTTTTTTCTAATAACTATGAATTAATTGTAACTAATAAGGGTGATGAGTTATTATTAAAACTAATAACGGATTGGTTATTATACTAAATGAAAAAATAGTTCAGAAAGAACTAATTTTTTTATGTTAATATTATTTATTACACTAAGATACTGAATAAAATAATGGTATATCATCAAGTGGAAACTTATAGATTAAATGGGATAATCATATGGAAAATTAGCAAAATGGAATGTGACCATTATTTGGTGATTTGTCAAATTTGATAGATGATATGGAATTAATTGTCACATCCATGAATTATTTTAATGGTATTTTTCATTTAATTACTATTATTGATTTTTTTTGGGGGGCTTGCTGTGTAGTTTTGGAGGAAAGGGTATGTTGTCATGATTTGGGCTAAACTGTGAGCCCATTTCATGTTTTAAAAAAATATTTTTCTTTATAAATCTTTACTTATTCAACATTTTACACCCATTCCACTTCCCAATGGGGAAAACCTAGTATATTAAAACCACTATATCCATTTGGACCTCATAAGAATCTATAATCGTGATGGATCTGGGTTTTTATTTAAGGAATTGGGTCATCCTGTAATCCCATTTTCAATTTAAAAAAAATTATCTATTTAATAGCATATTCATTTTTACTCTTTTTCGGTGATTCTACCTCCCACTTGAATCCAACATACCTAGGAATTCCCCAATATTCGTGTCTCCCTCTTTGGAGATCATTTACATCACATATTAGGGAGAAACTTCTCAATCTTTCTCAAATCATCCATATTTGAAGAGGAAATTTATTTCCTTCCTAAATCATTCATTTTTTACTCTTTCCCCCCATTCCAATTTGTACATGACCTTCTAAGACTTATTATAACTCTGAATTTTTTGCTATTTGGAAATTCAAATACTGGTGTATTAAGGGAGTTTTGTTCAAGATATCTCACATAAGTGGGTTTCCTTCCTCCCTTCTCCCTTTTTCTAAGGTGTTATTCCACTTTTCACAAGGTTCTAAAATGTCCAAAAGATATAGTTTGTACCTAGGGTTTTAGTTTGAGTCATTTCGGTTAAATATTGTGGATTAGGGATTTATTTCACTTCTATGTGGTTCGGTGGTGGTTTGATTGAAGTTTCACACAACAGTTTGGAATTTTTGGCACAAATGGTAGCTGATTCCTTGTGTAAACATTATTGCATGAGTTATTTTTTCTTGATTTATATTTTTAGCATGATTCTCTTACATATTTTTGCTGCAAAAATTATATTTGATAGCATTTGTTAAGGGGTTAGGTTTTAAGGGTCATTTTTGTACAAAAATGAATATTTTTGTGTTTTATTCTATGTTGTGTGTAATGCCCTGACCCTAGTTACCCAGATTTAGTGATTTATTACATAACATTGGCATGATACAAGGAATAATGTCCTAAAAGACCGATCAGTTTAGTATTATTAGAAACAAGATACATACATTTGTTCAATATTACAACTTCAAAATAAATACAACACTAATTTACTTCATTAGAAACATTCAAACCTCTAAGATTATGCCTGCAAGTCACTCATAACTAACTTATTCATATCTTGATAAAATGAAACATAAGAAAGGGATGAGCTCAAATTATCAGTAAGGGTAAGCAATACAGCGGAAGATAATATAAACATTATACATGGTGAATATTTAAAAACACATGCCTTTACAAATAATAAACATGAAAACTTTATGTTAGGAATATGAGATGAGTAAATAATTCCATAATAAAACATAGTCATGGGTATTCTACTAATCGAATAACCACATGAATCATCATTATTATTTTCATAATGAGGGAATGTATGATGCCATACATTCTGAAACATCTTGTCAAGACCTCGGCCAAAATGTCTAAAAATGATTTTGGCCTCAGCCAAAACCATATATCAAATTGGGAAAGGCCTCAACCAATTCCAAGTTTAATTATCTCATGAGACCTACTGATGTCCCGAGGAGCTTTAGCGGGTTCCACCCATCACATACTAAGTCCAATACATTCCTCATATGAAAAGTTTGAAATATAACATAAACATTCATATTAAAACTAGCATATGAAATGTCAATACTTTAACCATAAACCATGAATGGTATAAAAAACACATCTACAGTCAAACATATCACAAAAACTCCAATAAAATATGAAATATTTGTATCATAATAAATCAACTTCAAACAAGTTTAAAATCCATCAAAGGATGTTGACATAGATGAAATGAAAACTATTTGAATGTAATACCACTTTCTATTTTGAAACCATTTAAGAGTCACATAATTATAGAAGAAAACATTTATTATTATAATATTTGTATAATCTTGTAAGGTAAGCTTCAATGATGTTATAGTGGTGGAAAATAGCCACAACTGCTGTATAAGTTAAAAAAAACATTCTTACCTTAATTTTGTCGAAATGGTCATAAAGTACCTTGTTTGGAAAACGACAGAAAGATTCCTTTAAAAACATATTAGGTCAAATAAGGGTATAAATTACTTTAACCCATAGTCTAGTAAATAGTAAAAATGTTTTGAAATACATTTTTAAGAAAACATGGATGTGGATGATAAAGAGGTCCCAGTAGATACTTACATAAAAACAACCTTGGATAATATAGAGATTTTGAAATTAACCCTTACCTTGTACTTTTCCTTGGTCGAGGGTATGTTAACCTCCTGTATAATAGTTAAATCATTGTTATTAAATTATACAAAAACTACATACATAAATATGATATCATATATGATCCTCTAATATTGATTTGTTAATAATATTTTAGTAGTATCATCTTTTCGGGTGTTAACTGATTCATTTTCCTTTATATGCTTGGTTACGTAAGCCATGTTTGTTATGGATAGGATGTATTTGATTCATATACGGAATTATATTATGTTCATAAACATTATTTTTATTCATCAAATGAAAATTATTCTTTAATGGTTATGATGGGGAAATGAATCTCATCGCGTTCGTGGAGATGATAATCCGTACGTACGCACGAACGAAAATATCATTATATTGATGGAGAAATAATATATAATTGGATGGTATATCATAAATACAGAATCATTAACATGTTATATTTATTATTTATATTAGTTATACTCATTATTATACCCATCCAAATAATGAAGTGTTTGAATAACAAACTACACCACAACGTGGAGATGGTAAGCCATACCAAGAAATGTAGGGTGACTTTTTCATTTATAGGATAGATAGAATAATGAATATGGTTGTACCATATTTATAATAACATCACAATATGTAAAAGGTATTTGATTTATTATATTTTGGTATGTAAACAACAAATAAAGAGGAATTTGAAGAAGAAAAGAACTTGAGAGAGGAACTACTATAAAAACGGGCAAGGGAAGCGGCACCCTTTTTGAGTTCTTTTTTTAGCGCTCATAAAGGGGACCCCTTTATCAGTGCCTTTTTTAGTAGCGCTGATAAAGAGGGTATTTATCGACGCTTTTTCCTAGCATTGATAACATTTATATTTTAAAAAAATCATGAAAAATAATATATTGTTATATGAGTATATTTATATTTATATAAATATAATATATATTTTTTAAATATGTTATAGATAAGTATAAATAGACTACTACATTTAATATATAAGAAATTTAGTGACAATGTCTTTAAAATATTTTAAAAAATATTATTAATTAAAAATTTTTAATTTATCATCAATTAATAATCATTTAATAACAATATAAAGACACAAAAAATCAAAAAAATGAATAAAAGATCTAAAATAAGTTGAAAATGTAATTCAAACTTCAAATGGCCATAAATTTTGATTCGGGTGTCCGTTTGGGCTCTACAGCATATCAAATCTAAGCTTGTGATTAGAGATATTCTCTTATTACTGAAAGAAACCTTCAATCACATTTTTCAAGGCTCAAAAGACCTAGAATGCCTCTAAAACTGAGTTTTTAATCGCGATATCCCGATTTTTTTAACATTCAAACATGTATAACTTCTGATCTGGATGTCCTCTAGGTCTGTACTACATATCATATCAAATATTGTTTCATTTTCTTTTATTTGACTGGTTGTAGTGTTGAAACAGACTTTTGGATTAGAAGTTGTGGTCATTTTAACATTCTATGGCTTTCAAAATACACACATATATATGTATTTATTCGTAAATATATATATATATATATATATATATATATATATATATATCTGTATGTGTGTGTGTGTGTTATATATGTATGTATGTATGTATTTATTTATAAACACACATAGAAAAACATATTTTACAAATGTATCTAAAAATAATCTTATAAATATATATTAATATACAAATAAATGTATGGATAAAAAATTATTACTAAAAATATATATATAAATAAATATAAATATAAATTAATATACGAATAAATATATATATACTAATATATGAATAAATATATACATATTAATATAACTAAATTTATTTATATTAATATGAATCTATATTAATATATGAATAAATATAACTATATATATATTAATATACAAATAAATATATATATATATATATATATATTAATATATGAATAAATATAACTATATATATATCATTAAATAGAGAAAAAACAAAATGGCTTAGTGGTAAAGGTGTAGGCCCGCAAGGGGGGAGATCGCGGGTTCAAGTTCGGGTGGAAGAAAAAAGGTGCACGCAGGCAAGGGCAACACGTGGGATAGTGGGAGGGGTATAGCTAGCATTGATAAATTGGGTTTCAAGTGCTTTTAAAAGCTCCTCCCCACACATTATATATTCTTTTTTATTTTATTTTAATTTTATTTAACTTTTATCAGCTCTTTTTTAGCGCTGATAAAAGGGGCTTTTATCAGTGCTTTTCTAAGCGCTGATAAAAGGGACCCCCTATCTTCACCTCAATTAACAGTGCTTTTCTTAGAACTTGTAATTCACTTTTCTTGCACTGATAAAGGCCATATTTTTAGTAGTGAGGTGATGAAATATTTGCCTCTTCTTCGGATTCTTCCTTTTGATTTAATCAAAAGGGATCCTTAGGTTGGATTTCTAATCAATGGAAGGCCTCTAGGATGAAGGGATGAAAGTTGGAAGGATATTTGGGTAGAGGTCGGCCGAACCAAAAGTCTTTGGAGGTGTGATTTTGAGAGAAGGGGAAGTTCCCATTTATAAGAGAGGTGATGGTCACTTTAGGAAAAGCTTGAAATATTATTTTAAAATAAAACCATCTTCAGTTTATAATGGATACAAAATGATTTATTGAGATGTTAAGGTGGGTATGGGGCAAAAAAATCTTAAACAATAGGTTTTATACAGGTTTAAGTCACCATATTAACTTTATATTTTAGATTTGACTCATAACTAGTTTGACATTTACCATGTCTCTTTGTATTTTTTTATTATAGGGTTAATAAACATACTATAAACTTCCAAGAGAACCCCAAGTGGTTTATTATTAATATATATAACATTATCTAAGTCTTTTGGCCAAAACTTATATTTTTATGAATATTATATTAATTAATAATACAGTATTTGTTTTAAAAACTCAATTATTTCAATTTTGACACTATTTAGTATTTGATTTTTTTGAAATCCATTAAAACTTTTTCACTTCAAATAAAATTTATTTAACCAACCCTAACATGTTATATTAACCTATCAAATTAGTTTAACTCATCATAAGTCTCAATTTTCATTTATTTGGATATTTATAATATCAGTTATTTTAATATTTGATTAATAAGGTAATTACTGCATCATCATTGTGTCATAAATAAATTAGATTATTTAATGTCTAAAAATTATAAATAAAATACTATTATGTATGAAATCTTTTTATATTTCTAAATAATATTTATTGTCTAATTTATATTGTGTGTAACTCTATATTAAAAATGGTTTAGTTATTAAACTTTGAATTTAACTCTTTTAACTCTTCTTTAAATAAAATAATAATCAATGTCCTAATCTAATACAAGTGGACCAAATGGGGTCATATTTTATTCCTAAGGTTTTTTTGTTCAAATTATACTTATTCAATAGTATTATGACATGTGTTAGGGTAATTATGATATCAATGTTACCCTTAATTACCCTATTTTACTTTTAACCGTGGTAAATAAAAGTCAAAAGTAACTATTCACCAAAAATACTTTCATCTTATTGAACCAAATTTTACTTATTGATATTAACTGTGTCTCTCAAATTTTTAAAATTCAACTCACAGAAGTAGTAAAATTATGTTTTATACAAATTTGCAAAAGCTCTTATGAGGTTGGTAAAAGACGGTAAAAAGTTCAATAAATTTTTTATATATATAAACTTATTATAAAATGACTTCAATGAATTAAAATGAATTTATATAGGTATTATGTGTCTATTTTGACATAAAATAAATTTAAATAAAATAAATAATTATTTAAATAAAAAGTCAGTTTAAACCAATAACGCTGCATTTTTCACTATTCATCCAAACTTGAATGTTTTTAGAAAAATACAAACAATTCACCCTAATCTAATTTCGATATTATGAATTCAAAAATGAAGTCCATTTTGAAAAATAAATTTTATAAAATTTCAATAAGTGGTTATTACTATTCATGACTGCTAGTTTGATTGGTCGCGGTGTGTTAGAATCTCGAAGTTGCGTACTATGCAAGCTATTTCATTATTCAAAGGGAAACATACCATGTAAGCTTGGCATGTTAAATTATTCCCTCCCTCAAATAATTCCATCCTTGAAATTTCTAGAATAGTACCACACAAAAATATTTGGGTGGTTATTCAACATAAGTTCCTCTCGTTCCCGCGTTGACTCTTCCATATTATGGTTTTTCCATAGAACTTTAACCAGAAGAGTCATCCAGTTTCTCAGCACTTGTTCCATGGTATCAGGAATTTTTAAATGCTCTTCACAATAAGACAGATCATGTCCCATTTCATTTTTCTCATAGGTGAGTACGTGTGTTGGGTCAGGCAAGTATTTTATCAACAGTGATATGTGGAACACATCATGAACTTTGGAGAGACATGGAGGCATTGACAAACGATAAGCTACAACACCAATTCATTCTAGAATTTCGATATTTTTTGATGTAATTGGGAATCAATTTACCCTTCTTACCGAAACGTACAACACCCTTCCATGGAGATACCTTCAAGAAAACAGGGTCTCCTACTTGAATTTCCAAATCCTTTCTTCAATTATCGGCACGGCTCTTTTTCCTACTTTGGGATGCTTTGATGTGGGTTTGGATAATATTCACTTTTTTCATTATTTCATCAATAAGTTATAAGCCTACGAGTTTTCTTTCACCGACATCATCCCAACAAGTTGGTGTTTGACATCTCTTTTCATATAACGCTTTATATTGTTCCATATAAATACTTTAATAGAAGCTATTGTTATAGGAAAATTATATCAGAGGTAAATATTGATCCCAAATACCTAGAAAGTCAAGTGAGAAAGATCACAACTTGTCTTATAAGGTTTGAATAGTCCATTCTGATTGTCCATCAGTTTGAGGGTGGTAGACAATGCTAAAATGAAGTTTAGTATCCAGTGATTTCTAAAGAATTTTCCAGAATCTTGATGTTAATGGGGATCATGATCAGAAATAACTGATAGGGGTACTCGATGAAGTCTTACAACTATATTAATATACAGTCTTCCTAAACGTTCAAGTGGTAAATCTTCTCTTATAGTAATAAAATGTGCTAACCTGGTAAGACGATCAACAATGAACCATATTGCATCATTCCTTCTAGGAGTCTTTAGTAGCCCCATGAAAAAGTCCATCGTAATATCATCCCATCTCCACTCAGGTATGGGAAGAGGTTTCATGACTCCTCTAGGCTGTTTCCTTCCAGCTTTCACTTGATGAAAAACCATACATCTTGACACAAAATCAAAAATATCCTGCTTCATGTTATCCCACCAAAAATGTTCCTTCAAATATCTATGCATCTTGGTTCTCCCCATGTGTATAGAGAAATTGGGGAAATGAGAATCATCCAACAATTCCCTTTTTAGGTCATTTATATCGAGAACACAAAGTATCTTCCCAAATTTCAAAATTCCATCATCATATATGAAGTCACTCAATCTCCCATCATTTACAGCTTTAATCTTATTTTGAAACTCCTCATCATCAGTTTGAGAACTCTTTATCCTTTCTAGTAACGATGGTTGGGTAACCATTTGAAAAATTATTGATGTTTCACCTTCCATGGTTATTCCCATATCTATCTTTACTAGATCCATAAAAATAGGAACCCTTTTAACTCTCATCTTGTTCAAAACTCCATGGTCCTTTCTACTCAAAGAATCTGCCACCTTATTTTCCTTCCCTGAGTTGTAGTGTACAGTGAAATCATAATCCTTGAGTAGTTCAAGCCATCATCTTTTCCTCATGTTGAGTTCTTTCTGTGAGAAAATATACTTCAAACTCTTGTGATCAGTATAAATATCACATTTTTCACTATAGAGAGAGTGTCTCTATATTTTCAAAGTAAATTCTAATGTTTCTAACTCCATATCATGAGTAGGATAGTTTTTCTCATTAATATTTATCTATCGTGAATCATAGGTAATAACTCTATCATTCTGCATAAGGACACAACCAAGTCCTTTCTTTGAAGCTTCACTATAAATAACAAACCCATCATTCCCAGATGGTAGAGTTAGGATAGGAGAATTAACTAATCTTCTCTTTAGTTCTTCAAAACATTCTTCACACTCTTTTTCCCAAACAAGTTTAACCCATTTACGTGTGATCTTGGTTAATGGGTTAGCCAATTGGGAAAAATTCTGGACAAAATGTTGATAATAACCTGCTAAACCAATAAAAATGTGTACCTCAGTTATACTCGTCAGTGCTAGCCATTATTGGATTGCCTTGGTCTTTGGAGGATCAATAGATATTCCATCCTTAGAGACAATATGACCAAGAAAAGAATTATCTTGAATCTAGAATTCACACTTAATAAACTTCCCATATAATTCATTTCTTCTAGGAGTATTTATAATAATGCTCAAGTGATTTTCATAATCTTTGTAGATTTTGGAGTATACCAAGATATCATCAATAAAAACCACTACAAATTCATCAAGATATTCCTTGAAAACACTATTCATTATATCCATGATGATAGAGGGTGCATTAGTCAATCCAAAAGGCATTACTATAAACTTGTAATGCCCGTACCTGGTTTGAAATACTATTTTCAGAATGTCTTCCTTCTTCTCACACAACTGATGATATACAGATCAAAGGTCAATCTTTGAAAAATATCGATCTCCATGAAGTTGGTCGAATAAATCATCAATGAGAGGTAGGGGATACTTGTTATTTATTGTTATAGAATTTATCTCCCTGTAGTCAATCCACAACCTCATAGATATGTCTTTCTTCTTAACAAAAACTACAGGGGAACCCCTGGAGAAACACTAGGGATAATAAATCCTTTATTACTCAATTCCTCTATCTGTTTCTTTAGTTCCACTAATTACAAAGTAAAAATTCTATAAGGGGTCTTCGATATGGGCCTTGAACCAGGAATTAAATCAATGAAAAACTCAATTTCTCGTTCTGGAGGATGTCCAGGTAAATCCTCTGGAAACACATCAACATATTCTTGCACAATAGGCACATCCTCTATTCAAACATTCTTTTCCACACCCAAAATTATTTCATTCTCATCCTCCCCAATAATTGAATTTAGTAGAGCTACTGGGGTTGGATCTAGATAAGAATCAGATGGTGACGTTTCTTCTCTAAAGATAAGGTACTCCTCATCATCAACGAAAATTGTAACCTCCTTATTCTTACAATAATATTTTGTATCATGGTCCAAAAGCTAATCCAAACTGAGGATTATATCAAATTGAATCATGGGTTTGATGATTAGATTATCAGATAAATATCATTTATATGCCTTAATGGGGACTGTTTCACAAAACTTCATTGCAATGATACTTTCCTTAGGAGTTTTTACTGACTACTCCCTAGTTAAATAAAATTGTAAATGTCTAATTTTCCTAGAAAAATGGGAAGATATGAAACAATTTTCTAATCCAGAATCAAATAAATCATTGGCTAAACTTGAGGAAACCATTAAATTACCTTCCACCACATCTTTCGGAGCTTCAACCTCAACAGTAGTGGTCACATAAGCTTATCCCTGATCCCTTGGCCTTTTCTAAGGTAAGTGTCCCTAATGATTATGACATTAATTTTCATAATTTCCCATCTCCATTCTATTGTAGTATTTAACATTGGTAGCTTCTTTCTTCCCTTTACAATCACTAGAAAAATTTCCTTTTTGTCCACATTTGTAGTATACTCCTTTTCCTTTTAGATAGGCACCAGGGTGCTTCCTTCCCAAATTATCACAGAGTAGAAATTGAAATCTTCCATTCTTCCATGTTTCCTTATTTCCTTTCCAAGAGTGCTCAATAGATCTCTTCTTCTCTTGCTTTGCTTTTATATATTGATAACACATGAGATAATATCTTCATTCGATGAGAAGGATTGCGAGACTAATGCTTGATAGAGAAGTGGTTTTAACCCATCAGAGAAACGATCAATCTTACTTCTTGGTTTATTTATATAATCTGTAGCATGCCTTTCTATCCTTGTAAAGTTAGCCTCATACTTTGTGATATTCTCATCCTCTGTTTGGCTCAGACTCAGAAATTGTCTTTCCATATCCACTCGATGGTCACGAGGAAAGTATTTTTATAAGAAAATATCTTTAAACTCCCTCTATTCCATGTTTGATACTTCTTTATCTTCATTTGTGTTTTGAATCAATGACCACCATTGATTTACATCTCCCGTGAGGCTATAAAATTCCATGACAACTATTTCCATTTCATTACTCTCCAAAGCATGAAATATTTTCTCTAAGGAACCTATCCATTTCTCAGATACTAACATATTTATACTACCATTGAATGTTAGTGGTTGTTGACTCATGAAGCGGTCTAACATTGACCCTCCGTGTTTTGGATCAGGGTGCTCCATATGGGTAAGATTATTATTAATAATATGAGTGATTTTTCCCAGTATGGTGATAAGTTGATCAACACCAGTTGCACCACCAGCTCCACAATAATTATCTTAAGTAGGATAGAAATCCCTACATGGAGTATGTGCATTGATATGGTTTCCATTCCTTCCACTAGGTTCCATTTCTAAACAATGACATAGAATAGATTAGTTTATGAATCACAATACATAATTCTGAACCTGTAAAACACTTAACATAAAATGAACAGTTTATGGATATAATCTATAATCATAAAAATATTTTCTTTGAAGAGGTATATACTCATAAATCCTTTATAATGGTTTGTAAAGAAAATGAGAATTATCCTAATCATATTTCCCGGGAGTGTCGTAACCATGAGTGTTGTAGGGCCCATTTTCATGCACCAGTTCTCATCCGAGTCTAGCTCAAAGTGGTTTTTTCGGGTTTTCCCCTAGGTACATATGTGCTAGAGCCGCCTCTACCTGCTTATATCCATACAAGGATGTATTTCTTAGAAAAACCACAAAATATCTAGAGTATCAAAATTCTAGGATGTTCTTATATACTAATCCTCAAAGTCTGTCTTAGGCTAATGTTATCTAATCACAGTTTTTGTAAATCTAGTTTCCAAGGGTTGTACGAAACTTCCTCTTATACCAACTATAATGCCCTGACCCCAGTTACCTAGAGTTAGTCCTTTATTACATAACATTGGAATGATACAAGGAATTATGTCCCGAAAGACCGATTAGTTTAGTATTATTGGAAACAAGATACATACATATGTTCAACATTACAACTTGAAAAGAATTACAACAGTAATTTATTCCATTAGAACATCCAATACTACTAGATTATGCCTACAAGTAACTCATAACTAAAATCTTAATATCCTGGGAAAATGAAACATAAGAAAGGGGTGAGTTCAAACACTCAGTAAGGGTATGCAATACAGCGGATGATAACATAAACACTAGGCATAGTGAATAATTAAAAACACATGCCTTTATAAATAATAAACATGAATACTTTATGGAAGGAATATGAGTTGAGTAAATAATTCCAAAATTAAACATAGTCATGCGTACTCTACTAGTCAAATAACCACATGAACCATCATTATTATTTTAATAATGAGCGAATGTATGATGTCAGACACTCTGAAACATCTTGTCAAGGCCTCGGTCAAGACATCTAAAAGTGATTTAGGCCTAGGCCAAAACCATATATCAAATTGGGAAAGGTCTTAGCCAATTCCACGTCTAATTTTCTCATGAGACCTACCGATGCACTAAGGAGCTATAGCGGATTCCACCCGCCACATACTAAGTCAAATACATTCCTCATATGAAAAGGTTGAAACATAACATAAAAATTCATATTAAAACTAGCATACTAAATGTCAATACTTTAACAAGAAACCTTGAATGGTATAAAAATAACACATCCACAGTCAAAAATATCACAATACCTTCAATACAATATGTAAGATTTTTATCATAATAAATAAACTTCATACAAGTTTAAAATCCATCAAAGGATGTTGACATAGATGAAATGAAAACTATTTGAAAGAAATGCCTATTTATATTTTGAAACCATTTAAGAGTCACATAATTATAAAAGAAAAAAATTATTTTGAAAATATTCTTATAATATTGTAAGGGAAGATTCGATGATGTTATAATGGTAGAAAATAGATGCACCCTCCGTATAAGTTAAAAAACATTCTTACTTTAATTTTGTCGAAAATGTCATAAAGTACCTTGTTTTGAAAACGACAGAAAGATTTCTTTAAAATTATATAAGGTCAAATAATGGTATAAATGACTTTAACCCATACTCTAGTAAAGAGTAAATATGTTTTGAAATATATTTTTAAGAAAACATGGATTTGGATGATAAAGAGGTCCCAATAGATACTTACGTAAAAACAACCTCGGATAATAAATAGATTGTAAAATTAACCCTTACCTTGTACTTTTCCATGGTCGATGGTGCATTAAACTCATATATAATAGTTAACTCATTGATATTAAATTATAAAAGAAATACATACATAACTTTATATCATATATGATCCTATAATATTGCTTTGTTAATAATATTTCAATAGTATCATCGTTTCGGGTGTTAACTAATTCGTTTTCCTTTGTATTCTTGGTTACGTAAGCCATGTTTTTTATGGATATGATGTATTTCATTCATATACAGAAGGATATTATTCTCATAAACATTATTTTTAGTCATCAAATTAAAATTATTCTTGAATGGTTATGATGGGTAAATGAATCTCATCGCCTTCGTGGAGACGATAATCCGTACGTACGCACGAGCGACAATATCATTTTATTGATGGAGAAATCATATGTAATTGGATGGTATATCATATATATAGAATAATTAACATTTTATATTTATTATTTACATTTTTTATACTCATTATTATACCCATCCAAATAATGAAGTGTTTGATTGACAAACTACACCATGACGTGTAGATGGTAAGCCGTACGTACGCACTTATGGTGAGTTTGTCATTTATAGGATGAATATAAAAATGAATATGGTTGTACCATCTTTATAACAACATAAAATTATGTATAAGGTACTGGATTTATTATTTTGGTATGGAAACAACAAAGAAAGATGAAGTGGAATAAGAAAAGAACTTGAAAGTGGTGATGAAATTTTTACTTCTTCTTCGGGTTCTTCATTTTGATTTGATCAAAAGGGATCCTAAGGTTGGATTTATGACCAAATTAAGGACTCTAAGATGAAGTGAGTAATGTTGGGAGGATATTTGGGTAGAGTTTCTCCCAGAAAAACGGCTTTGTAGGTGTGATTTTGAGATAAGGGGAGGTTCTCTTTTATAAGAGAGGTGAGGGTCACTTTAGGAAAAAACTTGAAATATTATTTTATAATAAAACTATTTATAGTTTGTAATGTCAAAAAAATGATTTATTTAAAGGATAAGGTGGGTATGGGTCAAAATCATCTCAAAAAATAGGTTTTAGACAGATTTATTTCACCATATTAACATTATATTATAGATTTAACTCTTAGTTAAATAGTTTGACATTTACCATGTCTCTTTGTATTTTTATATTATATGGTTAATAAACATCTATAAACTGCCAAGAAAACCCCAGGTGGTTCATTATTAATGTATGTAACCTTATCTATGTTTTTTGGCTAAACATAGATTTTTATGAATATTATATTAATTAATAATATAGTATTTGTTTTAAAAAGTCAATTATGTCAATTTTGACACTATTTAGTATTTGATATTTTTGAAAGCCATTAAAACTTTATCACTTCGAATAAAATTTATTTAACCACCCCAAAATGTCATATTAACTTTGAAAAATATTTTAATTAATCAAAAGTCTCAATTTACATTTATTTGGATATTTATAATATCAATTATTTTAATATTTCATTAATATGGTAATTACTGCATCATCATTGTCTCATAAATAAATTAAATTATTTAATGTCTAAAAATTATAAATAAAATAATATTATGTATGAAATAATTTTATCTTTCTAATGAATATTTATAGTCTAATTTATATTTTGTGTAACCCTATATTAGAAATGGTTTAGTTATTAAACTTTGAATTTCACTCTTTTAACTATTCTTTAAATAAAATAATAATAAATGTCCTAATCTAATCCAAGTGCACCAAATGGGGTCATATTTTATTCCTAAGTTTGTATTTAGTCTAATTATACTTATACAATAGAATTAGAACATGTGTTAGGGTAATTATGATATCATTTTACCCTTAATTTTCCTATTTACTTTTAACCGTGGTAAATAAAAGTCAAAAGTTACTATTCACTAAAACTTATTTTCATCTTATTGAACCACATTTTACTTATATATATTAACCGTGTCTTTCGGAATTTTGAAATTAAACTCACAAAAGTGGTAAAATTAATTTTTATGCAAATTTGCAAATACTCCTAGGAGGTGGGTAAAAGACGGTAAAAAGTTCAATAAAATTTTTATATGTTTAAACTTATTATAAAATGACTCCAATGAATTAAATTGAACTTATATAGGTATTATGTATATATTTTGACCTAAAATAAATATAAATAAAATAAATAATTATTTAAATAAAATGTCGGTTTTAACCAATAACACTGTATTTTTCACTATTCATCAAATATTGAATGTTTTTAGGAAAATAGAAAAAATTCACCCTAAGTTAATTTTCATATCCCGAATTAAAAAATGAAGTCCATTTTGAAAAATAAAATTTATAAAATTTTAAGAAGTGGTTATTAATATTCATAATGGCTAGTTTGATTAGTCACAGTGTGTTTGAATCTCGATGTTGGGTACAATGCAATCTATTTCATTATTCAAAGAGAAAGGTATCGTGGAAGCTTGGGGAGTTAAATTGTGTTCGTTGGGGTTGTTTTATGATTCATGGAATAGTTTTATTAAATGATGTTATGGATTCCAATTCTAATTTTATTTGACATTGGTATGCTTTTGGTCTTTTAAGAGGGATTTTAGAAGGATTTTATGTGCAAAACATGGTTTCACTCCTTAGAATTGTTTTGTAAAGATTTTAAATGGTTTATTGATTTATGTAAGTGGTGAAGCTATGTTTCCAAACTGTTTTGATAGGTGTATACTTTTTAAATGATCTATTTTAAAGTGAAAGGGATGTTATGTTATTTTTACTATCTTGGAAAGGTTTTATAAAATTTTCTAGGCTATTTGTTGAATTGTGAAAGAGAGGTGAAACATGTTGTGGGTTGTTTTGGTGTGAGTATGGTTTAAAAATTAATTTGAATGAAAAAGGAAATTATGTGATATATTTGTGGGATGTTTGGTGTTTTTGTTATTTGGAAATGCTATTTGAATGTGAAAATGGTATTTCATGGATTGTGGAACTTTTTTTAGCACAAGAGGGAAAACCCGAGTGTCTAGGTGGGTGGATGTGTACTAGTATGCTAGTGATCCCATGGGGTTTGGTCCCTATTTCACATAGAAAGGTTGACGATGTCAACACTAACTAAACTGTGATGATGATGATATTTTGGGACCACTAGGTTATAGTTATGATCCCTTCTAGTTGATCGTGTGCACGAGAATAGATATTTGTATGGTTATTTTCACTTAGTACGAGGTAACTAGGACCTGCAGTGTGCAAGTTCCTATGGTTTTTCCCATTGCTAGTGATCATTAGATATTTTATAATTACCATCATCATAGAATATGTTTTTATAGAAAAATACTGTATATTTTTCATGCTATTTAAAAAAATTTATTCCCTTTCAAGTATCCCACTTGAAAGCTGTTTTTATTTAAAGTTTCATCTTTTAGAAATTATTACTAGCATTTCTAATTTACAAAAATTGTAAGCTTTTTGTCTTATAATGATTATCATAGGAAATATTTTAGTGGTGAAATACTACTGGTATTTGTCTCACACCATAATTACACCTTTAATGGTATGTATATTTGGTTATTTTGTTATAGGTTTGGGTGACGATTTTAGTGCCAATGGTTTGGGTTTCTATCAGCCCTTTTGGGTGCAGTGTTGTGGAGATGACCTGAGGGCGGTGCCTCTTGCCATGAGGAGGTTCCTTGGATATAAATTTTGGGTTTCTTAATTTGTTATAGCATTTGATTGTTGTTTTAAATTATGTAATTCAATTCTAAAGATTTGTAAATTATGGTTTGTTTTGAAAAATGCTGATTTTTTATTGGATTTTTTAGTTGTTTTATGTTTATAAACTCTAGTAAATAATTCCAAAATTACATTTGGTGATACTTGAGCACTTGTTACATCCCATGGGGACTAGGAACACCCTTCGGGTCTTACCAAGGGCCGGTTCGGGTGCCAGTTCTGATGGCGATCAGATTTCACTACCACAAAAAAAGTTTTTTCGCAGCGCCCCCCTTTATCAGCGCTAACAAAAAAGTGCTGATAAAGGGGGGTCCCTTTATCAGCGCTCAAAAAAGCGCTGATAAAGGGTGCCTTTATCAGCGCTAAAAAAAAGAACTGATAAAGTCACCCCTTTATCAGCGCTTTTTTTAGCACTGATAAAGGGACCCCCCTTTATCAGTGCTTTTGTTAGCGCTGATAAAGCCCCCCCCCCCCCCTTTATCAGCGCTTGTTTAGTAGCGCTGATAAAGGGGGGGGGGCTTTATCAGCGCTTTTTTTAAAAGCGCTGATAAATGGTCGGCTTCAAAAAAAAATTAAAAAATAGAATAATATATTAATATATTAATATATAAATATAGTTATATTGTTATATAAATATAATATATAATTTTTAAATATATTTTAGATAATTATAAATGTACATTTACACTTATTATACTTAATATATAAGATATTTAGTGAAAATGACTTCTTAAAAAATTAAAAAAATATTTTTAATTAATAATTTTACAATAATTATGGAGTAATAGTCATTTAATAACAATTTGAGGACTAAAAAAATTAAAAAATTTAAAAAAGACCCAAAATATGTTGAAAACGCAACTCAAACTTCAAACGGCCATAACTTTTGATCTGGGTGTCCATTTGAGCTCTACCACATATCAAATCGAAGCCTGCGATGAGCTCTACGTTACTGTGACCCGGGGGAACCCGTTTAAGAATTTTTTGAGGCCAAAAGAGGCCCAGAAGGCCTCCAAAACTGAGTTTTTTGTCGGGGTACCCAGATTTTTTAACATTTTGTAGATTTTCAAACTCTTTTAAGGGGGTATTATTGGCTTTTTTTTGGCGGGGACTGAATTTATTCCAAGGTATTACATTCATATTGATCTTATGTGCTTGAAATTTCATCCTTTTTTATAATGAACTGCTATTTATAATCAAATATAAAACTATATGTACATATTTTTTATATATTCGCACCTAAAAATTAAATTTTTTAAATAACTAATTAAACATATTTACTTATAAAATATATTAGATTTATCTAAATAATAACTAATATCCATTTTATTTAAAATACCAATATATGAATATTTATATACATATATATTAATCTAACTATATATATATATTAATCTAACTATATATATATATATTAATCTAACTATATATATATATTAATCTAATAACTATATATATATTAATATAACTACATATATATATATATATATATATTAGTATTACTATAAATATATATATTAATATCACCATAAATATATATATATTAATATCACTATATATATATTAATATAACTATATAACTATATAAATATAAATTCATATAACTATATATATGTTAATATAACTATATATATGTTAATATAACTATATATATGTTAATATAACTATATATATGTTAATATAAATATCTATATATATATATATATTAATATAAATATATATTACTATACGAATAAATATAACTATATATATATATATATTAATACCACTATATATATATATATATATTAATATTACTATATATATTATAATATAACTATATATATATATATATAAATTATAATATAACTATATATATATATTAATATAAATATATATTACTATACGAATAAATATAACTAAATATATAAATATATATATATATAGATATCACGAATTGGAAAGCAAATCAAAATAGAGTAGTGGTAAGGGCTTAGGCGCGCAGGGGGGAGGTCTCGAGTTCAAATCCTGGTGGAGGCAGGGGTGCGCGCGCATGGGGAATATTTGAGCAAGCGCTGTTAAAGGGTGGAGGGGGGTGCGTGGGGTGCTGTATAGGGGCCGAAAAGCGCTGTAAAAGGGGGGGGGGGTTCAAGCACTATGAAAGACCCCTGATTGGCAGTATTTTTTAATTTTTTTTAATTTTTTTTTAACTTTTATCAGCGCTTTTTTAAAAGCGCTGAAAAAAGGGTCCTTTATCAGTGCTAAAACGAAAGCGCTGATAAAGGAAGCGCTGATAACGGGGTACTTTTATCAGCACTTTTTTTTAGCGCTGATAAAGGGGTCATATATCAGTGCTTTTCGGAGCGCTGATAAAGGGGACCCCTCCTTATCTATGCTGGCTTTATCAGTGCTTTTCTAGCGCTGATAAAGGCCATTTTTAGCGCTGATAAAGGCCTTGTTTGTAGTAGTGTTTGGTTCGTGAAAAAATGGTATCAAAGGCATCAGGTTCGCTCTTTTGGGTCATGTTATTTGGGGAAGAGTCGGGATAGTCAGGAGCTAGGTTTGTCGGGACTTGAAATTCTTATTATGATTAGCATACCTAGACTGCACACCTCATGATGGAATTCATGTCACTAGGGGAATATATGTTTTATCTGAGTCCTTTGGTTTTCATGGGTCCTCGATGATTGGGGAAATGAAAAGAGTGTTAGGTCAATAGTCTTAGTGAGCTCACAGGGCCTAGAAATCCATGTGGAGATGGGTATATTTTTGTAGAACACTCTCCATGATGGTGAAGTGATTGTCATATGGACACCAACCATTTTTCCAAGTCACCCACCAAAACTATTTTCCTCTTGCATTGTCTTGTGTCCTTTTTTTTGGGAATCTTGAAAGCTTGGTTTAAAATTATAAATAAGACTTGATTTAGAAGATGTGAACTTTTATGAAATGATTTTTTAGTAAAGCATAAGTGTATTTATTTCTAAAATTGTGGAAATGAATTTTTATAACTATTTTGAAATGGTAAATGGTGTGTTTACACCTATTTTAAAAGTATTAATTATGTTAGAGTGGGTTTTGAAAATCTATTCCAAAACTGTGTTGAGATGGAATGTGCGTATGATATACTCTATAATACCAAATTTAGTATCAAAATAACTGAGATACTGTATAGAGTATCTAATGATGCTCAAAATACAAGAGGGTGGGTGAATTGTAATCTTTAACAAATTCTTTTGGAAATTTTAATGATGGTTTTTTTTAGCAAGGTTAAACAAGGTAATTCACCAAAACCTCTAGTTCTATAGACATTCTTGATTCCGGAAAAGTGATTCCGATAATTCAAACCCAGAAATATGGTTTCGGAAAAAAAATTAATGAAAGTTTACAAATATACATATTCTACCATAAAGTGTATAGAATCTAACTAAATCAGAGTACAAGTATAAGGAAGTATAAGATAGTTATACTTTCCTCAACAATAAAAATGCAGCAGAAAACTTGTAACAAAACAAGTAACAAGTAGTAAATCTTTCAACCCAAAGAGAAGGGTATCCAAAAACCATGGATAAAGGTCCCTTGATGTATACTTTCAAGAAAAAGTCTGTAACACCCCTAGATTTTTTGAAAAATATTCTTTTAATTTCATTAATGTCTTGTGTTGTATTCTACACCACGATTACCTTGCGCTATACGCAACACCGTATTAGCTTGCAGTATACGCAACACTATTCTTGGATCATGTTACACACAATTTTGATAATAGTTATTCTACGCAACATTGAGTATATATATATATATATATTCAATGTATAAATGAAATATGGTTGGATTCTGTCATACGAAACAACAAAGGATTCTTTCCCAACATGCAACCCTGACTTGGCATGCATTACACGCAATCGCGACCTTCCTCGATAGCGTGTGTTGTACGCAATACCGGGTTTTAATAAACAATGTTATATTATTATAATATTGTCAGGAACTAGCCGTTATGAATAGTATAAACTAAATTTTTAATGTTATAACATTATTATTCATCTTACACATTTCTAGAACATGGTATAAGAACAAAATAATTTTTTCGGGTAAAATAAGTATTTTTCAAAAAATGCAGTTTTGCCGCCTTTTGATGGCGCACCCACTTTAAATCTAGTTTTTGACATGTTTATAAGTTCAATTTGACAAAATAAAAATATTCTTTGGAATCAAGAAATAAAAATTTACTTTGGATAAATTTTTCATATTATTCTAGTAACTTTCACATTTTAATGAATAGTAAAAACATGCTATATTTTAATTAAAAACAACTTTTTTCATCGTAATATATTATGTGGTTAAATTATAATATTGAATGGTTTTAAAGTATAAATAGAATATATTTTTACCATTTAATATAATGTATGTCATTAGCATTGATTTTACCTTGAATTCGTAGGTTAAATCAATTCAATC
This sequence comes from Viscum album, assembly GCA_963277665.1. Lineage (NCBI taxonomy): Eukaryota > Viridiplantae > Streptophyta > Magnoliopsida > Santalales > Viscaceae > Viscum > Viscum album. Next base: position 494,521,562 of record OY728159.1, read on the forward strand.
TTTTGCAATGTTTTAAACAAAAACCCGTTTTTATTTGACAACGAGATTAATTTTAATTTAATTTCTGAAACTTCTGTGTATTGAATTTTAAAAAATGGATTCCATATTTGTAATCAGTGGGTCCAAATTATGTTAATAGGCCACTTTTTATTTTTGGGAATTATGAATAGTAACTACGGTAAATTTTATTTACCATAATTAAAGGTAAATCGGGTAATTAAGGGTAAATATAATATTTTAAAATTATCATAACAAATGTCAAAATCCTATTGGATGACTAAAAGTCGACCCATATCACCTAAGGGTAGGATTATATTCATTTAATTAAATTTTGTCAATGAAAATAATTTAATTATTATTAAAACCAAAGAATGCGACAACACGTCACTTTCTTAAATCTTATAAGTATAATAATTTTAATCTAGTGATAAACTTCATGAAACTTCGAACATGAATAGTCTCCAGAAATCTAATACAATTATCTAAATCATAGGAATTTATTTAGAATTTTTAGAGATTAAATAATTATCATTTATTATGACACATAGATGATGCAGTAATTGTCTTATTAATGAAATATTGACATAATTGATGTTATAAATGCCCAAATAAATGTAATTTGAGACTTTTTATGACTTAAAAAAATTTCTAGGTTAATATGACATGTTATTGTGGATTTAAGTAACTTGGTTCGAACTTATCATTCTGTTATAAATTTCATAAAAATCATATACCAAATAGTGTCAAAATTGACATAAAATAGTTTTTAAAACAAATATTATATTATTAATTGTTATTTTATTCCTAAAAATATAAGGTTTGGCCAAATGACTTAGATAAGATTATATATATTAATAATAAACAACTTGGGGTTCTTTTGGCTTGATATAGTAAGTTTATTAACCATATAGTGTAAGAAAACAAAATGACACGGTAAAAGTTAAATTATTTAACTTAGAGTTAAATCTAATTGATAAGGGTAAAATAATAACCTAAACTTGTCTAAATCATATTTGATGATAAGATTTCGACCCATCCCCACCTTAGCCTCGAAATAAATCAATTTGGATCTATTTAAAACCGAACTTGACTTTATAATAAAATAATATTTTTAGTTATTCCAAAGGTGCCCCTCTCCTCCCTTATAAAAGGGAACCTCCTCCCTCTCTTCCTCACACAACTTTGAGCCTTCAATCTCGGCCAAAACCTGAAAAATTCTCTTCTCCACTTCCCTAGAAACATCCTAGAGGTTCTGGTCTTCCTCAAAGACCAATTTTAGTTCCCTAAGAGGAGGTCTCAAAGAGGCGCTTCAAAGAAGAGGTAATTTCCGTTACCGATTCTTTCACCTTTATTTCTTCTTCCACTTATTCTTCTTAGGTTTTTTCATTATGAAGTAATAACATCAGTATCACTAATATACTGATATGTTATTGTATGAATTAAACAATCCTATTTCACCATATATCCATCCTACGGAAAACGAAATCACCGCGCGTGCGTGCGTACGGAATACCGTCTCCACGCCGTGGTGAAATCTATTTTCCACCACCACCTTACTTGGATGGGTAAAATGGTGTAAATAATAACTATATATGATTATTATAAAGTGATATTGATACTGAAATAGTATACATACACTTCAACACAAGTTCACGAACATGAGAACGATATCATCGCTCGTGCGTACGTACGGACTACCGTCTCCACGACGTGATGAGATTCATTCTCCATGTTAACCATTTAAGAATGATTATAAAGTATATATAAGAAATAATAATGAAATATATGACATTATAAAGCCACTGGATTTATGTATATATGTATGTCATCTACTTACTTCCATTCAAGATAATAAGGAAAGGAAAACAGCGTTCATGCGTACGTACGGACTACCGTCTCCATGAACGGTGTGTTTCATTTCATTTATCTATATATTATATATATATATATACTGAATATATATGATATATAAATAATGTTTTATATTTTGGAAGTAATTAAATCATGATATAAGTAATAATAATGTCAAGAACAACAAGTCCAAACACCTACGATAAATGAAACGATTTTTCCCAAAACGCTTCTTTAACATGGAATTTACAAAAGAACGGGTAATATAAAGTCATAAGTGAACCATATATGATATCATAACAATCAATATGATTCTGTAATAAGTTAATGACATTATTTAAATCATTATACAGGATGTTCGGATACGTACAAAGCATATCGTACATAAGGTAAGGGAAAATCTCGCAATCTCAATTTTTATCCGAGATTGCTTATACTTTGAAATTTACTGGGGTGTATTTTATCATACAAATCCATGTTTCCTCAATATTTAATATTATTTCCATCCACCTACAATTATATAAATCCAATTTTACCCTTCGGTGAGTTTTTAGTAAAATATATGAAAGGAATCTTTTGTCGTTTTTCGTACGAGGTACTTTTTGACTTTTCCGACAAAAGTACGAGAATAATGTTTTTTTATCTTAAATGGAACGAACAGATTTTTACGGTTTTATAAAGCCTTATTTTCATGAAGCTTCCTCAAAAATATTTCATGACTATTTTCAATAAAATCTCTTTCTTTTAAAATTGCATGACATTTTGTGGAAATAAATTGATTTTGAAGAAGAAAGGATATTTTCCTCAAGAATTCATTTCAAGTGTTTTATCAAAATTATTTTCCATCTAAGATAATATAGGGTTCTTTTTCTATCCCTATTATTACATTGATTTGATTATGTTGTGATGGAATTATTTTTATGAATTCCTTTATCTTATATGAATTGTTTTATGATGTCATGATGTTTATGATTCCCATTTTTATTACATGGGTTATGCTATGATGTATGGTTTATGATTTTGTGGCACACATAAGAATGGTATAATTATGAGATGGGTGGGACCTATATCTCCATCCAATGCATTGGGTAATGATTTTATATCTCATGAGATAGACATGACTGGAATGGTAGGTTATACCGATTCAGTGAAACAGGACTGGAACGAGGGTGACTCGGTTCAGAAAGGGACTTTGTCCCCTAAGATAGTCTTGGAAATGAGTCTTGACTAACAAGAAATGATTCTCTATGATTATGTGTGTATGCCACAATGTTTAATTTTTTAAGTTATGATTATTGTGATTACATTTCACTGCCATGAGTTATTCCAGGTTATGAAATTATGATCTCTTTTACAGGTTAAGATTTTCAAAAGTTATGTGCGTATGTATATGATGTGATTGATATTTCGTTTTTTACCCTTACTGAGCATTTGAGCTCACCCTTTCATGTTTTATTTTCCCCAGGATATAAGGAAAGGTTTTAGGTATAAAAAAAGGAAGATCTTTATGGGAGATGTTGAAGATCTTTCACCAGGATTAGAAGATTATATTCCAAGTTTCCAAAGACACTAAACTATTACGATCCTTGTGTGTGTGTTTTTGTTATGTACTAAATATTCCACAAAAGTAATGTAATGTCCATGTACGTCAGGATTCGGGAATCTACAGTTGCTATCAGAGGATAGGTTTAGTCAACCTTTGGAAACTAGGATGTGAGAACGTTAGTGAGATCCCTAGAGATATTTCTAAGGTAAGACTAGGGATGTCCCTAAGGATAAGTATACGTATAGGTTATAGTCCTAGAATTGCGCTAAGGATATTATAATTTTACCAAAGATGTTAGATATTGAAGTTACTCCCCCTTTATTATGATTTTTTCCTCTCACACTATTCTTTTTGGGTTTTAGAAAATGGCTGGAAACAAGATGATTCACGATAATGGAGGATATGATGGACAATGGAATGATATTCTTCATGAGCAACCAAATGAAATGGGATTTGGAGGTCCAAACATCATTATTATGCCGAATCAGCAATGTCATAATATGATCAATAAAGTAAAATTTGGTAAGTTTCCCGACTCAGCTAATAAGAGAAAGATGGAGTTTCATGATGATCATAGAGGAAAGAAAGTTCAATTTCCCCTATGTAAATCATGTGGGAAGAGGCATCAAGGAGAATATTTCAAAGGAACTGGAAGATGCTTTGGGTGTGGAAGAGAAGGACACAAAGCTAGTAAGTGCAAAGGAAAAGGTTTAGTTAACACCAGGGATGAGGATAATGGTATTGCTAAGACATCAACAATGGTTAAATGTTTTAAATGTGGAATGTACGGGCATTATGCAAACCAATTCCCTAAGGCAAAGTCTGATGAAGAGAATCAGTATGGTCGTATGGGTAGTATTTATGTGGATGATGATGAAGAGACTACAAATGATATGTGAGATGAAAGAATTGTTGAAGCTCGGTCAATGGTTTAAGAATGTAGTGGAATGATTACATGTTTATCATGTGTAATGTTGTATAAGTAATCTCATGGTACTATGGAATAAAGAGGCATCTAAGGATTGTTACACTGTTGTCTTTCCTTGAGTTTTGAAAATGTATGATTAATGTTATCAGTATCCATGAAAGGTTATTCAGATATTTTTGGAATGTAGATGATATGTGCATAATGAAGGGAAAATGAGAAAACGAAATGTTTAACAGTATTCATGAGCTCATGATTGATATATGGACTAAGTGATATAATGGTTTGAGTATAAATAATTTTGAGGATTTTGGTTTATGGAAAGTGTTAACTTTTAACTGCATTCATGTTTTCACTAAGGTTCAATGGGTATTCAAGAGAATACATGATTAAGGCCTTTGAATGTTTGGAATGTGACCAACAAAACATATCTTATGACATATGGGGATCAACGATGGTATTAAATCTCTGGTAATCGTTTTCACTATATTATAAGAGTGGACTGCAGTATTATGGATAAGCCTAAATATTGGAATTAATTATGTTGGACATAAGTTAGTATTGTTTAAGGATATAACTTTTGATATTATTTATGTGATGTTATAGTAATGTAGTTTTAGAAAAAGGACAACCTGCAGGATGGGCGACAGCCCATCGCGTCGGACAAGGCCATGTGAATCGAACCCACAACCGAAGTGCGACTGGCCTTTATCGCCTACCACTGGCCTACAGGAAGTCCCTGTTTAGTAGAAAGTAGTTTTATTTTATTAAGCAGTATGATATATGAAGTATAAGTTATTTTTTTTGAAACCATATACGATTAATCTAACCATAAGATGGACTTATAACTTTTTCTAACCTTTTGTTTGAAAGAGAAGGAATGACCCATCATTCTATCACATGATCTTCTAACACATCACGAATAACAAATTAAACTTCATTTCTTTAAGGGATGAAGTGGAAATTGTTCAATTCACGAACAAAAGTGAGATTGTACCAAAATCATGCAAGTATTTCTTTTAATTCATCAACTTTAGGGAAATGATCTTGAAAACCAAAAATGTTGTCCTAGTTCCCTTATATCCGATTAATCAGATGGTACCTTAGATCATTACAAATCAATAACTTTGTGATTGTTGGATTTTTCATAGCCATGTTCTCTACCACTCTCCATCAGAACATGATGGTTAGATTTCTCTTCCATATCCATATTTTCACCTATGTGGAAACCCAGTGATTAGTTTATTTGGGTAACCGTTACGTTTCATACTTTTGTTTTTAAAGATTGGTTTTGGTATTCCTTTTTACGATGTGGGTTTCTATTAAAGAAACTTTCGAATAGTAAACCATTTATAACCCCGACGAATTTCGAGGGCGAAATTCATTTTAAGGGGGGTAGAATGTAACACCCCTAGATTTTATGAAAAATATTCTTTTAATTTCATTAATGTCTTGTGTTGTATTCTACACCAAGATTACCTTGCACTATACGCAACACCGTATTAGCTTGCAGTATACACAACACTATTCTTGGATCATGTTACACACAATTTTGATAATAGTTATTCTACACAACATTGAGTATATATATATATATATTCAATGTATAAATGAAATATGGTTGGATTTTGTTATACAAAACAACGAAGGATTCTTTCACAACATGCAACCCTGACTAAAATATCTGTAATGAGAACTCCCCCTTACCTAAACTCACCCTTACTTTGGGATATTTCTTCTTTACTTAGAATTATTTTTCTTTTCTCCCCCTTTGTGATTTTCAAAAATAATTTAAGGGAATGGAAAAGAAATTACAGTACCTGCAATATTAGTACAAAGCATGCAAACAGAAACGAGCAACCAAAATTTCATTTAAGATTGAAATAATTTGTACAAGGAAAATAAATACAACAAGAGATTGGATTGGATCTATTTTACTTCCTTCTCCTTGGGTATCAATTTCTTCACAATGTTTTTCTGCTTCTTTAGCTCCTTGTGGTCTTCCGCTTCTTGATTCTCTAAGGCTTTGATCCTATCATCCCGAGCCTTCAAATTCTTTGCCTGAACCTTCAACAGGTCATCTTGCTTCACTAGATTCTCTTCAATCTCGATCTAGAGATCCCTTTCTATTTTCCAACTTTGGACAACATAATTCAGCTTCCCATTCAAATATTTGACCTCCTGAATCTGAGTATTCTACTCAAGAGTTATATTTTTCTCAATGATACTTGTGAGATCCTTGATTTTGCTATATTTGAAATAAAAATATTCCTTAACATCATCTTGAAACTTATCAAGCTCTCTCAAATCTTCCACTATATTATTTGACCATCTGACCACTTTCTTACAAGATTTTCCGTGGGCATCATATTTGATAAGGAAGTTCTTATAATCAGCCTCAATATTTACACACCTATCCATCGCCTTGGATACAGAATCCTCTTTTTGATTCATGCTATGTTAGAGCATCTGACATCTGGAGTCAATGGTTGGAAAGAACAGAATGGTGTCAACAAGCTTCTTTTGTGATTGAATGACAAAATCATGTCCCAGAGCTGATGATTTTGAATCTGACACTTTTCTTGGTGATGGTTCTTCCTCTAGCTCGACAAGCTTCCTATTAGAAGATCCACCAACTTCTTTATTCCTTAAGACAACATTGGTAGGTGTATCAACAACCACATGTTTCCCCTTATTGGATCCTAGAACAACTTCTTCATTTGGAGACTCATGTTCACTGTCAAACAGCTGAACAATTCGATCTGCATTAACCTTCTTCTTTTCATCTCCAGCCTCAGCATCCTCAGGATGTATAAAGTGATGATTATAGATTTCTTCCTCATATATCTTATTCACTTCATCTTCAGCTTTCTCATCTACACCTTCCTCATCCTTCCTAGGAGTTGGGAGCTTTAAAGACTCTACTTCTGATGTTCGGATTGACAGTTTCTCGAATGGGGTTTCCTTTTCATGATAATCTTTAACTTTCTTTATAATTTCTTCAGTACCACCACTACTTTTAACCTCTTATTCTCCTTTTTCTTCAGCTACCTTTTCTTCAACAACCTTCTCTTGGGATTTTCACGGAGTGAATATTTTCTTCCCCGGAGTCTCAAGTAAAGGTTCAACCAAAAAAAATTTCGGTACTGGGATATTCTTGGATTTTATTTCAGTTTCCCTCAGAAGGGATTGCATTATATTGGTCTCAAGCAACTTTTTCTTTAACTTATTTTCCTTAGTTTGCTTCTCAAGCTCATCAGTTGCCTTCTCTTTAAAAGCCTTGGCCTCAGCAGGATCCAAACCAAATCGTGGCTTTTCTTCCTTCCAATTATTTTTGTCTTCCATCTACTTGGAAACCACCTCATCTAGATAGGCTTTCTGCTTTTGGGGTTATGGAGTTGGGGATTAAGTTTCCTTAGCTTCTGGGATTTTTCCTTCTTCTACAACCTCCTTCAATTTCCTCTTCTTTCCTCCTTTTTTCGATGGTTCCAAAACCTCTTGTTCCTTCAGAACAGCTTCATCTTCCTCCTCCAGTAAGTCATATAATTCTCTTATCTCCATACAGAAACCAACTTTCATCATCTTGAGAGTATCATAATCGATCATCATTACTTTGAAATTCCTCAAATTGGAACTGCAAGGGATTTTTAAGGACTCAAAGCACCGAACTATAAGCTTGGAAAGAATGTCCAGGTACATAAGAATATGAGCTTTCAAAATCTCATTCTTGATATTCTCTATCGTAATGAGAATATTCTTCATCAGATTGATCTTCCTTATATTTACCAAACAATCCAAGATATACATATCACTCGTATTCAACGTATCTTTGTCACCCTTACTCGGAATGATAAACCCTTGAACCCATAACTCAAGGATCAAATTATTTGTAGAAAAATAAGAAATATTTGAAGTCTTGACATCTGAAATTCCAAGAAAATTTATAGCCTTCACCTTTACAAAACATCCTTGAAAATCTGGCAGAAGATGGGAACAAAACTCAGATTATCCTTCCTAAGACAACCCCACCAAGCTAGCAGCCTTGGTGTATAAAAGGGCGTAGGTTTTTCCATAACTCTTGAATAAAAAATTATCTACCCCTTCTTCCTTAAAGAAACTTACTGAATAATAGAACACAATAAGAAAATCTAGATACACCAAGTCTTGAGCCCCTGTCTTCGAAATGGAAACACTTTCCCATCCATTAAGCTTGATGTTCTTGGAGATAATGGAGTCATACTTGTTAAAGAAATTTGGATACACCAGCCTTTCTCTACATAATTTATACTCTAAAATTGGCTTGACAGAAGACATCTCTTGATAAATAACTTCACCAAACATTTGGAATTAAGAAACCTTTGAAAATCCATAACGGGATTTTAAAAGAGAGGTAGAGCTTCGATGCACAAAAGGTTGAAAACTGATCCGGGAAAACCATTTGGGGGTCCTCTATATAGGCGTTGATGTGACGGTTCAACTTCCCATCTGAATCCAATGGCTGATAATTATTCTGATCAGATCTGAAAGTTGAAATGATAGCCTCAAGGAAAATTTCATAGGATCTGATCTTTTGAGATTTTTAAAGGAGAATATTCGTATTTAAGGAAACTAGAATCTGAAAAAAAAAATAAAAAAAAATACAAAAGAAAATACCAGCAAGTAAAAGGTGATTAAGAAAACTCAAGAAAGAATCATAACATTAATATTTCTAGTAATGTTATTCGTAATAGGTAATATTCTTCTTGAAGAACTTTAGAAAAAAACTATATTACAAAAAGGAATTGAGTATGAAAATTTTCATTACGAAAATATTCATTACGAAAATATTCATTATGAAAATTTTCATTATGAGAATTTTAAGTACAAAAAATCTCATTACGAAAAATATGAAAAACTTCATTACGAAAAATATGAAAAACATCATTAAGAAAAATATGAAAAGATTAATTATGAAAACTATGAAAAACTTATTTATGAAAAATATGAAAAACTTCGTTACAAAAAATATGAAAAAATTAATTATGAATAATATGAAAAGCTTATGAACAAATGTACTCCCCCTATGAAAAATAGTTTATTACAGTAAGGAGATTGATTTAATCGGAAGTTAACAAGGAGGATTACCTTTTGGTTATCATTCCCAACTTATGTTTAATGTATTCAAATCTATCGGAGGGTATAGATTCCTTCTGGTTTTTGAGATATTTGAAAACCAAGAAAAATGTTAACTCACCCATCATACCCATTTCAAACTCAGATTTCATTAGATCCACAAAAGAATCAGTTAAGGATTTCTGAGTTGAACCAAATATAATGTCATCAACATAAATTTGAACAATCAAAACATTTTCCATAACTATCTTTATAAAAATGGTTGGATCTGCATTTCCCCTAACACAATTAGTTTGAAGCAAAAATTGTGTAAGTCTATCATACCAAGCTCGAGGGGGTTGATTAAGTACATACAAAGCTTTGGTATGTCTAAAAACATGATCAGGATGTTTTGTATCTTCAAAACCAGGAGGTTGTTCAACAAAACCTTCTTCTTGAACATAACCATTATGGAAAGCACATTTCACATTCATTTGAATTTTTTTGAAATTTAAGAATGTTGCAAAGGCAAGTAAGATATGAATAGATTCAATTCTAGATACTAGAGCATAGGTTTCATCATAGTATATTCCCTTTTGTTGATCATAGCCTTTATAAACTGATCTAGCTTTATTTCTAACAATGATTCCATTTTCATCACACTTATTTATAAAGACCCATTTTACTCCAATAATAGAGGTTTCCTTAGGTATTTCAACCAAGGTCCATACTTTATTCCTTTTGAATTCATTTAGTTCATCTTGCATGGCTTTAATCCAATCATTATCACCTAAAGCTTCATCAGTGCTTTTTGGTTCTAATTGGGAAAGGAATTCTAGATGTTCTACTTCATTTCTTGAGGAACTTCTAGTCCTTACAGGTTGATTCACATCACCAATGATGCTATCACTAGGATGATTATTTAGAAATAACTGATTTGGGTTTTGTAAAACCTGTTCATCAACATAGGGTAGGAAATATTCTAGGGTAAATGTTTCAGAAGTATCTTCTTAGACATTTTCCTTATCAGAAGAATCTTTTATCAAAGGTTGATAATCAGTTTTTGAAAACATGTCTGAAGATGTAGGTTGGGGTTGTTTAAAAATAAAGTGATCAGTTTCATCAAATTTGACATGTACTGTCTCTTCAACAGTACAATTGTTTTTATTGAAAACTCTATAAGCCTTATAAGTTGTTGAGTATCCTAAGAAAATTCCTTCATTAGATTTTGGTGTGAATTTGTGTAGATTATCTTTAATATTCAGAATGAACACCTTGCAACCCAAAACCTTAAAGTAGGAAAGTCTAGGTTTTCTAACACTCCATAACTCATAAGGAGTTTTATTAAGAAAATTTCTAATCAAAACTCTATTTATTGTATAACAAGCAGTACTTATAGTTTCAGCCCAAAAATTTCTGGCTACAGAATACTCACTCAACATGGTTCTAGTTATCTCTTAAAAAAATTTACTTCTTATTTCAGCAACATCATTTTGATGAGGTGTTCTGGGTGTTGAGAAGTTATGAGTAATGCATTTTCTACTAGAAAAGGATTCAAAATCAGAATTTTGAAATTCTCCACCATGATCACTATGAATAATTTTCAGTGGAAGGTTTTTCTCATTTTTAACTTGGGATCTAAAACTTTTAAAATACGATAAGGCTTCAGACTTCCTTGCTATAAAATAGACCCACATAAATCTAGTGTAATCATCAACTAAGAAAAATACATAATACTTTCTTCCAATGCTTCCAGTTTGGGTTGGACCAAAGAGATCCAAATGCACTAACTGTAATGCATCAGTAGTTGAGACTTCGCCGACTGATTTAAAACTTGATTTGTGTTTCTTTCCATATTTACAGGGGTCACAAACTTTAGAAGAATCAAATCTAAGCTCTAGTATATCCTTAACTAATCTTTTCATATAAATGTTTCATAAGTTCCTAAGGTTACATTGACCTAACCTTCTATTTCATAACCAAGAATGATCCTCCATTGCACTAAGGAAAGGAAGATCTTGGCTCCTAATATCTTCTAAGTTTAGTTTATATACATTCTCTTGCCTATGGGTAGAAAGAATAAACTCTTCCTTGGAATTGTGTACTAGGCACTTTTCATTCCTAAAATTCACAAGGTAACCATCATCACATAATTGGATTATGCTAATGAGGTTAGGCTTAAGACCCTTAAAAAATAAAACATTTTAAATCAATGTTTTTCCAAGAAGAACGATGTTACCTATACCAATAATTTCTCCCTGAGCATTATCACTGAAATTTACTTTTCCTCCTGTCGTTTTGACAATATTTTTAAAATAGTTTTTATTACCAATAATATGGCGGGAGCATCCACTATCCATGTACCATGTATTTCTGTTGGTACCTTCTCTATTTTCCTGAAAATAAGAAAAAGTTAGGTTTTCAGAATCCAAACTTACTTGGATCCAGAAATCTCAGAAAGAAAAATTTTAGGCACCCACATCTTTTTAGAAAAATAGGCTTTATGAAATCCTAAAGACTGATTTTTTGTTTAGGGAACAATTTTTCTCCCAATGCCCACTACACTGAAACTTAGTGCAGAATGGAGAACTTTGAGGAACAAAATAATTGTTACTAAAAATTAGATTAGAACCAGTATAACCAAAACTATAACTATTCCTTAAAGGTCGGATTTGAGAATACATTTTATTGAAATTTTCCTTACCTAAGGTAAAGTTTGACAAACACTTCCTCAAGGAAAATATTTCATATTTTAGTTGGATAACAAAGTTCTTGTCTTCTAAAACATTAGATTTTGAACTATAGTTATTCTTGAAAATATTTTTCTTAGAAATTACATTTTCTGGATCCTTAGAAAGTTTATTCTTCTCAGAATTTACTTCCTCAAGATTTTTTGAAATACTTTAGAAATCATCATTTTTCTTATCATTATATTTAGAAAGATCTGATATTTCCATAGTAAGAATAGTTTTCCTATATTTTGCCTTATCAATCTTTTTCATAAGTTTTTAATTCTTAGTCTAAAGAAGTTTGGAAATCCTAGAAACTTCTTCATAGGTAGGTAAAGTATTATCTTCATCAGAAGAAGATTATTCATCAGAAGAGTTATAATATTTATCATTACTATAATTTTCATTTAAAGAAACATTTTTCATTGATTCAACATTTTGTACCTTATCAATTAAGAAATGATTATCAATAGATAGTCTGACTATTAGACCAAGATTATTTTGTCCATAAGATTCGTAATCTGAAGATTCATTTGAAGAGTCACCACAACTGGCACTCCAGGTGTCATTAGCTTTCAATACTTTCTTAGCTTTAGCCTTGTAGTACTACTTTTCATTTCTCTCAGAATGATTTTCCTTTCTTTCTTTTATATTAATCATTGTACAATTAGGTCTTATATGACCAGCTCTCCTGAATTCATAACATGTAACTTCTGAATCTTTATTATATTTTCTTTCTTTCTTCTTGTATCTGGATTAAAAGTTCCACTGCCCATCTATCTTGTTCAACCTTCAAGAAATATTTTCTAACTCATTCTCTGAGGATTCACTTCCACTGGATTCAGATTGGATAACAACCTTCTTAGACCTAGATCTGGTAACTCTCTCATGAGTCTTAGCTTTCATATAATTTGAATTTGTAGTAAAAGAAACACTGCCATTCCCATTATTCTTCTTTACATTATCAGTATCTCTCTTAATTCTAGTCTCATGTTGAAGAAGAGTTCCAAAAAACTCATCAAGAGTAATTTATGTAACCTTTCTATTTTCATCAATGGCAGTACTCTTGGATTCCCACTCATTCGGCATGATGTCTATGATATTATCAAAAAGTGCTTCGTCATCTAATCCTTTCTCACCCATGGATTGTAAACTACTCACAATTGTCATGAATCTTTGTTGCACCTTACATATGGGTTCTTCATAAGGAAATTAAAAACCATGATATTCATCTTTGAGCATGGATCTTCTATTTTCAATAACTTTTGAAGTCCCAAAGTGTGTAACTTCAAGTTTCTTCCATAGACAATTCTCTACTTCACAAGATGAAATTTGGATATATATATTTCTACTCATGGAGCATAGAAAAGTATTACGTACCTTATAATTCAGTTGATATTCATGATTTTCTTGATTGGTAAAGGTACTTACTTCCTTGTCAGGGATTTTATATCCTCCATTAAGCATAACAAAATTATCAACACCAGTATTAATAATGAAATTCTTCATATGATCCCTCCAATATTCATAATTATTTCCATAAAAAATAGGTGGTCTTGTTGGATTGAGAGTTTCTATGGAACCAACATTGATTCCTTCTATCATTAAGAAAAATATTTCCACAAAAACTTATTAATATAAAAAATTTGTAAATAAGGAATATATACCTAAGTAAGAAAAATATAGAGAAAGAATATCTCTAAGAAAAACATGAATCTGAATTATATGAGTCTGAAAAAACTGATTCTGGAAAAGAATGAGAAGAAGAAGAATTATCTTTTGAATCTAATCGAGAGATTAATTCATATTGAACCAATCCTATGATACCAATTTTTGAGATGGTATGTGAGTATGATATACTCTATAATACCAAATGTAGGATCTAAATAACATAGATACTGTATGGAGTATCTAATGATGCTCAAAATACAAGAGGGGGGTGAATTGTATTCTTTAAAAAAATCTTTTGGAACTTTTAGATATGGTTATGTTTGACAAGGTTAAACAAGGTAATTCACCAATACCTCTAGTTCTATACACTTTCTTTATTCCAGAAAAGTGATTATGAGAATGAAAATCTGGAAAGATGGTTCCAGAAAAGAAACTTAATGAAAGTTTACAAAGATGATGATTCTATCTTAAAGTGTATAGAATCTAACTAAATCAGATTACAAGTATAAGGAAGTATAATATAGTTATACTTTCCTCAACAATACAAATTCAGTGGAAAACATGTAATAAAACAAGTAAAAACTAGTAAATCTTTGAACCCAAAGAGAAGGCTATCCAACAACCTTGGATAAAGGTCCCTTGATTTATACATTAAAGAAAGTCTGTCTTACACACACCAGGTTAAGCCCTTGATACGAATATCAGAGTCTGTCTTGTTATCCCCACAAGACCTCAGCATCAAGGTAGTCAGCACCTCTGCCTTCCTTTCCCCGGAATCCCTCGATTGTACACAACAACAATCAGAGTCGCACAAAGCAAATCTGATCAAGTAGTTTAGTACGCACCAAGAATGAGAGTCTCTCTATAGAAATCACTTCAAAAGCATGAAATCTGTTAGGTTTTTGGGGCCCGCAGCGGAATCCAGTGGGTTGGAAATTTTAAATTTTTTGTCGGTGGGATGACGAAACTTGTCATCACCGATGATCCGAGCCCCTGAGAGGTCCGAGGATCTCGCGTAAATTGTAAGGAGCACAAACATAAACAAAAAACTTACCCATTTCAGATCTGAATCCGTTGTCGACTGAAACTTGTTGTCAGTGATCGTTTCATGAAGTATCCATAGTAGGATACCTCTAGATCGTCCACACACGCTTCAGAAATCCACTAGAACGCCGATCGTCGAACTCTGGGTGCTAACGTGGCGATCTAACGATATATTCAACGTCTCGAAGATCACCGCATCATCGATCTTACGATGCGTGAGAAGAAATTCAATCCGAGCATAGATCGATATCTTCTCTCTCTAGAGAGATGGAGGATAGAGGAGCTCTGGAAAAAATGACATGAATAGTTGTTGCACTTGAGCCCCTCTCCTCTATTAATAGCGGATTGTGGAAATTACCCAGTTGGGTTTTCTGGCCCCCGTTAATTCTATGTCCACTAAATAAATAACTATGAAGACTTAAAAATGTGTCAATATTATTTATTTATTTTATCACATACTTGTAATATATATGAAATATATTACGTGATAAAATCTGAGCCATTTAACCTGACTCGTTGTCCCACTTAATATTAAACGAACCATGAATATTAAAATAATATTCCTTCGAATAATATTTTATCGTATTTACTAAACTCATAAATACATTAAATAAATTCAATCCCTAATATTCGTAACTTTAATATTAATGAATTTATTTAATTCTTTTGGTTATCGACAACATGGACAACGCTCGGACCCCATGGTGGGGCCCACTATGTCCATATTCATATTCCACTGAATAGGTGTGGATTCTTGAATACACTGTTGTGTGTAACCCTCTAGGCCCATATCTCAATAGTAGTGAATAAAATCCACAGACCAAGGGCGGTGTCTGGAAACCCGTCATGGCCCCTAAAGAGATAAGGATAGTCATTGCAAAGACTACCAACCTAAGAACAGTAACTGTGTACTATAGTCTCTTTGTCATTAAATATCTCATAAAGCAAGACGCACTCTTGTGTCATCATCCTTAACTTGCTTTATTATTTTTTGATCTATCTAGATGTATTTGCCTTTCTAATGCTTTGGCCAAAGACTTATGAAGGCGGCACCATCCTAATCAATCAGTCCTAAGATATACAACTTCCTAAACTTGGAAGCGACAATCCTTTCTTGACCATTCGACCAACGTCATACCACCAACGACGCACCCAACACAAACTACCTCGCCACGACATTACTACCATGGTTTTCGCCTTGCATCAAAGTATGTAATTAAATGATATACATTGGTAATGGTCTCATGTGAGGAGACCAATACACATGTACGTAGATAGGAACAACCAATGACACCCAAAACATGTGGTGATCCTATTGACGGGTCTATCCTCATGATCTCACTACTAGATATCACCATGTATGAACTTCATGAGAAGAAGTCTCAATGCTTATGAGCCCCCAGCACCTGATAATCAGACATCTAGTATGTCTAGTCAGTAAGATGTATCTAGAATATAGAACATATATTAAATATCAATGTCATTGTATCTCGAGGTTCTCATTATTGCCTGGGATCTTCTATAACCTCTTGACACGACAATTAACCTTTGGACATTACCATTATTATAGTGGATGCAGAAAAGTCTGCACTATAATGGTAATATATCATCATGCATATCTAACTGTATACATGATACAGTAATCAAAAGTACTACATAGTTGGGTCTAGGGCACCCACTATTTCAACACTCCCACTGGCACTGGAGCCAACTTGCTAACTAAAATTGTTAGCTGCTCGCATGATAAATACCATGCTTTTGGTATGTAATGGCTTTAACTGTTGGGCCTTCCAAATTTTCACCGCGTGGCATATCTGCTATATACAACCTCATATGCTTGAGTAAAACTACTCAAGATAAGGTATCTCTGAGTATATTACTTTTTTCCATTGTCATAACTTGACAACTTGGCTAGTAAGAATATCATAATTCTTATTATGATAATAATTTTCTCACTAGGTGAAAATCCAAGAACTGGGACAAATCGTTGCGATTTATAGCTGCTTCTTAGCTTCCTTAGAAGCTATAACATACTTGGTATTTGTAGGTATGGCTACCACTAGCTTTTATGAGCTTGAATCGCTCATCTTCTTTTCCTAAATGCGATACTAGATCAAATTGATCTAAGGATTACTAGTTTGTTTCCAATCATAACTAGTATACATTCTTCTCCATATTCCAGGTACATCTCATTTGTACTTTTCGAAGTACAAGATGATGGTTTTGACTGCATCACTTTCTGTGCTTCTAGAATTAATTGATATCTGCCTATTGTAAAATATATGCTGGCAGTATCAATTCTTGTACATATTATGGCATGTGTGATTGATCGATCGCTGGAGCGTATGGAATTCATCTCACTATTTTAATCTCTTCCTATGTTCTGAACATGTTAACTTGAATAGATTAAACCATGTGACATAGGCAACAATTTTGAACCTTAATTGTTTCAACTTGTATTTTTCCGATACAATGTCACTCTATGTACGATTGACTAGTACCAAGAAACCTCTGGATCTACCTTAGTGGATCATGTTCCCTAGAACTTAGGTTACTACTTGAAGTCAATCATTGGATAATTTCTTTTAACCTGATCTTATCTAACTATAAGATCAAAATCTGTTTCCATATGTTGTTGAACATATTTCACATAGAAAACATTGCCGCTCCCACCAGCCTTTGGTAGACACAAGGCAAAGATTCATTTATAATAAATGTTATAAGATCTTGTCACTTAATTTAATCCAAAACTGGATTTCAGTAACTTTCAACCCTTATTGGCATCATTTGATGTCATCATCTCTTTCTGGTTACATCGTATAGACACCTTCCATGAAAGATGATCTTGACATCCAATGACCAATAAAATGATCCTAGAAGATCAGCTATGACAAGTAAAATTCTAATAGATATAGGCATACCAACATGGTATAACCAATCAAGCCTTATTGGTCCTATACTTGTACCATCCATGTATCATTTCATTTGAATACCCACCGCAATATTCAATTTATAAGACCCTTTCAATTTGATACATGGAATCCATTATAGAATTTTAGTTGATCTTTTCAATCTTAGCTATTTGCCTTATATAGCTTACTTATAGGATTTATTATTCTCAATGAATAATATATCACCAACCGCGGTGAATATAAAACCATCACCATGGTTTCATACTTCCTACGCAGTATGTGTCTCCAGAACATTCCTATTCCACATGTATTTGTGGAACTTGTTCCCTATGCAAACCCTTTGTGCATCCCGAGCATTGACTAAGTGCAAGTCAATTCATCTCCCACTATCTCTAATAGAGATGTGCTCCCTTTTATATAAATGTAGTCTAATACTTGACTACTTCTTTTCTATCATAGGGATTTAGGTAATATCTTAAGCAACTGTTAGGATAATTTACTTAGACGCACAATGTGTTTAACTTGATGAAGGTTTGTTTAAATCCTAACAAATGCTTTTCATCTAAACACATCCTATGACATAATGGATTTTACATCATACTATGACTCATATGATATCCATTTTTCATTTTAGTTGGCATATTGGTTAAGGGTTTAAGCCATTATTTGCAAAGCACATCATGAAATATAATGGAAGTTTTTGTAGGCTGTAACATTGATACAACTTATATCACAACTTTGATGTAAAAAATGTGCGTTTAGGAATTGCTCCATGATAAATTTTGTTGATCAATGTTAATATGTAAGACTCATTATCGATCCTCCTTATGAACATTAATTCGGTGATGTAGATAAGGTAACATGAGTTTAGGAATTACTCCATGCTACATTATCATGATCGATGATTGTTTGGTCAAGATATTCTTCGGCCTACCGATCTGAAGCAACTCATATCTTCTGACTAAAATTATACTTCATTGGTACATTCCTTAATGACTTAAAGGAATCTTATGAAGTATCTTTACCTCTAACTTTATTTTGAACAGTTCACACTCTCATGTGGAACTAACCTCGGAAGCTTTGTGTCATACCTTTATTTCTAAAGGTTTCTTTTTCTAAACTAAGGGTGTCTATAATACAATAGGTTTTTTGCTGTGTCGAGCCTAAATACCATTCTGGGTATATAGTTGACGTCCTCTTTGAGTTTTACTTGACAAAGAATCATATTTCCACAACTAGGTAGGTCTTACATTTTATATTCATCACGTATTGTCATTGATTCAAGTAGCAGTGAACTATTTATTGAGTATGTTACCACAAACAACATTCATTCCAAAACATGTAATAATGTCTCATCATGTCCAAATGGGAACATGAGATAAATGTTTTTTGTTATACTACACAACGTGTTCAATTTGAATCAATTACTTGTCAATTTTGAAGTTATGTGTTTCTCACCGTTGACTTAGGAATCACCCTTTCTCTGCTGCTTGGAGAAGACACTTTACTTCTAGTAATGTTTCTCTACTTTATTGGTTACTGTATTTAAACAAACATATGTTATTGGAATATTATATTCAAAACCCAAGAAGTATATTAGAAACATTAATATATATTTGATGAATATAAACTGAACAAGAAGCGTGTACTTGCTTCTTGTATTTCAGTTTTTAAACTTCCATGAATTAATTTCATTATGTGATGAAAATAACCACCTATTAAATAAACAACCACTTTTCATTGAAGGACATGAGGAAGCTGTCTTTGGCGTATCTTTCCATAATACTTTTCGCTTTTTCATTCAATATATTTTCCATATGAATAAAAGATGGTGTTGTCTCCAATATTCTTATTACTTGGCGAATCTAACCAAAAAGTAATGAAGCACTTACTCCATACCGTTCATTTGTATCCTTAAACAAATATAGAGTAATTGAGTGTAAAAGGTATAAGAAATGGGATGGCATGAAATATTGTGAACTGTCTTTCACTTTACACAAACCGAGTGCGACCCTCACATTCAAATCTTGCTTCACTTTCTCCTCGAAAGGATCTTGGAGATGAGACTAAATGTGATCATCATCCAAGTCGTGATGTAGCAAACACAACTAACATCATAATTTGATGATAGCATTATGACAAAACCATCATATTCTTGATTCATGAGACTTCTGTAATCATTTTTACACCCTCGCTTCTTAAGGTGACTTAACTTGTTGGGACACAAGCACCTTGAATTTCCATTATGGTAGTAATGTGCGCTGGCGCCTATAATATACTTGGAATTTTGTGCTTGTTTGGACATTAACTTTGTCTAATAATTATCGCAGTTTTATTGTGGTATTTCTTGCCATTATCTACAAATATACTTTTGCATATTGTACTTTTATGTGATTACCATTTCAGATATAATTGATTAATTTGATCATTAAATGTCTCCCACTAATTTTTAGAATTCTAGGGACCCTCTGTACTAGAATTGGAATACCCTTTAGTATTCTAGTTGAAAGGATCCCCGAACCTCCTTAATAGTCTACAAGCTATGGCTACGCCACTACTCGGAGGGTCCAAGGTAGGATTTTGGCTGGCCAACCGAATTAACTCGTAGTTCCTTGATCTATTGAGTGAAGTCCCAGCTTCAAAAATAATTTAATGATTTACTAAACGCTTGCCTCTAAAAGTACAACAAGCTAGCTAAGGATATTCCATTGCTGAAATTTTAGTTAAGTCAACCCACCACATGAATAAGAACTCCCCGGTAGTAAGAGGCACCCTCATCTGAGGCATGAACCGACACCTCGAACACCCGGTTTTGTTCAAACATGAATGGTGGAAGACTGTTTGTGACTTAATAGTTTCTTTGAGGGTTTTATGTTTTTCTCTCGACGAATGTAATACATTTCTATTAATCTACGTTGTCGCGCTCACAAATGAACATCAATAGAAATCAAACGTCGCTTCTTTATGTATTTTATTATTTATCATTTTATGTAATTTCCCGCTGTTCTAAAATGCATAAAATAATAAATAAATGCATAAAGGCCATACTACTACCCGACTGGTCTTGAGCATCTAAATGCCCTAAGGGTAATCATACCTATGTTGAAACTTAACACTAGATGCATCTCAACCCGTGCTATATGTCTGCTTCTCATATGGATCATCGCCTCATCTTGGTGGAGTCCACGTTACGTCTTGGAGAACCGCCTCATCTTAGCAGGGTCCACGTCACGTCTTTGCATCATCTCCATCTAGGGTACAAGAATACTCGTGCACATGCGAGGGGGACTGGGGTATAAATGTACATCAAATCAATTGGACACGTAGGTCCTTATACATTAAGAAAGAAAAATAGACAATGCGCAGACCGTTTTTAAATTAATTTATAGACATCGCATGCAGTTAATTAATTGATTAAAAAAATAAAAGGCAGACATACGGGGCCAATGCTCAAGACCAGTAGTCGGGTAACTACATCGTGATAAAATTAAAATTCCTAAATAAGTATGAGGGTTATTTAATTTAATTAAATTTAATTAATAAATTAAAATAATTTAACTAATATCGGTCATGTAATTAATTTAATTTTAATACTTAAAATTAAATTAATTTTATCCTCGGGCATTAAAAATTATTTTTACTATAATTAATATATTAATTAAGTTAATTAATTAAATTAATTAATTATATTAATTGATTTAACTAAACCTGGTGGAGGGGTTACCTGCCCGCTAGGTGGACCGGGCGGCGGCTGGAAGCAGGGACACCCGTGGTAGCCAAGTTGTAATGGTGGTGTTGCGGGGTCTTGCAACGCGAGGTACACGGAAGGCTTTTAGCCACTTGGGTCTTCGGTGGGAGGGTTCAGCCAAGGCTTGGTCGGGTAGTCGAGGCAGCTTTTGGAGGTTCCATGCGGTTGGCCTGTGCGATGTGCAGAGGCCGGCCCGACGCTGAAGAAAGCGTGCACAAAAGGCGGGTCACTTCGGTCGTGGTCGTAGTGGACTTCGGCCAGAACCGAAGAGCGGCTGACGGCCTGCTGCTGCTGCGCTGGTTTTGTCGAGAGGAAACCCAGCGACGGCTCATCCTGGGTGCGTAGGTGGCTCCCAACGGAGGAGGCAGATGGGAAGAGACCGGAGGCCATGGGTCGACCGAGAGAGGTCGGCTGCTGCGCGCTGCATGGAGGCCAGTACGCGTGGAAGGCCGCTGTGGCGGCGTTGTGCAGTGCCTTCCGACATCTAAGAGCTAGGAGGGTTTTTTGGTGCATGGTTGGGCCATGATATCCATGCGGGTCGGTGTCCCGGTGCTGCAACCGTGAGCCGCGCTGGAGGAGGAGAAGCAGGCGGCGCTGCATGCGCCGCTCCTGCTGTGTGTCGTGCGGGTCCGCAAGGAGAGGGGCAGGTGACGGGGTCTGGGGGAGGTGGCGCCTGCAGTTGTGCATCGCTCCAGAGGAGCCGCTCTACGACACTGCATGCTTCGCGCCTGGTTCTGCCCGAGCGGGAGACCAGAAGGGTGAAGGGCCAGAGGCCGCCTGTGCGGAGGGGAGGGCGGTGACCTGGAGCGCCTCCCTTGTGGGGAATGTGCGGTGTCCCAGTGGGAGAGGGGGTGTGGCCGCCGCAGGCAGTGTCCATGCGGCGCTGTAGTGTGTCGTGCGAGGAGGGAGGGGGTCCGCTCGGACCCCCTGCATTTTCTTTTTTTTTTCTTCAATGCGGCAGCCCCCTTTATTTCTTTATTTATTTTTTTTTTCTTCTAATTCTTCCATCATCCAGCTCACTATTATTTTTATTTTTTTAATACTTGACCAGTAGGTCAAGTCATCTCACCCTTAAAAAAAAAGTTTTTCTAAAGGCTATTAGCCTTTTATTTTAATAATACTTAAATTATTATAATTTAATTATAATGTATTATTATTCTAGTCATATAATAATAATATTTAATTATAATATTATTATTACATATATAATTATAATTATAATAATTAAAATGATAATAATTATAATTATAATAATTATAATTTCTTAAAAACTTGCATTATTTCCGATAAACGGAAATAACCAACAAAATTTAAAAAACACGAGTAAAAACATGAACATGATCCATTTCAAAAAATTTGAATGACCACATCTTGGTCGTTCGAAATCAGATTAAAACATGGCTCGATCTTTTTTGACCGTTTTTAAACCCTCTACTTAATTTTATGAAAATTAATTTTATTTGGCTCAGAAAATCTACGTGATCCCTCTAATACCACTGTTAGGTTTCTGGGGGCTGCAGTAGAATCCGATGGGCTGGGGATTTTAAATTTTTCATCTGTGGGACGACAAAACTTGTTGTCTCCGACGATCCGAGCCCCGGAGAGTTTTTAGGATCTCACGTAAATTGTAAGTAGCACGAACATAAACAGAAAACTTACTCATTTCAGATCTGAAGCCGTTGTCAACTACAACTTGTCGTCGGTGATTGTTGCACGAAGTATCCATAGAATGATCCCTCTACATCATCCACACACACTTTATAAATCCGCTAGAATGTTGATCGTCGAAATCTGGGTGCTAGCGCGGCAATCTGATGATATATTCGACGTCCCGATGGTCACTGCATTGTCCATCTTACGATGCGTGAGAAGAAGTTCGATCCAAGCATGAATCGACAACTTCTCTCTCTAGAGAGTGGGAGGAGAGGGGAGCTCTGGTCAAAATGAAATGAATAGTTTTTGGGCTTGAGCCCCTCTCCTCTATTTATAGCGGATTGTGGAAATTACCCGGTTGGGTTCCCCAACCCCCGTTAATTCCACGTCCACTAAATAAATAACTATGACGACTTAAAACTGCATCAAAATTATTTATTTATTTTATCACATACTTTTAATATATATGAAATATATTACCTGATGAAATCCAAGCCATTTTACCCAACTCATTGTCCAGCTTAATATTTAACGAACCTTGAATATTAAAATAATATTCCTTTGATTAATATTTTATCATATTTACCAAACTCGTAAATACATTAAATAAATTCAATCCCAAATATTCGTAACTTGAATATTAATGAATTTATTTAATTCTTTTGGTGATCGACAACATGGACAACGCTCGAACCCCGTAGCAGGGCCCACAATGTCCATATTCCTATTCCACTGAATAGGTGCGGATTCTTGAATACACTGTTGTGTGTGACCCTCTAGGACCTTATCTCAATAGTAGTGAATAAAATCCACAGACCAAGAGCGGGGTCTAGCAACCCGTCATGGCCCCTAAAGAGATAAGGATAGTCATTACAAAGACTACTAACCTAAGAACACTGATTGTGTACTATAATCTCTTTGTCATTAAATATCTCATAAAGAAGGACGAACTCTTGTGTCATCGTCCTTATCTTGCTTTATTATTTGTTGATCTATACGGATGGATTTTCCTTTCTACTGCTTTGGCCAAAGACTTATGAAGGGGGCACCATCTTGATCTCTCAGGCCTGAGATATACAAATTTCTAAACATGGAAGTGACAATATTTTCTTGACCATTCAACCAACGTCATACCACCAACGACACACCCAACACAAACTACCTCACCATGACATTACTTCCATGGTTTTTGCCTTGCATCAAAGTACGTATTGAAATAATATACATTGGTAATGGTATCAAGTTAGGAGACCAATACACATGTTCGTAGATAGGAACAACCAATGACACCCAAAACATGTGGTGTTCCTATTGGCGGGTCTGTCCTCATGATCTCACTACTAGAGATCAACAAGTACGAAATTCATGAGAAGAGGTCTCAATGTTTATGAGCCCCCAACACCTGATAGTCAGAGATCTACTGTGTCCAGTTAGTAAGATGTATCTAGACTATAGAACATATATTTAAGATCAATGTCATTGTATCTCAAGGTTATCATAATAGCCTGGGATCTGCTATAACCTCTTGTAACGACAATTAACCTTTAGACATTACTATTATTATAGAGGATGTAGAAAAGTCTGCACTATAATGGTAAGATATCATCATGCTTAACAAACTATACACATGATATGTTAATCAAAAGTACTACGTAGTTGGGTCTTGGGAACCCAGTATTTCAACATAATCTCTAGAGTCATCGAACAGTTCATCAAAGTTGTTAGCTCTTTCAAATGATCTCTTATTTATAGTCACAACTTCAATGGTCGGATCCCTCTTCCAACGGTCATATTTTCCCTCAAATTTCAGAGGGACCTGTGTACGTGTCACTCAAACAACGGTTAGTTAGTAACTGAAAACACGACATCATTTTATAACAAAACAAGTGTAAGAAAAAAGGGTTACATAACTAAAATCCAATATTCAGAATGTAAGAAAATGAAATTTTGGATTTTAACCAAAAAATAATTCAAAGTCTATAATACAAGGTTATTCGGATTCTGTTTTCTAGGATTTCGAAACCTTCACTCTATAGAATTCCGAAGTCTAAATTTAAAGTAAATTCAGAATCTGGATTCACAAGATTTCGGAACCTGAACTTACAAAGTCCGGAGTTAGATTTCATGAGAATTCAGAGTCAGAACTCATTAGAATTCAGAGTCTAAATTCAGAGAACTCGGATCCAGAAAATAGAAGAGTTCGCAATCAGAATTATTAGAATTCGAAGTTAGAACTCAGAAGAGTTCATAACTAGAATTCGTATTCAGAATTTGGAGTCAGAACTCAGAAGAGTTCATAACCAGACATCGTATTCAGAATTCGGACTCAGAACTCAGAAGAGTTCGTAACCAGAATTCGTATTCAGAATTCGGAGTTTGAACTCAGAAGAGTTCGTGACCAGAATTCGTATTCCGAATTCGGAGTCAGAACTCAGAAGAGTTCATAGCCAGAATTTGTATTCAGAATTTGGAGTCATAACTCAGAAGAGTTCATACCAATAATTCGTATTCAGAATTTGGAGTCAGAACTCAGAAGAGTTCGTAACCATAATTCGTATTCAGAATTCGGAGTCATAACTCAGAAGAGTTCATAACCTGAATTGTAAGAATTTGGATCCTAAAATAGAATGCTTCATATCTAAGTATTTATTGGATTCTGAGGTTTTGGTTACAAACCAAATTTTACACTTATAAAAATTATGATATGAACAATAAAACATGGTAAGGATAAATTTCCTTGGGGAAGGAAATTTTTCCTTATATAAGTAAAACACAGTGTAAAAAGAGATTTGCCTTGAGATAAGGTGTTTGTGATTTTCAAAACAAATAAGGAATAGTAAAGTCATAAGGAAACCTTAATGACTCAAAAATCTCCTCCAAGTGTGAAGGAATGGAAAATTCTTAAGGAAAACCTTATCAACTCAACAATCTCCCCCTCTTTGGAAAGAAAAAACTTCCTTACGAAAAAGAATAAAAGGACTTAGAAAATATTTTAGTAGACATTGAAAATAAAACTTATCTCCCTTTTCACATTGGAAAATATGAATAAGACTTAATCCCCCTTAGGCTTTAGAACATTAAGGATCGTATTATTAGATTTCTGGAATGATATTTTTCATTATATTGAGTACAAAAATCTCTGTAGTGAGAAATCCCCCATAGATAAACTCCCCCTTACGTTGGGATATTTCTTCTTTACTTAGAATTATTTTTCCTTTCTCCCCCTTTGTGATTTTCAAAAAGAATTTGAGTGAATGGAAAAAAAATTACATTATCTGAAATATTTATACAAATCATGAAAATAGAAATGAGAAAAAAAATCATTTAAGATTGGAAGAATTTGTACAAGGAAAAGAAATACAAAAAAAGATCGGATTGGATCTATTTTCCTTCCTTTTTCTTGGGTACCAATTTCTTCACAATGGGTTTCAGCTTCTTTAGCTCTTGTGGTATTCCTCTTATTGCTTCTCTAAGGATTTAATCCTATCATATTGAGCCTTCAGAGTCTCTGCCTGAACCTTCAACAGGTCATCTTACTTCACTAACTTCTCTTCAATCTCAATCCGGAGATCCCTGTATATTTTCCATCTTTGGAAAACATAATTCAAATTTCCATTCAGAACTCTGACCTCCTGAATCCGAGTATTCTGTTCAAAAGTTATATTTTTCTTAAAGCTATTTGTGAGATACTTGATTTTTCTATCTTAGAAATCAAAAGCTTCCTTAACATCATCTTGAAACTTATCAAGCTCTCTCAAATCTTCCACTATATTCTTTAACCATCTGACCACTTCCTTACAGGATTTTCTATTGGCATCATAGTTGATAAGGATGTTCTTGTAATAAGCCTCAATCTTTACACACCTATCCATCACTGTGGATACAGAATCCTCTTTTTGATTCATGCAATGTTTAAGCATCTGACATCTTGAGTCAATGGTTGGAAAGATCAGAATAGTGTCAACAATCTTTATCAGTGATTAAATGAACAAATCATGTCCCAGAGCTGATGATTCCCAATCAGACACTTTTCTTGGTGACGGTTCTTCCTCTAGATTGATAAGCTTACTCTTAGAAGATCCACCAGCTTCCTTCTTCCTTAAAACAACTTTGGTAGGTGTATCAACAACCACATGTTTCCCCTTATTGGATCTTATAAAAACTTCTTCATTTGGAGACTCATGTTCGCTGTCAGACAGCTGAATAATTCTATCTTAATAAAAATTCTCCTTCTTAGCTCCATCCTCAGCATCCTCGGGATGTATAAAGTGATGATTATAGCTTTCTTCCTCAAAGAGCTTATTCACTTCATCTTCAGCATTCTCATCTACTCCTTCCACATCCTTCCTAGGAGTTGGGAGCTTTTAAGACTCTACTTATGAAGTTCAAATTGATAGTTTCTCGGACGGGGTTTCCTTTTCATGATAATATTTAACTGGATTTATAATTTCTTTAGTACCACCACTACTTTCAATATATTATTCTCCTTTTACTTCAATTACCTTTTCTTCAACAACCTTCTCTTCAGCTTTTTCTGGAGTGAAGAATTTATTCCCAGGATTCTCAGGTAAAGGTTCAACCAAAATTGATTTTGGTACTGAGATATTATCAGATTCTATTTTAGTATCCCTTAGAAGGGAATGCACTATTTCAGCCTCAGATAAATTTTCCTTTAACTTCTTTTCCTTAGCATGCTTCTCAAGCTCATGAGCTGCCTTCTCTTTCAAAAACTTAGCCTCAGCAGGATCCAAGCCAAACTGTGGCTCTCCTTCCTTCCCATTCTTTTTGTCTTCCCTATACTTGGAAACCACCTCATCTAGATAGGCTTTCTTCTTTTTGGGTTTTGGAGGTGCGGATTGAGTTTGCTTAGCTTTTGGGATTTTTCCTTATTTTACCACTTCCTTCAACTTCCTCTTATGTCCTTCTTTTTTCGATGGTTCTGGAAGCTCTTGTTCCTTCAGAAAAACTTCATCTTCCTCCTCTAGTAAGTCATATAATTCTCCTATCTCCTTAGAGAAACCAACTTTAATCCTCTTGAGAGTATCATCACTGATCAACATTACTTTTCAATTCCTCAACTTGGAACTGTAAGGGATTTTGATGTACTCTAAGCACCGAACTATAAGCTTTGAAAGAATGTTCAGGTAAATAAGAATCTGAGCATTCAAATTCCCATTCTTGATATTATCTATCATAATGAGAATATGCTTCATCAGATTTAACTTCCTTAGATTTACCAAACAATCCAAGATATACATATCACACTTCTTCAGCATATCTTTGTCACCCTTCCTTAGAATGATAAACCTTTGAACCCATAACTCAAGGATCCAATTATTTGTATACAAATGATAAATCTTTGCAGTCTTGAAATTTGAAAGTCCAAGACACTCCATAGACTTCACCTTTACAAAACATCCTTGAACATCTGGCAACATGTGGGAACAGAACTTGGCTTCCCCTTTATAAGACAACCCCACCAAGCTAGTAGCCTTGGTGTATAAAAGGGCATAGGTTTTTCTATAACTCTTCAATGAAAACTTATCTCTCCCTTCTTCCTTGAAGAAACTGACCGACTCATAGAACTCAAATAGTAGATCCGGATACACCAATTCCGGAGCCACTGGCTTCGAAATGGAAACACTTTCCCATCCATTAAGCTTGATGTTCTTGGACTTAATGGAGGCATACTTGTTAAGGAAATTTGGATGCACCAGACTTTCTCTGTATAAATTCCACTCCGAAATCACCTTGACAGAAGACATCTCTTGAGAAGGAACTTCACCAGACATTCAGAATTAAGAAACCTTGAAAATCTAGATTGCGATTTCAAAAGAGGGGCATAGATTCGATACGAAAAATCTTAAAAATTGATGTGGGAAAACCCTTTGGGGCTCCTTTATATAGGCATTGATGCGACGGTTCAACTTCCCATCTGAATTTGATGGATGATAATTCTTCTGATCAGATCTGACAATTGAAATGATAGCCGCAAGGAAAATTTTGTAGGATCTGATCTTTTGAGGTTTTTAAAGGAGAACCTTCGGATTTAAGGAAACATGAATCCGAAAAAAAAATTAAAAAAATACAAAAGAATATACCAGCAAGTAAAAGGTGATTATGAAAACTCAAGAAATAATCATACATTTCGGATTTCTAGGAAGGTTATTCATAATAGGTAATATTCTTCTTGAAGAACATTAGAAAAAAATATATGACAAAAAGGAATTGTGTACAGAAATTTTCATTACTAAAATCTTCATTATGATAATCTTCATTACAAAAATCATCATTACAAAAATTTTCCTTACGAGAATTTTAAGTACGAAAAATTTCATTACGAAAAATATGAAAAACTTCATTACGAAAAATATGAAAAACTTCATTAAAAAAAATATGAAAAACTTCATTACTAAAATATGAAAAACTTCATTGAAAAAAATATGAAAAGCTTTATTATAAAAACTATGAAAAACTTCATTATGAAAAATATAAAAAACTTTATTACAAAAAATATGAAAAACTTCATTACGAAAAATATGAAAAGCTTATGAACAAATGTACTGCCCCTATAAAAAGGAGTTTATTACTATAAGAAGATTGATTCAACAGGAAGTTAACAAGGAGGATTACCTTTAGGTTATCATTCCTAACTTCTGTTTAATGTATTAAAATCTATCGAAGGGTAAAGATTTTGTGAAAATATCAGCAAGTTGATCTTGTGTTCTGATAAATTGAAGAATGATATCTTCTTTTTGTGTGTGATCTCTAAGAAATTGATGCCTAATATCTATGTGCTTTGCATGAGAGTGATGTGCAGGGTTTTTACTAAGGGAAATGGAAATTGTATTATCACACAAAATTTGTGTTTTGGTAAAACTCATACCATAGTCTGTGAGCGTGTGTTGCATCCACAACACTTGAGCACAACAACTTCCAGCTGCCACATATTCAGCTTCAATAGTGTAAAGTGCTAATGAGTGTCTCTTCTTGCATGACCAATAAACTAATGAATCTCCTAAGAAATTAAAAGTTCTGGATGTACTCTTTATATCCATTCTACACCAACTAAAGTCATCATCCAAAAAACATTTTAAAACAAAATCATTTCCAGAAGTATAAAATAGTCCTAAATCCATGGTTCCTTTTTAGTAGCGAAAAATTATTTTCACTTCCTTTAAATGAGATTTCTTAGGATTAGATTGATATCTTTCACATAAGCATACTAAGAACATTAAATCTGGACAAATAACTGTTAAGTAAAGTAAACTTCCTATCATACCTCTAAAAGATGTTTGATCTACTGGTTTCCCAGCTTAATCAAGATCAAGTGTATTTTAGGTACCAATGGGGGTACTTATACTTTTAGTGTTGTCATATCCAAACTTTTTAATAAGATATTTAATATACTTATGTTTGGATATATAGATTCCTTCTGATTTTTGAGAGATTTTAAAACCAAGGAAATATGTTAACTCACCCATCATACTCATTTCAAAATCAGATTTCATTAGATCTACAAAAGAATCAGTTAAGGATTACTGTGTTGAACCAAATATAATGTCATCAACATAAATTTGAACAATCAAAACATTTTTCTTATCTTTCTTTATAAAAGGGTTGGATCTGAATGTCCCTTAACATAATTATTTTGAAGCAAAAATCCTGTAATTTTATCATACCAAGATCGAGGGGCTTTCATAAGTCCATACAAAGCTTTGGTAAGTCTAAAAATATGATCAAGATATTTTTTATCTTCAAAACCTGGAGGTTTTTTAACAAAAACTTATTCTTGAACATAACTGTTAAGGAAACCACATTTTACATACATTTGAAAAAGTTTGAAATTGAATAATGCTGCAAAGGAAAGTAAAATATGAATAGATTCAAGTCTAGCTACTAGATCATAGGTTTCATTATAGTCTATTACCTCTTGTTTATTACAGCCTTTAGCAACTAATATAGCTTTATTTCTAACAATGATTCCATTTTCATCACACTTATTTTTGAAGACCCATTTTACTCTAATAACAAAAGTTTCCTTAGGTATTTCATCCAAGGTCTATAACTTATTCCTTTTGAATTCATTTAGTTCCTCTTGCATGGCTTTAATCCAATCATTATCACCTAAAGTTTTTTTAGTGCTATTTGGTTCTAATTGGAAAAAGAATTCTAGATGTTCTACTTCATTTCTTAAGGAACTTCTAGTCCTTACATGTTGATTCACATCACCAATGATGCTATCACTGGGATGATTATTTAGAAATAACTGATTTGGGTTTTGTAAAACATGTTCATCAACATAGGGTAGGAAATATTCTAGGGTAAATGTTTCAGAAGTATCTTCTTGGACATTTTCCTTATTAGAAGGATCTTCTATCAAAGGTTGATAATCCATTTTTGAAAACACATCTGAAGATGTAGGTTGTAGTTGTTTAAAAACAAAGGGATCATTTTCATGAAATTAGACATGTACTGTCCCTTCAAGAGTACAAGTGTTTTTTATTAAAAACTCTATAAGAATTAGAAGTTGTTGAGTAGCCCAAGAGAATTCCTTCATTAGATTTTGGTGCAAATTTTTTAGATTATCTTTAGTATTCAGAATGAATAACTTTAAACCCAAAATCTTAAAGTAGGAAAGTCTAGGTTTTACACCATTCCATAACTTATAAATAGTTTTATTATGAAAAGGTCTAATCAAAACTCGATTTATAGTATAACAAAAAGTACTTACAGTTTCATACAAAAAATGGCTGGCTACAGAATAATCACTCAACATGGTTCTAGTTATCTCTTGTAGAATTCTATTTCTTCTTTCAACAACACCATTTTGTTGAGGTGTTCTGGGTGGCGAGAAGTTATGAGTAATTCCTTTTCTACTAAAAAAGGTTTCAAAATCCGAACTTTGAAAATCTCCACCATGATCACTATGAATAGTTTTCAATGGGAGGATTTTCTCATTTTTAACTTGGGCTCTAAAACTTTTAAAATATGATAAGGCTTCAGACTTCTTTGCTAAAAAATAGACCCACTTAAATCTAGTGTAATAATCAACTAAAACAAATACATAATACTTGAATTCAATGCTTCCAGTTTGTGTTGGACCAAAGAGATCCATATGAACTAACTGTAATCCATCAGTAGTTGATACTTCATCGACTAATTTAAAACTTGATTTTTGTTGCTTTCCATATTGACAAGGGTCACAAACTTTAGAAGAATCAAATCTAAGCTCCGGTAGATCCTTAACTAATATTTTCTTAGAAAGTTTGCATATGTTCCTAAGGTTACGATGACCTAACATTCAATGCCATAACCAAGAATGATCCTCCATTGCACTAAGGAAAGGTATATTGGCTCCTAAGGTCTTCTTAGTTTAGTGTATATACATTCTATTGCCTATGAGAAGAAAGAATAAACTCTTCCTTGTAATTGTGTACTAGGCACTTGTCATTCCTAAAATTCACAAGGTAACCTTCATCACAAAATTTTATTATGCTGATGAGGTTGTTCTTAAGACCCTTAACAAATAAAACATTTGAAATCAATGTTTTTTCAAGAAGAACGATGTTACCTATACCAATAATTTCTCACTGAGCATTATCTCTAAAATTTACTTTCCCTCCTTTCGTTTTGAGAATATTTTCAAAATAGTTTTTATTACCAGTCATATGCCGGGAACATCCACTATCCATGTACCATTTGTTTCTGTTGGTACCTTCTCTATTTTTCTAAAAATAATAAAATGTGAGGTTTTCAGAATCCAAACATGCTTGGATCCAGAAATCTCAGAAAGAAAAATTTTAGGAACCCACATCTTTTTAGAAAAAACGGCTTTATGAAATCCTAAAGACTGAGTTTTTTTTAGGGAACAATTTTTTTCCCAATGCCCACCACACTGACATTTAGTGCAGAATGGAGCACTTTGAGGAACAAAATAATTGTTAATAAAAATCATTTTAGAACCTGTATAACCAAAACCATAACTATTCCTTAGAGGTCGGATTTGAGAATACATTTTATCAAAATTTTCCATACCTAAGGTAAAGTTTGAAAAACACTTCCTCAAGGTAAAGATGTCAGATTTCATTTTGATAACCAAGTTCTTATCTTCTAAAACATTTGATTTTGAACTAGAGTTATGATAGAAAACATTTTTCTTAGAAATTAATTTTTCTTGATCCTTAGAAAGTTTATTCTTCTCAGAATTTACTTCCTCAAGATTTTTTGAAATAATTTAGAAATCAAAAATTTTCTTATCAAGGTCTTTAGAAAGATCTTATATCTCCTTAGTAACAATAGTATTCCTAAATTTTTCCTTATCAAGTTTTTTCATGAGTTTTGAATTCTCAATATTAAGAGGTTTGGAAAACCTAGAAACTTCTTCATAGGTAGATAAAGTATTAACTTCATCAGAAGAAGATAATTCATCAGAAGAGTTAAAATATTTATCATTACTATAATTTTCATTTAATGAAACATTGTTCATTGATTCATCATTGTGTACCTTATCCATTAAGCAATGATTTTCAATAGGTAGTCTGGCTATTAGACCAAGATTCTTCTGTCCAGAAGATTCGTAATCTGAAGATTCATCTGAAGAGTCACCACAACTATAACTCTAGGTTTCATTATCTTTCAAGACTTTGTTAGCTTTAGCCTTGTAGTACTTCTTTCTATTTCTCTCAGAATGCTTTTCCTTTGTGTACTTTCTCTTAATCATTGGACAATCAGGTCTTATATGTCCAGCTCTCTTGCATTCATAAAATGCAACTTCTGAATATTTCTTATCTTTCCTTTCTTTCTTCTTGTATCTGGATTGAAATTTCCTCTATCCGGTTATCTTGTTCATCCTTCGCGCAATATTTGATAACTCATTCTTTTAGGATTCAATTCCACTAGATTCATATTGGATAACAACCTTCTTAAACATAGATCTGGTAACTCTCTCAGGATTCCTACCTTACATATGATTTGAAGTTGTAGTAAAAGAAACACTGCTATTCTCATTCTTCTTATTTACATTACCATTATCTCTCTTCATTCTAGTCTCATGTTGAAGAACAGTTCCAAACAACTCATCAAGATTAATCTGAGTAACCTTTTTGTTTTCATCAATAGCAGTCCTCTTGGATTCCCAATCATTTGGCATGATGTCTACAATATTATCAACAAGTGCTTCGTTATCTAATCCTTTATCACCCATGGATTATAAACTATTCAAAATAGTCATGAATATTTGTTTCACCTTATATATGGGTTCTCCCTCAGGAAAGTAAAAAACCATGATATTCATCTCTAAGCATGGATCTTCTAGTTTCAATAACTTTTGAAGTCCCAAAGTGTGTAACTTAAAGTTTCTTCCATATACAATTCTCTGCTTCACAAGATGAAATTTGGCTATATATATTTCTAGTCATGGAGCACAACAAAGTATTGCATATATAACGACCCATACTTTACATACATTGTTAATACTTCAAAATTTAAGCACACTTATTACAACATATGACAAAACCAGAAAGGACCGTATAGGTATAGTGTCTTTAGAAACTAGGAAACATAAACAACTGGTTCATAAATCTTCTACAGTGTCTCCCATTTATTTCATCTAGGGTCCCTTTTAGCATATTCCTACTTAATATCCATATTCCTGACCTGGGGAAAAGAAAACATAAAAGGGTGAGCTCAAATGCTCAGCAAGGGCAAATAAAAGAAATAAAAATCATATCATATCTTTTTGAAAATCATAACCTGCAAAAGAGATCATAATATCTTAACATGGAATAAATCATAGAAGTGAAAATGAGATCCCCATAATCATAACATGAAACTTGAAACTTTGTGGCATGCACACATAATCATGGAAAATCATTTCTT
Source organism: Viscum album (assembly GCA_963277665.1). Taxonomy (NCBI): domain Eukaryota; kingdom Viridiplantae; phylum Streptophyta; class Magnoliopsida; order Santalales; family Viscaceae; genus Viscum; species Viscum album. Next base: position 494,556,612 of record OY728159.1, read on the forward strand.
GTTAGTCATGACTCATTTCCAAAACTATCTTAGTGGACAAAGTCCCTTTCTGAACCGAGTCACCCTCGTTCCAGTCCTGTTTCACTGAACCGGTATAACCTACCATTCCAGCCATGTCTATCTCATGAGATATAAAATCTTTACCCAATGCATTGGAGGGAGATATAGGTCCCACCCATCTTATAATGAATCCTTTCTTATGTGTGCCACATAATCATAAACCATACATCATAGCGTAACCCATGTAATAAAAATGGGATTCTTAAACAACATGACATCATAAAACAATTCATATAAGATAAAGGAATTCATAAAAATGTTTCCATCACAACATAATCAAATCCATGTAATAATAGGGATAAAAACAGAACCCTTTTATTATCTTAGATGGAAAATAATTTTGATAAAAAACTTGAACTCCATTCTTGAGGAAAATATCCTTTCTACTTTAAAAACATTTTTCCTTTCATAACATGTCATACGACTTTAAAATAAAAGAAGTTGATTAAAAATAAACTTGAAAACTTGTAAAGGAAGATTCTTGGAAATAATGTTTTAAAATTCCATTCATGCCGTATAAGTTAAAAAAACATTCTTCGTACTTTTGTCGGAAAAGTCAAAAAGTACCTCGTACGACAAAAGATTCCTTTCATAGATATTACTAAAAACTCACCGAAGGGTAAAAATGGATTTAAAAAATTGTAGGTGGATGGAAATAATATTACATATTGATGAAACATGGATGTGGATGATAAAATACACCCCAGTAAATACATACGAATAAACAATCTCGGATAAAAATGAGATTGTGATATTTCCCTTACCTTAGGTCCGATTTGCATTGTATGTGTCTGAAGCTCCTGTATAATGGTTTAAATAATGTTATTGACTTATTCCAGAATCATACATATTGATATGATATCATATATGGTCATATTCTTAGCTTCTTGTTAGTAATATTTCATTGTTACTTGTTACTCGGGTCTTTATTGCCTTTTGTTCTTATGCGTGTTTTGCCGAATACATTCTTATTCTTATTTTAAGGTTATAGATACCTTATATACAGAATGGTATTAGTGTAACATATATCATATTTATTCATTCAATTCATTTATATAATTACTATGTAATGATGATCATGTAGAACGAGTCGCATCGCATCGTGGAGACGGTATTCCGTACGTACGCACGAGTGATGATATCGTTCCTATGATCGTGGAACTGTATTGGAGTATATATATATTATTTCAGTATCAATATTACTTTATAATAATCATAAATAGTTACTCATTACACCATTATACCCATCCTTGTAAAGTGATGGTGGAAAAATAGATTACACCACGGCGTGGAGACGGTATTCCGTACGTACGCACGCGCGGTGATTTCATTTTTCCGTGGGATGGATAGAAGGTGAATTAGGGTTGTTTCATATTTATAATAACATATCAGTATGTAAGTAATACTGATGTTATTACTTTATCATGAAACAACTAAAGAAGAAGAAGTTGAAGAAGAAAGAAATTGAAAAGATCGGTAATGGATATTACCTCTTCTTTGGAGCGCTTCTTTGAATCCTCCACTTAGGGAACTAAGATTGGTCTTTTAAGAAGAACATGACCTCTAGGATTATTCTAGGGAAGTGTAGAGGAGAAAATGGCAGGGTTTGGCCGAGCTTGAGTGCTCAATTTGGTGTGAGAAGGAGGGGGGGGAGGTGCCCTTTTATAAGGGAGGAGAGGGGCACCTTAGGAATATCTCAAAATATTATTTTATATTAAAGTCAAAATTGGTTTATAATGGTTCCAAAGGGTCTTATTTCGAAGCTAAAGTGGGGAAGGGTCGAAATCCTATCAACCAATAGGATTTAGACAAGTTTAGGATATTATTTTAACCTTATCAATTAGATTTAACTCTAAGTTAAATAATTTAACTTTTACCGTGTCTTTTTGTTTTCTTTCACTATATAGTTAATAAACTTACTATAACATGCCAAACGAACCATAAATTGTTTATATATATCCTTATCTAAGTCATTTGGCCGAACCTTAGATTTTTAGGAATAAAATAACAATTAATAATATAATATTTGATTTAAAAACTATTTTGTGTCAATTTTGAAACTATTTGATATATGATTTTTGTGAAAGTCATAACAAAATTATATGTTCGAACCAAGTTGATTAAATCAACACTAATATATCATAGTAACCTAGAAAATTATTGGAATTCATAAAAAGTCTCAAATTACATTTATTTTGGTGTTTATAACATCAATTATGTCAATATTTCATAAATAAGATAATTACTGCATCATCGTTGTGTCATAATTAAATTAACTTATTTAATGTCTAAAAATTATAAATAAAATACCATTATGTAGGAAATATTTTTATCTTTCTAATGAATATTTATTATAGAATTTATCTTATTTATAACCCCATATTAAAAATGATTTACTTATTAAACTTTTGATTTTAACTATTTTAACCCTTCTTTAAATAAATTAATAATAAATGTCCTAATCTAATCCAAGTGGACCTAAATGGTCATATTTTATTCATAAGGTCGTTTTTGGTCGAATTAAACTTATCCAATAGAATTAGGACATGTTTTAGGGTAATAGTAATATCATATTTACCCTTAGTTACCCTATTTACTATTAACCGCTGTAAAAAAAGTAAAAAGTTACTATTCACCAAAAAATTATTTTTATCTCATTGAACCAAATTTTCTTACTGATATCAACCGTGTCTGTCGGATTTTCAAAATTCCATTCACAGAAGCGGTAAAATTAAGTTTTATGCAAAATTCAGTTTTTAACCTACCACTTAGTGGTTTCACTATTCATCAAAAATTGAAAGTTTTCAGAAAAATACCAAAATTTCACCCTAGTCTAATTTCGATATTCTGAGTCCAAAAATGAAGTCCATTTTGAAAAATAAAATTTATAAAATTTCAAAAAGTGGTTATTACTATTCATAACGGCTAGTTTTAATAGCATATTGTTGTTTAGTGAAACTCGGTATTGCGTACAACGCAAGCTATCGAGGAAGGTCGCGATTGCGTGTAAAGAAAGCCAAGCAAGTTTTGTGTAGAAAAAGATTCCTTTGATGATTCATATAACATAAAATTCTCAGGTGTTACATTCTACCCCCCTTAAAAAGAATTTCGCCCTCGAAATTCGTCACTTTGTAACAAACAGATGAGGATACTTCTCCCTCATCATATCCTCAAGCTCCCATGTAGCTTCTTCAAGTTGGTGGTTCCTCCATAAAACTTTCACCAATCGAGTGGTCTTGTTTCTTAGGACTTTTTCGCTACGATCCAGAATCTCTATTGGCTGTTCTTCATAAGAAAGATCTTGCTCCAGCGGTACAACTTCTGAGCTGAGTACATGTGAAGGATTTGGTATGTACTTTCTCAGGAGAGATACATGGAACACATCGTGAACTTGAGAGAGATTCGGTGGAAGCGCCAATCGGTAAGCTACCTTCCCAACACGATCCAGTATTTCGAAAGGACCGATATATCTAGGGCTCAACTTCCCCTTCTTTCCAAATCTCATAACCCTCTTCTAGGGAGATATTCGTAAGAACACTTTATCACCCACTTCAAACTCTAGGTCTTTTCTTCGGTTGTCGGCATAACTTTTCTGTCGACTCTGAGCTGCTCTTATGTGTTGTTGAATAGATCTGACCTTTTCTTCCATTTTATCAACAAGATCAGGTCCTAATAGCTTTCTTTCCCCAACTTCATCCCAACAAGTTGGAGTCCTACATTTCTTTCCATAGAGAGCTTCATAAGGAGCCATCTGAATACTGGAGTGAAAGCTATTATTATAAGAAAATTCCACCAAAGGTAGGTGTTGATCCCAACCTCCTTTGAAATCCATAGAGCAAGCTCTCAACGTATCTTCTAGGGTTTGAATTGTTCTCTCAGACTGACTGTCTGTCTGGGGATGATAAGCAGTGCTGAAACTCAACTCTGTATCCAGAGTATGCTGAAGACTTCACCAGAACTTCGAGGTAAATCTCGGATCTCGATCAGATATAATAGAAAGTGGTACTACATGCAATCTTACCACTTCCTTTACATATATCCTGGCAAGCTTATCCAGAGAGAAATCCTCTCTAATAGCAATGAAGTGTGCAGACTTTGTAAGACGATCAACTATGACCCAGATAGCATTATTGCCTTTGGATGTTTTAGGAAGTCCTGTGACAAAGTCCATAGTGATGTTATCCCATTTCCATTCGGGTATGGGTAATGGTTGTAACATCCCCTTAGACTTTTGTCTCTCAGCTTTAACTTGTTGACAAACCAAGAATCGAGAGACATATTCAGCAACATCTCTTTTCATGCCATCCCACCAGAAGTACTCTTTCAGGTCCCTATACATGTTCGTGCTTCCAGGATGAATAGAGAATGACGAACTATGAGCCTCATCCAGCAGCTCCTTCTTTAATTCGGGGATGGGAGGAACACAAACCCAATTCCTGAACTTTATTATCCCATCACAATCAAGGTTGAATTCAATAACATTTCTCACCTTCTTTTGTAACTCGACATCTTCTTTCTGTGCCTCTTTAATCTTCACATGTATAGATGGTTGAACATTCATTTGAGAAAGATAAGATTTTTCATCTTCCATTATAATTCCAAGATCCATCCTTTGTAAATCCATAAATATTGGATCTTTTGTGATCCTCATCATGGATAAACTAGCATGGTCTTGTCGACTTAATGCATCTGCCACCTTGTTTGCTTTCCCAGGGTGGCAATGGATTGAGCAGTCGTAATCCTTAATCATCTCCAACCATCTTCTTTGACGCATATTCAGCTCCTTTTGTGTGAAAATATACTTTAAACTTTTATGATCAGTATAAATATCACACCTTTCACCATAAAGGTAATGCCTCCAAATCTTTAATGCAAAGATTACCGCAGCCAACTCCAAATCATGAGTTGGGTAATTTTGCTCATGGATTTTCAACTATCGTGAGGCATAAGCTATCACCATATCATTTTGCATAAGAACACACCCCAATCCCTTCTTGGATGCATCACTGTAGATCACAAACCTTTCTCCACTACAAGGCAGTGTGAGCACAGGTGCACTGGATAACCTTCGTTTCAACTCCTTGAAATTCTCTTCACATTCCTCTGTCCAGGCAAACTTAACTCCTTTCCGAGTCAACTTGGTGAGTGGATTAGATAATCGTGAAAAATCCTTTACAAAACGTCGATAATATCCAGACAAACCAAGAAAACTTTGGATCTCAGTTACTGTTGTTGGTCTTGACCATCTTTCGATAACCTCTGTTTTTGCTGGATCCACATATATCCCCTCTTTTGAGATTATGTGACCCAAAAATGAAACTTTTTGAAGCCAAAATCCACACTTGGTAAATTTGGCATAAAGCTTCTCCTTTCTCAGGGTCTTCAAAATAATTCTCAAGTGATCTTCATGCTCTTCCTTGCTCTTTGAATAGACAAGAATATCATCTATAAAGACTACCACAAATTGATCAAGATAGTCTCTAAAGACTCTATTCATTAGATCCATGAAGATAGTAGGGGAATTAGTAAGACCAAATGGCATCACTATAAATTCATAGTGTCCATACCTTGTACGGAAATCCGTCTTTGGTATATCCTCCCTTTTAACCCTTAATTGATGATACCCTGAACGAAGATCAATCTTGGAAAAGTATTGAGCTCCGCGTAGTTGGTCAAATAAGTCATCAATGCGTGGGAGAGGATATTTGTTCTTGATAGTGATCTTGTTAAGTTCTCGATAATCAATGCAGAGTCTCATTGATCCATCTTTCTTCTTAACAAATAGAACAGGTGCTCCCCAAGGTGACGCACTAGGGCGTATGAATCCCTTATCAAGATTCTCTTGGAGTTGCTTCTTCAATTCCTGCAACTCAATTGGGGCCATTCTATAAGGTGTCTTTGAAATTGGAAAAGCACCTGGTACGAGTTCTATTGAAAACTCAACTTCACGATTTGGTGGAAGACCCGGTAATTCCTCCGGAAAGACATCATCAAACTCCCGTACAATGGGAATATTCTTAATCGTGAGTTTCTCACCAACCATTTGAGATAAATAACCTTCATTTAGTGGAATCAAGACCCATAAGATGGAAGGAATTTCCACAGGAAGGTTATGTTCATCCTTGCATTGATAGATGATCGTAGATTGATCTGGAATATGAAATGTGACTTCCCTTCTTTGGCAATTGATATGAGCTCCATGTAGAGAAAGCCAATCCATGCCAAGAATCACATCAAATTCCACTAAAGGAAGGATCACAAGATTTGTAGGAAGCACTTTCCCACAAACTTCGATTAGAGAAGAATTATAAACTTTTGATGCGACTGTTGTGCCATTAGGTGTTGTCACAACTAACTCAACATCTAATTGTTGAGGTAATACAGTGATACCCTTAGAAAATTCTTTAGAAATAAAAGAGTGGGTGGATCCAGAATCAAATAAAACATTTTCTACTTTAGAGTGGATGGTAAGTGTACCTTTCACCACTTCGTTATCGTACTCCACATCGCTGATAGAAATTGCATGTGACTTTCCTTTGTCTTTAGCCTTAAGATTTTTTTGACGTCGACCATCATCATCAACCCTTGGATTTGGGCATTGATTGGCATAATGCCCCATCTCCTTGCACTTGAAACATTGAAGTGTAGTAGGTTCATTCTGTGTATCCCTTCCTTTGTTTGCATCATTAGACATCTTCTTCCCATTATCACGGCATTCAAATGCCCGATGACCTTCCTTTCCACATTTAAAACATTTACTTGTCCCTTTAAGACAACTCCCTCCATGTTTCTTTCCACACTTTGAGCATAAGGGAAAGCTCATCTTCTTTTCAGTGTGCTCTTTATATTTTCCTTTGAATTCCATCTTCCTCTTCTTATCAAACCCATGTGACTGATGGGTTACTCCAGTCTCCATCTCGACTTTGAGAGCACATCGAACGATTTCTTCATAGCTATTGAAGTCCCTTATGGCTAACGCCCTTCGAAGACTTGGTTTTAAGCCACTAAAGAATCGATCGATCTTACTCTCAGGTTGGATAATAATACCAGAAGCGTACCTTGCAAGTCTTGTAAAATTTGCTTCATAGGTACCAACAGATTCATCATCCCTCTGCTTCAGTTCAAGAAACTCTTTCTCCATCTTTGTTCAGAGAATACGAGGGAAGTACTTATTGAAAAATAAGTTCTTGAACTTGTCCCATTCCATAGACCCAATTTCATCCCTTTGCCTCGTATTATTAATAAGATTCCACCATTGATCAGCATCTCCTTCCAAACGATACACTGCTAGGATGACTTTATCATGATCAGAACATTTAAGAACTGAAAATATCTTTTCAGTAGTACTAATCCATTGTTCAGCAACTAATGGATCAGTAGACCCGCTGAAAGAAGGTGGACGCTTCCTCATGAAGGATTCAACAGAATGTTTCTCCTTCCCTTGCTCGTTTGGAAGTCCTGCATGATTCATAGCTTGAGAAATTTGTGTGAGCATGGCTACAAGATTTTGCATTCCATCTCCCATATCGTTTGGTTGCTCAGGGGGACAATCATTGCATTGCCCATCGCATTCCGCATTAACATGGTTCCTTCTGGTTCCAGCCATTGACTAAAACCAAGAAGAATAGTGTGAGCAACACTAATTATAATAGGAAAACCACATAATCAAGGATAAAATTTCACACTTAAGGTTTTATCCTAGGGTGTTCATGGCCATTTCTAAAACACTAAGATTGTGTTCTATGCTTAGACTTATCCTTAGGCTTCTTACTAAGGCTTTCACATCCTAGTTTCCAAAGGTTGACTATACCTTTCCTCTAATATCAACTATAACGACCCATACTTTACATACATTGTTAGTACTTCAAAATTGAAGCACACTTATTACAACATATGACAAAACCAGAAAGGACCGTATAGGTATAGTGTCTTTAGAAACTGGGAAACATAAACAACTGGTTCATAAATCTTCTAAAGTGTCTCCCATTTATTTCATCTAGGGTCCCTTTTAGCATATTCTACTTAATATCCATCTTCCTGACCTGGGGAAAAGAAAACATAAAAGGGTGAGCTCAAATGCTCATCAAGGGCAAATAAAAGAAATAAAAATCATATCATATCTTTTTGAAAATCATAATCTGCAAAAGAGATCATAATATCTTAACATGGAATAAATCATAGAAGTGAAAATGAGATCCCCATAATCATAACATGAAACTTGAAACTTTGTGGCATGCACACATAATCATGGAAAATCATTTCTTGTTAGTCATGACTCATTGCCAAAACTATCTTAGTGGACAAAGTCCCTTTCTGAACCGAGTCACCCTCGTTCCAGTCCTGTTTCACTGAACCGGTGTAACCTACCGTTCCAGCCATGTCTATCTCATGAGATATAAAATCTTTACCCAATGCATTGGAGGGAGATATATGTCCCACCCATCTTATAATGAATCCTTTCTTATGTGTGCCACATAATCATAAACCATACATCATAGCGTAACCCATGTAATAAAAATGGGATTCTTAAACAACATGACATCATAAAACAATTCATATAAGATAAAGGAATTCATAAAAATGTTTCCATCACAACATAATCAAATCCATGTAATAATAGGGATAAAAACAGAACCCTTTTATTATCTTATATGGAAAATAATTTTGATAAAATACTTGAACTCCATTCTTGATGAAAATATCCTTTCTACTTTAAAAACATTTTTCCTTTCATAACATGTCATACGACTTTAAAATAAAATAAGTTGATTAAAAATAAACTTGAAAACTTGTAAAGGAAGCTTCTTGGAAATAATTTTTTAAAAATCCATTCATGCCGTATAAGTTAAAAAAAACATTCTTCGTACTTTTGTCGGAAAAGTCAAAAAGTACCTCGTACGACAAAAGATTCCTTTCATAGATATTACTAAAAACTCACCAAAGGGTAAAAATGGATTTAAACAATTGTAGGTGGATGGAAATAATATTACATATTGATGAAACATGGATGTGGATGATAAAATACACCCCAGTAAATACTTACGAATAAACAATCTCGGATAAAAATGAGATTGTGATATTTCCCTTACCTTAGGTCCGATTTGCTTTGTATGTGTCCGAAGCTCCTGTATAATGGTTTAAATAATGTTATTGACTTATTCCAGAATCATACATATTGATATGATATCATATATGGTCATATTCTTAGCTTCTTGTTAGTAATATTTCATTGTTACTTGTTACTCGGGTCTTTATTGCCTTTTGTTCTTATGCGTGTTTTGCCGAATACATTCTTATTCTTATTTTAAGGTTATAGATACCTTATATCCATAATGGTATTAGTGTAACATATATCATATTTATTTATTCAATTCATTTATATAATTATTATGTAATGATGATCATGTAGAATGAGTCGCATCACATCGTGGAGACGGTATTCCGTACGTACGCACGAGTGATGATATCGTTCCTATGATTGTGGAACTGTATTGGAGTATATATATATTATTTCAGTATCAATATTAATTTATAATAATCATAAATAGTTACTCATTACACCATTATACCCATCCTTGTAAAGTGATGGTGGAAAAATAGATTACACCACGGCGTGGAGACGGTATTCCGTACGTACGCACGCGCGGTGATTTCATTTTTCCGTGGGATGGATAGAAGGTGAATTAGGGTTGTTTCATATTTATAATAACATATCAGTATGTAAGTAATACTGATTTTATTACTTTATCATGAAATAACTAAAGAAGAAGAAGTTGAAGAAGAAAGAAATTGAAAAGATCAGTAATGGATGTTACCTCTTCTTTGGAACGCTTCTTTGAATCCTCCACTTAGGGAACTAAGATTGGTCTTTTAAGAAGACCAGGGACTCTAGGATTATTCTAGGGAAGTGGAGAGGAGAAAAAGTCAGGGGTTGTCTGAGCTTGAGTGCTCAATTTGGTGTGAGAAGGAGGGGGAGGAGGTGCCCTTTTATAAGGGAGGAGAGGGTCACCTTAGGAATATCTCAAAATATTATTTTATATTAAAGTAAAAATCGGTTTATAATGGTTCCAAAGGGTCTTATTTCGAAGCTAAAGTGGGGAAGGGTCGAAATACTATCAACCAATAGGATTTAGACAAGTTTAGGATATTATTTTAACCTTATCAATTAGATTTAACTCTAAGTTAAATAATTAAACTTTTACCGTGTCTTTTTGTTTTCTTTCACTATATGGTTAATACACTTACTATAACATGACAAACGAAACCTAAATTGTTTATATATATCATTATCTAAGTAATTTGGCCAAACCTTAGATTTTTAGGAATAAAATAACAATTAATAATATAATATTTGATTTAAAAACTATTTTGTGTCAATTTTGACACTATTTGATATATGATTTTTGTGAAAGTCATAACAGAATTATATGTTCGAACCAAGTTGATTAAATCAACAATAATATATCATAGTAACCTAGAAAATTAGTGGAATTCATAAAAAGTCTCAAATTACATTTATTTTTGTGTTTATAACATCAATTATGTCAATATTTCATAAATAAGATAATTACTGCATCATCGTTGTGTAATAATTAAATTAAATTATTTAATGTCTAAAAATTATAAATAAAATACCATTATGTAGGAAATCTTTTTATATTTCTAATGAATATTTATTATCGAATTTATCTTATGTATAACCCCATATTAAAAATGATTTACTTATTAAACTTTTGATTTTAACTATTTTAACCCTTCTTTAAATAAATTAATAATAAATGTCCTAATCTAATCCAAGTGGGGCTAAATGGTCATATTTTATTCATAAGGTTGTTTTTGGTCGAATTACACTTATACAATAGAATTAGGACATGTTTTAGGGTAATAGTAATATCATATTTACCCTTAGTCACCCTATTTACTATTAACCGCAGTAAAAAAAGTAAAAAGTTACTATTCACCAAAAAATTATTTTTATCTCATTGAACCACATTTTACTTACTGATATCAACCGTGTCTGTCGGATTTTCGAAATTCCATTCACAGAAGCGGTAAAATTAAGTTTTATGCAAAATTCAGTTTTTAACCTAACACTTAGTGGTTTCACTATTCATCAAAAATTGAAAGTTTTCAGAAAAATACCAAAATTTCACCCTAGGCTAATTTCGATATTATGAGTCCAAAAATGAAGTCCATTTTGAAAAATAAAATTTATAAAATTTCAAAAAGTGGTTATTACTATTCATAACGGCTAGTTTTAATAGCATATTGTTGTTTAGTGAAACTCGGTATTGCGTACAACGCAAGCTATCGAGGAAGGTCGCGATTGCGTGTAAAGAAAGCCAAGAAAGTGTTGTGTAGAAAAAGATTCCTTTGATAATTCATATAACATAAAAGTCTCGGGTGTTACAGCATACCTTATAATTTAGTTGATATTCATGATTTTATTGATTGGTAAAGGTACTTACTTCCTTGTGAGGGATTTTATATCCTCCAGTAAGCATAACAAAATTATCAACACCGGTATTGATAATTAATGTCTTCATATGATCCCTCCAATATTCATAATCATTTCCATCGAAAATTGGTGGTCTTTTTAGATTGAGACTGTCTATGGAACCAACATTGATTCCAACCATATTTATGAAAAAATATTTCCACAAAAACTTATTAATAGAAAAAGTTTTGTAAATAAGGAATATATTCCTAATCAAGGAAAATATAGAATAAGAATATATCTAAGAAAAAAAGGAATCTGAACTATATGAGTCTGAAAAATAGAATCTAGAAAAGAATGAGAAGAAGAACAATTCTCTTCTGAATATAATCGTGAGATTAATTCAGATTGAACCAATCCTCTGATAACAATTGTTGAGATGGTATGTGAGTACGATATACTCTATAATACCAAATGTAGGATCGAAATAATAGAGATATTGTATGTAGTATCTAATGATGCTCAAAATACAAGAGGGGGGGGGGGGTGAATTGTATTCTTTAAAAAATTATTTTGGAACTTTTAAAGATGGTTATGTTTAACAAGGTTAAACGAGGTAATTCACCAAAAAAATCTAGTTCTACACACTTTCTTGATTCTGGAAAAGTGATTATAAAAATTCAAGTCTGGAAAGATGGTTCCATAAAAGAAACTTAATGAAAGTTTACAAAGATGAAGATTCTACCTTAAAGCGTATAGAATCTAACTAAATCAGAGTACAAGTATAAGGAAGTATAAGATAGTTATACTTTCCTCAACAATACAAATATAGTAGAAAACTTGTAATAAAACAATTAATAGGTAGTAAATCAATTAACCCAAAGAGAAGGGTATCTAAAAACCTTGGATAAAGGTCCCTTGATTTATACTTTCAAGAAATTATTTCTTACCCACACCAGGGTAAGCCCTCAATATGAAGATCAGAGTCTGTCTTGCTATCCCTGCAAGCCCTCAACTTCAAGGTAGTCGGCACCTCTGTCTTCCAATCCCCAGAAGCCCTCGATTGTACACAACAACAATCAGATTCGCATAAAGAAAATGTGAACAAGTAGTTTAATACACACTAATCATGAGAGTCCCTCTCTAGAAATCACTTCAATAGCATGTAATCTCTAGAGTCATCGAACAATTCATCAAAGTTGTGAGCTCTTTCAAATGAGATCCTATTTATAGGCATGAATTCAGTAGTCGACTCCCTCTTCTAATGGCCATATTTTCCCTTGAATTTCGGAGGGACCTATGCATGTGTCACTCAAACAATGGTTAGTTAGTAACTAAAAGCACGGCCTAATTTTACAACAAAACAGGTGTAAAAAATAATATGGTTACATAACTAAAATCCAATATTCGGAATGTAAGCATATGAAAGTTCATATTCTAACCAAAAAATAATTCGGAGTCTATAATACAAGGTTATTCATATTCTGTTTTCTAGGATTTTGGAACCTTAACTCTATAGAATTACGGAGTATAAATTTCAAGGAAATTAAGAATCTTGATTCACAAGATTTCGAAACCTGCACTTACAAAGTTCGGAGTCAGAGTTCATGAGAATTGAGAGTCAGAACTCATAAGAGTTCGGAGTCTGAATTTAGAGAACTCGGAGTCAGAACTCAGAAGAGTTCATAATCAGAATTCTGAGAATTCAAAGTGAGAACTCAGAAGAGTTCATAACGATAATTAGTATTTGGAATTCGGAGTCCGAACTCAGAAGAGATTGTTACCAGAATTCGTATTCCGAATTCGAACTCAGAACTCAGAAGAGTTCGTAACCAGAATTCGTATTCAGAATTTGGAGTCAGAACTCAGAAGAGTTCGTAACCAGAATTCATATTCAGAATTCAGAGTCAGAACTCCGAATAGTTCATAACCAGAATTTGTATTCAGAATTTGGAGTCAGAGCTCAGAAGAGTTCATAACAAGAATTCGTATTCAGAATTCAGAGTCAGAACTCAGAAGAGTTTGAAACCAAAATTCGTATTCAAAATTCAGAGTCATAACTCAGAAGAGTTCGTAACCAGAATTCTAAGAATTCAGATCCTAAAACAGAATGCTTCATATCTAGGTATTTATTTGATTCTGTGGTTTTGGTTACAAACTGAATTTTACACTTAGAAAAATTATGATATAAACAATAAAACATGGTAAGGATAAATTTCCTTGGGTAAGGTAATTTTTTCTTTTATAAGTAAAACACATGGTAAAAAGAGATTTTCCTTGAGATATGGTGTTTGTGATTTTCAAAACAAGAAGGAATAGTAAATTCATAAGGAAACCTTAATGAATCAACAATCTCCCCCAAGTATGAAGGAATGGAAAACTCATAAGGAAAACCTTATTGACTCAACATACTGAATTTTTGACAAGTTTTTTTGAGTTGAATGAAGTGTTTTTGGAATTTATGTGTGGGGTTTTAAGATAAATTTTGATTTAGTAACTATTAAGAATTTTAAATTTTTTTGAATCATTTAAATCTTGTTTAATTAAGAAGAGATGGGTTTTTAAATGGATGGGTGTTGTAAGGGAGTTTTTTTAATAAAATTGGCTGTGTTTTGAAACAGGCTAGAATGTTTTTAAATTAATGTATTGATTGAAAGTGTGTTTTTACTTGAAATATTTGGGATTTATAAAATATTTCGTTAGATGTAAATTAGGTTTTTATTATGTGGTTAGTGGTTTTGAGAAAAAGGGAAGTGTGAATTGAATGTTTTGGTTTTGAAAAGTGGATGGAATATTTGTTTTAACCTTTGGTATTTCCATGACTGACCACATGCATGGGGTTATATTGGATGATGGATGGTTAATGGAACAAATGGATTAGTGTAGGGATGTATATGAGGAGGGTGCCCTGTGTGGCATAGAAACATGGATGTGTGAGGACCATTGGTTGGTACTCTAATGACCGACCTATTAATTTTAAATGAAGTGACTTCTTTTAAAGGAAAACATGATGTCTGGATGACCAGTTTGGTTGGTCTATCTTATGTGATTTTGAAATTTTATTGTTGTGGGATGTTTTTTGTTCATGAACTATTCCTTTTTTAATGATGTTTTTGGTTTTTTTTCGGTCGGTATGTTGAATTAAAGGGATAGTTAGTGGTCTCTTCTGAGAAAAGTTTGGGAGGCCCTTGTGGTGGCACCCCTCATGTGTCCAGTTCTGACTAGTGATATTTTTTTGACCAATGGACCAGCTTGGTTGGGTCCTTGGGTTCTCTTGTTGGATAGGGTCCTCCTTCATAAAGATTTAATGCATGAATAAAGTGAATTACATATTGATTATCCTTTGGAAATTCATCCAATTGATCAACGCAAGGAGTCTTTTTTTCTCAAGATTTGGAGGTTGAGTCCACACCATTTCCTTTATTGGTTTTTTGGATACTCTTATTGTGGGATAGTGGTAATAGAAGGTTGAAAGAGACCTTATTTTTTTAAGTTACTTGAGTCTCCAAAGGTGGGATTGGTCCGAGTTTGTCAGTGTAAAATGTTTTCTTAGAGGGCCTCTAGTTATTTCATCAGCCTCTCTGAAATGAGGGTCCATGTTAAACCACCAGTGTGAGGAATATGGTCAAAAGAGGGTGATATGTAAATTTGTAAGAAATTGTGTGTTGTTTGGGACTTAGCAAAAGGTCTCTATCCATATATTGTTTCTATTAGTCACAATTGTCTTGTTCGGTAAAACCTTATGATTTCATGTGCTCGTTTTAATTAAAAAGTGAAGGTTGTGTAGTATTTTGAGAGTGTCTATATTGTTAGAAGTGTTCCTCCCTTAATAAAATCTTTACATCCTTTTTTAGAGGAATGTGTTTCCATATGTCATTTCCTCTTTCCATTTTCCATCCAAAGAAACAAGGGGTGATGTTTGTGCATATTCTAAGCTATTGTTTTAGAAAAATTTCATGTTTTGGTAAAGTGAGTTTGGAGTGTGTTGTGTCTCAATAAACCCATATGGGATCATAATGTAGTTGTTTGTGGCACAGAAAGAAGAAGTTCCATTAGAGGGTTACCCAAGGCCATACTACAGGGCAGAAGATGCTTCGATCATATGAGCTCTAGCAATAGGTCTCGGAGTGAATCTAGCACATAGTTTGGGAAATCCTAGGGTTGTGAAAAATTATTGGTCTAATTCCCGTCCACAGTATGAAAGATGGGAACAATTTAAACCTCTTGTATTTTAATCTTTCTCCATTTGTTCTCGTTTAGTGAAAAGGGTGGGGGAATCTTGTTCCCATATTATCTTCTAAGATTATGATTTTACCCCTTAAATTTCCTTTGAGTTTTTAGATAAAAGTATGAAATTTGGGATAGGAAAATGGTAGCACACGGTTTGCACACAGTTAGTAGTAATCGCATGACAACCATGGAAACAATGCAATTAGAGATAGTAGCTACTGCACAATCTCTAAAAGGAAATGCGCCTTGGCCCATGTAACCATGAAATGCTTCCTCTTTGGGAATAATTATTTGTATGGTTAGTCCTATATTTCCCAAACTGTGCGGACTAACCATGCGGCCATGCCAACTATTTAAATTTTAGTGTATTTTTGTTCCATCCCTAGCTAGTCAGTTAATACAGTTGGTTCTTATGGTGGGGATACCCACTATAGCTTTTATGTAAGTTATTTTTGAAAAGTCTAAGGAATGTATACCCCTTTTTTCGGGGAGTCAGTTCGGGCCTCCCCCTGTTAGTGTCCCGATTCTGTCTTGGGAAAATTTAAGTTGTCTCTTATTGTGGGGAGCCCATTTGTGTCTCCCTGTATCAGTAACTTGGTTTTTTCCTTAGTGTTGGTCTATAAATAAGTAGTGTTGTTGATATTTATTTAACCACCAAATTCATCTTTAATTAAACATTGTTATTGGAGTGCGCTTAATGGTTTAGTTGAAGTGAGTCTGTGGTAACCTCACTCGTTTTCGTTGGTTCATTCCAGGTAAGTTGCTCACGCTTCATCGGGTAGTGTATGAGGTGTTCTGTTCTGGGATTAATTTTGAATGTGCTAAATTGTTTCAAGAATCTAATTTAAGTTTTGTTTTGTGGGAGTATTCATTCCGTAATTGATCACTGGATGTTTTTTGGCCTTTGGGGGTGAAACTTGCCCGAGGAGTCCATTTTGGATTTTTGATTGGTTTGGGTTTTTTATTTTGTCCTTGTAATGGATTTCTGAGGGAAGAAACTTTTATGGTGGGGAGAATTGTCACATTAATGTCTTATTTTAAATTTATTTTTCATTTAATTACTATTATCATTTTTTATGGGGGTTTTCTTGGTAGTTTTGGTGGAAAGGGTGTGTTTTCATGATTTGGGCCAAACCGTGAGTCTATTTCATGATTTAAAAACAATTTTTTGTTTTTCATAACTCCTTAATTTTTCAACATTTTACACCCATTCCACTTCCCAATTGGCATCCCCTAGTATATTAAAACCACCAAATCCATTTTCACCTCATAGGAATCCATAATCATGATGGATTTCGATTTTTATTTAAAGAATTAGGCCATCCCATAAGCCCATTTCTAGTTTTTTAAAATAATTTTTTATCTAATAATATTCATTATTTACTCTCATTCGGTGATTCCACCTCCCACTCAAAGAAAATATCCCTAGGAACACCCCCATATTATTGTATCCCTATTTGGAGCTCATTTTCATCTAGGATTAGGGAAAAAATTCTCAAGATTTCTCAAATCATCCAGATTTGAAGAGGTAATTTGTTTCCTTCATAAATCATTCATTTTTCAATATTTTCCTCCATTATAGTTCCTATATAACCTAATCATCCTTATTAGAACCTCACTTTCATTTTTTTATCTTTTCAAATTCAGATACTGATGTATTTGTGGAATTTTATTCAAGATATCATTTGTAAGTTGGATTCCTTCATTCCTTCTCTCTTTTTCTTAGGGGTTCTTCCACTTTTCATGAGGTTCTAAATTGTCCAGAAGCTAGGGTTCATACCTAGGATTTTATTTTGAGTCATTTTGGTGAAATATTGCGGATTAGGTATTCATTTAACTTTCTTGTGGTGCGGTGATGGTGCGATTGAAGTTTCGCACAATAGTTTGGAGTTTTTTACACAAATGGTAGGTGATTCCATGTGAAAGCATTATTGGATGAGTTATTTTTTCTTGATTTATATATTTAGCATGATATTATTCCATTATTTTTTGTGAAAAAACTATAGTTGGTAGGATTTGTTAAGCGATTGGTTTTTAAGTGTCATTTTTGTACAACAAATGAATATTTTTGGTGTGTATTCCATGTTGTGTTAATTGGTGTTGTTTTATAATTCAAGTAATAGTTTTATTAAATGATGATATGGATTCCAATTATAGTTTGATGTGACATTGGTATGCTTTTTGTTCTAAAATAGTGTTTTATAAGGATTTCATGTTCAAATCATGGTTACATTCCTTGGAATTGTTTTGTGAAGATTTTAAATGGTTTATTGATTTATGTAAGAGGTGAAACTATATTTCTATACTGTTTTGGTAGGAGTGTAGTTTTTAAATGGTATATTTTAATTTTAAAGGGTTGTAATGTGATGTGTAATATCTTGGAAAGGTTTTATAAAATTGTATAAAGGATTTGTTGACGTGTGAAAGTCATGTGAAACGTGTTGTGGTCTGTTTTTGTGTAAGTATGGTTTAAAAATGAATTTAAAGAAAAAAAGGAAATTATGTGACATGTGTGTTGGATATTTGGTGTGTGTGATTTTTAAATGGTATTTTAATGTGAAAATGGTATTTCATGGCCTGTGGAACTTGTTTTAGAACAATAGGGAAAACACGGGTATCTAAGTGGGTGGATGTGTACTTGTATGTTAGTGATCCTGTGGGGTTTGGCCCTTGTTTCACATAGAAAATTTGATGATGAAAAAATTAACTAAACTATGATGATTGTCATGTTAGGGGACCACTAGGTTATGGTTGTGATCAGAAATAGTGTATCTTGTGTTTGAGAACATATATTTGTATGGTAATTTCCACCGAGTATGAGGTACCTGGGACCCAAAACAAGCTAGTGCCTAAGGTTGTTTTTCCATTACAAGTGGTCATTAGATATTTTATACTTACCATCGACATATGGTATGTTTGGATGGATAAATTTAGTATATTTTTCATTCTCTTTAAAATTTTATATTTATTTTAAATTAGACCATTTGAAAGTAGTTTTTTATTTAATGTTGCATCTTTTAAAAAATTTTAATAGCATTTCTTGTTTACAAAAATTGCAATCTTTTTGTATTATAGTGATTATCACATGGAATATTTTAGTGGTGGAATCCTACTAGGATTTGTCTCACACCCTACTTACACCTTTGGGTATAAGTAGACATGATTATTTTGTCACAAGTTTGAGTAAAGCTTTTAGTGCCAATGGATTGGGTTTCTTTTGTTCCTTTTTGTTGTAGTGTCGTGGAGATGGATTGAGGGCGGTGCCTCTTACCATGAAGAGGTTCTTGGGATATCCATTTTGGGTTTCTTCATTTGTTATAGTCTTTGATAATTGTTTTAAATTATAAAATTCAATTATGAATTTTTTTATAAGATGGTTTGTTTTGAAAAATACGGATTTGTTATATTGGATTTGGTTCTTGTTTTATTTTTATAAACTCAAGTAAATCATTCCCAAATTTCATTTTGTGATACCCGGGCACTTTTCCAAGCCCGTGGAGATCAGGAACACCATTTGGGCCTTTCCACATGCTGGGTCGGGTGCCAGTTTTGAAGTTTACCAGATTTAGTTCTTGACAATAATAGTTAAAATTTAAATATTAAATAATGGGATTGGGAAAAAAGAAAAATTTTATTTTTTTTATTATGGTTAATTAAAATGGGTTATCATTTTTTTATTTTTCATATTACATATATGAGACTTATTGATTACTTATTTATTTTGTAAATTTTAATTCTTGAAAAAATTCATTTATCATGGCTAAGATATATGAATCAAATATAAATTGGATTTTAGGTGATACACTGATAGTTGATAAGGTGATTGTGATTTTATCTCTCAGCATGATATGTGAGAGGAGGTTAACTAATGATATTATATAAATATAATTTTATATCTAAGAAAAATATAAAAAAATTGGCTACCAATATATTGATATGTGATCAACCAAGTGTTGTTATATACACTTATATCTCCTGATATATGTTTTAAGAGGTGGTAAATGAAAATTTATATTAGTTGGTCATGAGACAAGATTTCTTAATTTAACTTTATGGTGTAATGGAAATATGAGGTTAATCCTATATAATTTTTGATCAACCAAGTTTCATGGTATGTAATTTTCTTTTATATCCTATGGGCTAGTAGAGGTTAACTATATTTATTATTTAATATTTAAGGCATTATGAGTTGGTATAGTAAAGATATTATCCCTAAAAGAATATTGAAAAATATGTAAAGGATATTACATTCATGGGAATAAGGGATAGGTTTATAGGTATTATATTATCAGGATCCATTGGGTTGATGAATCTGGTATATTATCTCCAAGGACTAAGGACTGGTGTGATATGGATACCATAACATTTTTCTTTTAGGTAAGGAGGATAATTATATCATACATATTATTTTTTAATTCCTTGTAATGGGTTTAACTATGTGAATTAATACTGATATTCCTTATTGGAGATGTACTAAAAAGAGGGGTATTATGTAGTATTATATCCCCAAAGTCATATATTGTTATTTTCATATGATATATATAACAAATATTGGTTTATAGTATGATTATGTGGCTATTTCATGGAAACTACCATGTATTCCACATGATTGTATATCATTGGCTATGGATAAATTTTTTGATTCATTTATGGAAACATGTATATGCAATAATAAATTGAAATGTTAAAATAGTTACTAACACCAATGAGAATATATTAAGGGAAATCCATACTGATATCCATGTGATTTCATCCAACCCTCAACTCCCTTCATTTAATAAGGGGAGTTGATGTAAACGTTGGAGACCCTCCTATTGGGTGTGGGTGTGATATAACATGATTGATAAGTAATATCAGAAGCACTTTTAAAGATGATAATTCATTTTCTTCCATAGGGAAGGGGTTAAACATCTATTTGAGACCATACAATCCTCTCATAGTGTGTGTGGATTCTAGTGGCTAGTGTCGTCCCCTAGGAGGAAATATTTCAATAGTTATTTCATAGTGATCCCCATAAAAGTTGATCAATAAAGATCAGAAAATATGGATCTTATTTTGTTTGTGGTACTTCTATTATGTTTCATTTTGTTCATTTTTCATGTTTTCTTGGTGATGATATATCGAGAAAACATATGGGTTTAATCAACAATATTGATCAAGATATGATCTTTTATAACCCATAAATGGTATTAAATCCATGATTATATATTAATCGATATTCTTTCTTAAATATTTTTCATAAAACATGCATATCGAAATTTTTTCAGGCCGTTGTAATAGAATGGATGAATATTTTTCACCAGGTCACTTTTCTTGGCATTAAATTATCATATTATGTAATGTTTTGTGCTTTCATGCAATCACACTATGCGATAATATAATACGTATTAATTTCTAATAATTATTTTATATGATAATGTAATTTTTTTTAGCTTGATACTATGTTATAGGATAGCATAATGTTAGGTTCTTAGCTGTAGGGTAGATTGGTGTGTATCATAAGGTATGATACATTAAATCCCATGGTTTTTTATGAATTGTAATTTATGATATGGGTGACATCATAAGATATGATTGAATCATGGGTTTCAAGAAAATAGATAATCAAGTCAAAATGGCAGTATAGGTAATATCACCAATTATGATTCACCCCTATGTAAGTGTCATAAAAGACATATCACGTAGGAAGAAACATCCACAAATTTTAGAAAATATCCTATCACTTGATTTAGTATACATTATAAGTAAGGAACAGAGAAACCTTTATAAGATTACCCATAGAAGGACCACCAAATCCCATGTATAACTCCCATATAAGATTCAATCTCATGACCTATGAATGATATTGGAATATATCCATCATAGGATACGATATACCCCAAAAATAAAAAATAATATTATTTTTCTGATATTTGTTGGATGGTTATTAAAATTATTATAAATGATAAGTATTAGACATTGTAAATTGAATATTTTCAATCAAAAATATATATTAAATGTTCATGTTAATATCCAATGATTGGATAATAAATAAAATTTTTATTTGTTAGTTTATTATTGTTGAAATATATATGTTTATAAATTGTTAATAAAGTTGGAATAATTATATATTCTTGAAATTATGTGATAGATTTATTATTATAATTTTTCCTATCTTTAATTACATTCAAGGTGTGAAAATATAAGATTTAGTATTCATCTATCTTGAATTTACCTTCAATTAAAATTATTATTTTTAATTTAGTTATTAAATATATTATAAACATATTATGTGTTATAGTTATGATGGTATTTGAATGTATCCAGAATAAAGTATCCCTAGGTAAGGGGAATTTGGGATATCCTTCCTACTATGTTGGAGTCTTATGAATTGTTATAAAAAGTTGGGTTTGACTATATATGGCTCTATTATTACTCATGTATGGATTTTTAATTTCATATAATTCTAAAATATTACATGATTAGTTCATTTACCTTATGCATAAGATGAATTTAGATGTATTTAATATGTTTTAATTCTATTTTAGGGTAAGAAAAACAAAATGTGAATTGTGTAAAGAGTAACACCCTAATATGGTTTAAATATATGAATTTAGGGTATTTAATAGGGTTTAAAATACTAAATCATTTTAATCATGAATACATAAAGGAATAAAATATGATATGATAAAGATTTCATGGGATGAAATATATACGAATTTAATATGCATGTAATGTATATTATATTAGAGAGGATTTAAGAGAAAATACCTTAAATACATAGTGTGATATTCCTTCCAAAGAAAGAACTTTTCAAGACCTTAATCATCTAATTGGTTTTTTTTTCATTAGAGGGTGTCTATAGATTATCTTGTGCAATACATGATGGAAATGGAAAAACCTTGTAGTTTGGTAACCTAATGCCATTATGAGATTTGGGTAACACTTTTTGGGAAATACTAAGAGTTGGGATACTAGAGGGAAAGAGTTGTGATAATAACCATATGATTTATTTTGAAAAAGATATGTCAACTGAACTATCAAAGAGTCATTTATGATATGATTGCAATGTTTTAGTATCTAATAAATAAGTGATGGGATGTAAATTATAATTAATTCATTATTTTATGAAATTGGTATCTTTCCCCACAAAAGTAAATGGTGTAAGGGGTTGTATTTTTAGTCGGCATACTTTAATTAAAGTTTCTTATTGAAAATATATAAAACATGATACTCACCCATAGATATGTCTTTTTTTATATTATGGAATTAATCATGTGCATCATTTTAAGGTCTCCTATAACTTTCACCTATAAAATTATTCACAATTGGTATATAAGGTTGAGAAATTCCCTCAAAGATATGTATTTTGAGAATATAAAAGTGAGTGTTATATAAAGGAATTTATAAAACTCTAACTCTTGGGTATTAGATACTTGGTGTGTATCACACATTTGTTCCAATAAAAATGGACTTATAGATATGATAGAATTGATGAAAGGTGATGTAGATATATGTATTAGTAATAGAGTAAGAGTCCCTATATTGGAGGTCAAAACGTATGATCTAACTCTACATAATGTATTAGTTCTATAATTTGGAAATTTTTATTAGGAAAGATGATATTTTCATTAATTATTTAGAGTTATTGTTGATATATATATATATATATATATGAATGATATGTTCTATGAAATTGAGAATATGGTAAATGTAACACCCCAAGTTTTTATGAACTTACTTTTTTCTTAACATTAAATTTATTTGATGGAATGAATTTCACACTAAACCAAGTTATGATTTAGTTATATGAAGAAAAATGTTAATATTTCATTGCATGAAACACCAACTTATCTTGCATTATAGGAGACACTAAGTTTTATCAAATCAATGATATATTGTTAATACTGTTTTTGAAATTTGACCATTATAACCTAGCCATAAAACATAGTAATATGAATAGTAATAAATAATTTTTGAATATGATTTATAATGGTTTTATGTAAATAAAAAAATTATAATGAAATATTTAATTTTCAGTAAAGACTTTATATGATTTGAAAATAATATTTTCCCAAAAGTGCTATTTTTATTTCCTTATGTGAACAACAATACAATTAATTTTTCAAACTTTTATAAATTAAATTTGGTAAAATAAATGTAATTTTTTAATTAATAATTTCAAAATTAGGTTAGGGTTAATTTTTTTTATTTTAATAAAATATTTAATTTCTAAATGAATAGTGAAAAATACTGAATTTTAAATGAAAAAATGTCCTTTAATTTAATTTATTTATAAAGATAAATTATATTTTAAATTGGTTTTAGAATAAAATTAGTTCAATTATACATTAATAAATCCAATTTAGGTCATTATAATAAATTTAAAAATAAAAGTTTATTAAAAAACATATCAAACCTTTGAACATTTTCACTTTAAAAACTCGTTGTCTCGTCCTGTCTGTAAGGTTAAATTTTAAATTAATTTCTACCATTTCTATGAATTGAATTTGGAACAATGGATTAAATATTTTGTATTAGAAAAATTTATAATTTAAAAAATTTATAAATTAATTTTTTTAGCTAAATTAGTTGTGAAAATAGCTAAAATTAGTCGCAATGATTAAGAGAAAACCTAGTTTACTAAGGGATTAGCTTTAATATTAAGGTGAAAAATGACCTAAAAACTTTTTTATAACCCATTTTATGACCATATTCAAACCTTATAACTTCTATTATTAATATTTTTCCATTATTTTATCCAATTACCTTGAAAAAACATCAGTGTAATTCTTTCTTTCAAAAAATTTCATGTTTTCCACTCACCTCCCTTATAAAAGTCCGCTCCTTATTCCCCTCTCTTCACAATTTCAAAACCAATTGGTTTTTCCAAGACCTAGACAAATAATTTCTCAGATTACCTAATATATAACTTTAAGAATTAATTTGGGTATAATTACTACCCATTAAGTCATTTGTTGCAGAGCAATATGAGACACCTGAAGAAGAGGTAACGTTCATCAACAAACATTTCTGTTTTATTTATTCCTCAGACCTCTTTAATTAAATTTATATCATGATTATATAATAACCTTAGTATAGTTAGTATAATGATATGTTTTTATATCAATTTTATGACTCAGAAACTCACACACTTCCATCAAATGGGTTATGAAATCATCGTTCATGTGTACAGAGGATTAATGCCTCATGAACCGATGCCATTCATTTTTTCCATTACCACTTATCAAGGTTGGGAATAATGATGGAAATATTGTATATATATATATATATATATTATTTTTATGATTTTACTTTTATTCTAGAATTATTATATCACACATAAATTCCTTCATTTCATTTTGTGGGAATATGATAACGTCGTTCGTGTGTACAGAGGACTACCGCCTCATAAAGCAATGTGATTCATTCAAGATATACATAGAATTTATTAAGTATGGGTTTATAAAAATATGTGATATATATTAAATAAAAGTTAATTTATAATGATAATATGTGGTATACTTTTCTTTCTTTCAGTCTAATAAGAAAATGGAAACAACATTCATGCGTACGTACAATCTGCCATTTATATGAAGGGTGTATTTCATTTCTTAATTATATCTTTTATGGATTAATATAATTACATATATATATATATATAATATATGATATTTATGTGATGGTTTTAATTCTAGATATAATTAAATCATTACCAAAGTAAGATAACAAAAAATATAACAAATCAAAACATATATGAAAAGCAAAGCAGTTATTACCCAAAACACAACTTTAACATAATATTATTTATAAATGTGTAATATAAAGTCATAATAAATTCATATATGGTAGTAAAAACAGGAATATAGTTCTATATTATATTTATAATAAACTTATAATTATTATACATGAGGTTTGAATGTGTTCGATGAAAGTAAATACTTAAGGTAAGGGGATTTCTAGTCTCACTTTTATTTCCAAGAGACTTATGACATATTCACTACTCATTATTTTGTGTCGTGTGTATACTTCCCTTTTAAATGTTATATCATTATTACATGTAATTTCATGAAAATTAATTTTTACATTTATTTCTATTTTTTACAGGGATTATGATTCAAAACTTACTCAAGAAATATGGGATTCTTGTCTCAATTTTCCTTCTTTAAGACGTATGTTATGTAATACACCTATATTCTTTCACAAGGTTTATATACTGAACATTGAAATGAAATATCATGAATATATTCATCCTTAGTATATTTTATGTCTCATATTATGTTATTAATTCATGGGAAATATGATTCAATGTTACCAAAGTGGTAAAGATTTTATTTTACAATCTCATCATTTATCATGATTGTTTTCGATTTAGTCTCAAATATTGAAATCCTATGATCCATCTCTAATAAATTCAAATATATTTTATTCTCCTCTAGTTACTCATGATATCTTCAAATAATATTACCATTTTCAAATCTTCAATACTTAAAAGTATTAAGAAAATGTTTTCTATTAAAACTAGACATTATCTCTCTATTTGGTCATAAATCTATTTTCCATCAAAACATTATTTTATAAAAATGATTTATAAAATGGTTTATTACTCTCTTATAATTCTTAAAATAAATTTTCACTCATTTTTTACTTTTTATAATTTATTTGAAACGAATCTTTATGACTTTTTCAAAAACACTTACATTTTGTATTTTACTGAAAATGTGAAATGAACCTTCATTTTTACATATGTGACATGAACAAAATATTATATCATTATGAATAATAATTTCATCGAAGTATCCTTAATAGTTTTTCAAAATTAATTTCAATAAAAAATATTTTCAAAATGTTTTATGTATTAGAAATTTTTTTTCAGTGTAAAAATGATATTTCCCTTAAGAATTGTTTCAAATGATATTTTAAAATTATTTTACATCTAAGATGACATATATTAGTGTTACTCATGCATTACTAGGAATATGATCCAAGTATACCATTCATATTTTTTCTCCTAATGTTTTATGTTTTTATGTAATGATTTTTTTGAAACCTATTTTTCTTCCACATGTTATATGTTTATGAAATTTGTTTCTCTTCCATGGGTTATATTCTTATGATGTATGTTTCTATTACATGGTTATATACTTATGAAACCCACTTCCTTTCATGGGATATTCTATAATTAAATGATTATTAAACCTATATCTTATCCACAGGTTGTGATATGAGGGAATTTTTATGATACCCATTTCATTTCATGGGTTATGATGTGATGAATGTTTATGATCTTGAGTCACATATAAATATAGTTCTCACAATATGATGGGAGATAACTATATCTCCCTCAAATTAATTGGGTAAAGATTTATATATCTCATGAGATAGACATGGGTGGAATGGGGATTGAACCAAATATAGTAATATAGGGATAGAATGAGGTGTAAACTCTGTATAGTATTATAGGGTTGGAACGAGGAATAAACTCGATACAGTAATGGAATTTTTCCGCTATGATGGCCTTGGAAGTGTGCCTTGACCAATCTAGAAATGATTTTCTATTCTTATTTGTATTCTATAAATTAATTTATTATTCCAATGTTATGTTCTCATGTATCATTTTATTTTATTTTATTTAATATCTATGTCGTAGAACTATCGATATTTATTCTATGAATCATGATTATGATCTTTGATATATATGGTATTGTTTTATAATATTATGCTCATGTTCTCATACACTTATGTTCATGTTATTCTTACATATCTCCCTTGTTTACTCTTAATGGGCATCTAAGAATACACTTTTTTATGTTTCCTTTCCCCATGTTATAATGATATGTAATATGGATGAGGTTTATAAGAAGGGTTTTATTTTTGAATAAAATAGTGACAGATAATGTATCTCACTTATGGAGAAATTTTTATGTTTTAATGTTTCAAAATAAACTAAATTAATATGGTCTTTTGGAATGTGTTTGTATAATGTAATAAATCTTAACCAAAAATGATGTAATGTTTATGCATGTTATGCATGAGTAACTATAATTGGTATCAGAGATATGGTTTAGTTAACCTTTGGAAAATAGAATAAGAAAAACTTAGTTAGAACCATAATAGCATATCTAAGGATATGTCTAAGGATGAATGAACTAGAATTTTAGTAAATTTTAAAGAGTGTGGTTTCCTAGAGATACATACCTCACTCAATACTTCAAGTGGATGTGGATATTGCACAAATTTAAAAAGGGTTAACAACCCCAAAATCAATATTTTGGGATGGACTCAATCGTGAAATGGTGCATGATAATGGGACTTTCTACACACCTAGTTTGACACTCCCATGGTATATGATTTGGGAATTCACAAACACTTTAAGAACCATCATGAAGAAATTAAATTGAATAAGACTATAAATGACATAGGATATACCTAAGGTGTGTTTTATTAAAGAAGGTGTCATAATTTAAGCGTCATATAAGTAACTTCCATGATTATGTGGTTCTCCAATATGATTATTGTTTCTTCATCAAGGATTTTTTGTTTTAGTCAACGGTTTGAAGCTAAAGGAATTGTGTTAATACTGTACATTAAAGAAAATGAAGTGATTTTACTCTAGTGGATCTAAACATTTTGGGATATGTAATTAAAAATCATGTTTCTCTGATCACAAAACTTTATCAAGCTTTGAATCATTATGGACTTCCAAATAAGAAAAAGAGGGGGAGAATTTTGTTGAGTCCTTCATGAATCAACGTCCACCTTTATTAAATGGGTCTTATGATCCATTAGTTTCTTAATAATGGATCAGTACCAATGAAATTATATTTCTATTATTCATTGTTCGACGAATGAAAAGGTCATTCTGGTTTTCTAACTTTTGGAGGGTGATATAGATCAATGGTGGAATCTTATCAAGAATATAAGGCAACATTGTGAAATTGACTCCATGGATTGAGAGAAGTTAAAAAACATTTTTTTCAATAAGTTATTTCTTTTTTTATTCATAATAAGATGGATAAAGAGTTCCTTTAGTTAAAGAAAAGGGATAAGGAATCTTTTGGTACATACAAGGCTACTTTTTCAAGACATGTGAGCTACACTTATAGTATTATCATCCTACCTGAATATAAGGTTGATAAATTTTTTAGTGGATTAAAATGAAGTCTATGAAAGGTGTTATCTATAAGATACATCAGTATAAATGAATAAACTATGTGTTGTTATATCAAGGTATAAATAAAGTATGTAGTTACGTTTCAATATTATGTTTTTGAAAAGAAAAACATGATGGAGTTCAAAGAAAAATCTAAAAACTATGGAGATAAGAATATGTGATTTTTTTATGCTCAATGCATGGGAAGAACCATAGAGGAAATTATATTAAGGGTACTTCTAAATGTTTTATGTGTGGAAGGGAAAGACATTGAGCAATGTATTTCTAACTCAATGAGAAAAAGTTAGAAAAAAATTCAAATAGAGAGAAAGTTGCAAGAAAATGACATATTTAGTGATTTATGTGTTAAAAAAATGGTAATTTTGCTATATAGTTCTCGAAACAGAGGGTAAATGATGACGATCGATGTCAAAAATATCTTAATATTAGGGACAAGGGGAAATCTCATGAGGTCACTATTTTTTTATTTGGGGTCTAATAACGACGTGGTGAAAGGTAAACATACCATCCATTCTAGAATTGATAATGTCTTATTTGAATCTGGGTTTACCTATTATTTCATATATAAATAATTTGTTAATGGTATTAATATGTCACTGAAAAATTATATTTAAAATTAACATTAGAACCCCCTAATGGTATAATGATCTCATATCAATTCTATGATTCCTATCGGGTTGTTGGTGGTGGGAATGGGCTTTTTGAAATTATTTTCATTATTAATTTTGTTGAATTTTATGTAATTATAGGAATGGATTTACATTCTCTGCATAAATCCTACATCAATTGGCCAGAAAGGAAATTTCCATTTGATATTCCAAACCAAAATATGAACTCCTATCAATGTGATGACAAGTAAAATATTTCTATGGATATCAAATCCATTTTTTGGAGCTTAATTTCCATTTATAAGGTGTGTTTATCTTGGATGGTTAGGGAGAAACTTGATATCAATGATATTCCTATTGTACAGGAATTTTTGGTTATCTTTCTAGAAGAGTTTATTAGACTTCCACCACAATGAGAAGTAGATTTTTCAATAGAAATCATACCCCGTTCCACAAAAATTTCAATGACTCCCTATAGAATGGCCCCGATTGAGTTCTAGGAATTGAAGAAGAAAATCCAAGAAAAGATTCACAAGGGATTCACTCATCCAAGCATGTCACCTTGGAGAACACCTTCTCTTTTTTTCAATAATAAATATGGATCGATGAGGCTATTAATTTATTATCAAGAATTGAACAATATCAAAATCAATAAAAAGTATCCACTTCAATGTATTGATGACTTGTTTGATCAGCTAAATAGAGTTCAACACACTCCAAGATTAACCATCATTCTGGATATCACCAACTGAGGTTTATGAAGGAGGATATACCCAAGATATAATATTGTATAAGGTATAGACACTATGAATATATAGTTATCCCATTTGGTATTACTAATACCCATTTTATCTTTATGGATTTAATTAATAGAGTATTTAAATATTACCATGATCAGTTTTTTGGTAGCATTTATAAATGATATTCTTATCTACTCAAAGAGAATGTAAGATCATGAATATCACTTGATAATTGTACTAAATACTAGAAGGAAGGAAAAACTAAATTATAAATTAACAAAGTGTGAATTGTTTCTACAACTTTTTTCATTTCTAGGTCATATAATCTCAATAGATAGTATATTGATAGATCCATTAAAGATGGATGCTATTGAATGTTGTCACGGTGAATGATATTAATAGTTTTCTTCATTTATCTGAATATTATCAATGGATTTTGAGAAATTATCATGAATATATAATCCTCTAACCAAGTTAACTTGGAAGGAAGAAAAGTTCATATGGAAAAAAAATGTGAGAAAAATTTCAAGGAACTGAAGAGAATGATAGTCAGTGCACCTATGATTTCATTTACCTATAGTAGAGAGGATTTATTTTAATCTATAGAGATGCATATGAGAAGGGATTGGGATGAATTATTTTGTATAAGGGAATTTTTTTAGCTTATGCCTCATGATAATTGAAGATTCATGTGAAAAGTTACCCAACTCATAAATTGGAGTTAGATGCAGTAATATTTTAATTAAATTTATGGATGAATTATATTTATGGATAAAAGTGTGATATATATACAAATCACAAAATTTTAAAGTATATACTCACACATAAGGAGTTGAACATGATCAAATGAAGGTGGTTAGACCTGATTAAAGATTATGAATTCTTAAAACATTACCACCTTTGGAAAGAAAATAAGGTGGTTGATGCTTTGGGTCAAAAGAAACATGCTTTCTTATCCTTGATGAGGATCACACATGATCCAATATTTCATGATTTTTAAATGATGGATATGGAAATCAGAAAGTAAGGGGAAAATATTATCTTACTCAATTAAATGTTCAACCATCTATCCATGTGAATATTAAAGTGGCACAAAATGAATATGTATAGCTAAAAATTAAGGTTATATATGTTTATGAGATTAACCTTGATAATAATAGAATAATAAGGTTCAAGAACCGTGTATGCGTTCCACCTATACTATATTTGAATAAGAATCTATCAGAGGAATATCATTGTTCTTTATTAACAATTCATTAGGGAAGTATAAATATGTATAGAGATTTGAAAGAATACTTCTGGTGGGATGTCATGAAGAGAGATTGTATATATTTTTTATCTTGGTATTTGGTATGCTATGATGTTAATGTTGAAAGATGAAAGTCTATGAGGATGTTACATCCACTACCCATACCAGAATGGAAATAGGAGAAAATCACCATGGACTTTTTCATTAGAATCCCCTGAAACATCTAAAGGGAATAATTCTATATGGGGTTTAGTCGATTTCCTTTCTAATTCGTCTTAATTCCTCACTATAAGAAGAGACTTCCCTCTAGATCAAATTTCTAGGATATACATTTAGAAAGTGGAAAATTTTCATGGAATACCATATTCCCTTATATATGATTTGGATATGTGGTTTACCTCAAAGTTCTGGTGAATTATTTAGCGAGATCTTGATATGGAGTTGCATTTTACCACTGCATATCATCCTCAAATTTATGGTTAGTACAAAAGAATAATTCAAACCCTAGAGGATATGTTGAGATTGCATTATTTGGATTTAAAAGGAGGTTGGGATCAACACCTTATTCTAGATGAGTTTTATTACAATAAAATATTTCACTTAATAATTTAGATGTCTCCTTATGAATCCCTCTATGGAAAAAGTGTCGATCCCCAATGTGCTAGAATGAAGTTTGATAAAGAAAGCTATTAGGGCCTAATATAACTGAAGAAATGGAATTGAAGAATAGATCCATTCATCAGCATATTAAGGAAGCTCAATGTATGAAAATATGTTATGCTCATAATCACCGATGTGACCTGGAGTTTTTTATTGGTGATGGGGTTTTTATAAGAATTTATTTATGTAATAAGGTTATGATATTCAAGAAGAAAGGAAAACTAATCACTAGGTATATTGGTCCCTTTGAAATTATTGATCGTATTAGGATCATATCCTATCTCTTGGTACTTCCACCATAACTCTCTCAATTTTATGATTTTTTCTATGTATCTATCTCGAGTAAGTGAATACGTAACCCTTCAAATTTACTAAACTCAGAGGGAATATATCTAGAGAAAAAAATTATGAGGAACAACTAGTGGAGATTCTAAATTTTATAGGGAATGTTCCATGAAACAAAATCACTCACTTGGTCAAAGTTTTGTTGTGAAAACAAAAGTTTGAAAAATATATGTGGTAACTTGAGGTTGTGTTGAGGAATAATTATCGACATTTTTTATATTATACTGAATATTTTCAACAGTGAAATTCATTTTAAGGGGTATAGAATGTAACAACCTTAGTTTTTATGAGTTTATTTTTTTAAAAAATAATTGATGGATTATGTTTAAGGATAAACTAAGATAATAATGAGTTATACACAATAGAAATTTATTTCTGTGCTATACACACCATTGACTTAGCTTGTGTTCCACGCGACACTGATTTTTATAAAAACAATGATATATAATTTAAATTTTTATTGAAACCTAACCATTATAACCTAGAAATTAAACATATTAATATAAATAATAATAATAAATTCTTTATAGATATTATTTATAAAGGTTTTATGTAAATAAAAAATTTTGATAATGAAATATATATTATATTTTAAAGTCATTCTATGTTTTGGAAATACTATTTTCTCAAAAGAATTTTTTTATGTCCTAATATGAATAATAACAAAATTAATTTTTGAATAATTTATAAATTTAATTTTATAAATTAAAAATAATTTTTTTAATTTATAGTGTAAAAATTATATTAGGGAAATTTTTGGTATTTTTATGAAATATTTCATTTTTTGATGAATAGTGAATATAATGAATTTTAAATGAAAACTGCATTTTTGATCAATTTATTTACAAAGTTAAATTATATTTTAAATTGGTTTGATAGTTTAATTAGTCAAATTATACATAAATAAATCTAATTTAGTTCACCAGAATCAATTTTATATTCAAATTGGATATAAAATCTTTTCAATCTTTTGAACATTCTCATTTTAGAAACTCGTTGTCTCATCCGGTATATAGGATTAAATTTTAAATTAATTTCTTAAAAAACATTGCATTTAATTTGGAAAAGTTTATTTCGTATTTGGAATAAAAAAAATACAATTGATAGTAATTAATAATTAATTTCTGATCTAATTGATTTGTTAAAACAATTAAAATTAATCACAACGATTAAGGGAAACACGAGTTTACTAAGGGACTAAACTTTAATCTTAAAAAAAGAATGACCTGTACAAATTTAAAACAACCATTTTCTGTAAATATTTCTACCTTAAAACTTTAAGTATCTATATTTTTCTATTATTATTGCCACATTACATGGAAAAAATGTGGATGGAATTCTCTCTTTCAAAAATTGACACGTTTTCCACTCACCTCCCTTATAAAAGGACACCCCTATGCTCCTCTATTCATACAATAAAAACCTATTTGTTCATCCAATACCTAAAAATTATATTTTAAAATTCCCTAATATCAACCTATAATCCATTCATTGGGAACAAATCCAACTAATTAAATCATTTTGTGAAAATATATACACACTCGAAGAAGAGGTAACATTTATCAATAAACGTTTCGGTTTTATTCGTTCCTCAAACTTATTTAATTATTTTTATATAGTGATTATATTATAACCTCATTATATTATGTATATTGAGATGTTTGTATTTCAATATTATGATCTAAAACCTCACACACTTCCATCAAATGGGTTATGAAACCATCTTTCTTGTGTACGGCGGACTACCGCCTCACGAACCAGTGTCATTCATTTTTACAATAAAACCTATAATGGTTGGGAATAATTAAGTACATAATTTTTATATATTATATTTATTATATTTATTATGTTATTATTATTCATTTACTTTTATTTCACATATTCCTTCATTATGTTCATTTTGTGGGAATATAATAGCATCGTTCATGTGTACGACGGACTACCGTCTCGTGAGGTGATGTGATTCATTCACGTTTCACATGGAATATATTAAGGATGGACTTAATAAAAATATGTGACATATATTAAATAAAAATTATTATATATTTATAATATCATGTATTGTTTTCTTTCATTCAATCTGATAAGAAAATGGAAACATTGTTCATGTGTACGTATGACCAACCATCTCCATGAATGGTGTATTTTATTTGATGTTTTTATATTTTATGGATTACTTGAAATACACATATAATTAATATATATGATATTTAAGTCATGGTTATAATTATTGAGATTATTAAATCATGACCAAATTAATAAAACAAAAATATAACAAATCAAAACATATATGAAAACAAAGCAGTTATTACCCAAAACACAACTTTAGCATAGGATTGATAATAAAAATGTAATTTAAAGTCATTAAAAAACATATATGGTAGTATAATCATTAATATGGTTCATTATTATATGTATCATAAACTTATATTTATTATTCATGATGTTTTCACATGTGCAATATAAATCAAGACTTACTGTAAGGGGATTTCTAGTCTCACGTTTTTTCTAAGAGACGTATGCCATATTCAACACTCATTCTTTTATGTGGTGTATATAATACCTTTTTAAATGTTATATTATGAATATAAATCATTTAATGAAAATTAATATTTCAATTTATTTTATTCTTTTATGGTTATTATTATTCAAATGTTTCTCATGTAATATGGTATTTGTGTCTCAATTTACCTTATTTAAGACATATGTTATGTTATACAACTATATTATTTCACAGGGAATATATAAATCCCATTGAGATTTAATATCATGAGTTAATTTTTCCTCGTGATATAATATGTTTCATTTTATGTTATTCATTAACGGGGATAATGATTCAATG
Organism: Viscum album; assembly: GCA_963277665.1. NCBI lineage: Eukaryota > Viridiplantae > Streptophyta > Magnoliopsida > Santalales > Viscaceae > Viscum > Viscum album. Next base: position 494,591,936 of record OY728159.1, read on the forward strand.
TTACCAAAGTGGTGAAGACTTAATTTTACAATCTCATCATTTATCAGGATTGTTTACGATTAACTATCCAATATTGATATCATATGATCCATATATCATGAATTAATATAAATTTTATTATCCTCTTTTTAATCATGATATCTGCAAGTAATAGTACCATTTTCCCACTCTTCGTTAATTAAAAGTATTAAGAATTGTTTTATGAAAATATGACATTATCTCTCTATTTGATCAAAAATATATTTTACATTAAAAAAATGTTTTATAAAAAAAATTTAAAATTTTTTAATTACTATATTATTATTTTTGAAGAAATTTTTATCAATTTTTTAGTTTTTACATAAATATTTTGAATGTAATCTTCATTTAGTTATCCAAAATAATGCCAGTTTTTATTTTACTAAAATGTGAAAGGAACATTAACTTTTACATGTATGTCATGAATATAATATTACAACATCATAAACAATAATTTCCTTAATGTATAGTTAGTATCTTTTGAAAATTATTTTCAAAGTAAAATTTTTTAAAAATGTTTTATTTATTACAAATTATTTTTCAAAGAAGAAAATATATTTTCCACAATAATTGTTTTAAATGTTCTTTCAAAATTATTTTCCATAAAATATGGCATCTAATGGTATTAATTATGACTTATTGGTGATATAATACAAGTGTATCATTCATATTATTTCACTAAATGGTTTATGTTTTGATGGAATGATGTTTATGAAACCTATTTATCATACTCATGTTATATGATTATGAAAATTATTTCTCTTCCATGAGTTATATTCCTATAAAACTCATTTCTATTCCATGGTTATATAGTTATGAAACCAACTTCCTTTCATAGGATATTCAATGATGAAATTATTAAGAAACATTTATTTTATCGATTGGTTAATATATGATAAACTGTTTATAACACCCATTTCATTTCATGGTTTATGATATTAGGAATGTTATTGATCTTGTGGAACATGTAAATATGGTCTCATTATGTGATGGGTAAAACCTATATCTATTTTCCATGAATTGGGTAAGTATTTATATATATCTTGATATAGATATGGATGGAATGATGTGTGAACACAGTATAGTAATATAAGGATATAACAAGGAGTTAACTCTATATAATATTAAAATTTTGGAACGAGGAGTGTGCTCAGTACAATAAAGGACTTTGTCCGTTATGACGGCCTAGTAAGTGATGCTTTACCACTATGAAAATGATTTTCTATGCTTATGTGTTTTCTATAAATTCATGTATTATGAAAATTTAATGTTCTAATATCTCATGTTCTTTTATTCCCTTATGATTCATGTCTTATGAATTACCAATCTTTATTCCTTGAATCATGATTATTATATTTGATATGTTGGGTATGGTTTTCAAATATTATTCTCATGTGCTCATATAATTATGTTCATGTTATGCTTAAATAAGTCCATTTCTTTCCATTACTAAGAATATAAGATCACAATTTTTAATTTTCCTTTCCCCAGGTTATGAAGATATGTATTATGTATGATGTATCTAATATGCATTTTAGATTTGAAGAACATAGTGGGAGGCAATGTATCTCACTAATGGAGAAGTGTTAATGTTTTCTAGTTTCAAATTTCCCAAAACTAATGTAATATTTGGGAGTGTGTTTTTGTAATGTATTAAATATTCCCAAAAAATGATATAATGTCTATGTATATTAATCCTAGGTCACGATAGTAAATGGTTTATATATTCTAGATTTATATAATCCTGTCTAAAACATTAAAAATAAAAATTTCAATGTTAATTATAACTACACTTATATTTGGAACTGTCTCATTGGATATATAAATGAGAAACACATTAAAAAACTCCATAGAGATATATTATTTGAATTATTTTATTTTGAATCACTTGAAAATTAAAAATATTTTTTGTTAGGAAAAATAACAGTAGACCCTTTTAGTGTAAATGTTGAATGGGAAAGTGTACTATTGGATATTTTTTAAAGTGATGTTTGCAGATATATGATTAATTAATATATTGGCGTTCTTAGGTACTTCATAACCTTTATCGTTGATTTTTATTTTTCATGGTTATGTTTCTTTGATGAGAAACATGGTTGAAACTTTTGAAAAGTTAAAATAATATTAGAATTAAATACAACATTAATTAGGAAAAAGTAGTAATATTCTATAATTAGAATAGTGAAGTGAATACTTAAAATAAAAATTCATTGACCATATGAGTGATTTTGGAATTATTTCCAAATTAACCCCCTATAAAACCATAGTTTAATAGTTTATTTAAGATGAGTAACAATACCATGTTTGACATGGATTGATATATGATGGGCCTATGTGGTGTTCCCTTTCCATTCTTTGGTAATTCTATATAAATTGATTCATTTCAACATTTTCACATCCCATAGAATGTATTCATAAACACACCATATAATATATGGCATGGGTAACATCCCAATATGTATTTTATAAGGATTTAGGATTATAAAGATTATGTATGAAATTTTTATTTCAATAAACTTTTCCTGAAATAAAATAATTTTATTTTTATTGGTTATCCAAAATAAATTTTGAGATATTAATTTTTAATCCTACTAGATTTAAATTGTTTGTGGAATTAAAATGTGATTTACTTTATGAGGAATATATAATTTGAGGAGTCAGTGGAAGGAAATTTAAACTTTTATAAGATCAATAAAAACAATTAGGAAGTGTTTCTAAGATGTAATATGAGATGGTTCTATAATTATTTATGGATGAAGCATCTAATAAATCTGTACAATAAACTAGAAGGTAAATTAGGATTCATTAAAATACCAGTAGATATTGATTTCTTAAGGAAAATTATAATGATTTAATTTTTATTGATGATGAACCTACAACATACCACTAGTCAATTTCAAATTTTGGTTCTAGTAAATGGAATAAAATACAAGATAGACTCCATATACACTAACCACATTTAGAATATGGTGGATTCACATGAAAGGGTAAAACACATAGGGTTAGAGTAGGTTTTCATATGAAAAATAAAAAGTACGGTATAGTGCCAACCTATAAATATTTCCTAGTGGAAAAATATATGAAATAAATTCAGAGTATTGTCTGCAAAGATTCATTTTCTAAATTTACAATAATAAAGTATATTCATATATTTAATTACAAAAAAAAATATTATGACTATAATATATATCAAATAGAAGTCAATGATGTTTATGTGGTGTAGTGGGAGCAGTCAGACCGATGCACAATAATGATTTTCAATGGTTTTATTGGATAAAGTCCTTAGATTTTGATGAACATAAACACTAAATATTAATAGATAAGATGTTTTTAAAAACAAATTTATAAACAATAATTAATTAGGATTGATAATTCATTCTTAATTTATGAATTTGATTGAACTTATTATAATAATGTCATTTTTGTGAATAATCCAATGGAAAATACCTCTGTCAAAATCCACACATGCTTTATTAATATTGTATTTTCACCATTGGGACTCTTAGTGTTATCACAAAAGTAAAAAATGTCTTATGCTATTTCTCATTGATCTAAACAATAATCATTCCTTTAGGGGAATGTTTTATCTTATTTTCTAGATCATGAGAGGGGGGAGGAGGATAACCTCTCATTATTTAGATATTTCTTGAAAGGTTCTCTACAGGGCTTTGAGAGAATTATCCTAGTAGAAAAAAATGGTGAACAACAACTCTTTACACTTTAAAAATGATATAATAGTGTTAATATAATTAGTGTTGGAAATTAATAATTTCATAGAGGCTTTATCTAAATGTTAACTCTAAATAATTCCAATGTCAAGTTACAATAATAATAATAATATTATTAGATTCCATGACATGTTCTAACTCATCGATATTTAAATATCACTTCTTAACTAAATAAATCAATAATTATTTAAATGATATTAAATAAAATATATCATTTTGCAGGGGTATTAAACTCATCCCCTTTACCCCCCTCAAAATTTATCGAACCTTAAATAATAAATACTTATTTAAATGAATAAATATCATTATAATATATTTTCAAAAAATAAGTGAACATTAAACTATAATAAATGTATAATTAATTTATGTGATCAACATAAACTGATTAGTTATTATTCCTAGCACTTGAGAACAATATTTATTCTATATATTAAATTCAAATAGAATTTATACATAATTCAAGATACACTTAGTGTATGAACCTTAAGTACACTTTCTTAGTGGAATTAAGAGATATTCCCTTTTATGATACTATTTTTTTCTAGATATGTCCCTCTTGATTTTTGGTTCAACCTATTTGAGTTGGGATTTATTTTCTTCTTAAAACCTTGGTGGTAGATCCTTTTCTTGGGGATGTAGAGATTTTTTTGGGAGAAATGAATTAATTTTTGGGTATTCATGTTTTTTTAAATTCATGGAGTCTATGTATAAATGTTTAAAAGGTATTACAAGAGTTATCTGAGGGTTTGGAAAGCATCAGAGGTGGTTTAGAATCTTTCTAAGGAAGTTGATCTGAGTTCTATATATTGGACACTTTCACATATTCAATTGTTTACTTGATGTGAATCTATTGTCGTGAATAAGTCGTGAACGAGTTCAGAGTGTGAAACATTTTCGCACTATGAAACCGATTTACATCATGAAAAGGTTGATCAAGGTTATTTTAACCCATGGAAACATGTTTTTTAGAATATCTTATAAATCATGAAATTTAAATTGTTACAGTGGTTCAAGTCATGAATATCTTGGGACTAGTGATTTTAAGCAACTCCATTCATATGATTTATTTTTCATCCACTGTTCAAAATTCCCTCTCAAACCCTAGGGAGAGACTAGGAAATTTTTGAGTGATTACTTCCCTTCTAGATGTCTCTATCTAGCATTTAATCTCCAATTAGTTAATTTTATTTGCTTTTCCCTTTTTATTTTATTTCCCTCCATTATCATGAGTGATCTCTCAACCTCCATTAAATTATTTTTTGTCATCATATTTGTGTTATATATGTTTTCCTTGTGATCTTCTTTTTCTTCATAATTCACTAGTGTTCCCTGTTGATGGTGTCTCTTTGATCATAGGATAAACGTAAATGGTATATAAAGAATCCATATGCTATTCTATTTGATTAAGTGTGGGAAATATTATTTTATTTCATGTAATCAACATGCTAATTAACTAACATAATAAAGGGTGATGGTAATCATATGTTTGGAATAATCCTTGGATCACTTTGGATATGATGGTGTTGAGACCTGGCATACGGCTACCCGTTGGGTGAGCCTACACTTGAGAAATAATGAAATAGATAATGGTTTAAAATATTTTTTTAACATAACAAGAGACCTCACGAGATTTATTGTGATATAACCCCTAAAAAATTTCTTAGTTGTTTAATTAAATGACTGGTGATAATTTGATATTAGATGGGTGTGTATAGTTTCAAGATATTGGCTTAAAATATAATATGATGGTTGAAATGGTAATTGAAATCAAATGGTAATTATCTAGATTAACCATTGTGGATAATGATGTTATATCGTGTTATCCATGTCGTTATGACTTATGTTTTGATTCGTATTATAATTTATATTACTCTTATCTTAATTATACAGAAATGATTATATAGGGGGATTGGATTGAATATGCTAAAATGATTATAATTCTTATCTTAATTATGATATAATTTTTATAGGGCTTGTCCTGGTTATGAAGTAATGCTTATAGGGATTGTTTGTGTTATGCTATAATGCTTATAGGGATCATCCCGGTTATGTTGTAATGATCATAGGTCTTGGTGCTATTAAATTGTAATGCCTATAGGGATCAACCTAGTTTTTATAAAATGATTATATAGTGGGATATTTAATAGTTATATGATTATTCCATAAACATGTTGTTATGGTTGTCATGGTGATCTTAAATGCTAAGATTCGTTCCTCCATGGTGTTGAAGCAGGTTAGTTGTATTATTGCATGAATTTTTTAATTAATACAACTATTTCACTTTATTTGATGCACTTATTATTAAATTTGTTTTTTTATACACAGTGGTGTTGACCTACTGAATATTACTCACACCCTATTTAGGACACCATTTGGTACCTGATCAGATTATGCGGATACAGATTTAGATAAGGGAAAATGATCTTGTTGTTGATTTTTTCTTACTAGATGGGTTAGATCTTTGAGACGTAGCAACTAGGGATTCAAGAACAAAGGCTTTTTAGTTTATTTATTTTATCTTGGTATTTTATCTATATGAATTCCAAAATTACATTAAGTTACATTTCACCCAGATGTTACATGGTTCACTATTATTTGGTTTTATTAGTTCATCCTTTATATTCCAGTTGTATGATATAATGTTTTCGTTATTTCTATTACTCTGATATTTATTTATTTATGTTATTTTTTAACTCTATACCAGGCGGTATAGTATCTCTAATATGTTCTATACACCCCAGATGGTGATCTTTAGCCTCTTTCATATGAGGTGACACACTTTAGGTCCAACTTCTAACCTGATTTGGCCACATAAGAGAATGTCAGATTGAGGGATATTACTAAGTAGTGTCATAGGATGTTAGTTTTTCTCTTTTTTTATTAACTATTTGTTAATGGTAGAAATGATAATAGGAAATTTCAGGTCTTGGTAATGATCTAGTGCATGGGAGTAGCTACCCAATGTACAAGGAAAAACCAGATTGCCATTGGATGCAATTTTTTAATGATGTTCGCTTGTTACGATTGATATTATTTCACCTTGGGTGATTCATAGGTTATGTGATATTATTGTTTCTTGTCACTAGATGAGTATGAATGCATCAAAATAGACACATATAGATCTATATTTACATGTATTTTTTAAGATAGATATATATTTATTTTATGTAATATATTTTCTATTATAAACTGTGAGATGAGACTCCAGCTCTATTTGAAAATGAAATGAAAGAACTGTTATGTAATTCAAATTCACTTGTTAATACATGTCTAGAGATATCATGAGACAATGGTTATTTGATTTTTTCACCTTTTTAGTTTGACCTAGATTTTATCTATTATTATACATAGTGTGTTTTACTTGTAGAGAAAACATATCCTCTTCATATTCGAATTGATAATCAAGAGAGTAGTAATCACCACAATCCTAAAATAGCTAAATTGAAGCTTCATGTTTCTCATGAGTATCAGATGGATGTTTATATTTGCATCAACTTTCTGTAAATCATGAAATCCATGGAAAGGGACAATGTTTCCACTATACCTTCGAATTCTGAGTTGACGACAGAGTTGTAGTTGTATAATCTACCTACATTCATAGGGGAGGGTTCCCCCCCAGGAAAGTGAGTTCTAGATTGAGTTAGTTAAAATGATATTCACGAACCTCAAGACACCAACATATAAAAGGGTGAGTCTTGTTACATACATGCTTTATGGACCATCTAAGTGTTGGTGGGACATTCTTGAGGAAGCTTGGAAACAAGACAAGTTATCCAAGAAGGACTTCGAGATAAAGTTCCTTATACAATTTTACCCAAAACATTGATGAATTGGAAGTCATACGACTTGTTGCACCTAATATAGAAGGGAATGTCAGTTATATACTATGTTTTATGATTCAATGACTTATAAAACTTTGAACCATTTTTACCAGTTGATGAGATAGTCAGGGCGAGGAATTTCTTTGATGAGGTTAATTGTGAGATTAGGTCATAGGTGAATGTTTTTCACTTGAGTATCATTTTGGATGTGATGAATCGGGATCTCATAGTATATGGAAATATGAGAGAGTCCCTGAGAATATGTTATTATATTTGAAAAGGGATAACTGAGATCCCTTCTTCCAGCGGAAATAAGCACTATTATGATAGTTATTTATAAGGATACAAGAGGAAGATAAGTTAGGGTAGTGGTCAACCATGTAATGATCACGCTCCGTTGTAGTTCTATCAGTGTGGAAATGTTTCCCACAAGAGGACTCAATGTCCATAACCTGCATTAGAGTGTTGTGCTTATGAAATAATACACCACCTATAGAGGGGTTTAATGGGAATATAGTATAAGATAAGTGGAATGGGATTGGTATAGGTACTGGAAAATGTCAAGGACTCAACTACTTGTCAATATACTTGCATTCAGAGTTCCATTGGATGTTTAGGTCACGTCCAAGTTCATGGTACCTTAGTAAAAGAGTATTATTACGAAGAATTTGTAACAAAATAGGGTAGTCAGACTGGATCCTAGGGAATATGGGCAAGTCAACTTCATGTTATACTGTCTACACTAGCTAGTTTGGATGCAAGATCTTCTACTATAAGAGGTATAATTCTTGTATAATATACCCTTTCTTGTGATTTTATTGATATAGGAGCATCATATTATTTTATATTTTCACTTTTTGAAAATGTTATGGGCTTGGTTGTGGAAATATTGGATAGTTTATTGACCATAAACCATCATTGGGAGTGCGGACAGAGAATATAAAATATTGCAAGGTGTGTTCTATAGAAATCGGTGGTTACCATTAATTTTGTGAAATGTTTGTGATGTACATGAAATGATTCTATTTTATTCTTAGTATGGATTGGATATTTTGATATCATGATTATATAGACTATTATTGGAGGAGATTTACTTTTCTATCTCTAGAAGGAGACAACAATTTTTACAAGGGTGAGTGGGATCTTCATGCTGGTTTTGAAAGACCAATCTAGTGCAAATTTGATTGTCTCATGAATAATATATTAGGTATTTCTCAACATTATTTTAGAATTTATCATGATACTTTTCCTTTAGTGTTATATCATTTTCATGATGTCTTTATTGAAGAGTTGTAAGGATTACCACCTAAGTGGGAGATCAAGTTCATGATCAAGTTTTTTGTTGGGTGTAGATCCAGTTTCAATACTTAATTATAGGATGACACTTATAGAGATTCATGATTTGAAAGTTAATTTATAAGATATGTAAGATAATAGTTTCATATTTCCATGTATGTCACTACTGGGTTGTCCCATGATTTTCTTCAAGAAGGATGATGGGACTTTTCACTTATGTGTGGACTATTAGAGATTGAACTAGATGGTTGTTAATAAATATTATCTAATTCCACATATATATGATCTCTTTGAGTAGAGAAATGGTTCCAAGATCTTCTAAAATATTTACTGGAGATTAGGGTATCATCAGCTCATAATGAGAGAATCGGACAAACCTCAATGTACTTCTTGGAGAAGGTATGGATTTCATGTGTTTGTGGTCATGCCATCTAGACTGAAAACGCACCAATGGTATTCATGGACTTGATGATTCAAATATTTCACCCTTATATGGATATGTTTTTGGTGATTTTCAAAGATGAAATATTAGTGTAATTGTTTTCTTCAGATGATTAGGCTCAATATCTTGACATCATCATGATTATATTAAGAGATAATTATATTTACACCAAAATAACCAAATGTAGTTTTTGGATTGATAAAGTTAACTTCTTAGGTCATGTAATCTTAGAGGTTTGAGTTTCAGTGGAAATAGAAAATATTTTAGCCATATTATCTTGGGAGAGGAGAAATAAGGAATTCTAGATTTGAATCTCTCTAGGTTTAACAAGTTATTATCAACATTCTATCTTGGATTTCTCATACTTGGGAGAACTAATTTTTAGAAGACCAATAGATGGGTGAAGTTTGTTTGTTTGGATTCTTCTGAGAGAGATTTTTACAATATGAAGTTAAATCCAACCCCAACACCATTACTCAACTTAAATATTCCGAGTAAGGCATATACCTTTTACTTTGATGCATCTGAAGTTAGACCCAGAGTAGTTTAGGTGCAGGAGGGTTGAGTGGTTGCTTAAGGATCCAAATAGCTGAGACCGCATGAGTGTAATTAATATACTCATGGTCAAGAGTAAACCACAGTTGTACATTACCTAATATTCTTGAGAAAATATATTTTATGTGAGAAGTTTGTGGTTTACACAGACCACAAGATCCTCTAGTGCATCTTTTCTAAGTGGGGCATGATCCTTTCGTAGAGGAGGTGGTTTGAGTATTTTCAGTCTTTCCAATTATAGTTGTATTATACAATGGGAAATTGAATGATTTTTTACAAATCCTTATGCTAGAATACATAGATAGATGTTGTGTGTGAGTCTTGTGATGAGTGGAGGATGATGTAACTCTTTGCAGACATACATCTAGATGTTCAAGATTTCTAGGGATGAGTAGCTCCGAATACAATATGTGTTATACCCATGCTTTTGGAGCAAATCATGATTGAGAATTTATCTAATCTGAAGATATTTTCTATGAGATACAGCTTATATGGTGGGGATTCACCACCAGGTTGGTCTCTTGGTAGTGGATATTATATTCTTTTTTTGGTTTAGTATGGGTTCCTATGGGATTACATTATGAGATGATGAGTGGGTTTCATTATTATAGATGGGTGGTACATAAAGTTTATAAAAATATATACTGTAATATCTATTCAAAATTACAGGTTACCTATAATGAAAGATGTAGTGGGATTTTTGGGGATATTTTTCACCTGTCAGTAGGTGAAGGCTGAGCATCAGAGCACTTCTGGGCTGTCGCAGCCACTTCCCATTCTCCAGTAGAAATGCGATGATATCTCTCTAAACTTTATAATAGGATTTCCTAGGACACATCAAAAGAATTATATAGTATGGGTGATCATTGATAAACTAATGAAAGTATCTCAATTCTTTCTTATCACAGAGACCTTCAATATTAACGATCTTGGTACTCTCTCCATGTAGGATATATTTTGACTACACAGTGTGTCAAGGAGTATCGTTTATGATAGATCTCATCATTTTTCATATTGGTTTATCATGGGTCTTCAAAATACTATGAGATCTCAGGTTATTAATAGTATTACATATCATCATTAGACTAATGTCCAATCAGAATAAACTATACATATTTTATAGGATATGTTATGAGATTTAGTACTGAATTTTGGTGGTTCGTGTTTCAAAATATGGAACTCATAGAGTTTTTATAGAATATCAGTTTCCAAGTATCGATATATATGTAACCTTTTAAGGATTTGAATGAAAAGGTATTTCTTTAGGCTCTTTGTTGGTAGAAGGTAATAAATTCAATGATTGTTGGAGATAGTCTTACACAGGAGACAACTATGATAGTTCAGTTGATCTGGAGGTGGTTGGTTACCACAAAGATTAGGTAGAAATCTTACAATAACCAGCGAAGATGACCTATGGAGTTTGATTTGGGTCATCATGTTTTCCTTTGAGTATCACGTAGGTTAGGGAAATGTTGTATTTGGAAATAGGTAAATCTAAAACATAGTTTTGATAGGTCGATTGAGATTGTGAAAAGGGTTGGTCTTGTATAATACTGATTAGCCCTTCCACAGTGCTATAGTTCCATGGACAATATGTTTCATGTGTCACAGTTTTGGGGATATTATCCTGAAAATTCTCATGTGGTATACATTTATTAAATCGATCTTGGTGTAGATGTGACTATTGAGGAGAATCCGATACAGATTTTGGATCGTAGTGATAAGTATCTTTCTGGAAAGACTATACCTATAGTTTGTGGGTAGTGGCTGCATGGGAATGTTCAAGAGGAGACCTGTGAGAGGGAATACAATATGTGAGAACAATGACTATAATTTTCAACTAATACACCACAATGATTCTATTATTATCTCAGAAATGAGCTAATACATGGTGGGTTGGTTGTATGATTCCACCTTTTTAGGTATTTCCCTCTTGTGTTTTTTTGAACCTCTTTTTTTGGTTTTTTATTCATAAAAACTTGTTGGTAGATAATTTTCTTGGGGTGGATATCAATTCCTAGGAAAATTTCACAAATTTTGGGGATGTATGTTTGTTTAAACTAATGGAGTCTGAGTATAAATGTGTTAATATGATTATGTGAGTTATCTATGGGGTTGGATAGCTTTAGAGGAGATTCAGAAGTTTTTATAGAAGTAGGGCCTTGAGGTATCTGCTAGAAACATTCACAATGTGAAAAATTTACATGATTTGAATCTATTTTTAGGAACAAGCTATGTATTAGGTCGGAGTGTGAGAGGTTTAGACGTCATGAAACAGGTTCATGTTGTGATGAATATCGATCGAGGTTATTTTTACATGAGGTGATGTGTTTTTAGATGTATCATATAAGTTGAAAAATTCAAATCATGAATATGGTTCATTTCATGGATATCTCAAGACCATCATTTTTAAATGACACTATTTATATGATTTATTTTTCATACACCATGAAACTTTCTCTCTCGAAACCTAGGCTGATACTATGTGATTTTACAGTGATTCCTTTCTTTTTGAAGCCCTCGATATAGTGTTCAATATCTAATTAGTTCCTTCTATATATTTTTCCCTTTTCTTCCTTTTTCCTATGTTATAAAAATGTGTTCTCTTGACCACTATTAAATCAAGTTTTTATCTTGATGATTTCATGATCTAGGTTTCCCTTGTGATCTCATTCACCAATATTCTTCATTTTTGTTCACAATTGAGAGTATTAATTTGATCATAGGATAATGGTAGGTGGTAAAGAACAAATCCCTATAGTATATTTATATTTTTTTAAGTATGTGAAATATTATGATATTGTGCTGACTCAACAAGCACATTAACTAAAAGAACAATGGGTGATGATAATCATGTTTTTGGACTACTCCTTATGTCCCTTTAGATCCAATGGAATTAATACCTAGCTTACAGCTAATCGTAGGGTGATCCTACCCTTGAACAATAATAAACTTGTTAATGTCATAATGTATGTTTTAGTACTACATGAGACCTCAGGTGATTACATGTGATAGATTCACATTGTAAAATGTATTACTTGTTTATTAAAATGACTGGTGATAATTTGATATGGGATGAGTGAATATAATATCTTGATAACAAATTAAAATACAATTCAAGGAATGAAAGGGTAATTGAAATACAAATGGAAGTTGGACATATTGACCATTGTGGCTTATGATATTATGTTTTTTCATTCCTACCATTATGGCTTATGTTGTGATTCATACTGTAATTCTCATAGGGCTTGTACTGGTTATGTTGAAATGATTACATTGAGGGGTTAGTATGGATATGTTGTAATAATTAGAGGGATTATCCCGTTTACATAGTTATTATTATAGTAATTGTCCATGTATGATATAATTTTGATAGGGAATGGCCGAGTTTTATTGTAATTCTTATAAGGATTGACCCAATTATGTTGTAATGCTAATTGGTGTTGGCCAGGTTATGATATAATTATTATATGGATCATCCTGGTTATATTGAAATTCTTATATAGAGTTTTTTTCTCAGGTATGTGATAATGAAATGCACTTGTGGTTATGGATAGAATGGTGATGCTACATGATCTGAGTTATTCCATCATGGTACTGAAGTAGGTTAAATGTATTATTGTATTAATTTTTTAACTAATAGAGAAAAGGTCCGCCAGAGGTGAACCTCTGACCATTTATTAAAAAACAAAAGAAAAAGAAAAAGTACACAGAGCAATAAAAACACAACATGGAAAACAACTACAGATCATAGGAATCATCCCCAGCACCATATTTTTGATGAAAAGATTCGTCCGCCGTCGCTGATTCCCACTCTGAACTTTCATAATGCTTCAGGATTTTAGCATACTTCCTTCTCAGATTCATCTTTTCTAACGAGAGAAGCGCTCTGGGAGACACCATTCCCTTCTTCACACCATCCCTCGAAGCGTTCCCCTTCTTTGCAGATGATCTGGTGGTAACAGGATTCAGTAGATAGGAATAATCTTTCCTCGGTTTCCTTTTTGCTGAAGCATTCAAATCACCTTCCAATGCATGCGGATTAGTCTTTCCACTTTGGGCAAGATCACTATAGGATATTCTGGCAGCCTCATTAAGATTCTCTTTGTCACTATCAAATACATTCCCCCATTTTCCAATTATGTGCATTGAGCCAGAATTTTCATGACCATTCTTTCCTCCACTCATCATATCCGCTGGAGCAGACAAAGAACCCCCTCCCGCCAACTGTGAATGCACATCAACCGTGTTGAGGCACTGAAGTGGAAGGTCACTGACACAGATAGGAGGGGACCCCTGTCCATCCTCTGTCACAGCAGGCTGAGAGTAAGGAACAATCTGCAAATTTCCAGACTCAAGCCTATTCACATCCTCCTCTGCAAGAGGGTGCCCCTCATCCTCCAAGACCGAAAACTGATTCTAAATGACGACAGAAGCCACCTGCGATCGGCTGTTAACCTTCAGCGCAGGCAGGGGTCGCTTCCGGCCACCGAGGTCCGATTTCAAAGTTTCAAATACTTGTTTCACGGTGGGATTCAGCTCAGATGAACCTGCCTTTTTCCTTACTGTAACCTCCATGAATTGTGAGGCCTCACCTTCAGGAGACGGACAATCATGCCCATCATCCTTCATTCCTTTCTCACCGGAGAGCACAAGCCCAGAACCACTAGGTCCTGAAAACACCATTTGCGGAGCGCCAAGCACATTTGGCACTATCTTCACTGCAGCAGCCAGCACCGTAGACTCCACTGCTGGTTGCGGCTGCTCCTTACCCTTCCCACCCTGCTCACACGATGTCATCCCCCCAACAAACTTCATGGCCTCGGACGATCGGTCCTTCCCCTCACGAATACTGTTATCAGTACGCCCGCCCAAATGCTGCCCAGAATGAACCTCCTCATGTATGTTGTTATCAGTACGCCCGCACCGAGGTTGCTCAGAATGAACCCCCTTGGGCATTTGATTCATATCGTTGTTGCCGGAGTGACCAGAACCCAGCTTCACCGCTTGCAGAAGTCCAGTCCCATTTTCCCTTCGGCATTCCATTTCCGAATGCCCAAGACGACGACATTTTAACTAATAATATTGTGTATCACTTTATTGAATGAACTTATTATCATAATAGTTTTTTCATACATGGTGGTGTCAACCTACTGTGTTTTACTCACACCCTATTTAGGTCATTTTTTGGTATTTGGCCAGATTACATGGATCTAGGTTTAGACAAGGGAAAATGAACATGTTGTTAATTCTTTCTTGGTGGATGGGTTGGATCATGGAGATAAACCAACATGGGATTTGCGACAAGACACATTTGAGTTTATTTTTTTTCATCTTGGTATTTTAAGCGCATGAATTCAAATAGGACATTTAGTTACATTTAATCCTTAAATTACATGGTTCATTATTATTTAGTTCACTTAGTTCTTGATTTGTCTTCTAGTTCTATGATGTATTATATCTGCTATTTTTGTTACTATGATATTTATTTAGTTATTTTGTATAGAGACTATATACTAGGGGTATTTTTTTCCACTACGTTCCTTACACCTCTACTCCTAGATCGATTCCTTTAGAGTTTGGGGAGGTGTGCTTGGGGTCTTGTAACCATCCTTATTTGGCCATGTGGGAGAGTGCCAGATTGGGGGACAGTTATAGCCCCAAAGTCCTAGATTAATATATATCAACATGTGAAGACACCCAAATAGATTTAAGTTAATGTATCAATGATTAAAACCTCATATGAAATATTATTTTCTTATATAATTATTTTGTCTCAATATATCATCAATAGGTTTCATACAAGTGTCATCAACCTATGTGCTCAGTAAATCTTTCTTTGACTACCTGAAATGAAGCCTTTGACAGAACCCGATGGCCATAGACTTAATTTGATATTCCCATTTCAATAAAAGGACCAGAGATATCAAAACAAGTTAACTTAGAAGGGAAAATCATTTATTAAATTATTCAATTATGTCATATGATATATGATACACTCAATGTATCCTACTTCACCATAAGAAAAATTGGTTATGATTTTTGACAATATATCAAAAAACTTGATTCAAGATATACATTAATAATAATCTCAAGTCTAAAGATGAATATACAGATCCACAAATAAGGATATACAATGACACATATAGCATGTGGAGGGTCTGTTCTTATAACTTCCCATATTAAAGATTACTAAGTGTAGAAATTAATTAGAATAATCTATATAATATTAAAATCATACCATAACTAAAAATCAAAACATCATCTTATCCTATTAGATGTTGGCATCGAGACTGTAGGATATAAGTTTACGAATATTTTTGTATAACTTAATGGTTCTAATTATAGTAGGAAACTACAATAAAGATCTTATTCAATAAATAATCAAAGGAAAATTTCAAATTAATGTTATGTACAAGAACATTCATAATGTGATATGATATTTAAAAATATTCAAGTCTTTGAATATATAGGTAATAAAAATTATAAAGTAAGTTAGTTGTAGGGAACCAAATTTAACATATTCTTAATTTCACTAGATCTAAATGCTATCAAATTTAAAGCCACAATCTATCACATGATATTCATGCTTCTATTGAGATAAATCTATTAATAATGGGTCCTCTATGTTCTCTTATATCAAAAAATTTCTTATTTTGGCCTCATACCTACGATAAAATTACCTCAATAGTTGATACTTTTAAATTAAATTCTTTATATATTGATGTGACCTTGGATCCTTAGTGAGGACCACAACTATAATATTATCACTATGAAATCCATGACCGGATTTACTCCTATGTAAATGAATTAGAGGGTTACATGGCCTCAAGAATGTCTCCTTGTATGCTAGAGGATACCGACTAGTAATGAGAGTCCAAAGGTTGAACAATTCGGTGAATATACCCTCTTGGTCCATATTAAATAAGAGGAAATAAATGAAATGAGCAGTAGGTATATAATAGTTAACTATAAACTAGGAAAGTTACACTAAAAACCACCCATTCATGAACATATGATTCTATAGGAATAAGGTAGTTTTATTCACACCCTATTCATGTGGTCCACACTGTCTCAAGATAACCCACCTTATACTATTAGTTGACATAGTTTGAAAAAAAATTCATAAATTTTGTAGCATGACTATGCAATTTCTAAAAAGGATTTATGAACTCCTGGATCCCTTAACATTATTTTAAAAAACCATTAACCTATAATAAAAAGGTCACATATTTTGGGTTCATGATTAGTACTAACCATGTTCCCTAAACAGTAACTAAAAAACCTCAAACTCAATGCCCGATGCCCTTGAGAATTATCTCGGGGAGAAAAAAACTTCTTGGGACCCACACCTAAACATAAAAAAATACTTAAAGAATTAAAAAAATTTGAAATACATTCATAACATTGACGAAAATTTCTTTCTACCAAAAAAAACTCAATATTCCACTGAATTCCAAATGCCTGAATGGAACATGAGGTCTTACAACCTCCCCAAATTATAAAAACACATCCTCGATATTTACCCACATAAAAAATTAATTTTAAATCATGATCAAAACCATAATTAAGTATGAACCAAGGCTCAAAATTACATTCTAAGGATTAATTCCAAATCTTACCCCCTCTGGAGTTAGAGCCTAAAATTCCATGAAATTACTTTTAAACCAACACCCCGAGAGTACGAGTCTTAATGAAAAAAAAGACCAAAACTACCTTAGTCACAACTTTCCAGATCATCCAATGGCATTATCCCCCGATTTCAGAATTAAATTATAAAAAACAAAATAAACACAGACCAGTTACACTGGCTTTGTTCTAACCATAAATAGCCATATCATGATATTGTCTCTTCATGACTCAGAAAAAAATCAAAAAAAATTTCCACTTAAAAAAGGTTTGTATATTACTTATTATTCTATCCTTGACTAATTTCCATCATGCAATATCATCTCAAATTATCAACGCATCACTAACTATCTTGTCTCATCACTTCACTTTTTAAGGTGTTCCCAAATTTTACCCTCTATCGGCATTAAGTTTCATAGGTTGATTTCATGGGTCCAAAGAAATACATTTTACCTCAAAATAATTATAAAAATACATAGTAATAATCCCAATATTGTGTGTAATTATGACCTTAACATATGACCGACCAACCACGTCTAGCAATTGTATGATATGATAAAGAAAACCTATTAAAATAACCTTTCATCACCTATCACAAGGTGCATTCATAATCAAAATTTAATTTGGATGCATCAACACTATGAAATAGTTTAAAGAATTAATCTGAAACTTTACTAGTCCATGGTATCTCTCCACCGTAAGAATACAATTACCACTGACCCAAGATATCTAAAATGCTATACATCACTTCTAGTTACACACTGACATGTCCTAGCTCCGCTCACCTCAATTTAAATTCTTCCCACTTGAGCCTTCTCAAAACTCCTTATATAGTGGTGTTGTAGGAAAAAAACTACCTCTATTTACAAAACTCATTACCATTTAACTTTCCTTGAAAATTCATATTTATGGCTCATACACAAAAACACACTATTCATACTCAATAATATGCACATATAACGGTCTTATCTCACTAAAAAAATTCATTTACTAAAATTCTAGTTAGAAAAATCCATATTGACTTGTTTAAAGAATGTAAAACTTAATGGATAACACCTTATTTATTGATGGGATCATGTTACATTAAATTCCAAAGAAACCCCATGATCGTTCTGACATACCCACCAATTTCCAAACCCGACTTATTGTTCTTTGATGGTTTCATACCCAACTAAAAATTTCAATGTCATGTTGTATTGAAAGAATTATTATTCCACTAATCTATCATAGTTCCAAGATTTCACACATAACCTAATCTTGAATATAATGTCCAAAATCAATCCCAACTCATATGTGAGTATTAAAATCAACACCAACTTCAAGTCTAGAAAATCATGTGTTCACTAAGTCATTATATTTTTAAATCCATTATGACCATTCATAACTGATCGTTCCTCAATTAAGATTGTTCTCTCTTGAACATCATTATTTCAATGAATGACAAGATACTCCACACCCTAAGAGTTTTCTATTTGCAATGTTACCAAAAATAGAATTTTAATTATAGAGACACACTTTCCTTCTACCACCAACTGTTTTTTTATAGGTGGAATAAGTCACTTATGAAGTTCCAACAAGAAAATCTAGCCCGAGTACATGCTGGAACCTCATTCATGATTAATATTCATTTATTAAACATCAAATGGTTCACTTCTCATCACATGGATTTACTTCAGCCTCTTATAAGCATACTTGAATGGTCCACATAAATACACATGGATTATGTTCTTTTTGGTCCACAATCCCATACATCATCCACAATAGAGAATTATTCCAAAAAACTGACTTAGATTAGTGCATTATAAAACCCAATCCTTTTACATAGTCATCAATATAATATGGATGAATTAGTTATTTCTACTAACACTACATGCCTAAATTATTCCCAACAAAACTCTTTACACATAGGTCAGATCACCCCAGGAGTGACCTATTAGTGAAACTATATAAGGCCCCATGAACCTTTACCATGTATTCATGAACTAACACCTCTCAAGGTGTTTCCATGATCATGTCACTCAAAATATATAAGGCTTGAATGGTTACCACAAAATGAGACCTGGCTCGTTAAAAAATCATAATTCAACAAGAATCCCATTTCAAAACATGATATGCCTTGATATTTCTCAATGCAATAGGCATACCCATATCATTATATTCACAAGACCTAATAACCCTATGCATTATAGTTACGTGCTAACCAACTCCAAACATCAAACCATGGGGTCATGTTATCCCATATAACCTTTTATCCTAGATGATGACTTATTGAGTTGTAAATCACAGAAATTAAACTAAAAAATAAACTAAATAGTCCAACATGCCTTTGTAATGCCAGTACTATTTATCTAAAACATCTATGATTCCATTAACAAACACAATACTCAACTTACTACATTATCAACTTCCCACATGGATGTTTTTTTTAAATCTAAGATTCTTTCACAAGCCTAAATGTTATATGGGAAGAAATTCTTGTGCAAAAAAACACAATTCTAGGATCTATTAATGCCTATTATCTCCAAATAATGCTGCCAAAACTGGGATAACCCCTCACTTAACTTGAGGCATCGAATATTAAGCTAGGTTCAAACCTAAAGGGTCACTAGGATCTCTTTTCTAACAACCATTACCAACCTAAGAAGGAAAAAATTCAAATAAGACTGGTGAGAAACATCCAAGTTCCCAACCAAGGCATATCCCAAGGTTACTCTAAAACTTCCCCCCACACTAGGTACTTTTATAAATATAGATATATATGGTTTCACTTAATCCATCTTACCAATTAACATTTTTTATAACTATTAAGGATGATTATTAGTCCACAATTCCAAAAAAATATTCCATTAGGTTGGCTCTAAGAAAATTTTTTAATCATCAAAAATTTAATTCTATATGTAGAGTGTAATCTCTATGGATGGTTCATCTTGAGTAAGTGAAGTCATAAGATCTAGATATATAGAATTCCAACAAGTGTATATATGGGGAAACACCATTTAGATTTTTTTGACACTTTAAATAATGGAATCCATTTTATTTATGTGTCCCAAGGGGTTAATCAATATGGAATTCCAGGATAATATCAACCTAAATGGGTCAAGTCATTCTAATATGGGTTAATTTACATGGGATTACATTCCCAAGATATATAGGAAGAAACTATATAAGTTGTAATTAGACATCAATTTATGTAAAACCCATTAATTTTTAAATAATATAATTAAAATTATTTCAGTATACACCCTCATGGTGTTTACTATATACATGTAATGAAAATTCATACCTATATTGGTAAAGTAAAGAATATAATGATTTAGTTTTATAGGTTTACATTACCAAGTTATAAAGGTATAATCCTTATAAGTATCAATTAACACACCTTTTAACTGATATTGATTATTAATCAATTGGATTTATTACAGAGAAAATAAAATACCCTTAACATTTTCTATATTATTAAAATAATTTTCATCAAATTTTTTAAGACTATTTTATTCCTTTAATTAATTAAAGGATATTTAGATAGAATTCCATCATCAAGGTATACAAAAAGTTACATTTTGGTTGATTCAAACAATTTATTTAACACACCATATGTGATAAATATAAAAAGGAAAGAAATCACACAAGTGAAGAGTATAAAAAAACTAATATAGCATGCTAATTGAATGTGAATATTATGTGCCTAAATGATGCACGGACACAAACCCTTATGTCATACCAACCCATTAGTTTTAAAACAATAAATTAGTAACCTCAAAATCAAGTGCATCACTCATTATGAAATAAAATCAACTCTAAAAATTAAATTCAACAACAACAAGTCTCATCCCTAGAAATTTTATTTTTCTACCATGAAAAGGTTTTCTATTCCCAAAAAAGTGCTATTTACCATGTTTTGACACATTAATAGTATCTTCTCTACCATACCAAACTAGTAAAGAAAATAAAAAATAAAATGCTAGGATACAACTTTATGAAATCAGCGACTCGATTTACTCCCATGCAACCGAGTCAGAAAGACATGCTTCCTCAATCATGCCTCCTTGTAAACCAGAGGCTTCCAAATAGAAGTGAGGGTTTAATGGGTGTATGGTGTGAAGAATATATCCTCTAGAATAAGACTAAGCAAGTGAAATGAAATGAAATGAACAACAATAAGATACTACTAAACTGAAAACTCAACAAGTTCTAATACATACCACCCTTGTATGAACATATGATTCTATAAAAACAAATAAATCAATACATATTTTAAAAGATAAACAAAATTAGTGTCTTGTGAAAATAAAAAAATAAAAAAGATGAAAAAATCATATAGAAAGTACAAGTACATGATCAGTTAAAAAAAACCCTATGATATCCTATCCTAAGATATGTTATAATAAAGAACCCACCAATGTCCTATCTCAGAGCCATGAGATCTACTCTAGTACCAATAATTGACCTGAAAAGGGTGTGAGTAAAATTTATTAGGCCACCCCCAATGGTTTATAATTCATATATAGTTTGAGATTATAAAACATTAGGGTGTGAATTATATAAATAATAAATTATTAGATTGGAAATATATCATGGAAGATAACCTACTTCATCCTAATCTGACCATCTCTAATCATGTGACCAAATAATGTGGTTGTAGGACAAATGGAATGTAGAATAGGCATCCAAGAGAAAGAAATATAGGTGAATCCAAGGTGTGAGTCTAGGAATTTCCATCCAATATAAACATGTGAATCTAAGTAAAACACCAAGGTATTCTATATGTGGAACTTGTGATCCAAGCCATGATGATCAATCCATGATCTCTAGCTCTGGAGTAGAATCTATAGGATGGACACTAAACATTCTACTTTCTAAAGGGGCTCTAACTAAAGGAAAGGTGCAAATAATTTGTAATTTGAAAAAGGGGATTGATTTGGATAAAAGTAGGTAATCAAATGAATTATGTATTAGAGGACATCGATCCGGATTTGGGAGCTCATCCTAGGCATTCTAATGTTTTCAAAGATTCCAATTGAATCTATGCTGTAGAGTCTAGGAATTCATGAATATAAGTAATTGAACATATCCAAGGTAGGATTATACCTAGGGATTCACATCAATGAATCATATGAAATACATTGGGATAATTATTGGAAGTAAAATATAGAATATAAGGCTTACCAATGAAATTTTTCTCTTCCAAATCATATAAAGTCTCATTATATAAATATGTCTTACAAAGCATAAAGAAATTTGAAATAAAATGGAAATTTAATTAAGGAAACCATGAATTATGGAACAAGTATATTAATTTAAAACACCCCTAAGAAAACCATTTTTTATTAACCCATTGGATTATATAATCCCATTATATAATCATCTTAATTTATTTAATCATGTAATCTTTGTTAATTAACATGCCTTTGTTTTGACACTATAAAATGATTTCCCTGTACTTTGTTGCAGAATTCATGATGTGATCCTCACATAGAAAACAAATGTAGAGTTTGGGTAAAAATATGTCTCTATAATGGAAGAAGAAGAAGGATGTATTTCCATGCACCATAAGGATACTCCACAATGAGGGATACATATTCCTTATAAATGTGTTTAGCCTAGTGGATTTGTGGGGAAAACCTGTATCTAAAAGATGGTCATGTATTCCAAAAATCTATGATGTATTCTGAAAAAATATTTGTCTAAAAAAACCACCAAATAAGATTAAGGAACATTTTTCTCTTCAAAAGTGTTGATTTTACTGGTCATGAAGCCCAAAAAGACTTTCAAATCAAATGTTATGGCTGTCATAAGATGGGAATTTTTTTTAAAGGAATTCAAAATCCTATGCAAGGCTATCATGCAAGCAATTCACACAAGTCCCCAACGCAAAACCATTCATGAAATACCATTCACATAAGTCTAATCACATTATTCCATTTTCATTGGTCCACTATCCATTATATAAATATACCCCTCCACCTCTAATTTATGAAGGACGGATGAACACCCAGTCGGTGAAGAAGGGTAAGAGCTCTAGTCGCACAAGTATTTTGCCTGTGTAGTCCATCCCAAATTGGGTGAACTATAATGGATCTCTCTCACTAGGGAGAGACCCTCAACCCAGTACTTAGTTACCCATACTTGGGAGACCCACACAAGGGCGAACCATACTTGGGAGACCCTCACTTGGAAAATCCATTAAGAGCAGACCATACTTTGGTGATCCATACTTGGGAAAGCCATACTTAGGTGACCCATTCTTTTGAAACCTATAACTGGGTGACCCACACATGGTCTAGCCATACATGGGAAACCCATACTTTGGAGAACCAAAATTGGGTGAACAATACATGGGAGAGGCCCCACAAAAGAGAACCACCTCGGAAATCCATCATCTAGGTGAACTACATGGGAAAGACTCCACCCATGTAATGATACTTAGGAAACCATTCACACCCTATGGTCTATACTACAGTGGCTTCACCTCCACTCCCCCACTCAGGATTAGTCACAGAACTCCAACTCGGTTCCTTCGATACCATCACTGACCCCCATGAAAAATGGAGGGTCACAAGTGAAGTTTTCTGACTAGGTAAAGGACATTTTCTGCAGTGACACATATAAGAGAGACATGTGAGACTAGATATTCCTCGTGGTTCTAGAAATATGTGAATCCTCCTTGTTGTAAGCCCAAAACAAGCCTCAAAATCACCATGATTCAGGATACTCCTCATGGTTCCTTAAATAGGGAATCCCTCTAGGAGTAAGATAATAGTCTTTCTTGCTAGAGGTCACACCCCTCATGTCTCCCATTCGCCGTGGTTAAAAAAAATATTGGACACAGGCACATCAAAGCCCTTTTTCTCTCCCTGATATCCTCATCCCTATCTACCAACAAATTAAAGAGACTATGTGGCCTATTAAATATTTGAATTCCTCTTTTTTTTTCACACTGATAATGAATCACATGTAATTAGAGGTTAGTGATGATTATGACATCTAAAAATTCAGATGCATGTCTCATAAGAGAATATTTTTTCCAAATCTTTCAGTCACCTTCCATAAGAGAGACTCCATAGGCGTGGGTACTCAAATCCTTGTGTCAATATCAAAGGTCCATTCCCCCCTGTGAGACAAAACCTCAGAGGAACTACATTAGATTGGGTCCTCAACTGGGCCTCAAATTCGGTGTAAGACATGAATCTACACCTCAAACTTCAAAGGTCCATATCCCCGATGAAGTAACCTAATGGCCTTATATTTACAATAGTCTCCAATGATTTCCTCAAAGGGATACATTCCCCTTTGAGAAAAATATTTACAGGGATTACATTGGAGTGGGTACTCAATATAACTGAACTACGTGGGATTTAATTACCATCCAAATGGGATATGTAGGAATCATCATTGAGGTCTAAACCTAGCACCCCAAATCAACCCTCATTTTATCTAGGACACATTCCCAATAGGTCCATATCCAGTCTGGGAGGATATATCTATTTTGGATCCCCTAGGACACTTCATCATAAGTCCCACAACATCCTTTGACTAGTCACCTTTTACCTATAAATCCTTGTCGCAAGACGTTAAACCTCATAGTTTGGTCCTCATCACATAAAAATAAAAGGTATGATGTATCCCATTAAGTGGCATCAAACTACATGGATTGTGATTAATTTCACAAGGATATATAGGAATCCCATCTCATTTGATAGATCCCAACATAAAAAGAACTCCCATATTCGGGGATGATGATAAATTCTAGAGTGACCCACTCTTTAGATTAGAGACAACATCGTAATATTTAATGAAAAAAGAATATATAACCCATTCACAAAATGGTACCATTAATGGAGAACGTAAAATAAATAAATATTCCTCTATAAATGAAGAAACTCAGATACATACACATGATTCTAATATTCATTCATGATAATGATTTATTTTTAATTCAAGGGTGACCCATGTAATAATTGGTATTTAATGAAGGATTAATGAACATGTTTTAAATATTTAAAAGATTCCTAGAGTAGGAATTAATTACCCTAAAAGGTGTGATGATACCTACTTCAAATACTCTTGAACAATGGGAGTCCTTAAGTGTCATTGGATCCATTTCCCAATGACCACTTTTCTCTATAAAGAAGGTTCATGAAACATATCGAATGAGGTAACTGTTGGGTTTTTATGCCCCCACAAACAAAACCTGTTGGAATCCATTTGAAAATGATTAACTTAACTTAAACAATTATGAAAAATTAAAACCACCACAATTAACCGATAAGGTAATGACTATTTTTTCATTGGAAATAAAAATGGCAAACTTGATGTGAATCCTTATCAATGATGTTTGTGTTGACCATATGTCAGGCCCCTTTCCCACTCAAAAAGAAAGAGGGCCAACCATGGATCCAAAAAAATAGATTATGTATGAGTTATTTTATTGAGATTAAAATTTGAAAATGTGTTCTTTTTTGTGTTTGTCACATATTTTTCAGGCATATTAAACCAGAACACCCTTTTACACAAATGGTATTGTTTTAGTTCCAGCAGATGTATGCCTCAGATATGGCACATGATGGGTCCTCGACTAAATAGAGGACACCATCGCCCACCTAGCATATTTAATGTTGGGTATAAAATGAATTAGTTATAGAGTACCACCTAAATTGTATTTTCCCAACCCTAGAGGATACTCTATAATCCCTCGATATCTCAAAGCCCCGCCAACAATGAGCTCAATGAAGGTTAGCGGCCAAGGAGCAGACAACCATAGTTTCCCTCTCAAAACTATTTCAAAGTCATACCCCTAAAATGTAGTAATAAAATACTACCTTATCATAGGGAGGTAGATCAAAAGGTCCCATATGACCTCACATATATAGAATAGGGGGTCCCTTAAAAAGGATCCTACTGGTAGCCACTACTACCAACATTGTGCGGTGACAAGCCCTCGACATGATGAGGGTGTTTCCCTTAAGATTTTTCCCATGTCATCCGAACCATAGCATACAAGACAACTTGTTAAGGGAAGCGACTAGACAATATGGATCAGGGCCACACCTATGTTCCCATTATATTAGTCTGCCAACCAAATATAGTGGCACACTGTGAGCAGGAATAAACACCTACCCGAACTAGACAAGCATGGTAGAAGAGTTTTGAAGCATCTGGGGAATCCTTCCTGTCAATGTCTAGGGAAAACTATGAGAAGGAAAAAAAACTTAAAAACATCAACCAGGAACACTAAACAAATTTATAATAAATCCATGTATAGGTAAACACACCTTCACACCTCTATAAAAAACTTTTATTCCAATATGGAAGCATTCAGAGAAGCTAGTTATAAAGTCCAGACAAAAAAATAGGCGACATAACCATATCACTTCCCCCAAACCTACGTACTATTAGTATATACCAGAAGGAAATGGAGAATAGAAGTAGGAAAACACCCCTGATACAACCACGAAATTAGAATATATAATCCTTCTAGCCACTAATGTTATGAATCACTTCCTGATAATGGTGAAAGGGAAGGCCAAAATTCTAACCCACATCCTAAAAACATTTTAGGATATGATAAATATAGTTTAAGTGGTAGTGGGGCAGAAAGAAAACTCCATCTTTATAATTGGGGTGACTCACAAACACAATGTGGGGGTCACTTTAGAGTATACACACACATATTCTCCCATCTAGAGGGGTCGGGGTCTAAATTTCCCCATGATATATGGACAAACAGATCAGGTCAATAACATTATTCCAATTAGAGGTAATCAGTTTATCCCAATGGAAACTCCAAGGTAGGCATAATCTCATACCAAAATTCAATAGATATATTGAAAAATTATGATAGTGACATGAGATATAATTGAATAATCTTACATATATAAAATCCACTATCCCTAGAAAGCATCACCAACTACCCATAAGAAGGAATAAAAAAAGAAGCATCAACAAAGTTGATTAGAAAATAGAGATATGATATATGATCCCGCTCTGTAAAATGATAGAGTTCTTGAATCCCTCAAACACCTTTATGTGGAAACTTAGGATCATACTCTTTTATTAACAATTTATAGATATATTTGGAACAGTTCCAGATGTCCTCCTCAGAAATCTTACCATGAAATATTATCTCATGTATAGAATCTAATCACTCTTGAGATCCCATATCTTGATGAGAACCAAAACATCCCTCCCCATGGAAATAATTTCAAACAATCAGGGGGTTCTCCTTTTACTATAATTATCCCTAAAGGTCCTCCATATGGTTTACAATGTGGGAACTCTCCTTTTAGTAAAAATTTAAGCTATGATGGTTGTCCCCACCCCCCATGTTGGTATTCTTTTCCAAGTTCCTCCCTAAAGAAACACTTCACTTAATTAAGGAGGTATTCCCCCTTTCCAATTTAATGATGAGAAATACATCAGACCATGTGGAACATGGGAAAGTGAGGATAGTTATTCATGATGCCTAATTACTGAAAAGTGAAATCTTTCTTCATCTAGAAATTTTCAAAAGGACAATTCATTCTTTGAAATACCATTTGGGGGCTTTCCTTCTAATATGGTAGATAAAATTCATGACGATATGTCTATTTACAGTAGTTTAGTAGGGAAGAATCTATTTTGGTTGGATCATGTCAAGTATCCTCAGTCAAAATCCAAATAATACATATTAAACATGGGGATACAGTTAGATAAGGAAAATATATCAGTCTTATTCAAGCCTTTAGACATTCCCCAATACAAAATTCTAGAGGCATTTTCAGAAGATTGTGTGCACAACATCCACCTAAATGTATAGAAAACTCTTTGTTACATAAAATTAAATGTATTACCTTATGATGAATATCCAAACCATTTTACGGTAATAGAAGAGATACACCATAAAATCGAGTTTATGTCTCTCCTTGCTGCAAGACATAATGATATAAAAAGTCTTGTAACATATGGAATCATGACATATAGACATGGGATCATATAATCACGGATTCATAGTAATGTTTCAGAAACATAAAACATTACTTTATCATGATTCAAGGTTCATTTCACATAGAGTATCACAAGTCAAGGTTATCCACCAAGACCGTTGAACATGATAGCACGAGTCAAGGATAACTGCCAAGACTGTTGCACATAACAACTCAAGAGACTCAACTTTACATAATAAATTAACGTATTGTCTGGGTTCACCCATCATAAAATATTCCTGAATATTTTTTCCACAAGTATAATCATACATAACCAATCATATATAAATATATGGGTTACCCATGGTAAGAATTGGGTATCATAATCATGTCATAAAGAATAATAAATGGGAGTATCATAAAAATGTCCATGAAAGAAATGAATGAGATCATAAATGTACAATAATAGGTTAAAATAGGAATAAAAAATGAATATTGATTTCAAATTGAGGAGGAAACCACTAAAAAAATGTATATCCCCAAAATAGAATGATGAATGGACCTTGATAAATGGTTTTTGAGAATTTAAACATCATTTATAATATTTAAAAAAAATAAAGATAACTTTATTTGGGTAAAAAGAAACATAGAACAACCTGAAAGAATAATAGTGGTTCTGGTAGAATCCCTTTCCTTAAGTATAAAGGCATTTTCGCTTGATCTTAATATCATGTAGAACTAAATTAAATTAATTAATTAGAATATAAAGATACTATTATTCATTAAATTGATATATTATGACCTTATTAAGTTCATTCATGACCTTTTTTATGGGTTAATATGTTCAATTTCATTGTTTGGGAGCATTTGTTTCATTGGTTTTTATGATTGGTTTACTTATATACATGCAAGGATAAAAATGTAAGATGAGGATGGTTGTACAGAATTGATTTGTATGTTATTACTGAACATTAATAATATTATATTTTTATGAAATTCATTTGGTTATTTTGAGTGAAGATGAATCATTATATAAAACTGTAATGATAACTATTTTGGTTAATAAGAAGTTTTTGATGACATCGAACACATTTTGATTTATAAGTTAATATCATGTGTACAAAAAGATTTCATAAAATTAAATAAGTTATAATATGTATATTATAGTTTTTTTCAACCATAAAAATGGTTTTATGTCCAGAATTGAAGTCTTTAATAGAAATTGAAAACTCTTCGTCCTTGAATGTGATAAATTAACACATCTTGGATGGTGTTTTCATTTATAGTATAAAAGGAGGGGAAAATAGGGATGATGATGAATTATTACATTATCATAACAAAATTACAGTACATTTATTTCACTATAGTTATCATAAAATTTGGATGAATGGATGTGAGAAAAGAAAAATAAAGGAATGGAACTTGAAAGAAAATAAAAGAAATGAATACAGTAATTTACCTCTTGAATATACATTCCTTGACAACTCCTTTAAGAGAAAGGATTTGATATTTTGAAGAGGAAAATTAACTGTGGACGTGGGATAGGGGATTAGGTAGATATTTGAGAATAATTTATACTAGGAAAACTGCTTGAGAAGAGTGAAGAGAAGGGGGGTGCAAGTGGTTTTTATAGTGGAGGAGAGGAGGGGTTCCCCATTATTTTAATCATTAGTTTAATTTTTTTTTCAAGACTATGAATATTCCAGATTTTTGTGACAACAAATAGTAAAAATAGAATGTGAGTTTCTAACCAATGACCATTTATATCATCCTTGACTTAGGAATAATGCAGAAATTCTTTTATTCAGCATTTAGCGTAAATTATCATATGTTGTTATTCGCAAAAAAAATTAAGTATTTTAGAAAAATCCCAAAAATTCACCCAAACCATTTTTAAATGTTTAGAATTCAAAAATTAAATCCATTTTAGGACATTAATTTTTTAAATATTCGAAATTTAATTTTTAATAAAAATCATAATTTAGTTGAAAAATCCAAATTTTAAAATTACAATATCTTTTCTAACACTTTTGTAAAATTAATTTAGGTCTCTTAAAATTGTATTATAATTATAAGTCATAAAAATAATTATTTATGAATACATTTTATGAAAATTAATTTACTTTTACATTATTAAATTAATCATAAAATTTTAATTAAATATACATGACTTACAAAAATACAAACACTTAATTAATATTTTCTAAAATATTTACATACTTATACTATGATATAATACTATAACATTATCACTTATAAGATGGATAAATTTTATTTATACTTTTTTTAGTGAGGTTACTATTCAATTGCTCAGTTTACAATTCAGAAGGGTCGTGTTACTATTCCAGAGGTCAAGTTACTATTTTATCAGTATACATTCCTTAACTTCTAGAGATACCTTTTATATCACTAATTCTTAATTTATATGGTTTTTATTTTGTTCTATATATAATCTTATGTGATTATAATATAATACTTAATTATTTTAAGGTAATTACATTGATTAAACATTGGGTTATTACATTCTTCCCCCATTATGAAATTTTGATGTCGAAATTTCATTTTACATTCTAAGCTGTAAATAGGTGTGGGTACTTTTCTTTCATTTCTTCCTCTAGTTCCCATGTTACCTCTTCATACTTATGGTTCCTCCATAGTAATTTGACCAGGTGAGTAGTCTTGTTGCATTCAAATTTATCTCTACAATCCAATATCTTCACTGGCTACCCTTTGTAAGAAAGAGCATTCTCCAACTATACCACATCAGAAGAGAGTACCTGTGAATTATTTGGTATGTACTTACTTAAGAGGGATATGTGGAATACATAGGGTAATTTTTATATTATAGGTGGAAGTTATAGTTGATAATCCACAGCTCTGACATGATCAAGGATCTTGAAGGGACCGATGTACCTAGGAATTAGATTTCCTTTCTTCCAAACTTCATGAAATTAGTCCATGGAGATGGGTATAGGAATACCATGTCTCCAACATTAAACTCGTGATGTCGTCATTGATTTTTTGCATAACTCTTCTGTCAACTTTGGGATTCCTTGATGTGCCACTAAATGGTTTTCAACTTCTCTGCCATTTCTTCAACAATTTCAGATCCTAGCATCTTACGATCACCAACTTTGTCCCAACACTCCGGTTTTCTTCACCTTTTCCCATAAGGGGCTTCATATGGGTCCATTCAGATGCTCGTGTGGAAAAAAAATTTGTAAGAGAATTAGACTAGTGGAAGATGTTGGTCCCATACTCCTTTGAATTACATATAACACACACTCAACATATCTTCTTGTATATGAATAGTTTGATCAAATTGGCCATCATTTTGAGGATAATAGGTCATACTAAAGTTCAATTCAGTTCTTAAATCATGTTGGAGACTTTTCTCGAACTTTTAGGTGAATCTCATATCTCTATCGGATACAATAGATAGTGGTACTCCATGCACCCTTATAGACTCTTGAATACTGCTCAAGTTGATACAATGATAAGTTCTCTTGAATTGTGATAATGTGAGTTGTATTTTTATAATGATCCACAATGACCCATATAGCATTGTTTCCTCTAGATGTCTCTGGAAGTATGGTGAAAAATTCTATGGTAATGTTCTACCACTTCCATTTTTGCATGGGAAGTGGTTGCATCATACCCTTATACTTTTTTATTTTATTCTTCACTTGTTGAAATAATAGGCACGTTGATGTTTATTCATCAATATCCTTCTTCATATTGTCCCACCAAAATTTGTCTCAGATATCACGATACATATTTGTGATCCCTAGGTGAATAGAGAATGTTGAGCTATGTGCGTTGTTCAAAAGATACTTCTTTATATCTGTATTGGATGGTACACATAATCATGACCTAAATGTTAAAACTCCTTCCTCATAAATCTTGAACTTAGAGGACTTCCCATTTCTAATAGCTTCCACCCTTTTCATAATTTCCACATTTTTTTCTTTGATCATCCCTTATTTTCTCCATGAGGGATGGTTGCACAATCATTTTAAAAAGGATTGATAATTTTCCTCCACTAATGATTCCCATGTCCATCCTATGAAAATCTAAGAAGATTGGATCCTATTGAATTATCATCATTGATAAAGATGCATGATCCTTTCTACTTAGAGTATCTGCCACCTTATATACCTTACCAAGATGGCAGTGTATTGAGTAGTCATAATCCTTGATGAGCTCTAACCATCTTTTCGGGTGCATATTAAGATCCTTTTATGTGAATATATATTTTATACTCTTTGTATCAGTATATATCTCACACTTCTCTCCATAGAGATAATGTTGCCATATTTTCAAAGCAATGATCACGGAATCCAACTCCGGATCATGCATGGGATATTTTTGGCCATGGATTTTCAACTGTCTTGGGGCGTATGCTATCACTTTATCTTTTTTTCATTAGTACATAGCCTAATCCTTTATTTGAATCATCTCTGTTCACCAAAAGTGTTCTCCCCTTGTTGGTAGTGTGAGTACTGGTATAGTGATTAACCACTTTTTGACCTCCTTAAACATCTCATCACATTCTTGAGTATAAACAACATTCACTCCCTTCCATTTCATCTTGGTCATTGGGTTTTAAAATCATGATATGTTCCTAAAAAATATGAATTAATACCCGGCTAGACCCAGAAATATACTAATCTCCATTACATATGTTGGCTTATGCCACTCATAGATTTCCTTTATCATGGAATAGTACACTGATATTCATTTCACAGTGATAAAATTCCCTAATAATGATACTTCCTCCATCCAGAACTCACGATTAATATACTTTTCATATATTTTATCCCTTAGTGAAGTTATTAGCATAGTACTAAATTGATTTTCATGTTCCTCCTTGCTCTTGGAGTATATCAGAGTATCATAAATAAAGACTGCCAAATTTTTTTTAAGGTAATATCTAAAGACTGTATTCATTAAATCCATGAATATTGATGGATCATTAATGGGTCATAAGGTAATCACTATGAACTCATAGTGTCTATACCTAAATTGAAAGGAAATCTTGGGAATATATTCTTTAGGGAATACATTAGTGTAATCCCTCATGATGGGTGTATAATCAAGAGTTATCATCTCCTTTGTCTCAATAATTTGATCAAGATATTATTGCTCAAAAGAAAACATTATCCACACTAGAGATAATAATTCTGAAGGAGATTCGTCTTCCTCTTTACACTTGTAAGAGATTGGAGGATACTCTAGGATGTGAAGAGTGATCTTCCTTTCTCAGCATATAATTTTTTCTTTGTATAAAGATATCAAATATATGCCCAAAATATCATTGAACTCCACCAAAGGATGTATTAAACAATTTTCTGGGAGGTTCCATCTACAAACATTTACTAGGGAGGAGTTATAAGCCTTGAAAGCAATAATTTCCACATTTTATATTCTCACAGATAACTCAACCTCCAAATTTTGAGGCGATGTTTGAATAGTTCTACTAAACATGATAGATATAAAAGAATGCGTAGAAATAGAACCAAATAGTATGTTCCCTATTCATGAATGAATAACTAGAATACATGTCACTACATCGTTGTCCAGTTCCACCTCATTATTAGTGATAGAATAATCCATTCCTTGTTTCCTTGAAGGTTGTTGTTGATTTCCTCTGACAACCCTTAGCTTATGGAAATTGTTCGTATAATTCCCATGTTCCTTTCAGGTGTAACACTACACTATAGGCTAAGTGTTGATCTAAACCTTACTTTATTTTTTCCACACTAGTGGGATTTTTCATATACCATTTGTAGTTTTTATCCAGATGTCCCAATATTCCACATTTGAAGTAATTCTCAGTTCTCTTTAGATAGTTCCCAATATTCTTCTTCCCATAATTTTGGTACATGATATGTTCTATATTCTTTCAATCATGGGATTTATTTTCCAAACCACCCATATTAGACTTCATTTTCCGATTTTTATCACTATGATCATAAGACCATTGAGAGTCTCAGTTACCCATTTCATCCTTGATATACCAACAGAAAATCTAATCATAACTATAGATGTATCAAATCACCAACACTTTTCATTGAATTATAATTAGTCTACTAAATAAGTGACCCACCTTTATTTCAGTATTCATGAAGAATTTGGAGGCGTATCTTTCAATCCTTATGAATTTTTCTTCATATTCCCTTATGGACTCATCTTCCTTATGATAATGTTTGAGTAACTCTTTTTCCATCTTGAGGCGGAGGGTTCAAGGAAAATTTTATTGAAAAACATTGTATTTAATTCTTCCCAATCCATGAAATCAATTTCCTCCTAGTACTATGTATTATTGATTAGTGTCCACTACTGATCAGCTTCCCCATCAAAATGATAGACCTTCAGCACGACTTTCTCTTCTTATGAGCACTGGAGGATAGATAAAATCTTTTCAATGGAGTTAATCCATTGTTCAGTGAGGAGCTAATCAGAAGATCCGCTAAACATGGGAGGTATTTGCTGCATGAAGGATTCAATGACAACTTTCTCTTTACTGGGTGTAGGAGGGTGATCCACATGATTGCAGTTATTATTCATAACATGAGACAGTTGAGGAAGTACTATCATGAAGTTTGGATCACCTGTTCCAATCATATTTGTCATATCATTCGGGAAATATTCACATTCTATATCACATTTATTATTGGCACACATTATTTTATTTCCCACCATGAACTAAGAAAATATAGTGCAATTAGGGGGCTTGAAGACTTAACTAATAAGAATAAAAGAAACTTTTAACGTAAAAGGATAAACTTGTAAAGGAGAAGTATATCCTAAATTTTCATTCCCTAGGTTTAAATCTAGGTTATCCTTGATCTATTTCTTAACTTATATTCTTATGGGCTCTTTTTTTATTCTATTAATAATGGTTTTTACTAAGCTTATGAATTTACCAAAACATATACCCTTGGAGTGTCAAACTAGGAGTGCAGTAAGGCCTGTTGTCGTGCACCAGTTCTCATTCGAGTCTATCTCAAAGCGGTGTTTTTGGGTTTTACCACTACACACATCTATTCTAGAGCCACATCCACTTGTTCGTATCCATACAGGGATGTATTTTCTTGATAAACTATTTACTCTATACTTACCAAAATTTAGGGATGTTTTATTATACTTATTCTCATACATAAGGTTCTTACTAAAGTGCTCTGTTCCTAACATCCAAAAAATAACTAGACCATCCTTTGATACCAACTATAGTTACCCTAACCTTTTACACATATCATTACATGATTTTAATCATAATAAAGCATCATATTACAATCCAAGGATTTTAAATTATCGCGTATTGGAAGACTAGGTATATAAAACATAAAACATGGGACTAAATAAAACATTTCTTTATTTAGTATTCATAAAGAGATCCTAAATTCCATTATTCTCATTCATCTTCATTGGATAATATAGGGATAACATGAATAAAGGGATGAGCTAAAATCCTAGTAATGTAATAAACATAAGAATAAATCTTTAGCACATGGGTTATAAGGAATAAAATAACAATATAAAAAGGCATGGAACATATAGAATCATAACATATAAACATTGTATCATATAAAAATAAAGTCATAGTAATTTGAAATCACCATAAAACATGACTTTAGCATGATTCAAGGATCATTGCACATAGGGGATCACATGTCATGGTTAACCACCAAGACCGTTGAACATGGTAGCACGAGTCAAGGCTAACCTCCAAGACTGTTGTACATAACATCTCATGAGACTAAACTTTATCCAATTAATTGGAGTGATATCTATGCACACCCATCATATCATTTTCATGAATATGCCTTCCACATGTAGAATCAAACATAACCAATCATAGATCAACATAAGAGTTTCTAATGGTAAGAATTGGGTACCATAATCATGTCATAAACCATAACAAATGGAAGTATCAAAAAAATGTCCATGAAGTAAAGGAATTAGATTATGCATGGAAAATAATAGAGTTGAATAGGAATATAACATGAATAGTTATGTCAACTTTAATTAATAACATATAAAAATAGTACTTAAGAAACGTTATTTTAAAAACATTTTAGTGTGGTTAACAGAAAATATCAAAGGTCATTTAAAACAAAAAGGGAATAATATTTTATATAAAACTAGAATCTAACTAAGAAATATTTTATAATAAAAATAGTGGCTTCATAAAAATAATGGTGACTTAAAAACATGTTATATAGTGTACTTGAAAATGGGTTATAATTCCGAAAATTCCCTTAAATTGGTTTTCTTATCGGGCAATATAGAGGAGGGAACCACTTAAAAACATGTATATACCCAAAATATAATGATGAATGGACATTGATAAATGAGTTTTGATAACGTACAACATATTTATAATTTTTATATAAAAATAATAGATAACTTCATTTGGGTAAAAAGAAAGACAGAACAACCCGAATTAATAATGGGGGTTTAGGTAGAATCCATTACCTTAAGTATAAAGGTGTCCTCTTAATTTTAATGTTCGGGATAACCAAATTACATTCCTTAATTATAATTTTAAGAATATATTATTCATTTAATTTATTTATTATAACCTTATTAAGTTCATTCATTACTTTTTTGATGGGTTAATAGGTTCAATTTCATTATTTTGGAGGATTTGTTTCCTTGGTTATCATGATTGGTTTACTTATCCACATGTAAGGACAAACAATTAATATGAGAATGGTAGTCCAGAATTGAATTTTTATGTTATTAGTGAACATATAGAAGATTAAATATTTATAAAATTAATTTTTTTAGTGAAGAAGAATCATTATATAAATATTTAATTCTAACTGTTTTAGTTAATTGGTGTTTTTGATCACATCGAACACATTTTGATTTATAAATTAATATCATGTGTAAAAAAATATTTCAAAACATTAAATATTTTATAATACATATATTATAGTATGTTTAAACCATAAAAATGGTTTCATTACCAGAATTGAAGTCGCTAATATAAATTGAAAACCCATCATCCTTGAATGTGATTAATTAACATATTTTAGATGGTGTTTTCATTTCTAGTATAAAAGGAGGGGAAAAGAGATATGATGATGAATTATTAATTAGAATAAAAAAATTATAGTACATTTAATGTATTTTAGTTATCATAAAATTTGTATGAAAGGAGGTGAGGAAAGAAAAATATAATAATGGAATATGAAAGAAAATAGAAGAAATGAAAAGGGGAATTTACCTCTAGAATTTATCTTCCAAGAGAACCTCTTTAGGAGAGATGATTTGGGATTTTTAATATAAAGACGGATTTTGGAAATGGGATAGAGGCTTAAGGAGAGATTTGAGTATAATTTGGACTAGGAACATGGCCTGAGTGGAGTGAAGAGAAGAGGGGGTGATGGTGATTTTTATTGTGTAGGAGAGGAGGGGTTTCCCATTATTTTAATCAATAGTTTAATATTTTTTCTCAAGAATATGAATTGTCTTTAATATTGTGACCAAATAGAGTAAATATGGAATTTTAGTTCTTAACAATGGCCATTTACATCATCCATGACTCATGCATGATGCAAAAATTCATTTATTTAGCATTTATCATAAATTATCATATTTTACAATTCACCAAAAATTCCAGTATTTTAGAAAAATACCAAAAATTCACCCCAAACATTTTTTATGTGCAGAATTCAAAAATTAAATCAATTTTCTGAAAATAGTTTTCTAAATATGTGAAATTTAATTTTTAATTAAAATCATAATTTAAATGAAAAATACAAATTTTAAAATTAAAACTTCTTTTCTAACCCATTTTAAAATTAATTAAGGTCACTTAAAATTATCTTATATCAACAAGTCATAAAAATAATTATTTATGAATACATTTTATGAAAGTAAATTTTATTTTAAATTATTAAATTAATCATAAAATTGTAATGAAATATACCTAACTTACAAAAATACCAACATTTAATTAATAATTTTTAAAATATTTACTTAGTTATAATATGATAGAATTATATAATATTATCACTTATAAGTTGGATAAATTTTATTTATACTTTCATTAGTGAGGTTACTATTTAATTGGCAGGTTTACTATTCATAAGGGTCATATTACTATTCCAAATATCAAGTTTCTACTTCATCAGTATACGTTCCTTAACTTCTAGAGATACCTTTTTTCACTCATTATTTATTTATATAGATTGTGTTTTGTTATATATGTAATGTTATGTGATTATACTATTTGAAATATTTATAAGAAGGTGATTCCATTGATAAAACATTGGGTGGTTACAATTAATCCATGGTGTCCAGCTATGGAGCAGAATCTGAGGGATGAACCCTCAACATTATAATTTTCAAAGGGTATCTAGTTGATCAAAAGGAAAGTAATTTGTATTTTAAGGAGGGTCATTAATTGGTATCCAAGGAGGTAATCTTAGGAATTCCATGTCTAAGGAAATCAATCTAAATCTAGGAGCTCATCCCTGAAATTCTAATGTGTCTAGAGTTTAAAGGTAAATCCAAGATTCTCAGATGAGGAATTAAAGAATATAAGACATTGGCAAAAACGGTAGGATTAACCATAGGTATTTGAATCATTAAATCATATGGAATCCATTGGGATAATTCATTGAATTAAAATTTGGAATCCAAGACTTACACATGGAATGTCTCACTTCCAAACCTTAACCACTCACATTATATCAATATGGATTACAAAGAATAATGTTATTTAGAGAGAAATGAAAATTTAATCAATGAAACCAATCATTATGTCTCAAGTACATTCATTTAAAATACCCTCAATATTTCCATTATTTATTAATCTATTTGGCCCATATTCCTATTTCATAATCAGTTTAATATATTTACTCATGGAATCTTAAATCATTAACATGACTTTTATAATATTATTACTTAACCATGGGAGTTAAGGAGCTAACATTTTATTAACTAGTATCGAGTGACACGCTAGATCCTAAGGGAATAATGTTAGTTGGTCTGTATTATGAGTTAATTAATTCTTTGTCAATCTTGGTTCCAATGGTAGATTAAGTATCACATGGTTATCCCTTTAATTACATGCTGTCATACCTTAGGGCCAACTAATTTATTAATTATTTATTAAAAAATATAGGTTCCCTAACATGTAAATTTCCTTGATTTATCCAAGGATTATTTGTGTAGTTTCATCAGCTATAGAACTCCTTCATTCACTACCCATTTAATAGAATGTTATGAAAATAGAGAACCTCCTGGGAGACTCATTTAATAGTTAAAACTCTTCCATTATCCCAACCTGGTATATGGGATGAGTCAAAAAAATTTATCAACCTCCCCCATAATGTATAAATTAAGAGGGTCTTAAACTATCCTAAGGATTTTTAAACCATGGTTATGCCAGAACTCTCCCTTGTACTATTCTCAGAAAAAGGGTATTTTGTTAAAATAAAAGTGTGACTAGGGGGATGAAAATTTATCCTATGATCATGAATCAAATGAATTATAATAATAGAATTATAAATACAAGGATTA
Source organism: Viscum album (assembly GCA_963277665.1). Taxonomy (NCBI): domain Eukaryota; kingdom Viridiplantae; phylum Streptophyta; class Magnoliopsida; order Santalales; family Viscaceae; genus Viscum; species Viscum album. Next base: position 494,631,867 of record OY728159.1, read on the forward strand.
TTCCAAATTCCAACATAAAACACAACTAATAATCTTTATAAAATAATGATAATTTAACAGAAATGTATCTATACCACCAACCTCATGCTTAAGAAGTTTCACTCCTCCAATAATGAACTAGTTCATACTAGGACAAAATAAATCAAAGTTGTATAAAATTCACTAAAAATGAGTGCATTTTTTAAAATATGTGTGTGGAAATCAATTATTGGAACAAATAAGAAAAAAAACAATGGATTTATATCCTTGCCTTAGAATTGATATCAATGTGGACAACAATTGATTCCAACATTAGATAAAGGAGATCCCTCATGAAGGAGGAGGATAAGAATGAGAGCAGGAGGATATTCTAGATCAAAATTGGGATAAAAATTTTGAAGTATTAAAAAATAATTAAGGGAAGAAATGTAAATATACACTTTTTAATAGGGTGAATGGATTTCCAAACCATGCAGTCCACAATGCCTGAAGACAACCCACCTCGCACTGTTAGTACACATAGTTTAAAAAACCAAGAGTTTGCTATATAACATGACTATGAAATTTCTACACAGGATGTATGAACTCATGGATACCATTTGATGATATTAAAAAACCATCAACCTGTACAAAAATATGTCACACATTTTGGGTTCATAGTTAGTACTATCCGTGTGCCCTAGAATGTAACTCATGAATCCCAAAACTCCATGCCTGGTGAGCCTGAGGATTATTTGGGGACCCAAAAAACCTCTTGGGACCTATAACTAAACAAAAAAACTAAATTCATCAAATTTTTTCGAAATACATTTCAAACCATGATTAAATTTTTTTTATCGAACAGAAAAATGCAAGATTCTACTAAATTCCAAATTCTTGAATGGAACATGGAGTCTTATAACCTCCCCACCTAATAAAACACATCCTTGTTCTTTACCCACAACAAAAATTAATATTAAAACATGACCAAAACCTTAAGTTAAGTATAAAACTATCCTTAAACATACATTCTATGGATCAGTTCCGAATAAAACCCCCTCTTGAGTTAGAACCTTTTTTAAGGAACAATTTATTGAATAGAGAGAAAAAGGATTACATCAGTTTGAATGATGGAAACTTATTAAAATCTTTCTCATAAAAGGTAGAAAATTAAAAAGAAAATCATCCTTCTAGGTAACTAATTTTATGATCATCCCAAGGAATTGTCCTCCAACTTAGTAATTCAATTAGATAACACAAAACCAACATAGACTGGTTACACTAACTCATTTATAACCGTAATTTGTTCTATCATGAAACAGTCATGGAATGACTTGAAAAGAAAACTGAAAAATTTTCCCACATAAAAAAAATCTTTCCAAAAAATTATTACTTATTAGTCTATCATTAACTAATTTCTATTATGAAATATAAAATCTAACTATCAACATGTCATTAACTATCCAGTCATGACACCTCACTTCCAATAGGGTTCTAAAATTTTACCCTCTATCAACATTATAACACATAGGTTGATTTCATAGGTCTAACAGAAACCATTTCCCCACAAAATATATGACAACCCTGCTTTTTATTACAACTTAAACATGCTTTATTACATAAAACTTCACTTGATCCAACAAAGAAGATCGAGAGGTTTAGTGTCTTTGGGGCTCAGGATCATTACATAAAAACTTTAAACTTGAAATACAACATCTTTATTGAAAACTTCCTTTACATGACCACTACATTCCTTCGTACTTAGCATTGCAAGGGATAACCTGAGGACATGCATAAGAAAAGGGTGAGCTATAAAGCCCAGTAAGGGAGTACATAATGAATAACATGAGGAGTACAATACATGTTAGGCAATAGGAATATCAATAGAGCATAAGAGAGACATGAACATAAAGGCATGATAAAGCATGATAATCATAACATGGAAATGTGGCAGCAACACTTAACATTGAATTAGCATGAGCCAAGGCTCATTGCACATGGAGCATGAGTAAACCCTCATTGCACTTGAAGCACGAGTAAACCCTCGTTGCACTTGAATTATCATGAGTCAACACTCATTGCACATGACGTATCATGATACTATACTTTACCCAATGCATTGGAGCGCTATCAGGGCGCACCCTTCTTAAACATTTCATTTCATGCATAAGTGTGCCACATGGATCATAAAACATGGATTCATAAAACATAATCATTTCTTCCACGATAAAGGAATGTGGAATTCATACATGAAACTTTACAATCAATACTTATATGTGCATAAAGGTGAATACCCTTGATGGAGAAATGGGCATGGTATTCACTACACAAAGACATTGGCTTAGAAAATTGGTGCGATTTCGGCAGCGTAACGGCGTGACATCAGAATTCATAAAAAAGGTTGATGAGAGAGAAAGGGGTTCCTCATCATATTTACATGTAATGGACAATAAGGATATCATATATATACATGTCCCAACAATAGAAATGGAATTTAGATTCATGATACAAAAGTATTGCTTGAATATAAAAGAGGAGAAAAAGGTTCCTTTCGGAATTTCGGCATAGTAACGGGTGTACATGGGAGGCATTTAATGAGAGAGAAAGGGGTCTCCCATAATTCAAACAATAAGAGGGCAGTATGGGAGAGGTGAGAAACCATACCCCAACATTCATAATTGAAATAAAAAGGGAAATACAACTTAATGAAAATTGACAAAAAAAATGAGAAAGGAAGAAAACCCTTACTTGGAAGTGTGCTTCCAAAGGCTAGAGAGAGGCTTGTGAGAGGCTTCTTGGGAGCTTGGGGCACCTTTAGAGGATTCTAGAGAGAGTAGGGCAGAGTTTGGACGAACTTCAAGGGCTTTGAGTGAGGAGGAAGTGGGAGCTTGGGTGGGTTTATATAGGAAAGGTGAGAGAATTCTTTATTATTTAGGTTTGGGACCCCTTATATTACAATAATCCAAACCACAAACCATCCCATGGTATTTGCCCATGGTTTCTGGAAAAGGAGAGAGGAAAATAATATTTTATAAGGCCAAGGTCCGAACTTATTAAAAAATTAGAGTTGCTTATGTGGAGGTGAGTCACACTCCCATGGAAATTAATTTAAAAAGGCAAAGTGTTTGAATAAGTCTTGAGGGCTCCATTAATGCTTTGAAAAGTGAGTCAAACAAACCCAAAACCTCATTATTTTAATGATAAAACACATATTGGCCGAACATAAGGATTATGGTATTTTATTACATCACCATTGGGTCATTATGATGTCATAAAACACATTATATATTTAAATGGTATTTAATTTTTACCCAAAAATTTGACTGTCTCAGAAAATTATGAAAAAATCACCGTTGGATAATTTCGACGTCCTGATTCCAAAAATAATATTTATTTTATCTAAATAATTTTCTAAATATGTGAATTTTCACTTTTAAAATAAAAACCGACATTTATAAAAAAAATCACGGGTTTTGACAGAAATGGCTTTCAAACCTTAATAAAAATTTTAATTGCATTCATAAAATTATAAGATCATTTATATTTAATAAAAATTAATTTAATATTAATAATAATATTTTATTAAAATATTATTTAATTCAAAAAATCCTTTAATTTAATAAAATATAATTCTTAATTAAATAATAACTAAAAACACCGTTTGTACTTTAAAAACTAATTACAATGTATCAAAAATGACTAGAAATTATATTCATTATTATATACAAAGATAATGTACATGAACATGGTGCTACTTATTTGTTACATAACCCCTTAAAATAGCCGCATAAGACCTAAGGGTAAGGTGTGCGATGGTGACAGACTCTTGGGGTTGTTCGGATAACATCGCTCGAGTGGTAATCTCAATCAACTTCCATTTTTCCCGTAGACGATCACGTTCGAACTTGACTTGATGAAGCTCAGCTTGGGCTTGGTCAAGGGCAAAGCCCAAAGACGCCACCTCCTTTCCGAGCTCCGACAAATGGGCTTCGTAAGGGGCAATTCTACTGGATGAGGCCATCGCTTCCTTTGTCTGAGTAGAAAATTGGTTTGTTAAAGCCTTATATTTAAACTACCCAGATGATCACTGTTCAACGGCTATAAAAGTAACGGTCACAAATCTTAAAGTAAAACTAAAAAAGTTGATGTCTTATAAAAACATTTTTCATAAAGAAACATTTAACTGGATCAAGAGGGATTTTCCATTAATGAAATTTTGGGTCGTTACAACATTCCCCCCTTAAGAAATTTCGCCCTCGAAATTTTCCTTTTCCCACACTAAAACAAATGTGGGTAACTTAGCTTCATCATATCCTCCGACTCCCAAGTTGCTTCTTCAAACTTGTGGTTTCTCCACAACACCTTGACGAGGGGCATTGTCTTATTTCGTAGAACTTTTTCTCTACGATCTAAGATCTTCACTGGTTTCTCCTCATAAGAAAGATCGTCTTCTAATTGTACCACCTCAGAAGAGAGTACATGTGAAGGGTCTGGTATGTACTTCCTTAAGAGGGATACATGGAAGACATCATGCACCTTGGCCATAGTAGGTGTAAGTGCTAGTCGATAGGCCACATCCCCAACACGATCAAGGATCTCGAATGGGCCGATGTACCTTGGACTTAACTTCCCTTTCTTTCCAAACCTCATGACCTTCTTCCCCGGAGATATGCGTAAAAACACCATGTCTCCGACTTTAAACTCAAGGTCTCGTCGACGATTATCTGCATAACTCTTCTGTCGACTTTGGGCTGCCTTGATGTGCTGCTGAATGGTTTTCACCTTCTCCACCATTTCTTCGACCATCTCTGGTCCAAGCAGCCTACGTTCACCGACCTCATCCCAACATGCCGGTGTTCTACACCTTTTCCCATACAGGGCTTCATATGGTGCCATTTGGATGCTCGAGTGGAAACTATTATTATAAGAGAACTCAACTAGAGGAAGATGTTGATCCCATCCTCCTTTAAAGTCCATTGAGCACGCTCTCAACATATCCTCAAGTGTTTGGATAGTCCGCTCAGATTGGCCATCAGTTTGAGGATGATAGGTCGTACTGAAGTTCAGTTCAGTATTCAGAGCATGTTGAAGACTCTTCCAAAACTTAGAGGTAAATCTTGGATCTCGGTCTGACACAATAGATAGTGGTACTCCATGCAACCGTACCACTTCCCTGATATATATCTGTTCCAGTTGATCCAAAGAGAAATCCTCTCGAATAGCAATGAAGTGTGCAGTCTTTGTAAGACGATCCACAATAACCCAGATTGCATTGTTGCTTTTGGATGTCCTTGGAAGTCCAGTGACGAAGTCCATGGTGATGTTCTCCCATTTCCATTCTGGTATGGGCAGTGGTTGCATCATCCCCTTAGACTTCTGCCTCTCTGCCTTCACTTGCTGACACACCAGGCACTTTGATGTATATTCGGCGATCTCCTTCTTCATATTATCCCACCAAAAGTTTTCTCGGAGATCTCGATACATCTTTGTGCTCCCTGGGTGAATAGAGAAATTTGAACTATGTGCATCATCCAAAAGTTCCTTCTTCAGCTCCGAACTTGATGGGACACATAGTCTTTTCCCAAACCGCACAATTCCTTCTTCATTAACATTAAACTCTGAGGATTTTCCCTTTTTGATAGCTTCCACTTTTTCTTGGATTCTCGCATCATAATTTTGAGCATCCTTTAACCTTTCCAAAAGAGATGGTTGAGCAATCATTTGTGAAAGGATTGATGATGTTCCCTTCTTTATGATTCCCACGTCCATCTTCATCAAGTCTAAGAAGATTGGATCCTTCTCAATTCTCATCATTGATAGAATTGCTGGATCCTTTCTACTTAGGGCATCCGCCACCTTGTTCGCCTTCCCAGGGTGGTAATGTATTGAACAGTCATAATCCTTGATGAGCTCTATCCATCTTCTCTGGCACATATTAAGCTCTTTCTGTGTGAATATATATTTAAGACTCTTGTGGTTAGTATATATCTCACATTTCACTCCATAGAGATAATGCCGCCAGATTTTCAAGGCAAAGATCACCGCCGCCAACTCCAGATCATGCATTGGATAGTTTCTCTCATGTATTTTCAACTGTCTTGAGGCATAGGATATCACTTTATCATTCTGCATCAGCACACATCCTAAGCCCTTCTTCGAAGCATCACTGAATACCACAAAAAGCTCCCCACTTGTGGGTAAAGTGAGCACAGGTGCAGTGATAAGCCTCCTTTTCAACTCCTTGAAGCTTTCTTCGCATTCATCACTCCAAGCAAACTTTACTCCCTTTCGAGTTAGCTTGGTAAGAGGGTTGGACAATCGTGAGAAGTTTCTCACAAATCGTCGATAATATCCAGCTAACCCCAAGAAGCTACGGATATCAGTTACCGATGTTGGCCTCGGCCATCCCTCAATTGCATCTGTTTTGGAGGGGTCCACAGATATCCCATTGCTTGTGATGATATGGCCCAAGAATGAGACCTCCTTCAACCAGAACTCACACTTGCTGTACTTGGCATAGAGCTTCTCCTTGCGCAAAGTCTCCAGTACAGTTCTTAAATGCTCCTCATGGTCCTCCTTGGTTTTGGAGTATATTAGAATATCATCTATAAAGACTACCACAAATTTATCTAGGTAATCTCTAAAGACTCTATTCATCAAGTCCATGAATATTGCTGGAGCATTGGTGAGTCCAAAAGGCATTACTATGAATTCATAGTGCCCGTACCTTGTACGAAAAGCAGTCTTGGGGATATCTTCCTTCTTCACCCTTACTTGATAATATCCCGACCGCAAGTCGACCTTGGAGAAGTATTGTGATCCACGCAGCTGATCAAACAAGTCATCGATTCTTGGGAGAGGATACTTGTTCTTTATCGTGATTTTGTTAAGTTCACGATAATCGATGCAAAGCCGCATTGACCCATCCTTCTTCTTGACGAAGAGGACTGGTGCACCCCATGGTGATGCACTTGGGCGTATAAACCCTTTATCCAGATTCTCCTGTAGTTGTTTCTTCAGTTCTTCAAGCTCAACCACAGCCATTCTATATGGAGTCTTGGATATTGGTAGCGCCCCAGGTATAAGTTCAATTGAGAACTCAACATCTCTTCTTGGAGGAAGACCAGGAAGTTCCTCGGGAAATACTTCAGCGAATTCCCTCACAATAGGCATTTCTTCAAGGGTGGTTTCTTCCTTGGACTCAATCATCTGAGCCAGATATGCATGCTCATAAGGCAGTAATATCCATACTTGAGATGATGGAGCTAAAGGAGATTCATCTTCCTCCTGACACTTGTAAAGAATCGGGGGCCGATTCTCCATATGGAGTGTGATTTCCCTCTCCCGACAATTTATGTTGGCTCTATATAAGGAAAGCCAATCCATGCCAAGAATTGCATCAAATTCCACCAAAGGGAGTATGACAAGGTTCGCCGGGAAATTCAATCCACAGATTATAACAGGGGAGGACTTATACTCATGGGATGCAATGATTTCCCCATTTGCCGTACTCACCGACATCTTTACTTCCATGATTTGTGGCGGTGCAGGGATTGTTCTACTACACTTTTGAGATATAAAAGAATGCGTAGAACCTGAATCAAAAAGTATGTTCACTATTCTTGAATGAATAACTAGCGTACCTGTCACCACTTCGTTGTCGGGGTTCACTTCGGCAGAAGTGATGGAAAAAACTCTTCCTTGCTGTCTTGGAGGTTGTTGATTGCCTCCGATAACCCTTGGATTAGGGCACTGATTCGCAAAATGACCCGGTTCTTTGCATTTGAAGCATTGAAAAACGCGTTGAGGTTCGAACGGAGCGTTCCTCCCCTCCGTCGCAGCCGCGGGTCCTTCTTGCTGACAGTTAATAGCTAGGTGCCCTTCTCTTCCACACTTGAAGCATTTTCTTGTCCCCCTAAGGCAATTTCCAGGGTGCTTCTTTCCACACTTTTGGCAAGTGGGGTGCTGGAATTTCTTAGTGCCGTTGGATTTATCCATCGGACCACCAGCATTGAAGTCCACCTTCCGCTTCTTGTCCCCATGATACCCCTGTGATTCTCCGATCTTCATTTCAACCTTGAGGGCACATCGGACAATTTCCTCATAGCTTTCGAAGGCACGGATCACTAATGCTTTCCGCAAGCTAGGCTTCAGCCCACCAAAGAAGCGGTCAACCTTGCATTCGGGGGTAACGACAAAGCCGGAAGCGTATCGTGCAGCCTTGTGAAGTTTTCCTCGTACGCTCCCACAGATTCCTCATCTTTCTGCTTGAGGGAAAGGAAGTCCCTTTCCATCTTAAGACGGAGGGTGCGTGGAAAATATTTATCGAAAAACATCTTCCGGAATACCTTCCATTCCAAAGCCTCGATCTCCTCCTCGGACTTCGTATTTTTGATCAACGTCCACCATTGATCAGCTTCACCCTCCATACGATAAGCCGCAAGGAGAACCTTCTCTTTTTCAGAGCATTGGAGGATGGAGAATATCTTTTCAATGGAGTTGATCCATTGTTCAGCAATCGTGGGATCGGATGATCCACTAAAAGTAGGAGGCCTTTGTCTCATGAAGCTTTCAATAGCTACTTGTTCTTTCTTAGGGGGGGTTGAACGTTCCTCTTGACCAGTGTTTCTATTCAAAACTTGAGTTAGCTGAGAGAGAAGCGTGACAAAGTTCGCGATTCCCGCTCCCATTGGATTGGGCATCTCATAAGTACAATCATCACACTGATCTTCACAACGGTTGTTAGCCCGAGTTCTCCTATTACCGGCCATTGGCTGGAATAAAAGGAAAGTTAGGGGTAACACATAAAGGGTAATCCAAAGACAAAAGTTGATAACTTATAAATAAACTTTAATCTCTTTAACTCATGAGTCTATAGGATTCAATCCAGGCTTTTCATGATCTTCCTTCTAACATATATTCTTAGGGGCATTTTTCCCTTAATAAGGGTTCATACTAAGATTGTGAATTTATCAAAACATATCCCCCGGGAGTGTCGTAACCAAGAGTGCAGCAAGGCCCGTTGTCGTGCACCAGTTCCCGTTCGAGTCTAGCTCAAAGCGGTGTTTTCGGGTTTTACCCCTAGGATACATCTGTGCCAGAGCCGCCTCTACCTGCTCGTATCCAGACAGGGATGTATTTGTTTGATAAAACACTTACTTAGTATTTACCAAAACTTAGGGATGTTTTTATTATTCTTAGTCTTGTATCTAAGGCTTTACTAGGGTTTCCTAATCCCAAAAATAACTAAACCTATCCTCTGATACCAACTATGACAACCCTGCTTTTTATTACAACTTAAACATGCTTTATTACATAAAACTTCACTTGATACAACAAAGAAGATCGAGAGGTTTAGTGTCTTTGGGGCTGAGGATCATTACATAAAAACTTTAAACTTGAAATACAACATCTTTATTGAAAACTTCCTTTACATGACCACTACATTCCTTCGTACTTAGCATTGCAAGGGATAACCTGAGGACATGCATAAGAAAAGGGTGAGCTATAAAGCCCAGTAAGGGAGTACATAATGAATAACATGAGGAGTACAATACATGTTAGGCAATAGGAATATCAATAGAGCATAAGAGAGAAATGAACATAAAGGCATGATAAAGCATGATAATCATAACATGGAAATGTGGCAGCAACACTTAACATTGAATTAGCATGAGCCAAGGCTCATTGCACATGGAGCATGAGTAAACCCTCATTGCACTTGAAGCACGAGTAAACCCTCGTTGCACTTGAATTAGCATGAGTCAACACTCATTGCACATGACGTATCATGATACTATACTTTACCCAATGCATTGGAGCGCTATCAGGGCGCACCCTTCTTAAACATTTCATTTCATGCATAAGTGTGCCACATGGATCATAAAACATGGATTCATAAAACATAATCATTTCTTCCACGATAAAGGAATGTGGAATTCATACATGAAACTTTACAATCAATACGTATATGTGCATAAAGGTGAATACCCTTGATGGAGAAATGGGCATGGTATTCACTACACAAAGACATTGGCTTAGAAAATTGGTGCGATTTCGGCAGCGTAACGGCGTGACATCAGAATTCATAAAAAAGGTTGATGAGAGAGAAAGGGGTTACTCATCATATTTACATGTAATGGACAGTAAGGAGATCATATATATACATGTCCCAACAATAGAAATGGAATTTAGATTCATGATACAAAAGTATTGCTTGAATATAAAAGAGGAGAAAAAGGTTCCTTTCGGAATTTCGGCATAGTAACGGGTGTACATGGGAGGCATTTAATGAGAGAGAAAGGGGTCTCCCATCATTCAAACAATAAGAGGGAAGTATGGGAGAGGTGAGAAACCATACCCCAACATTCATAATTGAAATAAAAAGGGAAATACAACTTAATGAAAATTGACAAAAAAAATGAGAAAGGAAGAAAACCCTTACTTGGAAGTGTGCTTCCAAAGGCTAGAGAGAGGCTTGTGAGAGGCTTCTTGGGAGCTTGGGGCACCTTGAGAGGATTCTAGAGAGAGTAGGGCAGAGGTTGGACGAACTTCAAGGGCTTTGAGTGAGGAGGAAGTGGGAGCTTGGGTGGGTTTATATAGGAAAGGTGAGAGAATTCTTTATTATTTAGGTTTTGGACCCCTTATATTAAAATAATCCAAACCACAAACCATCCCATGGTATTTGCCCATGGTTTCTGGAAAAGGAGAGAGGAAAATAATATTTTATAAGGCCAAGGTCCGAACTTATTAAAAAATTAGAGTTTCTTATGTGGAGGTGAGTCACACTCCCATGGAAATTAATTTAAAAAGGCAAAGTGTTTGAATAAGTCTTGAGGGCTCCATTAATGCTTTGAAAAGTGAGTCAAACAAACCCAAAACCTCATTATTTTAATGATAAAACACATATTAGCCGAACATAAGGATTATGGTATTTTATTACATCACCATTGGGTCATTATGATGTCATAAAACACATTATATATTTAAATGGTATTTAATTTTTACCCAAAAATTTGACTGTCTCAGAAAATTATGAAAAAATCACCGTTGGATAATTTCGACGTCCTGATTCCAAAAATAATATTTATTTTATCTAAATAATTTTCTAAATATGTGAATTTTCACTTTTAAAATAAAAACCGACATTTATAAAAAAAATCACGGGTTTTGACAGAAATGGCTTTCAAACCTTAATAAAAATTTTAATTGCATTCATAAAATTATAAGATCATTTATATTTAATAAAAATTAATTTAATATTAATAATAATATTTTATTAAAATATTATTTAATTAAAAAAATCCTTTAATTTAATAAAATATAATTCTTAATTAAATAATAACTAAAAACACCGTTTGTACTTTAAAAACTAATTACAATGTATCAAAAATGACTAGAAATTATATTCATTATTATATACAAAGATAATGTACATGAACATGGTGCTACTTATTTGTTACATAACCCCTTAAAATAGCCGCATAATACCTAAGGGTAAGGTGTGCGATGGTGACAGACTCTTGGGGTTGTTCGGATAACATCGCTCGAGTGGTAATCTCAATCAACTTCCATTTTTCCCGTAGACGATCACGTTCGAGCTTGACTTGATGAAGCTCAGCTTGGGCTTGGTCAAGGGCAAAGCCCAAAGACGCCACCTCCTTTCCGAGCTCCGACAAATGGGCTTCGTAAGGGGCAATTCTACTGGATGAGGCCATCGCTTCCTTTGTCTGAGTAGAAAATTGGTTTGTTAAAGCCTTATATTTAAACTACCCAGATGATCACTGTTCAACGGCTATAAAAGTAACGGTCACAAATCTTAAAGTAAAACTAAAAAAGTTGATGTCTTATAAAAACATTTTTCATAAAGAAACATTTAACTGGATCAAGAGGGATTTTCCATTAATGAAATTTTGGGTCGTTACAAAATACTTATAAAAATCCATGTTAATACTCCCAATACTTTGTGTAATGATGATATTAACATCTGACCAACCTCCCATGTTTACCAATTTTATGATATGACGAGGAAAACCTATAAGAAACACCTTTCATCACCTATCCCAGGGTTCCAACATAGTTAAAATTTAATTTGGATGTAGTTACACTATGAAACTGCTTAATGAAACAATCTAACACGAAACTATTCCATGATAGCTCGCCACTATAAGACTTTAATTATAACTGACACAATAGCTCTATAATTCTAGACATCACTTCTAGTTGCACACTGATATGTCTGAGCTTTACTCCCTTCATTTTAAATATTTCTCAATTAAGCCCACTCAAAAAGTCCTTATATAATGTTGTCGTAGGAAAAAAACTTACTCTATTTACTAAACTTGTTACCATTTACATAGTATTTAAAATTCATATTTATGTGTGCCCTAGAAGTCACTTATCATACCAAGTACAACACACACATAATGTTATTATCTCACAAAAAACATTCACTTACTAAAATTATAGTTAGAAAACTATGGGATTATTTTTTTAAATTAATATACAACTTATAGAATAACACCTTATTTAAGGATGGTATCATGTTACCTTAAATTAAAAAGGTACCCCATGATTTTTCAGACATACCCACTGATGTACAAACCTGACTTATGGTTCATCCATGGTTTAATACCCAACTAACTATTTAAATACCATTCTATATTGAAATAGTTATTATTGCACTGATATTTCATAATTTCAGGATTGATTAGATACCCTGATCATGAATCTAATGTCCAAATTCCATCCGAAATCATATCAGAGTATTAAAATCAACCCCTACTTTCAGTCTAGAAAAACATGATTTCACTATCTCCTCATATTCTTAAATATATTATGAGCATTCATAATTGATCCTTCTCTCTTGAAGTCCATTATTTCCATGACTCACATGATTCTCCACACCCAATGAGTATGCTAGTTATAATTTTACTAAAAATATAATTTTAATTACTGAGATATGCTTTCCTTCTACCACCAAATGTAGTTTTTGGACATGGCCTAAGTCACTTACCAAGTTACAGCATGAAATTCCAACCCTAGTACAATCTATAACCTCATTCCAGATGAATATTATTTTGTTAAACATCCAATGGTTCACATCCCATCACATGGATTTACTTCAACTTCTTATAATAATACTAGAATGGTCTATATTTAGACACACATGTTATGTTCTTTAGGATCCACACTTATATACACCATTAGCACTAGAGTATTATTCCAAAAAACAGACTTAGATTAGTATGTTGTAAAACATGATCCTTTTACAAATTCATTGGTAGAAAAAGGATGATTCAGTTGTTTCTACTAATCGCCTAGGTCAAAATTATTCACAAAAAAATATCTTAACACCTATGTCACCTCACTCCAGGAGTGACCTGTTATCACAACCATATAATCACCATAAACCTTTACCATGAATTCATGAACCTACACCCCTCAATTTATCATAATGTCTGGATCACATAAAATATCCAATACTTTAATGGTTACCACAACACGACACTCGACACATTAACAAACATTAATTCATTAGGAATCATATTTGACAACATATACTGAATTGATATTTATCAACTTAATAAGAATACCCATATCCTTATATTCACACCCAATAACCCCATTAATTCCAGTTATGTGATAACATACTCAAAACATAAAACCTTGGGGTCATGTAATACCATATGACCTTTTATACTAAATGATGACTTCTTGAGTCGTACATCACTAAATTTAAACTAACAAGATAAACTAAACGGTCAAATATTCCCTTGGAATGTTTGTACCATTTATCTACAATATACATGATGCCCTTAATAGACACAAGACTCAACTTAATTCATGATCATATCCCCACATGGATGTCATTTTTAAATGTAAGAGTCTTATACAACCCCAAATGGTATATGGTAATCACATATTGTGCCAACAAACAAAATTCTTGGATCCACTAATGCTTCATATCTCCAAATAATTCCACCAAAACAGTGATAAACCCTCACTTAACACAAGGGGTCAATTATAAAGCTAGGGTCACACATAAAGGGTCATTGAGCCCTCTCTCCAAACAACCATTCCCAACCTAAAAAAGAAAAATTTCATCTAAGACTCATGAGAGACATCCATGTTCCCTTCCAAGGAATCTCCCATGGTAACTCTAAAACGGTCCCCCATACTAGGTTCTTTTATAACTATATATATATATATATACAGTTTTACTTAATTCATTTTATCAATTAACTTTTATTATAAGTATTAAGGATGATTCTTAAGCCAAAATTATAAAAAAAAAATATTATTCCATTTGGTTAGCTCTAAGAAAATTATTTAATAATCAACAATTTATTCTTATATGTAGAGTAGAATATCTATGGATGATATATCTCGAGTAAGTGAAGTCATAAGATCCAGATATGTATAATTATACCAAGAATATATATGGTAAAATACAATTTATATTTTTTGTTGAAACATTAAATAATCGAATCCATTTAATTTATGTACCCCAAGGAGTTAATCACTCTAGAATTACTTGATAATATCAAACTATGAGGGTTAAATCACTCTTAAATGGGTTAAATTATTTGGGATTCCATTCCCATTTTTTATTGTAAAACACTCTATAAGTTTTAATTAGGCTTCCATTTAAGTGAAACCCATTAACAGTGGAATAATATAATTAAAATTATTTCAGTTTACACCCTCAAGGGGTTTATTATATACATGTAATGAGAATGTTGACCTAAAAGGGTCAAGTCAAGAACACAAGGATTCAGTTTTGTAGGTTTACATTCCCATGTTATAAATGTATGATCCTTATATGTAGCAATTAAATCACCGTTTAACTGACATCCATTATTATTCAGTTGGATTTATTACAAATAAAATCTAATTCCCCTAACATTTACAATACTAGTAATATAATTATTTTCTTAATTTTTTTGATTATTTAAGATATATAATTAATGGAAGGATGGTTGGATATAATTCCATCCTCAAGGTATATGAAAAATGTCATTTTTTTATTCAAACAATTTATTTAACCAATGACAACTCTAACAAGGTAATAAATCACACAATTGAGGAATACAAGTAATATAAGATAGCAAGATAATGCAATGTGAATACTATACTCCATAATGATGCATGAACACATTCCCTTGTGTCATACCAACCCATGACTATAAACCCCATAAAAAATAACCTCAAACTTAAGTGCATCACTCGAGGTGAAATCAAATCAACTTTGAAAATTAAATTCAACAACAAGTCCCATCCCTGGGAATTTGGTATTTCCCCAATGAAAGGGTTATAAATTCCTAAACAAGATCTATTTACCAAGTTCTAACACATTACTACTCTCTTTTATTCCATCACAAAATTATAAGGAAAAGAAAATAAGGCTATGATACAGCTTTGTGACATCACTGAGCCAATTTACTCCCATATTACTGAATTAGAGGTCCACATGTCCTTAATAATTCCTCCCAATATACAAGAGGCATTCGAATAGAAGTGAGGGTCCAATGGGGGTATGGTGGGGAGAATATACCCTTTGGATCAGAACTAAATAAGTGAGATTAAATGAAATGAACAACAAGAAGATACTAGTAAACTAAAAACTCGACATGTTCTAACAAAAACCCCCCATGTATTAACATATGATGCTATAAAAACAAATTAATCAATAAATGCAGTAGGAGATACAAATATAGTAGTACAATATGAAAATAAAAAAAAACATGACCCAACTCTAATAGGAATTATAAATACTTTCTTAGTTAAAAAATCCCCTATCAGATCCTAGCCTAAGATAAGTAAAAATAAAGAAAAACCAACCAATGTTCTATCTTATAGCCATGAGATCTACTCTAGTACCAAACGACGACCTGAAAAGGGTGTGACAAAAATTCATTAGGTTAACAACAATGATTTATAATTCATATAAAGTTAGAGACTATAAAACATTAGTGTGTGAAATATATAAATAAGAAAGTATTAAACTTGAGATAGATCAAGGAATATAGCCTGCTTCAGCCTAAACTAGCCATCTTTAATCATGCGACCCAATAAGGTTGTTATAGGACCCATGTCATGTAGCCTAGGAATCCAAAGAAAGAAATATAGGTGAATACATTGAGTGATTGTGATAATTCCCATTCAATATAACCAAGATAATATAAAGAAAACACCATGGTATTATATGTGTGGAAATTGTGATCCAACTTATGATGATGAAGCCATGATTTCCAGCACTGGAGTATAATCCCTGGGATGAATCCTAAACATTATACTTTATAAAGGGGATCTAACTAAAATCAAGGTACATGTCCTTGGTAATTTCAAGAAGTTGATTTATTGGGATCTAAGTATGTAATCCAAGGAATTTTGTGTTCATGGAAATCAATCTTGATTTGGGAGCTCATCCCAGGCATTTTAATGTTTTCAGAGTTTCCAAATGAATCCATGACGCTAGGTCTTAGAATTTCTGAATACTAGGAATTGAACATATCAAAGGTGGTATTATCCCTAGGAATTACCATCAATGAATCGTATGGAATTAATTTGGATCATAATTGGAAGTCAAATCTAGAATTTAAGGATTACTCGTCACATGTTTCACTTCCAAATCATAAAACGTCTCATTATATTAATTTGTCTTAAAAATAATAATGACATTTAGAAGAAAAAAAACTAATTAAGGTAATAATTAATTGTGGATCAAGTATTTTCGTTTAAAACACCCCCAAGACATCCATATTTTATTAACACATTGGATTATATAATCCCAATCCATAACCATTTTAATTTATTTAATAATTTAATCTTAAATAAATAACACTCTTTTGTGTTGAAACCATAAAATGAATTCCATGAACTTTGCCAAAAAATTCATGATGTGATCCTCACAAAGAAATAAAATATAGAGTTTGAGTTAAAATATGTCCCCATACTAGAATAAGAATCTTGATGGCTTTCCATGCATCATAATACTAATTCTTAATGAGGGATAAGGATTCCTTATAAATTCTTACCATCCTTGGGGATTATTAGAGAAAAACACCATTCAAAATTAGGTCATAGATTAAAAAAATTAATGATTCCTTCCAAGAAATTTATTTCATAAAAAAACAATAAAACATATCGAGGAACATATTTCTATTCACAAGCATTGATTTGACTGGTCATGGATCCCAAACGGACTTATGAATTAAAATTTAGGGTTATTAGAATTTGGGAAACTTTTTGTAAAGGAATTATTGATCCTATGAAAGGCCATCGTAAAATCCATTCATACAAGTCCCCCCCTCAAACCCATTCACTAAATTCCTTTCTTGAAAGTTTACTCACACTATTCCATTTTCATTTTTCCAGTATCCAGTCGATAAATAGACCCCTACACCTCTAATTTTCAAAGTATGGAAGAACACCCAAATGACGAAGTTGGGTAAGAGATCTTGTCACAAGGGTCCTTCACCTATGTAGTCCATCCCAACTTGGTTTTACTATCATGGAACTCTCTCACATGGGATGTCCCCCCAAACCAGTACTTGGTTACCCAGAATTGGGAGACCCACACATGGGCGACCCATACTTGGGAGACCCACACTTGGGAAATCCATACTAGAGAAATACATACCTTTGTCATCCATACATGGGAGAGCCACAGTTAAGAAACCCATAAATGGGAAACACATACTTAGGTAACCCATACTTGGGTGAGACATACTTGAGAAACCCAAACTTGGGTGACTAACTATTGGGTGAGCCATACCTGGGAAAGGCCCCACAGAAGTGAACCACATGGGACAATTTTCATCTGGGTGAACTACATGGGAAATCCTCCACCCATGTAATTATACTTTGGAAACCCTTCCCTCCATCTATTTAATAATGTGGGGGCTTCACCCCTACTCCCCCATTCAGGATCAGTCTCGAACCTTTGACCTAGTAGCTTCGCTACCATTACTGGCTCCCATAAAAAATGGAGAGTCAGAAAAGGTAAATTTCTAACTTGGTTGAGGAAATTTTGGGTGGGGACACATACAACCCAAACAATCCTTCCAAATCACCATGAGTCGAGATACTCCTTATGGTTCAAAAAAATTGGGCATTCTTCTATGTGTAATCCCCTACCAATCAAAATCACCATGAGTTGATATACTCCTCATGGTTTTAGAAATATGGGCATCCTCTTAGGCATAAGACCCATCGAAACTTCCAAATCACTATAAGATAGGATTCAATTCATTTTTATGGAAATATTATCATACACCTTGTTGTAATCCCCAAAAGAACCTCCACATCACCGTGAGTTGAGATACTCCTCAGGGTTCCCGAAATAAGGCATCCCTCCGAGAGTAAGTCAATGGTCTTTCTTCTAGGAGGCCACACCCCTCATGTCATGGGTCTTCAATGGTTACAAAAAGAATATAGGACACAAGAACCTCAAGTACCTTTCTCTATCCCTCAAATCATCAGCCTCATCCACCTAAAAATGAAGGATATTGTGTGTTCTATTAAATCTTTGAATTCCTCTTATTTGTCACACCAAGAATGACTCACATTTTCTTAGTGGTTAGTGATGATCATGAAATCCACACAATCCTATGAATTTCTTGGAAGAGAATCCTTTTCCAAATCTTCATGTACCTTTCCATTAGAGGGAATCCATAGGCATGGGTACTTAAATCCATGTTCCAATATCAAAGGCCCATTCCAATCAATGAGACTAACCATCCGAGTAAATTCATTGGAATGGTCCTCAACTAGACCTCCAATTCATTGTAAGACCCAAATCCATTCCTCAATATTCAAATAGAAATATTCCTGATGAAGTAAAATAATGTAATTCTATTCATTTTAATCCCCAATGATGTCCTCAAAGGTATACATTCCCCTATGATAAAAATATTAATAGAGACTCCATAGGGCTAGATCCTCATCATAACTAAACTACATGTGATTTGATTCCTATCCAAACGGGATATGTAGAAATCCTCCTTGAGCTCTAAACCTAGCATGCCAAATCAACCCTCATTTTATCTTGGACACATTCCCAATAGGTTCATATCTAGTCAGGGAGGCTACAACTATTACATCCCCTGGGTCACTTTGACCAAAGTCCCACAACATCCTTTGACTATCAACCTTTCACCTAGATATTCTTTCCCTAAGACGTTAAACTGCACAGTTTAGTCCTTGTCCCATGAACTTAAAAGGTATTATGTGTCCCATTAAGTGTTGAACTACATGGATTATGATTTATTTCACAAGGATATGTTGTAATCGCATCTCATGGGCCAAATCTTAATATGAAATCAACTCAAATCTTACTGGATGGTGATAAATTATAGAGTTCCTTGCTATGTGGATTAAAACCAGAATCATAATAATAAACAACCAATGAATCTATAATCCATTCAAAAAAAGGTAAAATCAATGGAAAACCTTAGATACATAAAAATTCCTCCCTCGATGAAGAACCTTAGATACATACAGATGATTCTAAATTTCATGCATGATAATAATTGATTTCTAACTTATGGGTTACCCATGTCAAACCTAGGATTTAATGAAGGATTCACAAACATGTATTAAATATTTAAGGGATTCCAAGAGTAGAAATTCATTCCCATAAAAATATGTGGTGAGCCCTACCTCAAATACTCTTGACCAATGAGAGTCCTTAAGTTTCATTAGATCCATTTCTTAATAACCAATTCCCTTTAGAAATAAAGTTCATGAAATATATCAAATGAGGTAACCATTGGTTTTTTTTGGACCAACAAAGAAAAAAAGTTGGAAGCTATTTGAAAATGACGAAGTTAACATAAAAAATAATTCAAAATTAAAACCCACACAATTAACCGATAAGGGAATGAATAAATTTTCATCAGAAATAAAAATCGTGAACATAACATGAATCCTTATCTATGATGTAGGTGTTGACCACATATCAGGCCCCTTCCCCACTAAAAAACAAAGAGGGCCAACCATGGATAAAAAATAGATTTTTTATGAGTTATTTTGTTGATATTATACCTTTACAGTGTTTTTTTGTTTATGTTTGTCACATTTATTTCTAGAACTCTAAACCAAAACTCCCTTCAATCCAAATGGAATCATACCGATTCTAATATATGTTTCCCTCAACAAATCCACATGTTGTTCCCTTAACTAAATAGAGGACACCATCACCCACCTAGAATATTCAATGTCGAGTATCAAATGAATTAGTCTAGTAGTGCCACCTAAAGGGTATTTTACCAACCCTAGAGGCTACTCTAGAATCCCTCAAGATCGTGAAGCAGCACTAATAACCCTCTCAAAGAAGGTCGGTTTCCTAGAAGTAGAAAACACCAGTCACCATCTAAAAACTTCTTCAATAGACTATCCCCAAAATATAGAAATAAACACCTCACTTAACATAGGGAGGTAGATCAAAAGTTCACATATGAAATCTCCGAGATAGAATAGGGGTCCCTCAAAAGTGATCCTACAAGAATCCCCTACCACCAATGTTGTGTGGTGACATTCCCTCAGTAGGATGAGGGCGTTTCCATTGGGAGTCTGGACCGGTTCATCTAGACCTGAACATGAATGACAGCCTACACGGGGAAGCGACTAGACAATAGGGATCAATGACACACCTATGTTCCCTCTAAAATAGTCTTCCAACCAAATAAAGTGGCATGACTTGAGTAGGAACAAACACTCTCCCAAACTATCCAATCATACTAGCACATTTTTGAAGCATATGGGGAAGCCTTCCAATCAAATTTATTGGATAATCACAAGAATGAATAAAAACCTACCCACAGCAAACAAGAACACTAAATAAATATAGAATAAATCTATGAGCAGAAGAATACACCATATGAAATCTATAAAATCCTTATAGTATAGTTTGAAAGCATTCAGAGAAACTAGATAGAAATTCTAGGCAACAAATAGGGGGCATAACCACATAAATTCCCCCACACCTAAGTACTATTAGTATATACCATAAGAAAATGGAGAACATAAGTAGGCACTATTCCAACCATGAAATGGTCATATATCATCATTACATCAACTAAATATATGAATCACATCCTAAAAAATGTGAAAGTGGGGTAAAAAATTCTTACCCACATCCTACAATCTTTTGTGGATATGATAATTACAGTAGAAGTAGTAGTAGGGAAAAAATAAAAAACCATCATCATAATTGGGTTGACTCGCCAATAAAAAGTGAGGTCCACTTTGGAGAAGACACATACATATACTCCCATATAGAAGGATCATTATCTAAATTTCCACATGATATATAGAGAAAACGATTGTGTTCATAACCCCATTCCAATTTGTGGTAACCATTCTATCCCAATGGCCACTCTAGGGTATGTGTAAACCCCTAAAAATTATAGAGATCTATCAAAAACTTTTGATAGTGACACAAGAGATAGTAAAACAAGATTCCATATATGAATTCCATTAACCCCAATAAGAATCACCAACTAAGAAAATGTTATTAGAAAATGAAGAGATGATATATGATCCCTCTATGACATACGTCAGAGTTTTGGAAGCACTCTGATACTTTTATGTGGTATTTTAGGATCCTATTATTAATTCCATATATAATAAATTCAGTTTCATAGGTCCTCATAATACATTCTACCATGAAGGATTGTTTCATGTACAAAATCTGATCACTCTTTAGAGCCCATCTATAGGTGAGAACCACAACAGCACTCCCTGTGGCCAAAAGTTCAAACAATAAGGGGGTTCTCCCCTTGATATCATCCACCCTAAAGGTCCTCCATAGTGTATAAACTACGTAAAATATCTTTAGAGTTATAATTTAATCCATGATAGCATTCTCTCTAGTGATGGTATTTGTCGTTAAGCTCCTCCCTATAGAAACACTTCACTTCATTAAGGAGGCATTCCCCTTACTGATTCAATGATGATAAATCCCTCCAAACATGAGGAACTTGGTAAAATGAGGATAGTTATGCCTCATTTCTTATTAATGACAAGTGAAAACCTTTCTCATCTATAATTTTTCTTAAGGAAAATTTATTCTCTAAACCAGCCTTGGGTGGCATGCCTTTGAGAATGATTGATAAAATCCCTATTGAAATGGTTTTTTACATTAATGTAGTGGGGAATCATCCACTTTTGTTAGATTGGGTGGAGGAGCCTCTGTAAAAAGGAAAATAATACATGTTAAACATGGGGAGATAGTTAAAAAGGGAAAATATATCAGTCTTTTTCTAGCTTTTAGAAACTCCAAATACTGCATTCTAGAGGAATTTTCAGAATATTTTGTGCATGACATCCACCTAAATTTATAGAACACTCTTTGTTACTTAAAATTAAAAGTATTACCTAATGTTGAAAATCCAAACCATGTTAATATAACAAAATAGATACCCCTATCAAATCGATTTTCTGGCTCTCTTATCTTCATGACACCTAAAATTGGTAAAAAATAAAGACCCATTCAATGCACATATCTTTATGTGTTAAAATAGATGCATCAAGTAATCCTTGACACCCCATCTGATGTTCATATAATCAAATGAGGATTTTAGTGGGAATTTTGTTTCACCTCACTCCCTAATCAGAAAATATCACTGAATGTGAAATCATGAAATTTCACAGCCTCAGCTGGATTCAAGAAATGGGATATGTCCACAAAAAATGTTATGCTTAGTAAAAAATGGCCCCGACCAATTCCCAAAAATGGCAGGCTAGAAGAGAGACATGACTTTTCACTTGGAACTCTCCTCCTCTTCACGCATCGATGAATTAAGGTATCAATTTCTATGGCTCTGGCCCCTCCATCCCCATGTAAGGGGGGGGGGGGGATTCTCTCCCTCCAAAGTCTTCCTTCTCCAGGAATTGAATCTACCTTATATTCCCTGAACCTTCTTCCCTTCCTCATTTACCCATGATTTCTCTTAGACCTAAGTTTCCAAATATTTTAAATGTATCACAAAAGATGGATCTTTCACGCATTGAGTTATTAAAGGCTTTAGATCATATCAATCTGACCATGTTGGCTCGCTTTAGGAAACAACAGCCTTCAGTCGACATCCTCGACAGGTTCAACTTCCGCTCTAGGGGTCTTCAGGAATGAGTGTTGGTTGGTATTCTCAACAATTGGTATTTGATGATATTATTTTATTATAAGAAAGGTTTGAATCTCACCTGGTCTAGAGATCCTTGTTCAATCAATGAGTGTTTATTTTACCTCTTCCGATGATCTTACAATTTACACTTCAAGCATGATACGGCTTATACAACAGCATGGGTAAGGTTTCCTGAACATCCAATTCCTATCCAAAATATTGATATTCTATGTATTCTTGTAATCATTGCCGATCGTTATATATATTCTGACTTTCGGAAAAAATAATTTTTCCACCTGATTTCCCCTCAAATATGTTTTGAGGCTGATGTCTCAAGAACTCCCATGGAACGGGTTTGGATCACGGTCGGGGAAGAATTATACTAGAAGAAGGTAGTGATTTAAGAGTCCTGGACTAATTTATTCTCATCCTCTATATGGTTGGGGCATATTTAATTTGTTTACCATCATGGTTTCATGGTATGACAATGTAACATTTAAATACCACAACCGAATTTCAGGCATTTGGTTTTTAAGTCCTTCATGGAGATTCAGTTTGGGTCCACCCAACTTTTTTATGACCAATGTGGGAAAATAAATAAGATCTCTAATCCTAATTTGGTGGATATTTTTGACTATATAATAAAGGATTTGGGCACCTATAGGCTGATGCAGGGCACGTTTGGACCTGGGGAGCTATGGAGGACTTCAAAGTTGCTCTTATGGAATTAAGTTTATATGATGGTGCTAGGTAGGATATCAGGGTATCAACTCTAGAAATATCCTTAAGCCTGACTCAAGAATAAGAAACTTATGATGGTTTGGGTTTTCATTTCCCATCACTAAAAAAGAACCACACATGGGTCTAATATTTTTCAGAGGCTAACATAGAGGCAGCACAACTAGGTAATGACTTGTATTGGAAAAAGGGGCCATATGTGGGTGAGGATGTGCTCCATCGTCATGAATATGATCAAGCAGGTTTTTCTCATGTGTCTAGTGAGGTAGGTTCATCATGCTACAAGAAGATTCATATTTCGAGGGATAGAGATAAAGAAATGATTAATTGAAATTCTAGAAGAGATACGGTAGCTACCATGATTTGAAATCGCTTTGAAGGGTTGGTGGGGGAAGGGATGGTTCTAGAGTAGGAACTATCATGGACATCCCTCTCTAGGGGAGGTATGGAGGTTGAATACCAAGTTCAGGACTAGGGTGATACTTTAGAGGATTTGGTCATAAATACACATTTACCAGTGGAGTACCCCTGAAGCGACAAGGTTTTCTATGATGTTGATTATAATGATGAGATTTGTAGACAAATATTTATTAGTGGTGCGGAGGGAAGAGTTATTGGAATTCACATCCCAAGGGAGAATAACTTCAAAATGGGGAACCATGATGTAGGGGGAATCATTGTGGTTAGAGGGAGGAAAGAGTACTACCAACTACTTAAGATGATGCAAACAATATCAGCTAGAAGGTCCAAGGAAATAGAATATGAACCAACGCCTCCAGACTAGGAAAAAATTGTGGCTTCAGATCTAAGAAGTAGAAAGATAATGGTAAAGTCTTGAGATATTATGAATAAAGGTAAGGGATATGTGGAGTGAAAATAAGATTGAGAGAAATAGAAATACCCTGTTCTAATTCTCCATTATAAGGAGGAAATATAGGAAAGGATGATCAAAGTTAATGTCCTAAGGGAGGATTTGGAAAGAATATTAGAAAGAGTAGTTCTAATTGATTTTATCAAGGATAAAAGGGAATGGATCAATCAATGAGATTTTATTTTTCCATGTTGATTCAATGAATGAAATATAAACACCGAGGAGTACTTCCAAAATTGGGTCAACCTAGATAATCACTTTGAAGACTTAACCCAGGAAGACCTGATTACGAAGGTTAACGATCTTCAATGGGGACTATATCGGGTAATAGATTTTAATAATATTTGACTTTGTTTAATGATTATGTGATTTCTATTTGTGTTGGATGATCCTTGGAATTGTACTATATCAATTCCCCACTTTCTCTTCAAAAGTTCCTTTGACTAAAAAATTAATTATTACCCAAGCCATAAGAGAGAGAGAGCCTTCAAAAAACTCTTGCATCAAGCATCTGAATATTGAGAAACCCTCCCACCTAAGGTAAGGAAATTTTCAAGTGTATCCAATATCTTTGGAAGTGGGTTTATTAGGTGAATACCAAAAAATTCAACCAACCCATGTTCAAACAAAGATTTTTAAAATCTTGAAATCATCCAAGATAGAAGAGGTCATGATAATCCAAGAGCTACACCAACCCACAAGGCTAGGGGATTTTCTAACACAACCTTAAATATTGGAAAATAGGAATAAAAGGTTGTATAAATGAAATAGTACCATCCCAAACCCACATGTATATGGAATTTTTTAACTATAATTTACTCCTCCTCAATGGATTTCAGTATTATCTTGATTAGGGGAAGTAAAAAAATGGATCCTCCCAGTTCATCCCATTCCATGACCTAGTGTACCCACTTGGAACCCACACAAAAAAAACAGGGATTCCCTTTGTGTCACACTTCATCATATGATCCCAAGAGGACCTATAATGGAGATTATAAGGCCACACGGTGGGTGAATTCCATTAACACAACCCTTGAATATACTACAGAACATGAGACCAATACAGAGTAACATGAGGATAATTTTTCTATTCATAATGTGGTCCACACTTGAATTATTTGAAAAACGTGTGTGTACACAAAACTAGATACTTGATATGATTATAGGGATTCCCTTGAAAACTCCATAGAAACATCATCGATGAGAATCCACCAAATAAAATGGTAAAGGTAATGTTTTGTAGGACCTAAATCCTAAAGAGGATGACACTTCACACATGAAGAAATATTTTTCCAACATGAGGATGAGATTAAGGATCTGAGAAAACTCAATGTTGAACTACTCTAAGGAATCATACCAAATGGAAATTTTCTATATGAAGAGCCTCAACTCATTATTCTAGTTGACACACATCAACAAAGTGGGTTATTCCCAAAAGTAGAAATTGAGCAAGAACATATAATAAACATGGGATAGTAACAAAAAATACATCTAAACCCCATGAAAATAAGGTATATAGATTGAACCCCCTAGGAAAGAAATCAAGGATGTTTCAAACACATCAACATGAACCATTCCCTTCAATCTACCCCCATGATTACAAAAATAGCCTCCATAGATGGCCCCATATGTTGCTTCCCCTATTCAATATCATGTTCAACCTGAGATACCACATGGTATTATCAATACTATTGATTCATTAACATCATGATGAAAGATATAGAGTAATGAAATTCATAGGTTCATCTAAAAAGAAAACTTTACCCTTAATCGGTTGATCCAACCCCTCCCCGCCAAATTTTGAGAACACTACATCTCTAATTTTTAACTATTTGGGGGACTCAGATTATCATTTGATGAGTTTAATTTCTCACTATTGACCCATTATAGGGATCCATAGACAATAAGAATCAGTGAAACTTAGATGCTTCATACAAACACTCTAGGGACTATCCTTCAAGTGGTACACTAGTTTTCCAACTAAATCAATCCTAGAATGTGAAGATCACTATCAGAAGTTTCTCTTTCAATTTAGTACAATAGTGTAGAATGGAATGGTTCTCAACCTATAAAACTAAAAATAGAAAGATAATGAGAGGGTCTCATATATCAATTCTTGATGGAATGTGTTTAACTACTCCTCAAAGCTACAACTCCTCAAATAATATTTTTTGTCCATATGTATAGAGAGTCGTCATGATGAATTGGGCACACCGATCATTCATATGAAATACACTTGAGGGTTTTGGGATATTGTCGTAATTTATCAAAGATTTTAAGATTCTATCTCTTGAAACAAAGCCATGTAATGGGTAATTCTATCAGCTCAAGGGAAGATATCAAGGAAACTAGAGGATGTGACAGTCATGCTTAAGCTAGCCCCTAGACTAGCTCTAGCTCCCGATACTGCACAATATCATGCAGAACCTCATCTTGAGGGTTAAAAAACCCAACTCATCAGGATTAGTAAATGGAGTAAGGGAAAACCCAGTTTGAGGAAATAGAGAAAAATTTTCGTTCTTTCTTAGATAATAAATTCTCTGGCTACTACATAGTGGATCAAAACAAAAACTTGCTCAAATTGAAAAAGACCAAGAGGACTGATTATGTAACGCCCTGGCCCCAGTTACCCAGAGTTGGTGCATTATTTTAATACATTGGCATTATTACAAGGAATCAAGTCCTTAAGGATGGATCGGTTTAGCAGTATTGGAAAATAGATTACATACATGAATGTTACATTACACTTCATAACATACAAAACAACATAAATAATTATTTATGAATGCCACTATTCCCTTGTCTTAACCCTGTATATCAATCACAATACACTTCTTCGAATCCTAGGAAAAATAAAACATAGAAAGGGGTGAGATCAGATTCTCAGTAAGGATAACAATACAACAGAAACGTTCATAAATAAGCATAAACATTTAAGGAAATGTATAACTAAAATAAAAGCCTTTTAAACTTGAACTTCAGCATAAAATGGAAAAAATAAAATGAATTAATGCCATTTAATTTTTCACATGGATATTCTACTAGTCGAATAATGACATGCAATATCACTAACCACTTTCATAATTATGGAATGCATAATGCTAGACTATCATAACCACATAGTCAAGGCCTTATGCCAAGACTACAAATAATATTTTTTCAAGGCCTTGTTCCAAGACACTAGTTTGTCTCATGAGACCTACCGTTGCATCGAGGAGCTATAGAGGACTCCACCCGTCACTTACTAAGTCCAATGCATTCCTCATATGAAAAGGTTTAAACATAACATAAACATTCGTATCAAAACTAGCATACAAAATGTCAATACTTTATCCCTAAACCATGAATGGCATAAAAATAACACATCCATAGTAAAACATATCAAAAAACCTTCAATACAATATGGAAGATTTGTATCATAATAAATCATCTTTAAACAAGTTTAAAATCCATCAAAGGATGTTGACATAGATGAAAATGATTTGTAAAACTCTTTGAGAGAAATATCCCTTTTTCATGAAAACAATTAAAAGTCACACAATTTATAAAGGAATAAATTTAAAGACATTTTTGAATAAAGTTTTCCTATACCACTTTGAAACTTTTTAAAGGAATTAAAATTTTAAAAACATTCATGTCCATATAAATAAATCCTTAAAAACCATTTTGAAGACTTTGACATTAATGAGAAAGATTTAGAAGAATAAATATTTAAATCATTTGAAATGATGTTTTTGTAAAAAAGTTCCTTAAAATAATCCCTTTGAAAACTATTTCATGAAACATGGACATGGATAATAAATATTTCCCATTAGATACTTACGTAAAAACAACCTCGGATAATAAAGAGATTGTGAAATTAACCCTTACCAATTTGGTAACTTACGAAACATACACCCCATAAAAGAGGTATCATACAGTGAATATGTAAATACACATAAATTAAAGTGTATTACACAAAGAATACAATTATGGTCAGTAAATACACCACACAAAAGGTAATAGTGGCAATATGGAAAGAATCTCACGAGAATAAGGAGTGAGATAAAAACCTCTTACCTTGCACTTTCCTTTAGTCTAGGGTATGTTTAACCTCTTGTATGAAGACCGTAGTACGTTATTAAATTATACCAGAACCATATTAATATTTATGATATCATACATTATTAATTTATGACTTTTTAATACCCATTTAATAATAATTTCCATGTTAAATTAACATTTCGGGTAATAATCGCTTTCTTTATCGTACGTATTTTAACTTGTTACTCTTGATTGTATCACTTAGATAATGATTTAAATACTTCCAGAATATAAAACAAGATTTATATATCATATATATTTATAATATAAATATGTATAATATATATATATATATGAAATGGAAAACATCGTTTATGGAGACGGTAGTCCGTACGTACGCATAAACGATGTTTCTGTTTTCATAACGTATTGAACGGAACTAAGTGAATAAAATATATGTAAGTACATATATATATATATATATCTAGTAGAATTATTATTTCATATATTAAAAACATATTAGTAATATATATTTTTATAATCATCGATGAATGGTGAGTGTAGAAATGAATCTCATTGCGTCGTGGAGACGGTAATCCGTACGTACGCACGAGCGACAATGTCATTTACTTAAAGGTGTGGAATTGGATGGTATATTAATTTTACAGAGACATTATCATGTTATTTTAATTATTTATATACATATTACTAATAATTATATCCATCCAAATAACATAGTGTTGAATAACAAATTACACCACGGTGTGGAGACGGTAAGCCGTACGCACGCACGCATGGTGACATTATCATTCATAAGATGGATAGAATAATGAATATAGTTTTATAATATTTATAATAATGTCATAGTATATAGAAGATACTGGATTTATTATTTTATAATGGAAATAACAAATAAAGAAGAAGTGGAAGAAGAAAGGAACTTGAAAGAGGGTGGTGAAATCAATACCTCTTCTTCGGGTTCTTCCTTTTGATTTGATCAAAAGGGATACTTAGGTTGGCTTTCTGATCAAACTAAGGAATCTAGGTTGAAGTGAGGGAATTTGAGAGGATATTTTGGTAGGGGTTGGCCAAGCCAAATTGCTTTAGAGGTATGATTTTTAGAGAAGGGGAAGTGCCCTTTTATAAGAGGGGTGAGGGTCACTTTAGGAAAAGATTAAAGTCTTAATTTATTATACAATCATATTCAGTTTATAATGGTTCCAAATGAATTTATTTCTATAAATAGGTGGTTATGGGTATATATACTCTCAAAACATAGGTTTTATACAAGTTTAGGTTACCATTTTAACCTTATCATTTAGATTTAACTCTTAGTTAAATAGTTTAACTTTTACCACGTCTTCTTGTATTCTAACTATATATGGTTAATAAAAATACTCTAAACTTTAAAGAGAACCACAAGTGGCTCATTAATGACATATATAATATTATTTAAGCCCTTTTTCTGAACCGTACATTTTTTGGAATATTATATCAACCAATAATATAGTATTTGTTTTAAATATTAATTTATGTCAATTTTGACACTATTTGGTATTTTGTTTCTTTGAAAGTCATAACAACATAATTACTTCAAACAAGATACATTTAATCATACCTAACATGTCATAGGAACCTATAAAATTCGTGGATATCATAAAAACTTTGAAAGTATATTTATTTTAACATTTATAATACCATTTATTTGATTCTTTCATTAATAAGGTAATTATTGTATCATCATTGTGTCATAAATAAATTTAATTATTTAATGTCTAAAAATTATAAATAAAATACCATGATGTTTTAAATCTTTTTATCTTTATAATGAATATTTACTGTCGAATTTATCTTATCTTTAACCCTATATTAAAAATGGTTTATTTAATAAACTTTGAATTTAACACTTTAAACTCTTCTTTAAATTAAATAATAAAAAATGTCCTAATCTAATCCAAGTCTACATAAAGGTTCATCTTTTATTCCTATGTTTTTTTATTGAATTACACTTATCCAATATAATTAGGACATGTGTTAGGGTAATAATAATATCATTTTTATTCTTAATTACCCTATTTACTTTTAACTGTGGTAAATAAAAGTAAAAAGATACTATTCACCAAAAAATATTTTTATCTTATTGAAACACATTTTACTCCTTGATATTAACCGTGTCTCTCATATTTTCTAAATTTAACTCAAAGAAGCGGTAAAATTAAGTTTTATGTGAATTTAAAAATTCTCCTAGGAGGTGGGTAAAAGACGGTGAAAAGTTCAATAAACTTTTTATATATCTAAAATTATTATTAATTGACTCTAATTAATTACATTGAACTTATGTAGGTATTATGTATCTATTTTGACCTAAAATAATTTTAAATAAAATAAATAATTATTTAAATAAAAATTTTGTTTTAACCGATAACTCCGTGTTTTTCACTATTCATCAAAAATTAAAATTTTTCAGAAAAATACCAAAAATTTACCCTAAGATAATTTTGATATTATGAATTCAATAATGAAGTTGATTTTACCAAATTCAAAACATAGAAGTTTCATTTGTTAATTTAAAATTAATTCCCGCTGTCAAAACCAAAAGGTGTATTTTTAAGAAATAATAACTATCCAAAGTTTGACACTTGTTTATGTCCAATTTCAAAGTGAAATTACTTAAAATGACCATCATTGGATTAAATGGTAAAAATATAATCTATTTATACTTAAAAACCATTAAAATGTATAAATTAACACTATAAATTATTTTGATTAAAAAAGATGTTTTCAGTTAAAATATAGTATTTTTCACTATTCACCCAAATATGAAAGTTATCAGAAAAACACAAAAACTTTATTGAAACTAAATCATTGTGTCCCGATTCTTAAGAAGAAGTTTATTTTGTCAAATTGAATATATAAAAGTTTCAAATATTGGATTTAAAAAGGCTTCGCCATTAAATGGCGGTAAAATTGCAATTTTTGAAAAATATTTCTCTAATCTAAAAAAATATATTTGTTCTTACATTATGTCCAAGAAACTAATAATATGGATTCTAAAATTATAAGGATTATATAAAGTTCAAAATTCAGTTAATACTATTCATAAATGTTTTGAACGGCTAGTTTGGTAAGTCATGGTGCGCTAAAACATGGTGTTGCGTTAGTGAAAGTTATTGAATTACTTTGAAGAAATAACGTACTATGAAATCTTGTGGTGTTAAAAATTAGGATAGAATTGAGGTTCTCTCAAATTATTTTCTCTATCATTTAATTTTTTGTCACAAAATCTAGAAATGCTTCATTTTTAAAAACATCCTGCAAAAAAATCTCAACTTTGGGCAAGTGATGTTTGGGGAACTTCTAGTATTGGCAGTGTGTGTTTATGTCACAAATATGGAAGCATATAGTGAATTGAATGAGGTTACCAAAAAGATGAAAATAATTTTAGTGATTGGATGGATCTAAATATTATAATAAAAATCATGAAATCCTCTATGAATAGTTAAAGTAACCAACTATGCCCCTAGATGCTTCCTCCATGGCACAACTATCTCTGTCAATGTGGTTTTTCTATAAGAGCCAGTCTTATAAGAAATGACATGGCCATAATGGTAGAAAAAAATAGGAAGATAAACCTTTACTAAGGCCCAAGTTGGATTTGACTCTCTGAGACTTCATTCCTTTAGTTCCAAAAGAACGGGTTCCACCCCACCAAAAGGTTCCACAAGTGTTGACTGGAGAGACAAAAACCTCATGAGAAGATAAATTGATCATCAGTTCCATTAACATCGTTGTCTTAATGGATAACTTCTCCGATGATAAGTATGTCTATGAACCCAAGTTCCCTACACCAAGTTAGGGAATAATTGGAATATTTCAAAAGTGATGAGGGTGTATGGGAAGATACATTTGGGGAGAAATCAGTAATCCATCTGTATCCCCACTCAGACCATTTGTTCTTCTAAAACTCATAGTAGAACCCTGTAGTGGGCCTAGAAGGAGCATGAATGTTCCCACACATATTACAAGAGTTTCCCCATCCTAGTCATCCTAAAAGATTAAATATAGGGGATTCTATCTCCAAATCAACCTTGGAATTCATACAAACCTTGTTGAACCAATCCTCCAAGGATAGGAGCACCTTCAACTCCTACTCTAAGGGATAATCTACCTACATCAATAAATTTAGTTCTTAAAGCACCCACAAAATGTAATCCTGATACTGAGGATCACAATCCTCTCACCTATAAATAAAACATTCCAATAAAATTATCATTGGTCTCAGAAAAGTTTACAATCTTGGATGCTTTATGTATATTATAGGACCTCCATATTGCAATCATAAATCATTTAATAACCCCTCTAGACTTTGATGTTGAAGTGGCTATTTCTAAAATATATTGTGAATAGGTAGATCCTTTAGAAGTATACAAAATCATTTCCTTCATGGAGCAGGAAAAATATTTTGTTATACAGGGGCTAATCAAACCCTTTTATGTGTATGAGAAAATAAATGACATTGATATCTGATAGGATTTCATTAACAATGACTTCGGAGTTAACCTCATTTCGATCTAAACAACTATTCTTCTAGGTTACAACTAGGCCCACTTGTCCCCTTCATCTATAACACTTGGGTAATAAAAAAAGATAAAAAAATCCCCATAACATGATCACGATCAAGGAACAGTTTGGGGACCTTGTATTTAACTCATAATTTGTGGATGTTTGGTAAGATACAACTTTCAATGTTTTTTAGGAAGGATTTTGTTTCCTCGGAATAAAAAAATCCCCTCGACATACTACCAATGCCTCAAATATTTCATTATTGGTAAAATTGGGCCGGTTTTATGGTGAAAAATCCTCATTTGAATACTGTGAAACATAGTATATTGATACAAGATTCCACCAAAGGGAATGGAAACAACCCACGACTAATAGTGTCTCTCTATTCACTACCTCAAATGGTCTAGAAATGACCACGACCAATCCCATCAAGTAGCTTAGTGAATAATATGTGCTACCCATCAGTCATAGTGAAATAATGGGACAAAATTGAAGAATATATTCAACAACCATCATAATACCATCGTGGAAATTGAGCTTAACAATATTAATAATGTCACTGACTCTCCATATGATGGTAAAAACTCAGATGAAAATGACTCATTACAACCCCTAAGTTTCGAAAAATACATGTCTCATCAGTTGAGTTAGAAGAGGTCATTTTGTATCCAATATATGATGAATATACTCCTTATATATCCCTCATTCCATCCCCTCTAGAACTTTAAGGAGACCCCATGTCATCAACTTAGTCAGAGGAAGTTTCTTTACCTTTCAGATATAAAAATTTCAACTCCTATCCTAACCATAGAGAGCCTCCTTCATTACCTACTTCCCCAAATAGTATGTTATAATTGAAATGGAATAGGAATAGGAAGAGTGAGAGGATTCAGACCTCAGAAACTCCCCTCTAGCATTCTAGAAAGTTTTCTCTACCACTATTGGGAAACTCAGACAAATAAATATGCATATAGAGGAGGGCCCACATCCTGATGTAATTAGTGTGGCCATGTATTATGAACAATAAGAGGTATATACGTCCTTCATGATGAAACATTGAGACATTTTTACTTGTAATTACATAGAACTTATAGGCATCAATATTGAGGTGGCCACTCACCACTTGGGGTTGCTATAAAACCATCGAGGATAAAAATAGGCAGCCATAAGGGAAAACTCGAATCATGACACCAGTATTAAGGCAGAAGTTGACAATATTATCAAGGACTATTTCATTTAGGAGTTTAGTATCAAATTTTTTTTATTAAATATATTCCTAGCAATGATGAAGAATGGGAAAATTAGAGACTGTTTCAGCTTTGGTGATCTCAACCTAAACTATTTGAAAGATGATTTCCTAGTCTTGATTATAGAGCTCCCGATTGATACAATGGATGACTATCAATAACTATCCTTCATGGATAGTTTTTCATGGAATAATAAAATACAAATGAACCAAGAAAATTAAGAATTCACCACCTTCACCCCCCAGGGAGTATTTTTCTATCACAAAATTCCCTTTATCTTGAAGAATGTCGATGATAGACATCAACGTTCCATGCATCACAATTCAAATACTTTTTGGGATGGTTTTTCAAATTCTATTTGAATGAATTGGTGGTTAATTCTTGATAGTGTGATCACCACCTGGATGATCCTAATCACTCTTTCAACAAACTATGACCACATACAATGAAGATGAAACCCCTAAAATAGGCCTTTGAAGACACTACAAAAAAAATTATTAGCTTCATAGTGTGCCATAATACCATTGAAGTAAAACCTGGTAAGAAAAAGGATATACTCAATATATAACTACCTCAGAACCTCGTATATTTGATGGGTTTATAGAGTAACATTTCTTATATTCAGTTCTTTATATCCATCCTTATACGAAAGTGTTTTCCCTTCATGAGGATAATGAAAAAGGGGGTCACATATCAGTGGATTGATGATGTCCATTAGTCATTTTACATTATTAAGAAATATCTCTTGAGACCACTAGTGTTGATGTTAACTATTGAAGGGAAGCCCCTAATTCTGTATGTGACAGCCATGGAATCCTCACTAGGAACCTTCCCCATATAAAAGAATCATTATGGGAGGGAAAAAAACTTTTACTATATCAATCAAACCATGATCAACACCGAGAATTATTATTCATATTTCAAGAGGAGATACCTGTAATTAATCATCACGATTCAGAAGATAAGGCACTACCTACAACACCATGAGGTTTATTTTTTCTCTCACAACAAGCTACTTAAATACATCCTCTGTCATTATATGTTGTCTGGATGTTTTTCATGGTTGGAGATGATCATAAAGGATCTGGACATTCAATTCATGCCTTAAAAAGTGATAAAAGGCCATGATTTTGCATATTTCCTTGCAGAACATCCATTTGTTAAAACAATGTCATTAAATACTAAATTTCCAGATTAATTGATCTTTTTTATTCAATAAGACCCCCATATATGGTATATATTTTGTGATAGTGTGTCCAAAATCACAATAAGGAAGATAATGGGGGTACCCAAGCTCAATAAAATTTGGTTGGGATTCCTTATCATCTCTTTAGAAAAGATAGTCTTGCTGTAATGCTTGTTATTGTTAGAAGGATATACAATCAACGAGGAAAAATATCATGGACATCATCACAGAGCTATAACTAGCACCCCAAATTCCATTCAAACACTTGAAGGTGAATGGTGATTCAAAGTTATTAATCATGCAGATTAGTAGGGATTATTCTATCATAAAGAAGAAGATAAACCCACTAACTAACTATATTCAAGGGATAGTGGAAGAATTCCTCTTAGAGATAACATTAACTCACATCCTATGATCTTAGAATACCTAGGAAAATGCATTGTTGAATGCAGATATATATTTGAAAGATCCATATTAGAAAGAAATAGTCATCAGTATTTCACACCACTAAATGGTCTCACATTTTGTTCTTGTCTACATCAATGAAATCAATGAGGTCAAATCAATCCTCAAACTAGACACCCCTACCACTATTTGGATGAAACCCATTGTGAACTACTTCCAAAATGGAGGGCTCTTATTAGATAGAGATAGAAAATATAAAACATGATGTTGAATGACCAAGTTTACTTCTTTTAACATCCAAAATCATAATAATGTTCTATATAAATAAGTATTTTATGGGAACCATCATAGGGGTATTGATAGAAAATAGAATATTTTTGTAATGAAAGAATTATGTATGAGATATTTTTGTTCCCAACTATTAGGGTTCAGGATTTCTAATCAGAACTGAATTATTGTATATTTCTAGCCTTCAATTATGTAGGACTGTAAAATATTAATTAAAAAGTTCTATTCCAACCAAGTGCATGATAAATTCATCCATCAACCCCAAATTTTACTACACACTTACAAATACTCTTGGACATTTTCTATATTGGGAATGGATGTTGTAGGACTGATTCCTTTATCTATGGACAATCAGTTCAAGTACATCCTTGCAACTATCAACTTATTCTCCAAATGGGCCGAGGTGACACCCATCAAAGCAGTCAAGACCAAAATAATTTTCATCTTTTTTATAGCCAAAATCCTTATCATATTTGGTTTCCCTCATACAATAATGATGGACAATGTCACAAATTATGTTTACTAAGTTGAAGAAGCTATGTCAGGAGTATTATATCAAATCCAACCAATCCTATTGATATCATGCAACATCCAATGGATAGATAAATCACTTAAATAATAACTATTAAGCATACACATGAAGATGGTGTATTAAGGTAAAAATTATTCTCCTAACAATCCCTTTCAAGCCTTGTGGGTGGATCACGTATCAATTCACTATTCATTTCCACCCTTACACCACTGTATTAAACTAGGTTTGTATTAAAATTAAAAATAAAATAAAACATTTAACTTCATGTCTGATTCAATAATTTAATATTTATCACTCTTAAAAAAGATAATTTTATTTTTTTGATGATTTCATTGTAGGTGGAGATGATTTGGAGAGTCCACAATGAAATTAAATAAAAACATGTCCAATCTGCAAAAGAGGTCAAGCATGCATGTGGATATCGTTTTTTTTTAATGGATAATACATACATCCATTTGGGATGAAACTTGGTGGACGAGTGAAAAAATTTGTGGGGAAAAAATCCTTAAAAGACCATGGATATGCAATTCTGAACGAGGAACATTAGACCACCCTTATGTATTTTGACCATAACATGGGCCTCATACCTTCAATTAGGATAATTCCACTTTCATTGGATATATAACTCCAATTTCCACCTCACTAATAAATTTAAGGATAATTTAATGTGTTTCATTCATCCAACCAACAAAATCATCATGGTATAAAATTATATAATGAACAACACACCAACACCCATTGAGCATTGAAATTTCATATATCCAACATACCAAATTTCTAATTAAAACAACTTCATGGATTATTGGAACATTTGGGATGTCCAAGGTAAGGGTGATCCAAATTTTATAGCTTTAACCATCAATTGTCCTCATATTCTACATAATGTACTTCTAAACCTCTTCATGATCAATTTAGGGGGTGTTCTTTATTGCAATCATGAGCTCCATGTTTGTAAAATTTGGAGCGAATTTGAATTTAAATGTTTTTTCTATTGTTATTAATTTCTAACTATTTATTTTTCTTTTATTTTGTAATGATATAATAAAAATATAAGGAACAATAATCCTAATTCTTTCACTCATAAACAAGATCTTGTGATGATTTGAGCGTGTTTTCCTCTTTTCTCAAATCTTGTATTTCATGAGTGTGCTTTTGGATTTTTTTCATTTGATGAAACCCATAAGGTAAAACCCATGATTATTCATGTTTTTTTAGAAATAATTTGAGATAGACCCGAATCTAGACATATCATCACATTGTTGATGTGATTATTTGATTGATTTTGAATCTTACATTGACATAATTTTATTGGTTGTGAGTGTTCATTAGTAATAAATACAATTAATTGATAAAATACTAGATGGTATCCTAGTAATAACTCACATACAATACTTGTTTCAATTTTTATAAATCAAGGAATCAATAATCCTTCCCATTTTTCTTGAGAGCGATGACAGTTTCACATTAATGGAAACTCACATGATTTGATCATAATTTCTCTAACTCATTTCCATCACATAGTAAAATAGTTTCAATATCTATTTAAAGATAATAAACCCCCTAAATACTTCATCAAATTATTTATTTCATTAAAATTTAATCAAAAAACTTCTTCTTTGTTTTATTTGTTTTTTTTTGTGTTTGTTCTGTCTCTATATCTATCTCTATTCTTCTCTTCTTCTCTCTAATTATGTCATATATAATTATATTTTATTTTATCAATTCATTATACTTAATTGTTTTTGTTTTATTAATATTAATTTATAAAATAAATGAAAATAAAAATAAAAAAACAATCAAATCGGATATTATTATTGCAGGAAAGATATGGAAAAGATATATTACTTGAATTTGACTCAAAAATTGAAAATTAACTTCAATCACAACGTATTTAATCAAGATTATGACATTAAATTATCACTGAGAAACCCATTGTGGAACCCAAAGTGGTCCTAAACCAACATAATGATGAATCAAATCATGTTCCATGAAACATGGTTTAAAATAACCTAAACTTAAAAGAACTTACCACCCTGATGTGGAGTAACCACCCACTTGCACCCAATACCCATGTAAGCAGCCAAATTTTAGATGAGATTAGGCCACAACAACCTCCTTCTTAAATTCAATGGTCTTCCTAGTGAGGACCCTCAAAAACATATTGAGGAATTTTATATAGTGTTCTCCACTATGAAACCCCAAAATTTGAATGACGACCTCATTATGTTTAGGGACTTCCCTTTATCCCTTGATGGTGTATCCAATGAATGGATATACTATCATCCAACAAATATTTTAGGCTGGAATGACCAAAAAGAACAATTTATAAAGAATTTATTCCTTTCCTCCAGAACTGCATCAATTAGAAAAATAAATATATGAAATTAGACAATCACAAGTAGAGTACCATCATGAATCTTGGGAATGATTCAAAAAATATTGTTCAAGTTTCCCAGATCACCAAATTATTGAACAATTGGTAGTTCAATACTTATATGAGGGACTTGTATTCATGGATCCTAGAATGATAGATAATGCAACTGAAGGTTTCCCTGTTGATAATTCTTCTTCTTATGCTTGTGACTTAATAGTGAACATGGATCAAAATGCACAATAATTTGGTACATGATAAATTACACCAACCTGATGAGTTCATGAGGTAATTCATTCATTCCAAGAACAAAAGGTTGATAATAAAATTAATGGGATGATTACCCTTATAAGAAAACTAAAAAAAGAATAAGGTAATTCACACTCTCCACTCATTCCATTGAGTTGTGGTATTTATTCTGTTAACACTCATTTTTTTTCCAGTGCCTGCAAATTCAGGATTCATCTGAGTATTTTACAATAATATTTATAGGGTGTGTATTCCAAAAACCACCAGACATCAATAAAGAACTATTCAGGACAAATGAAAACCCTGGGTAGAAAGCTCAACCACATCAATAACATAGAGGCCACCTGAGCTACCCTAAACTGAACTCGTATCAACAAGGACTATGTATCAAACATTTTTATCCTTCATCATCTTGAAACAATCCCAATCTACCAAAATCTAAACAAATACTCAAGGATATAGTGATGAAATTGGAAACCCAAAACCTACAGTTCTAACAAACCATGAAATCATCTATTCAAGACCTGTAAACTCATGTGGGTGAATTGAAAAACACCATTGGTGATATAAAGATGGAAGGTTCTAGACAATTACTATCACGGCCTATTTCTAATCCAAAGTAAAAATGTAATTTATGTTCAATCACACATCATAGTGGTAAATAATTTTTTTCTTCCAATGATTCTATACAACATGTATGCACCCATATTGAAAAATCTATTTCTCTACACATAAAAAATTTCTAGTGAATAAAAACAAAAGTAAAAGGGTAAAAAAATATTATTGAGGATTCCCCTAAACAATATAGCCCTCCTCATTTCCCTTAAGGTCACTCTAAATCTAAGAAATTTTATGATAATGATATTGATAAAGAAATAATGGATGTATTGAAGAAGGTACAAGTTAACATTCCTTTATTGGATGCATTTAAAAAAATTCCATGCTATGAAAAATTTCTTAAAGAACTTTTCACCCATTGACAATGACTAAAGGGTAATGAGATAGTCAAACATGGAAGGAATTTATCTTCTTTGATACAACCAGTGATGCCAACCAAATGCAAGGATCCATTCACTTTAACATTTCTTTTCACCATATGGGAGACATTATATTTTGATGCCATTATTGATTTAGGTTCATCAATTAATGTAATTCTTTACTCCATGTATAATTTCATGTAGGATTGATAGCTTCAACCAATGGATATCACCATGAAACTCTTTAGTCGGAGTACAAAAAACCCATAAAGAGTAATATTGGATATCCTATTAAGAGTAAATAATATCATCTTCCCTGCATACTTCTAAATTCTTGAGATAGAAGATTCCCAATAAAAGGAAATTCTTCTCTCATATTTGGAAGTCCATTAGTTAAAATAAAAAAGATGATCATCATCATTCTCAATGGAACACTGCCCATGGATTTCAGTGGTGAAAAGTTAAGTTTCAAAAATCAAAATTTTATAAATAACTATTTTGAAGATAACTCCCCTAATCCTATATATTCAATGGAAGTGGAATCTAATGACACACACACACACACACACATCATTCTCTCCTCAGGCAGTACTCTGGTTCACTTTGATCTTCTTTACTCTTGTATTATTTGAGTTATGATTCATGTTTTGAGTGTTGTGTGGGTTTTGATTAGTTTAAATTGTGTTCTCTAAATGCTGAGTGTGTTCATTATGAGGTACTCATAACCATCGATCATTCTAAAAATCTCATTTACATTGATTCTCTTTCATTAGAGAATAAATATAAGAATATATATAGGTTCATGGACCTCACTCCACCTAAATCCCAACCCTGAATCCAAAAAAAACACTGGTTATTTAATTGAAACAACTTCTATTTAATTTAATATATTCTTATTTTGAGGGTATTGACCAATTTACCATAATTATTTACAATAACCTCTCTCCATAGTATGAATCAAAACTTAAAGACCTTTTAAGAGATATTAGTTGTGTGATAGGATGGACATTGGATTATATTCCCAAGACTATCCCAAAAAAATTTATGCATCGTTTACTTTTATATGAAAAGGAAAACCCAATAAAGAAATATCAATTCTAGTCTTCCCCCATCTTTAAAGTTTTAAAATTTTAAGTTTGTAAAATGATTGCTTCCAGGATGATTTATCCCATATCTGATAGTAAGTGGGTTATCCCAGTGAAAATTGTGCTTAAAAATAGAATAAAAAAAGTTTGAAATGAAAGGAATGAATTGGTTGAAAAACATGTTCTAATTAATTGGAAAGCCTTTATTGAATACCATTGACTAAATCCAGACAGACGAAAGGACCATTTTCCTTTACCTTTCATTGACCAAATTTTAGAATGGTTAGCTGGTGAGTCTCATTATTGTTTCCTTTATGGATATTCATGTTATTTTTTAATCCATATAGAACCTAAGGATCAATAAAATAAAACATTTACCTATCCATTTGAAACATTTTTATACAGGAGGATTCATTTTGGTCTCTGTAATTATGCTTGTAATTTTCAGTGATCTATGTTGAGTATTTTTTCTGAGTACCTTGATAATTTTTTGACGTTTTTATGGATGATTTCCCAATTTATGGATCTTTATTTAATGACTTTTTGGTAAACCTATGTTCTTTACTCCAACATTACATTGAAAAATACCTCATATTAAATTGTGAGAAATAAAATTTCATGGATGAGTGGGGGATAGTTCATTGGAATGTTAATTAAAATGAGGGAATTCAAGTTGATAAATCAAAATTTAAATTAATTTCATCAATTCCATGTGAAAAATTTGTTCTTTATGTGCTATCATTCCGGAGTCATACTGTTTTTTAAGGATGATTCATTAAAGATTTTGTAATATCTCACTTCCCTTGTCTAAATTGTTATAAAATGAATCTTTTTTTTATAAAAATTTCTAGGAT
This sequence comes from Viscum album, assembly GCA_963277665.1. Classification (NCBI taxonomy): domain Eukaryota; kingdom Viridiplantae; phylum Streptophyta; class Magnoliopsida; order Santalales; family Viscaceae; genus Viscum; species Viscum album. The sequence goes on from OY728159.1 coordinate 494,674,343, forward strand.
GAATTTTATTTAATAAAAATAACTCTCCATTACCTCTCATCATCCAACCACTATGGTGGTATCTCCACTTCAAACCTATGTTCAATGCCTATAACTTTGCAGTTTGGGCTGTTTTATAACAAAGGTTTGAGAAGTCTACTCTTGTCATTATGTATGCCTAAAGTACTATTGAAAATGACCAGGAAAACTTCATGATCACTGAAAAAGAACTTATTCCTATTTTTTCCTTGGAAAAAATCCATTCATATCTTATTGGGTCAAAAATAATTTTGTTTTTTTATAATCCTTCCCTATGTTTTATCCTAAAGAAACCTAAAGCTAAGCCCTGCCTCATTCTATGGGTGCTCCTACTCCAAGAATTTTAACTTGAGATTAAAGATAATAAAGGATTGAAAAATGTGGTAGTTGACCAAATTATTTGGATTTCCCCACAATTGGACTATCATGTTTTCCCATCCCTCCCAATTTGAGAATTATTTCTTCATGAGAACCTTTGTGATGTTGGGGACCATACCACATGGTATACAAACATTTTCAATTTTCTAGAAGCATATTGATTCCCCACTAATTTCAATAATTCACAATCCTAGATACTAAATAATGATTAATTATAGAACATTTGTGATTTCCTATATTTTTGAAGAAATTTTTGTGACCAAGTTGTTCGTCTGTGTTTCCCAAACCACGACTTCACCTCTATTTTGAGATTCTACCACTCTTTAGATTATGGGGTACACTATGCCTCTAAATTTATGTCTCTAAAGATACATAACTCTAGAATTGATTTCCAAAAATTGAATATGGATGCCTGTCAGTTTTCTAAGTTATTCACATGATGTCAATTCATAGGGAATATCTCAAAGAGGATTGAAATTCCCCAACAACCCGTGTTATTTTGTGAAATCATTGATGCTTGGGGAATTCAATTCATGGGTCCTTTTTCAAATTATTTTTTATTTTTGTACATATTACAAGATATTTTATATGATTCTAAATTGGTAGAATAAAAGGCTAATATGAACGATGACTCTCAGGTGGATTTTGATTTTGTGAGGTCCTATATTTTCAGCTGGTTTGGTTTTCCAAGATTCATCATTAGTGATCAGGTTTCGTATTTTTGAAATCATAACATGAAAATATTTATTTGTAAGTATGGGTTTGTTCAGGAAGTATCTAGTGCATATAACCCCCAAACTAATAGAAAAGATGAAATCTCAAATTAGGAAGTCAAGATAATCTTGGAAAAAATGGTGTAGCCTCATAGGAAATATTAGAGTTTATGCTCGAATGATGCACTTTGGTCATGTTGTACAACTATTAAAACCCCAACCATAATGTAACCATATAGAATTTTTTTTGGAAAGGCTTTTCACCTACTATTGGAGGTAGATAATTTTTCATATTAGACTGTTAAAAAATGTAATATGAATCTATCAGATGTAGGTGAGCAGAGGAAGTTGCAGATTCAAGAGTTGGAAGACAATAAATGTGATGAATATGAGAACTACTAAATTTAATAATAAAAGACAATGACTATCCATGATGGTATGATTCATTAGTGGAGGTTTCATACTAGTGATAAGGTCCTCATGTAAAATTTTGGGAAAAATCTCCACCCTAGTAAGCTTTATTCCCTATGGACCGAACCTTACACTATTAATAATTTTTAACCTTTTATTTTTATACAGGTTTTTCATGAGTTTGGTGAATGAATAATTACTATTAATAGAAAGATAGTTAAACACTTATATGATGATTTTGTAAAGAATTAAATGGAGGAAATCCCCCTTTAATAATAAAATTACCAATGTAACCCAGAAGATTTTATTCTTCCTTAATACATTCTCTTTTATTATAGTGAGGAGATTACACACTCTAGTTTGGGGGTGGGTTAAATTCTTGTGTTCATTATGATTTTCATCATATTTATTTTTTATTCACATTTTTCTATTACAAAATAGTATTTTTACTTTTCCCCACCTTGTTGTGTTCATTTTGATTTTCATTATCTTTCTTCATTCACCGCTTCTTCACTTGTTGCATAGTGTTTTTCCTTCCACCACTCTTTTTCTCACATAATAATGTAACTTACTAAAAAATCATGTCAAAATTCATGATTCCAAGTTATTTTAACATTTAGTGAAAATTTCTATCAGTTATGTAATGAATGTTTTCATGAATTTAACATTGGGGATTGATTTTTAGTAAATTTCTTTTTAGTAGATGATATTAATGGTTACATCTCTATGAAAACTATGTGATGATTGATATGCTTTGTGTGAGTAGTTTATGGGATGTGGTTCCACATAATATTTCTGAACATATTTTCATCCAACCATGAAGTTTGAATATTTACTAATTAATAGAAGGAATATATATGTTAGGTTAATATTTCTCATCTTTCTAAGATGATTTTTCTATAAATTCATTCCTTATCTGATTTGTTTCATTATTGTACCGGATTGAACTTTGCATGTGCACATGTTATCCTATTATTGTATGCCCTTAAAAATTAAAAAAGAACAAAAACACAAAAATATGGGTTGTGTCTTGGTTAGGTCAAAAAACCCTCTTCCTTGACCTTTGATCTTGTTATAACTATTGCAATTAGTGTCTTGAGGATATCAAAAAGGGTTTGAGATATGCATGTGAGATTTATTACAAGTGATACTCTTGAAAATTATCAATAAATGAGGGGAATGAGTAAATGTAAAACATATGGGGATATCTAGGTCAAGAGATTAAGGTTTTACTTACAGGAATAATTAAGTGTTTGGGCCTTGAAATATTATTGAAAAGGATGTAGGAAAGGTTTTGTGGAATGAATTAGGTAAGAAGAAAAATGTTAAAGTCACCTACATTTACAGGATAAAAATTTGAAATAATATCATGAAATGGTTTTCACACACACACACGTGAAGATTTAGTGTCATGGTTGACTATTTAATTACTTTATCAAATTGTTATAAGAAAACTCATTCAATTTTATTTTGATACAATTTATGAGACATAATTTTCCATGATCATTAGGAATGACTCATTGGTGTGCTTTTTTATTTAACCAAATTTATACAATGAATAAAAATTTCATTGAATGTCAAATCATCATGAACTTGGGAATATCTCAATGCATTATTTTTTTGAAATGTGACTTTTACTAAGAGTGAAACTATTTAGGTGTGGGGTGTGATTGTGTAGAGATTAACTATTCACTTCCACCCTTACACTATTATATTAAAATAGTTTTGTGTTGAAAATTATGAAAATATTAACACATTGAAATGTATATATAATTAAATAATTTAATATGTATCACTATTACAAAGGGTAATATCACTTTTTTGGATGATTTCATTGTAGGTGGAGGTGATTTGAAGATCTTGTGTTGTAATTCCATCAAAACCGGCCCAAAATACACAAGATCCCAAGCATACATGTGGAATTTAAATTTTAGTGTGGATGATCTGTGTATTAATTTAGGTTGAAACATGGTGTAATAGTAAAACAATGTGTGGGATACATTACTCTAGAATAGAATGGAGACTAATTCTGCCATTTGGGTTCCCAAAAGAGGTCCAAATTGTAAAGTAATTCTAAGTGAGCCAGATTTGACGACCCTTCTTTATTTGGTTCATAACATGGGACTTAGACATCCAATTGGACAATTTTTACTTTAATTCTATAGATAAATTGAAGTTACACCTCACCACATAATTTCATAAAAATTGAATGTGTTTTGTTTAGACAACAAGAATAATAAACTTGGTGGAATAATCTATCATGAATAACTCACATACACACATAGAACATTTATTTTCTTGGATCCAACTTTCCAAATTTTCCTTTAAATCACTCCATTTCTCATTGAAAATTTTGTAACAATCAGCAGTAATGGTGACTCATATTTTATATAATTATCCACTCATTTAATTATTCTTCTATATCATGCTATTCTAAACTTATAAGTGATCAACTTGGGGGGTTTTCTTTGTTGTAATACCAAGCTCCATAGTTATAAACATTCTAAGGTAATTGAATATCTAGGTTTATTTTCTATTTTTATTCATTTCTAATTTTTTAATTTTTTATTTATTCTTGTATGATATAATACATTTCAAAGGAACAAGAATCCTCATGTTTCAATGAATAAACTAGATATTATGATGATTTCAGTGTGTTTGCCTCTTTTCTCACCTCTTCTCTTTCATGACTATGCTTATGGATTGGATAATTTGATTAAATCTAAAAGTTATAACCCATGATTATACATTTTTATATTTTTAGAAAAATCTTGATATTTACCAAATATGGATATATCATCATGTTGTTTATGTGATTCTTTGATTGAGTTTGGTTCTTACATAGACATAATTTTATTGATTGTGAGTGTTCATAGGTAATCAATATCATTTATCAATAAAATCCTATGTGGTAACCTAGTAATAACTAAAAAAATACCCTAGTTTTAGTGTGTATAAATAAAGGAATAAATTATCCTTCTTGTTTCCCTTGAATGTGATGATGGTAGAGTATCAAGAGACACTCACCCATGTTAATGATGATGTATCCAACTCATTTCTCACACTTTTTAATATAATTTATTTTTCTATTTTAAAATCATAAAACCCCAGAAACCTGATCCCAATATTTATTTCATAAAAATATAATTAAAACCTTCTTTTAAAATTAATTATCTAAGGCTCTGTCGAGAGATGACCTAGATCCATGTTTCCACAACGATCAACTATTTATAGATGATAAATCTAAAAAACATTTGGATGAATTTAAGTGACTTGAGTAGAAAATAATGAAGAAATTGCATCACTTAGTGTTCCATAATAATTGGATATCACAATATTTAAACAAGAAAGTTCACCTCCACTCGTTTCTCCAAGGGGAGCTGGTACTGGTTCTTAAAACCCTGATAATACAAGGGAAAAAACCTCTAATGTTTGAGCCAAAGTAAGAGGGAACATATTATATATACATGGTCCTCTATAATGGAGCTTATTCCCTAATCTCATCGTATGGAAATATTATTATGGCCTCTAACAACACAATATACCTTAATAAATTCTTTGTGTGATAATGACACCATTATTCATGTTGCATGATGATAAACTGTATAACACCCACCTCCTGACCTTATGATGTTAAATTTTAGGGATTCCATTCATCATTGTTTCATGATGTTAAACTCCATCACATCATGTCCCTCTATTAATAACCATAAAGGAACATATTTTCCTTATCTCGTAATGATAAACTGTGTGACATTTGGGTCCTTGATGAAAAATCATAAAAGGAATAACTTATGGTCCTAGTCTTATGACCCAACACTATGAGACATCATAGTCTAAGTTAGAAGACTCTAAACTAAATAGACTAGCATCATAGTCACAAAATATTGAACTGTATGAAAATTTTCTTACTGTATATTGTAAAACTTCATGGTTCGCATCCTTGTTACCTGACATTAAACTATGTTACATTTCAATCTATGCTTGAGTGGATAACAATCTTGGGTGTTGATCTCCCACCACACCCTTATTCAAGAAATACATTTGGATTCATTCCTACCATAATTGGATACTTAGTGACTCCTAGATCCTATTCCCTGGGCCCATACATGAATCAAAAAAATACCCCTCTCATGCATACAATAAAAGATCTATCCGGGACACCTCAATTCCAGTTCTCATATTCAAGGTCCCACCATAGAAATAGAAATATCCCTCTATTAAATAGAAAAAAATATATATCTGGGGAATCCACACTCCATGGATAATACCAATCTAAATGATTCCCCAAAGCTCAAATATATTCCTTCCAAACATAAAACTCATTGTCTTGGTATTTTTTTGACCTCCGTAAATTTCTTTGAAAATTGGTGATACTATTAGATTTTTAAGGAAACCTTTGTTTGACTATGAATTGATACACTCTGGTTGGAATTGTATAATTCTCCCACCAAAAGGGTTTTCAACCATAGATTTTTTTCATACTATTCATTAATACACTACACTCTTCCTTAAAAAATTTCTCGTGAAAGGGATTTTAAATTGGAGGAACATTCATCCCTAGGAGACACCTCTTCTATCTTTATAAGACTCAAATACATTGTGTTGTGAAATATCTTTTCGAATGTTGGTATACGGTCATTCCTTAAATGTTTTTGTCCCATACCAATTCTCTTGATTCAGGAATCCCCAATACCATGGTTTACATTTTCCTTCTTCATATTCAAATTATGTCTTGATATTCTTGGCTTGTTAAGAGTTATATCCCTAATCATTTCCATGACATTTGGTCCTAGTTGTATAACCTTAAACTACAGGACATCGTGCCATCCTAGTCACATGAAATTAACCTATATGACATTGTATTTAGTTCATAGAATTAAAATTTAATATTACACTGTGTATTAAGCATAGGATGCCCTATGAAACCATCTCGGGAAGCCTCATCTCACAAAAATGACATGCCTCACATATAAAAATTCCATAAATTCCAGAATGGGGCTTCATACCTCCATTTTATTTTTAGGTAACCTTCATCATTACCACATGATGCTAAAATACATGGTTAACATCCCTCATACTCTTATTCAAAATCCTATTACTATGTACAACTTGATTCTCATTCTAGTGAGATACATAGAGACACCCTAATATTATATCCTAGTCTAGAAAACATAAGATCAAATGTCCATATTTCCCCTTTTTTAATTATCTCTACGTGGTTGAAGAAACATTTTTCACTCATTTTTCTCATACCGATCATAGATCATGTGGGATTAAGAGTTTTTGTAGAGGATTCCTTGTATTATGAAGGTATACCAGTTCACATAAGGGTTAACATGGTCTTGGATGCAATACATTAAAAGGCACACTAATCATCCTTATCATATGATGTTAAACTACATGGTTGAAAACACTTTTAGGACATAAGTTAAAGAACTACAAATGGAATTATTCTCATATCAATGGCAAATTTATTGGCACCTAAAACTCATGTCCTAGTCAAGCTATAATATGAGAAAATTCCCCCCATCCACCTATGTATGAGACAGATCTATACAGGAGGGTCTAGTACGAGTTCTCACCCTACTCATGATCCCATATAAAAAAATTCCTTCTCCATAGAAGAATTTGATTAGTGTGGGGAATATTTTCAAGAACTATGTGTGGCTTAATTTTCACTTTGATGAGATATGTAGTGATTCCCAGATCTTATGTCTTGGTCCTAGACACAATTAAAACAAAGAAAATCACATTCCTTTCATATTGGTTAGACTAGATTAGGGAAAAAATTTCCCCAAAATAAGAGCATATCAGATAGAGGAATTCATTATTTTAATATGCATTGATATTCCATATCAACCTTTGCATAAGCCACTAACCAAAAGGGCCTTCCAACCAGAGACACATTCTTCATTTGGAGATTCCTCTCCTATGTCCAGAAGACCCAACAATATTATTCTCAAAACCTCTTTTTGAACATGTTCCATGGTCATTCCTTGTATTATTGTCCTGTTTCACTTTTCAAATATGAAAACCCATAGATTATAACTTACAACCACTCCATTAATTCCTGAAGATGACAAAACATTCTTGGACTGATTATGATGAAAGGGAAAAACTATACTATTTTGGTCAAAGATAAACAACCCCAAATTTTATCCCTCAATTTCCATTCCATAAGATGTTAAACTTGGAAATATAAGTTCGAGTCACATGAAATTAAACTACATGATGATTCAACCCATATCAGGGAGGATCCTTTTATCTTGATGTTGGTCACACACCACATCACCCCAAAACACTATTTTAAACTTTATTCTCATTCCATCAAGACATGTATAGATGCTTAGATCCACCATTATATACCCCACTGCCATAATAGCTAGAGTATTTGCATTCCTCCAATCATGGACACAACCCCAATATGGAAGGGATGTTATGGACTTGTCACAGGAACTGCATTTACAATCTTAGGATCAAAATAGAATTCCCCTTTTTACAAAAATCAAATTTTTTTAGGATAAGTTTCCTATTCATGTTCAGTTCCAACACACATGCTGCCTTTATTTTTAGAAACATTCACTTCACAAACCACCCTTTGCAGTCTTGAGAAATCCAGGTCCTAAAAAAATCTCCATCCATTGATAACATAATTTAAGATTCCTAAAGATTCCCCTATTTTGAAGATGAATTGATATTACCTAATTTGGATTCGCATAATTAACACACTAAAATGTTCTATCTACCATAAGAGAATTTGTTCCTTATGAGAGACCTATTCTATCTCCATACACACTGAAAACATCATCCTGGAAACCAATTATTGAATATTTTCTATGGTCCTCCCTTGGATAGCTTTCTAATTTTATTTTAGATCCATAATTCAAAAAATCATGACTCAAAATTACCATTTCAGGTATATGATGACTCTTGGAGAATTATTGGCCATCAATCCACTATTGGGTTATCATTACAACACACATGGTCAATGATGTTTGACCTAAAACACCAGTCACATTATTCCAACTTGTAAGAGACTAAAATTACCACAAAAAGAGACATAATAATCTCCTAGTTTAAAACCCACAAAAGGGAACCATGGGTAAAAGTCGAGTCTCAGCTCACATGATGTGAAATTCACACGATTTAGAAAAAAAATGAGCAATGAAAAAAATGCCCAAAACTTGTTATGCTAAAAACCTCAAAGGGAATCCTATGGAAGTCACAATTCTCACCGGATAAGTCATCTTTATATTGACTTAGGAAAAAATTTGAGCATTTACTCAAAATATATAAATTTTGTAGTGTCTATCATATGATTCTAGAAATAGTCAAATTGTGATCACTAGGACCTATGTATTAAGAAAATAATAGAGCATCCTCCCACATTTGGGATAGTTCCAAAAACCACCAAATCATTATGGAATGAGAAAATGTGGCCAAAATTTACCTTAAAATTAGATTATTTTAATTCTGAACATATCTAATTATAAGGAGGGGGTTAAAACATCAAGAAATATGTTCCAAACAATTTACTATAGAATTCATGATGTTATCCTTACATATAAAATATCTAGTTTGATTAAAAATATGTCTCCATTCCAAAAAAATAGGATGTATTTTTTTGTTTTATAAGATTACTCCATAATGAGGTATAAGGATTCCTTATAAATGATTACCAATCTTGTGGCTTAATGGGGAAAACATCCATACTGAAGAAGGCCATAGATTCTTAAAATATTTTGTACATTTTTATAAATTATTTTCATCATAAAACACACCAACACCAAATCAAGTATAGTAGTTCTCTTTTTAGGATTTGAGTTTACTGGCCACATATCCCAAATATTAGAAGTTTTGGCTATTGAAATTTGGAAAACAATTTCCATGGAATTGAAGCTGCTATTCATGTCCCTCATGAAAAACATTCGCATAAGTCCCCGGAACAATCCCCTTCATGCAAGTCTAATCACACTATAGGACCACTATCCAATCTATAAATAAAACCCTCTACCTCTAATTATCGAAGGATATATCAACACCCTGACAACAAAGAAAGGTTAGAGATATGGTCACACAGGTCCTTCACCCAAGTAGTTCATCCCTACTCAGGTGAACTATCATGGGACCTCCCCCACTAGGGAGATACCCCCAACCAAGTACATGGTTAAACCGTACTTGGAAAAGACATATTTGGGAGACCGATACCTAGCCGACACATACTTGGCCAACCCACATTTTGGAGGCACAGACCCAGGGGACCCATACTTAGGCAACCCATACTTGGTTGATACACACTTGGGTGACCCGTACATGGGAAACCCATACCTGGGCGATCCACACATGGTTGATCCATACTTGGCAAACCCATATCAGGGTAACCCAAACATGGGTGATCCATACCTGGGTGAGCCCCCACCTACTCGAACCACCATAGCGAGGCCTCATCTAAGGAAACTATATGGGAGAGACTCTACCTATGACATGATAATTGGTAAACTCTACACATATTCTAGTGTATATTGTGGGGGATATTCCACTGATCTGTAATGAACCAAACTTTTATTAATGAAAATTCCACTTGATCTGATTAAATGTCTTATTATGTAAAATGGTTATATAAGACATATAAACTTTATTGTTTTTATATTTTTGGATTTTAAAATATAGTTATGAATTTTTACCAATTCTAATATAGTTGTTTAATAGTGATCACATGATTAGTATAAATATAGGGCTTTAACAAATCCAATTTACTCATAAAAAGGAAGTGATGGCCTCATCCATTATAATTGCTCCATACGAAGCCCATTTGTCAGAGTTCAGAAAAGATGAAGCATCACTGGGATTCGCTCTTGACTAAGCTCAATCTGAGTTTCAACACTTTTAATCTTGAATGGAATCACCTACGGGAGAAGTAGAAGTTAATAGAGATTACCACCCAAGCGATGTTATTTGAGCCACCCCAAGAGTCTATTACCATCGCACAACTTACCCTTAGATCTTATGTGGGTGTTATAAGGAGTTATGTAACAAGTCCATAGAACTATGATTATGTGCATTACTTTTTTATAAATAATATACATTCATTATAGTATTATACTTTCTAAAGTGTTTTTAAAGCATAAATAGTATTTTTAGTTAATATTTAAATTCAATTAAGAAATATATTTTGATGAATTAATGGATTTTTTAATTAAATAATTTTCTAATAAAATATTATTACTAAATTAATTTTTTTAAATATAAATGATCGTATAATTTTTATGAATACAATTATAGTTTTTATTATGGTTTGAAATCTGTTTTGTCAAAACCCGTTAATTTTTTATAAATGTAGGTTTTTTATTTTAAAAGTAAAAATTCAGAAATTTAGAAAATTATTTAGATAAAATGAATATTCTTTTTTGATTTAGGAGGTCGAAATTATCTAATGGTGATTTTTTCATAATTTTCTGAGACAGTTGAATTTTTGGTTAAAAATTAAATACAGTTTAAATATATAATGTGTTTTATGACATCATAATGACCCAAAAATTATGTAATAAAATACTATAAGAGGTATATTCGGACAATATATGTTTTAATTTTAAAATAATGTAATTTTAGATTTTTTTTTATTAATTTTATGGTGCCTTAGTGTACCATCCAAGACTTATAAAATATTTTATCTTTTTAAAATGATTTCTTTGAGAGTGTGACTCACCTACACATAATAAAGACTAATATTTTAATATTTTAGTCCATTGAACTTGGAAAATAATGTTTTCTACTCCCCTTTTTAAATAACCATTGGCAAAAAACATGGGATTGTTTGTGGTTTTGATTAGTTTAATGTGTAGTGTCCAAAACATAAATAATAAATAATTCCCTCTTCTTTCCTATACAAACCCACTCAATCTACCATTCCTCTTAAGTAAAACCATTTGTAGCTTATCCAACCTCTTCCCTATTATGTCTAGAATCCTCACAAGGTTCCCAAATATCTCAAAAATCCCCTCCTTAATCTATTCAAGTCACACACTTCCAAGTAAGGGATTCTTACTTTCCTTCCTTATTTATGTCCATGTTGACTTCTGTTGTTATTCCCTTTTATTTTCAATTAAAAATGTTGGGGTATGATTTTTCACCTCCCATATACTTCCCTTATTATGTTTTAATGATTATATACCCCTTATATTTATTAATTCCTCCCATGTACATCTGTTATCATTCTGAAATTCCGTAAGGGATTTCTCTCTCCTCATTTACATCCAGGAAATTCTTTTATATTATACATCAAAATTTCATTACATATGTTATGATATTATATTCCATGACCCCCTTACTATTAATTTCATGTATAAATTATGAGATACCTCTTTCTATCTCATCAACCTATTTGATGCTGTTATGCTACCAAAGTTACACCAAAATTTCCATGCCAAAATCATCATGTAAGTGAATACCATACCCATTTCTATATCAAGGGTATTCAACTTTATGAAAATATACACATTTTTTAAGTATATAAATTTATTTATTCAAAATATCTTATTCGTGGAAATTTTTTTGATATTTAATGAATCCATTTTTTATGATATATGTGACACACTTATGCATGAAATGAAATGATTAATAAGGGTGTGCCCTGATAGCACTTTAATGCATTGAGTAAAGAATAGTGACATGATATGACATGGGAAATGAGGTTTTACTCAATCTAATTTAGTTTAAATGAGGGTTTACTCTTGTTAATTCAATTTAAATTAGGGTTTAATCATTTTCCATGTGAAATGATCCTTTGATCATGATAATATCATTTAAAATGTTATTACCACATTTACATGATAAAATAGTATTGCTATATCATTCCTTTATGTTCATGTTTCTCTTGTGCTCCATTGATATGCCTATTGACTAACATGTATTTTAATATTCATATTATTCCTCGTTTACTCCCTTACTGGGCTTTATAGCTCTCCCTTTTCTTATGTATATCCTCAGGTTATACTATGAAATGCTTAGTATGATGGAATTTTGGGTCATGTAAAAGATTTTTTCAATAAAGATGTTGTATTTTATGTATTATGTTTTCATGCAATGTTCCTAATTTTACAATACACAATACCTCTTGATCCTCAGAGTTGTCTTAAGTGCAATTTTATGTAATAAATCATGTTTAAATATGTAATTAAGATTAGGGTTGTTATAGTTGGTATCAAATGATAGGTTCAGTTATTTTTGGGATTAAGTTTAGAAAACCCTAGTAAAATCCTTAGGGATAAGACTAAGAATAATAAAGACATCCCTAAATTTTTGAAATTATAGAGTAAGTGGTTTATCAAGACCATAAATCACTGTCTAGATACGAAATAGTAGAGGAGGCTTAGGAACAAATGTATCTAGGGGTAAAACTCGAAAACACCACTTTGAGATAGACTCGAACATGAACTGGTGCACGAAAATGGGCCTTACTACACTCTTGGTTATGACACTCACTGGGGATATGCTTTGATAAATTCATAATCTTAGTATAAACCATTATTAAGGGAATTAAAAAATTCCCATAATAATATATGTTGGGAAGTAGATCATGGATAACATAGATTAAAGCCTATAAATTCATAAGATAAGGAAATAAATGTAATTTCTAAATTATCCCTTTTTTCATTGGATTCCCCTTTATGTGTTACCCCTAACATTCATTTTATTCTAGCCCATGGCCGGTAATACGAGGGCTCGGGCTAACAACTAACGACAAGATCAATGTGATGACTGCTCTAATGAGATAACTAATACTATGTGAATGGGAATCTCAGACTTTGTCATGATACTCACTCAGTTAAATCAAGTTTTGAATAGAAACATGGGTCAAGAGGAACATTCAACCCACCCTAAAAAATAACAAGCCACAACTGAGAGCATTATAAGACAAATGTTACTTACTTTTAATGGATCATATGATTCTTCAATCGTCGAACAATGTACAAACTCTATTTAGAGGATCTTTTCCATCCTTCAATGTTCGGAACAAGATAAGGTACTTCTAGATTCTTATTGTATGGAGGGTGAAGATGATCAATGTTGGACATTAATAAAAAATATGAAGCCTGGGGAGGAGATCAAGTCATTGCAATGGAAAGATATCTGGAAAAAGTTTTTCGATAAATATTTTTCTCACACCCTATGACATAAGATGGAAAAGGGACTTCCTTTAACTTAATAAAAAAGAATAAAAATCCATCAGATCGTATGAGGAAAACTTCACATGGATTGAATGATATGCCTCCAGCTTTGTTGTTACCCCTGAATGCAAGGTTTACCACTTTTTCGAAGGTCTAAAACCTAGCCTATAAAATGACCTAGCGATCCATGACATCGAGAGCTATAAGGAAATTGTTTGATGTGCCCTCAAAGTTAAAATGGAGATTAACGAATTTTAGGGGTATCATGGGAATAAGATGCGTAAGGTGGAAATTAATTCTGTAAGTCCAATGGATAAATACAATGGTGCTAAGAAATTATAACACCCCACTTTACAAAGGTGTGTAAAGAAGAACCCCAGAAATTGATTGAAGGGGACGAGGAAATGCTTTAGGTGTGGAAGAGAAGGGCACCTGGCCATTAATTGTCGGCAAGAAAAATATGTGGCTGTGAAGGAGGAGAGGAACACTCGGTTCGACCCTCAATGCATTGTTCATTTCTTTAACTTCAAATAACTAGGGCACTTTACAAACTAGTTCCCTAAGACAATGGTTTTCTGAGGCAACCAACAACCTCCAAGGTAAAAAGGGAGAGATTTTTTCATCACTACTGCCAAATAAAACCCGAAAATGAAGTGATGACATGTATGATAATTATTTATTCAAGAATAGAGAACTCACATTTTGATTCTAGTTATGTGTGTTCTTTATATCCTAATAGTTTAGTAGAAAAATCCAAACACCACCAGAAATCATGGAAGTAAAGATGTCGGTGAGAACATAAAATGGGGAATTCATTGAAACCCATGAATATAACTCCTCCCCTGTCACAATTTGTGGTATGATCTTCCTGGTGAACCTCATAATACCACCTCTGTGGTATTTGATGCAATTATTTGCATGGTTTGACTTTCCATATAGATCCAACATTAATTACAATGAGAGTAAAATCACTACCCATATGGTGAATCGACCCCTGATTTTGTACAAGTGCGAGGAGGAGGATGAATCTTACTTAGAACCATCATCTAAAGAATTTATGTTACTACACTATGAGAATGCGTATCTTTCTCATATGATTTAGTATAAGGAACCAAAAATCCTTTAATACATTCATTTTTTGAGGGAATTCACTAAAGTGTTTCCCGAGGAATTTCCTGGTATTCCTCCTATAAGGGATGTTGAATTCACAATTGATCTTATACATGGGGAATTTCCAATATCCAATAATACATATATAATGGTTGTTTAGGAGCTTGAGTAGTTAAGGAAACAACTATTGGAGAATCCAGATAAAGGGTTTATACACCCAAGTGTTTCACCATGGGGACACACCAGTCCACTTCTTTAGGAAGAAGGATGGGTAAATGTGCCTTTGCATTGATTATTGTGAGATCAAAAAAATCACAATAAAGAATAGGTATCATCTAACCTAAATTGATGACTTGTTCGATCAGCTATGTAGAAAATAATACTTCTCCAAGATGGATCTGCGGTCGGGATATTACTAAGTAAGGGAGAAGAAGAAGGATATCCCCTTGACTGATTTTCATACAAGGTACGATCACTATGAATTCATAGTAATTCCATTGGGACTCACTAATGCACCATAAATCTTCATGGACTTAATGAGTAGAGTCTTTAGAGATTACCTCGACAAATTTTTGTTAGTCTTTATAAACGATATTCTAATATACTCCAAAACCAAGGAGGAGCAAGAGGAACATCTAGGCACTGTACAAGAGACCTTGTGAAAGGAGAATCTCTATGAAAAGTATAGCTTGTGTGAGTTCTCGTTAAAGAAGCCCCAATATTGGGTCATATCATCACCTGCAATGAGATATCTATGGATCCATCCAAGATAGCTTCAGTTGAAGGATGGATGAGGCCAGTATCGGTGATGGATATTTGTAGCTTCTTGGGGTTAGATGAATGTTATCATCAATTTGTGAGAAATTTATCATTATTGGAAAACCATCTTACCAAGCTAAATCAGAAGGGAGTCAAGTTTTCTTTGAGCCTTTAATGCAAAGAGAGCTTCAAGGAGTCAAAAAGAAGGCTTATTAATATGCTCGTGTTTTCACTACCCAAAAATTTGAGAACTTTTTGTAACGTCCCGACCCGACTTACCATAAAACCTGGTAGCCAGACTGGTCGCCACATGGCCTCAAGCGCATCTCCCCAAACACCAAAGGCTTCCAACTAGAATTGAGGGACTAGGTGAGTCCATGGGGAGACTATTCCCTCATTACCAAAGCATCACAGCAGAATTACAAACATACAATAGCGGAAGAAGGTAACTAGTAGACAACACATAGACAGCAGAAATAGATAATAATAAAAGGATCTGATATATATATATATATGGAATGGTGAATGTCAATACAATATAGTACAAGTACACAAAATACCAAAAATAAACCAAAATGTATCCCCTTTCTCATTACAAGACTCAGCTTCATCCTGTGCACTCCCACTCCAAGTAGCAAGTCAAGTACCTGCACAAGGGCCTTTTACCTTATCATTACCTGCAACCATATATTCTTCTTGGGTCCAAAAATGTAACCCAAACAGGGTGTGAGATTTAATCCCAGTAGGAAACCACCCAAGATCTGTGCTAATCTGTCTGTGAATATATAAATAGGCAGGGTAATATGGAAAGCAGTAAATAAGGAAAACAAGCAAGACCGACCCAAGCTTTTGCTTTGTCTTAGCATCGCTTCAAGTATCCATTCAACTCATCAATAATTTCATCCATGTGTTCAAAACATTCCTTGATCCCGTTCCTGGTATACTCAATCGGAAACCAGGCATCACTTAGGGAGAAAATCCACCTACACCCTACAAGCCTGTTCTATTGAACCTCTAGGATCCCGGCATCGCTCCACGATCCCGTTCCGGTGAACCTCCTAGGCACCCAGCATCGCTCTAGGTGCGGTATAGTCCATCAACTGAGCCTGTCCCTAGAATCCTATAATTAAGATCCGGGTATCTCCCATGACATGTCGTGCCCTGTTGAGTCCGTACATGGCATCTCATACTGGATCCATGATTCACCCGACATTATATTAACAAGTCTCATATGAGTCCATCCATGGAAACTCACATTGGTTCCATGGTTCACCCATGACTTTGTTTCACATTTTAAACAGCTCAAAAGCATTTAACACATGTGGGCTATCAATTCAAGAATTTGCATACAAGGGTCAAGGGGAAACACTCCATCCCATACCCGAAACCATTTTAATTACAATTTCATCATATTGCAATTCCATTCATTAAATTCCATTTTTTTAACAACCCACAATAGAATGATAAGGCATGCCTCATAGGCATCCTGGGTCAAAAGTCCATACAAGATCCATTCAAGGAAATGCACCCAAGGGGTGGTTCCTATCCAAGGTATAAAACCTAACTCAAGCATACACAACCCTATTCAGATTACCTATAACATGGTAGGTAATAATACGTTTGAAATTCATGTTCAAGTGACACCCCAAAAGTGGGTGCATGACACTCCATCACAAATAAACAGCCTGACAATTAGCGAAAATCATGAGACCACCTACCTTAGGCTCGTACTAGATAACGCATCCAGTATCAGGCTCTGATTCGTCCTAGTTTGGGAGAAATCTGAAGAACAGATGAAGAGATATAAATTAGGGCATATGAGCCTTAATCCAATATGCGTTCTTCATAACTAGAAGAATCTAGAAGGATTAAAAAGGAATCTAGGACTTACCGTTGCGGATCTAACAAGACGAACGATGCTCGAATTGGAGTTCGGACGGAGGAGAAGGGTCAAATCCTCCAAAGCTTCCTTGGAGCTCTCCCACTACTGTCCAATAGAATAGAATAGGTTAGGTTTAGGTTTTATAAGATTTCAATTAATTTAATTAAAAATTAATTAAATTAACAAAACACAGCAAGTCACAAGGTTTACCCGCATGGCCTAACAAACCATGTGGAGACCATGCAGACCTCACTGGAAGTCATGGGGCAGTCGCACTGCCACCCCGCATGGTTTCCCCAAACTGTGTGCAGGTAATGATCTTGCCTCTTCCAAGCCTGCACAAGGCACACGGTTTTGCCAAGCTTTGTGCAGGCCATGTGCAAACTTTGTACCAGGCCAATTTCAGCCTCCAACTTGGTTCTGGGCTCTGAACAAGCCTCGGACACCTCCGTAACTCCCTTGGTCATGTTAGACATCCACAATAGGCCTCAACAGAATAGTTAAACTGAAAAGAAAAGGATTCGTACCTCGTACGAAAACCCGGGTTCTTACAATCTTCCCCCCTTATAGCAATTCGTCCCTGAATTGCTCTCTGATGGGTGGTCAAGATTCTTCTGCGAATAGCTCCGGCCACTGAGCACGTACGTCGGCCTCCTTCTCCCAAGTCTCGTCCTATAAACAGTTGTGCTGCCAAAGCACCCATACTAGAGGAACTGACCGACCTCGGAGAACCTTCATGCTCCTATCAACGATATGAATCAGATGCTCCTCAAAGGATGAATCTACCTAAAGCTCTACCTCCTCAGGTTGGAAGGTATGAGACGGGTCTTAATAGTATCTTTGTAACTGAGAAACATGGCATAAGTCATGCATGGATTGGTACCTCTGAGGTAACTATAAACGATAGGCAACCGGCCCAACCCTCTCCAAAATCTCAAAAGCCCCAAAAAATCTCGGCGATAGCTTACCCTGTCTTCTGATCCACCTATGTCCCATCCTCGGTAAACCACGTAAGAAAACATGATCCCCAACCTCAAACTCTAGGGGTCGTCTGTGGCAATCAGCATATGACTTCTGACGAGACTATGCGGCTTCCATCCGCTTCTGTATCAACTAGACCTGCTCAGAAGTCTCCTGATCAAGACGTGGTCCCAGTAAAGCTGCATCACCTACCTCTAACCATCATAGGGGTGATTGGAATGGCCTACCATATAGAGCCTCGTACGGTTCCATCTATATAGTATCCTAATAACTGTTGTTATAGGAAAACTCAACTAGGGGAATATGTCTTTCCCAAGAGCCACCAAAATCCAGGACGCATGCTCGCAGCATGTCCTCAAGCATTTGTTTCGTACGCTCTGACTGGCCATCAGTATGAGGGTGGTATGTTGTGCTCAGGAGCACCTATGTACCCAGTTCCCTCTGAAGACTCTGCCAGAAACGTGACGTAAAACGAGCATCCCTGTCTGAAACTATAGTACGCGGGACCCCGTGGTGTCGTACTATCTCACTGATATACAACTTTCCCAGCTCATCCACACTGAAGGTCTCCTTGATTGGTAAGAAATGAGAATCCTTCGTGAGCCTATCCAACACAACCCACATAGCATCGTTACCTCGAGGTGACCTCGGAAACCCAGTCATGAAGTCCATCGCAACATCATCCCATTTCCACTCTGGGATAGGTAACTGTTGTAAAATCCCAGCTGGCCACTGGTGTTCTGTCTTCACCTGCTGACAGGTGGAACATCTAGTGATTAAACTAGCCAATTCCCTCTTCATACCCAGCCACCAGTACTGTCGACGCAAGTCACGGTACATCTTAGTGACTCCAGGATGAACTGTCCAAACCGAAGCATGAAAATCCCACATCATCTCTTCTCTAATATCCACTTGAACACATACACGTCCATGGATATGAAGAACTTCTTCCTCAACTATCGTCCAACCAGGAGGAGGGTCCTCACCTGACACACCTTCCCATAGAACTAGGCATTCCGAATATGATAGTTGTCTCATCCTAACTTTGTCCAGGAGGGTAGAAGTAATAGCTAAGGATGATAGAAAAGAATTCCCTTAGCTATTCTGCACATCAAGATGCATCTTAGAGAACAAGGACATAAGCTTCCACTCGTTTCTAGCCTATTGCACTGCCTGTATTTGAGTCCTCCTGCTCAAAGTATCAGCCACAACATTTCCCTTACCAGGCGTATAAGAAAGCTCAAAATCAAAGGACTGTAGGTACTCTACCCACTGTCGCTGCCTAAGATTTAGATCACGCTGAGTAATGATATATTTTAGGATCTTGTGGTCTATGTACACAACAAAACGCTCTCCCAATAAATCGTGTCTCCAACAATGTATCGCATGTACAACTGCTGCTAGCTCAAGATCCTGCATTGGATAATTCCTCTCGTGAGGCCTCAACTGTCGAGATCCGTACGCCATGACTCTATCTCCGTGCATCAACACTGCACCCATCCTAATACCTAATGAGTCACAATATACTGTGTAACTCTTGACCTATTCTGGCAATATCAAGATTGGTGTTGATGCCAACTTTCCTTTTAGCTCCTGAAAGGCTTCTTCACAAGCATCTTTCCATACAAATTTCACGCCCTTCTTAGTCAGGCCTGTCAACGGCACTGCTAAGCGTGAGAAATCCCATATGAAATGATGATAATAACCAGAAAGCCCCAAGAAACTCCGTATGTTAAAGACATTCTTGGGATGTTCCCAAGAAACTACGGCTTTAACCTTCTCTGGGTCTACATACACTCCTGTCTCAGAGATAACATGGCCCAAGAAGTGAATCTGATCCATCCAAAAGTGCCACTTGGTAATCTTTGCATATAAATGATGCTCTTTTATTATATTCAGGATGATCTCAAGATAGTTGTCATGTTCGTTTCAATTTCGAGAATACACCAAAATATCATCCACAAAAACCACAACGAACGAGTCCAAGTAAGGATGGAACACACGATTCATCAAAGCCATGAAAACCGCTGGCATGTTTGTGAGACCGAACGGCATAACTAGATACTCATATAAACCACACCTGCTATGAAAAGTTGTATGAGGAATGTCTGAAGGTCGAACATGCACCTGGTGATACCCTGATCTCAAATTAATTTTCGAGAACACCCTAGCTCCTCGAAGCTGATCAAATAGGCCATCTATCCGTGGCAAGGGATATCGGTTTTTAACATTCAGTTGGTTCAGTTTCTGATAGTCCACACATAGACTAAGAGTTTTGTCCGCCTTTTTCGAAAAAAGGACCAGCGAACCCCATGAATAAGTACGGGGTCGAATAAACCCCTTTTCCTCCAAATCCTCGAGCTGTTTCTTGAGCTCTTACAACTCTATCGTAGCCATCCTATAAGGAGGAATGGATACCAGTGCAGATCCTGGCACTAGCTCAAAGGAGAATTCCACCTCTCTCTCAGGAGGTAAACCTGAAAAGTCGTCAGAAAAAACATACTTGAAGCACTCAACTACTGGAGGTAGGTCTGTCTGACTCACTCCCTGATCATCCAGAAACAAACTAGCGATCTGGGCTGTCATCCCGCACGACCCACGATGCTCTAGTCCAACTCGGCTTGCCTGGAGATCCCACTAACCCTTAAGAGTATACACTGCACCCTCTGGTGATGTGAAAATCACCCTCTAATGGTAACCATCAACATAGGAATGGTAAGCTACTAGCCAGTCCATACCGAGAATGACATCGAAACCTGTCATCTCGAGAACATAAATATCCTAGACGAAGTGACACCCTCCTACCTCAAGAGAACACCCTCTGCACTTACGTACAACCTCTACCCTAACTCCTAGTGGTGTTTCTAGTGTTAAGACACCATCATAAGACAACACAACAAGCCAAAGGCTTTTCACTAGAGATGCAGATATAAAACTGTGTGTTGCACCAGTATCAAAGAGGGCAGATGAAATAATAGATGCTACTAAGATTGTACCTCTCACTGTAGACAGTCCTGCTCCCTGATCCTTGGAAGTAGGCTGCACTGCATAAATCTGGCATGAACCACGACCCTGTGATACAACCTCACTACCTGGAGCTGGCCTACTCTGATGTCTCGATGTACCCTTTGCCTGGATACCTCTGACACGACCACTACCTCGGCCTGATCGGCCAGTCGCACCCCAACTCCCTATCTATTGAGAAGCTATCGACACTGCTCCTACATATGGAGTCAGTGCATACCCTCTATCGCTGGCTTTTGGTGGAAACATTCTGTAGAAACGTTGAAGATGACCCATCTTGCCACATGATCGGCACTCGACTGGGTCCCTCGAACACTGCAGCTTCACGTGTCCCAGCCTACCGCACTGGTAGCACCTCAGGTTGCTAACCAAAGATAGGTTCTGACTTCTAGAATCACCGTGTGGAAGCTCGAGACGACTCTTCCTACTAAAAATCGTCGCAATACCTAATCTCAATGTTGAACCGCTTTGGCTTGCACCTCCAACCTCTCACAGGTTACATTCTGTGATTAGCGTCTGATTCACAATTCCAGAAACAGTAGTCAACCTGAAGATATTTACATGAGATTGGATGTCATATCTCAAAACATCCTCAAAACGCCTGTCCCTCGACAGCTCATCGCCCATCAGTATAGGTGTGAAGCGCTGAAGCATAGTAAAATGGGCCGAGTATTCCATCACTGTTAACACGCCCTGTTCTAGATGCAAGAACTCCCGGGCTCGATCGGGCCTCAAAGTCTCGGGATAAAAGAAATCATAGAAGTCCATATGAAACTCTATCCAAGCCATCTCCGGATGAAAATCTGAATGGGTCATCACGTCCCACCATCTCTTGGTGGAATCACACAGCATGTACAAAGAGAGCTTGACCCTCCTCTCTGGAGGCGTCTCCAAATGCTCAAAGATAGCGAGTATTGCCTCTAACCAGGACTCTTCAACCTGTAGTCTTCCATCCCATGAAAATATAGGCGGATGATGCTACTGAAACTCATGCATCAACTCTTCCAAAGTCGGGGCAGGTCGCGGTGCTCCCTGAATAGTCTACATAAAACGCAACAAGCTCTCATGGAACTATTCCTCAGCACCTGTGTCCAGTAGAACCGTTGGTGCCGCAGTTGGCACAAATAGAGTTTCCTCTAGTAACCCATGGCCTACCATCTCTGGAAGGTTGTCGTCGCCACTCTCCCAGCGTACTACTAGAGGACGCCGTGGTGGCATGAATCTGCAATGCCAAACACACTCCTCAGTTTGATATTTTTAACGAGATTCAAAACTCACGAGCACAAGAACCAGGATAGGACAAGTCAAGACCTTCCTAAAACCACGTTAACCCACAGCCTGCTTCTAAATCCAGGACTACATAAGGACCATCCACCAAAAACCCACTAGAGTCACTACCTCTTGCCAACTCAAAAGCTGGGTCGAGGTCAGGCTCTATTTTCAACATTCATTCTTTTAACATGCCTTTGTTCAAAATCTTTAACCAATGGTCCACCAATTTCTAATCCCTAAGGGCCCATAACACCTCATGAATCAAAATTTGATGCCCATATAACCATGCATTTAAATTTCATTTAGCATTTACATCTCATTGGTGCTTAATTTCCCAATCTATAAGGGCCCATACTCCTTACGAATTGAAAGATGACGTCACTCTTCCTTCATTGCACCCAATCTAACACAATAGTATGCACACCTATCAATCAAATATCAAAATAGCATGCAATAGTTATCAATGCATCCTAGATATAATGGCATGTGATTCCCATCTAGGTGACTATATGATGCATGAGATGGAAAACTCTTATCTCATCGGGTTGAAACGAAATAGAACCCACAATAATAGAAATAATATATGCAAAAAACATGTGCGTCACCCAACTGTGAAATCAAAACAAATGTAATAATTAAAACCAGAAACACAATCCCATATGAGGCAACTTAGCTTTTACATGTATGCGGTTTTGAAAATCCCGGGCACAGTCTATTACCAAAGTCCCTTCCCTTCCTACTCCTATCTATAGTCACCAAATAGTAAGTCAAATCAGAAAAATAAATCCCTCTGATACCACTTTGTAACATCTCGACCTGACTTACCATACAACCCGATAGCCGGATCGGTCGCCACATGGCCTCAAGCGCATCTCCCCAAATGCCAGAGGCTGCCGACTAGCAGTGAGGGCCTAGGTGAGTATGTGGGGAGACTATGCCCTCATTACCAAAGCATCACAGTGGAATTACAAACATACAATAGGAGAAGAAGGTAACCAGTAGACAATACATAGACAGTAGAAACAGATAACAATAGAAGGCTATGATATATATATGGAATTATTCGAGTAAATAAAATACAGTATAAGTACACAAAATACGAAAAAGAAACCAAAATGTATCTCCTGTCGCATTGCAAGCCTCAGTTTGGTCCCTTGTGCTCCCACTCTGAGCAGCAAGTCAATTACCTACACAAGGGACTTTTCCCTTCTCATTACCTGCAACCATATAATCTCTTTGGGTCCAAAAACATGACCCAAATAGTATGTGATACTGAATCCCAGTAGGAAACCACCCAAGATCCGTGCTAATCTGTCAGTGAATATATAAACAGGCAAGGTAATATGGAAAGTAGTAAATAAGGGAAACAAGCAAGACCGACCTAAGATTGTGCTTTGGCTTGGCATTGCTTCAAGTATCCATTCCACTCATCAATCATTTCATCCATGTGTTCAAACCATTCATTGAGCTCGTTCCTGGTATACTAAATTAGAAACCAGGCATCACTCAAGGAGAAAATCCACCTACACCCTACAAGCCCATTCCGGTGAACCTCTAGGACCCCGACATCGCTCTACGAGGCCGTTCCGGTGAACCTCCTAGGTACCCAACCTCGCTCTAGGTGCGGTATATTCTGTCAACTGAGCCCATCCCCAGAATCCTATAAATAAGGTCTAGGTATCGCCCATGACATGTCGTGCCCTGTTGAGTCCATCCATGGAATCTCATATTGGATCCATGATTCACTCAGCATTACAGTAACAAGTCACGTATGAGTCCATCCATGGAAACTCACATTGGTTCTATGGTTCACCCATGACTTTGTTTCACATTTCAAACAGTTCAAAAGCATATAACTCATGTGGGATAGAAATTTAAGAATTTGCATACAAGGTTCAAGGGGAAACACTCCATCCCATACCCGAAACCATTTCAATTACAATTTCATCATATTGCAATTCCATTCATTAAATTCCATTTTTTTAACAACCCACAAGGGAATGAAAAGGAATGCCTCATAGGCATCCTGGGTCAAAATTCCATAAAAGATCCATTCAAGGCAATGCACCCAAGAGGTGGTTTCTGTCCAAGGTATACAACCAAACTCAAGCATACAAAACCCTATTTAGATTACCTATAACATGCTAGGTAATAACAGGTTTTGAAATTCATGTTCAAGTGACACCCAAAAAGTGTGTTCGCGGCACTCCGGCACAAATAAACAGCCTAACAATCAGAAAAAAGCATGAGACCACCTACCTTAGGCTCATACTAGATAACTCATCTAGTATCTGGCTCTGATTCATCCTGGTTTGGGAGAAATCTGAAGAACAGATGAAGAAAGAGAAAGTAGGGAATATGAGCCTTAATCCAATCTGCGTTCATTGTAACCAGAAGAATCGAGAAGGATTAAAAAAGAATCGATGGCATACTGTTGCGGATCTAACAAGATAAACAGCGCTCGAATCGGAGTTCGGACGGAGGAGAAGGCTCAAATCCTCCAAACCTTCCTTGGAGCTCTCCCACTGCTATCTAGTGGAATAGAATAGGTTAGGTTTAGGTTTTATAAGATTTCAATTAATTTAATTAAAAATTAATTAAATTAACAAAACACAGAAGGTCGCACGGTTTACCCGCACGTCCTAACAAACCATGGGAAGACCGTGCAGACCTCACAAGAAGGCAAGGGGAAGTCACACGGCCACCCCGCATGGTTTCCCCAAACCCTGAACCGGTCGTTCTCTTGCCTCTGCCAAGCCTGCACAAGGTGCACGGTTTAGCCAAGCCGTGCGCAGGCCATGTGCAAACCGTGTGCCAGGCCATTTTCAGCCTCCAACTTGGTTCTGGGCTCCGAACAAGCCTCAGACACCTCTGTAACTCTCTTGGTCAAGTTATACATCCATAATAGGCCTCAACAGAATAGTTAAACTGAAAATAAAAGGATATGTACCTCATATGAAAACCCAGGTTCTTAGACTTTTCGTGGTATTTAGTGATGTTTCAAAGAAGGGACTAGGGTGTGTGTTGATGAAAAAATTACAAAGTCAATGGATATGATTCAAGGCAATTGAATGTTCATGAGAAAAACTATCCAACACATGATATGGAGTTGTTTTTAGTAATCTTCGATTTTAAAATTTGGCGGAATTACCTCTTTGGGAAGAAGTGTGAAATATATATGGATAAAAAAAGCCTCAAGTATATATTCACACATAAAGAGTTGAACATGCGCCAATTATGATAGTTAGATCTGATCAAAGACTATGACTGCTCAATCCATTGCCACTCAAGGAAAGAGAACAAGGTGGAGGAAGCTCAATGTAGAAAGGACCCAGAGATTCTATCACCGATGAGAATTTAAAAGGATCCAATATTCTTATATTTGATGAAGATGGAGATGGGAATCATAAATAATGGAACACCATTAATCCTTTCACAAATGATTGCTCAAATGTCTATTTTGTAAAGGTTAAATATGATCAAAAGAAGGATGTGGGAATTCATAAGAAAGTGGAAACTATCAAAAAAGGGAAATCCTTAGAGTTTAGTGTTAATGATGAAGGAATTATGAGATTTGGGTCACGATTATGTGTTCCATAAAATATAGAGTTAAAGAATGGAAATTTTGATGATGCAAATAGTTTTAATTTCTTCATTCACTCAAGATATAAAAAGATATATCGAGATCTATGAGAAAATTATTGGTGGGATATCATGAAGAATGATATCACTGAGTTTACATCAAAGCTCTCGGTATGTTATAAAGTTAAGGATGAGAGGAATAAGTATAAAGGGATGATGCAACCATTATCCATAAAAACATATAAATGGAAGAATATCACTATGGAATTTGCCACTGGACTTATGAAGAACTACAAAGGAAATAATGCTATCTAGGTTATTGTGGATCGCCTTACAAAGACTGCACACATCATTTCAATTCGAAAGGATTTTTCATTGGATAAACTAGCCTAGATATACATCAGAGAAGTGGTTAGGATGCATGGAGTACCACTATATATTGTATCTGATCAAGATCTAAGATTCACCTCTATGTTCTGGAAGAGTCTCCAACTTGCTCTGAATACTGATATGAACTTCGGTATGGATTATCATCCTCAAAATGATGGCCAAATTGAGTGGACTACTCAAACACTTGAGGACATATTGAGAGCATGCTCAATAGACTTAAAAGGAGGATGGGATCAACATCTTATTCTGGTTAAGTTCTCTTACAATAACAATTTGCACTCAAGCATACAAATGGATACTTATGAAGAACTTTATGGGAATAGGTGTAGAACACCGGCATTTTGGGATGAAGTTTGGGGGAGAAAACTCCTAGTTTTAGAAATGGTTGAAGAAATGGTGGAGAAGGTTAAGACCATCCAACATCATATTAAAGCTTCTCAGAGTAAACAAAAGAGCTATGCTGATAATCATTGACAAGACCTAGAGATTGATCTTAGAGATAGGTTATTCCTCTTCATATAACCATGGAAGAGATTTACAATATTTGGGAAGAAGGTAAATCTTAGTCCAAGGTAAATCAGCTCTTTTGATATCCATAATTACATTGGAGCAGTGGCCTATCGACTAACAATCCCGCCGATCCTATCTCAAGCACATGATTTATTCCTTGTATCACTCTTGAGAAAGTACATACCTGACCCATAGAATGTACTCAATCCTAAGGTGGTTCCATTGGAGAATGACATCTCCAATTAAGATAATCCATTGAAGATCTTATATTATAGGGAAAAAGTTATAAAAATTAAAACAATTACCTTTGTCAACGTGTTGTGGAAAAACCAAAAGTTTATAGAAGAAATGAGGGAATCAGAGGAAGTGATGAAGCAGAGTTACCCTCATTTGTTTTAGTGTTGTTAATGGAAATTGGGGGGGGGGGGGGTTCTTAAGGGGGAAGACTGTAATGACCCATATATTTATTAATGATAATTCCTCTTAATCTGATTAAATATATTATTATGTAAAATGGTTATATAAGATATATTCACTTCCTTGGTTTAATGTTTTTGGATTTTTAAGTATTGTTTTGAATTGTTACCATTGCAAATATAGCCATTGAATAGTGATCACATGGTTAGAATAAATATAGGGCTTT
This sequence comes from Viscum album, assembly GCA_963277665.1. Taxonomy (NCBI): domain Eukaryota; kingdom Viridiplantae; phylum Streptophyta; class Magnoliopsida; order Santalales; family Viscaceae; genus Viscum; species Viscum album. Next base: position 494,702,186 of record OY728159.1, read on the forward strand.
AGAAAATTCAATTTACTCAGACAAAGGAAGTGATGGCCTCATCTAGTAGAATTTCTCCATACGAAGATAATTTGTTAGATATTGGAATGAAGGTAGAATCATAGGGCTTTGCTCTTAGCCAATCCCAAAATGAGCTTCAATACATTAAGCTTTAATAAAATTTCCTTTGGGAGAAGAGGAAGTTAATAGATATTACCACCCGAGCAATGTTATCTGAGCCGCCCCAAGAGTCTGTCACCATCACACACCTTACCCTTAGGTCATATGAAAGTGTTATAAGGGGTTGTGTAATAGTAACATAGAACTATGATTATGTGAATTACTCTTTCATAAATAATATATATTCATTTTAGTATTGTTAATTTGTAAAGGTTTTTTAAAGCACAAATAATATTTTTAGTTAATATTAAAATTCAATTAAGAAATATATTTTGATGAGTTAATGTATTTTTTAATTAAATAATATTTTAATAAAATATTCTTAATAAATTAATTTTTATTAAACATAAATTATTTTATAATTTTTATAAATACAATTATAATTTTTATTAAGGTTTGCAATTTGTTTTGTGAAAACCCATGAATTTTCGATAAATGTTAGTTTTTATTTTAAAGTTAAAATTCACATATTTATAAAATTATTTAGATAAATGCATATTATTTATGGATTTAGGATGTCGAAATTATCTAACGGTGTATTTTTCATAATTTTTCGAGACAGTCGAATTTTTGGGTAAAAATTAAATACATTTTAAATATATAATGTGTTTTATGACATCATAGTGACCCAATAGTGATGTAATAAAATACTATAAAAGGTATATTATGACAATATATTTTTTAACTTAAAAATAATGTAATTTTAGATTTTTTTTATTAATTTTATGGTGCCATTGTGGACCCTCCAAGACTTATAAAATATTTTTAACTTTTTAAAATGATTTCTTTGAGAGTGTGACTCACCTACACATAATAAAGCCTAATATTTTAATATGTTCGGCCCTTGGACATATAAAATAATTTTTTTACTCCTGTTTGGAAAAAACAATGGGCAAAAACCATGATATGGTTTGCAATTTTGATTAGTTTAATGTGTAGTGTCCAAAACCTAAATAATAAAGAATTCCCTCTCCTTTCCTATATAAACCCACTCAATCTCCCATTATTCATCAATCAAACCATTTGGAGCTCGACCAAACTATGACCTCCTCTCTCTATAATTATCATAAGGCACCCCAAGCTCTCAATAATCCCCTCCTTAATCTCTTTATATCGAACACTTCCAAGAAATGGATCCTCAATTTCCTTGCTTCTTTATTTCTGCCCATGTTTCCTTATGTTGTTATGCTCTTTTATTTTAAATTAAAAATATTGGGGTATGATTTAGAACCTCTGTACACCTCCCTCATTATGTTTTAATGATTAGATACCACTTTCACTCTCATTAATTCCTCCCATGTACACTTGTTATCACACCGAAATTTCGTAACGAATTTATCTCTCCTCGTTTACATTCAAGAAATTATTTTATATTATGCGTACAAATTTCATTACATTTGATGGGATATTATATTACATGACCCCTTTAATTTAAATTTAATTTATATATTATTAGATACCCCTTTCTCTCTCATCAACCCACTTTACAATTTCTATTTTATGTCGTTATGCTACCGAAGTTGCACCAAAATATCCTTGGCAAAATCATCGTGTAAGTGAATATCATACCCATTTATCTATCAAGGGTATTCACCTTTATGGAAATTTACTTGTTTATTGAGGACTTGAATTTATGTATTATATATCTCTTATTCTTGGAATAAATTATGATGTTTTATGAATCCATGTTTTATGATCTATGTGTCACACTTATGCATGAAATAAAATGATTAAGAAGGGTGTGCCCTGATAGCGCTCCAATGCATTGAGTAAAGAATAGTATCATGATACACTATGAGAAATTGGGGTTTACTCATGATAATTCAAGTTTAATGATGGTTTACTCAATTTAATTCAAGTTCAATGACAGTTTACTCATTATCTAGGTGAAATGAGCCTTGCATCATGTAAATATCATGTTAAATGTTGTTTCCACTTTTCCATGTTATGATAATCATGTTATATCATGAATTTATGTTCATGTTTATCTTTAGCTCCATTGATATAACTATTGACTAACATGTACTGTATTCTTCATAATATGACTTGTTTACTCCTTTACAGGGCTTTATAACTCGTCATTTTCTTATGTATGTCCTCAGATTATCCCATGAAATGCTAAGTATGAAAAAATGTTGTGGTCATGTAAAATAAGTTTCCAATAAAGATGTTTTATTTTATGTCTTACATTGTCATCCAATGTTCCTAATTTTCCAACACAATAGACCTCTTGATCCTCAAAGTTTTTGTAAGAGAAATTTTATGTAATAAATCATTTTAAAATATGTAGTGAAGAGTACGGTTGTTATACGATCACCCTCTCAGGATTAGTCCCAATCCTCCGGCTTAGTCCCTTCACTACCATCACAGACCCCATAAAAAAATGGAGAGTCTCACTATGATCTTTTCAGGATAGGTCGATGAAATTTTGTGTTGTGACACATATGATCCCACATCTCCTTCAAAATAACCATGAGTTGAGATAGTACTCATGGTTCTATAAGTTTTTTAATCCTCCTATGTGTGATCTCTAACTAAATAAAATCACCATGAGTCGATATACTACTCATGGTTTCGTAAATATAGGCATCCTCATTGATGTAAGAACCAAACAAACCTTAAAATCGCCATGAGTCGAGATACTCATCGTGGTTTCGAAAATATGGGAATCCTCCTTGGATTAATCCCCAATAAAATATCTAAATCACCATGAGTCAATATAATTCTCATGATTTTGGAAATAGGGTATCCCTGTAGGGGTAATCCCCTAGCCTTTCTTGCTGGATGTCACACCCCTCTTATCTTCTATCTTCTATAATTAACAAAACGAGAGAGGAAACGAGAACATTAAAGCCCTTTATCTCTCCTTCATATCCCCAGCCTCATCTACTAGTGAATAATGGAGATTTTTTGGTCTGTTAGATCGTTGACTTACTCTTGATTCTCATAAAAATTATGACTCATGGTGTTTTATAGGTTAGTTACAATCATGACATCCACATGACCAAATTCATGTCTTGATAGAGAATCCTATTACATATTTTCCTATCCCCATACTTCATAGGGTCTCTATAGGCATGGGTCCTCAAATCCATATTTCAATCTCAAATGGACATTTCCACCTATGAGAAAAATCTCCATAGATCCTATAAATAATTGGATGCTCAACTTGGCCTCCAATTTAGTGTAACCCCAAACCCATACCTAAACTTTCAAAGGTCCATATTCTCGATGAAGTAACCTAAGGGACTCATATTCATTATAAGCCCTAACTGTGACCTTAGAAGGCCACATTCCCCTAAGAGACAAATCTTTATAGGGAATCCATATGAATGGTTCCTCAACTTAACCAACTACAAGGGATTTGATTCTCATCCTAATGAGATACGTAGGAAGCGTCTTTGAGGTATATACCCAGCACCATAAATGAACGCAAATTTTCTCTAGGAAATATTCACTGTAGGTTCATATTAATTCTGGGAGGCTACATCTTATCTAAGTCCCCTAGTATGCTTCATCATAAGTCCCTCAACATCCATTTAATTAAAACCTTTCACCTTTACTTCATTTCCACATGACGTTAAACTATAAGGTTTTGACCTCACTAGATAACCCTAAAGGTATGATGTGTACTTTTAAGTGAAACCAAACTATATGGGTCCATATTAAATTCATAAGGATATGTAGGAATCATGTATCATGGGCATGATACCGACATCAATACAACTCATTTTTTCAATAATGATGATAAATTCAAGAGCACCCCACTGTGTGGATTAAAATGAGTATCATAAAAATAAGTAAACAAAGAATCTCTAATTTATTCACAAAATGGTATCATCAATGGAGAACCATGGATACATGAAAATGTATCCATAGATGAAGAACATTTTATACAAATATATGATTATAACATTGATGAATTCTCATAATAAATTATTAATTTAAGGGATACCCATGTCATATTTGAGATTTAATGGAGGATTTGTGAAAATGATTTAAATCTTAAAGAGAGTCCCATAGTTGGAAATAAATCCCCTAAAAATGTGTGATGACCCAGAACTACCTTCCTCTTGACCAATGTGAGTCCCTAAGTGTCATTGGATCCATTTCCCAATGACCACCTTCCTTTAGAAATGAGTTTCATGAAACATCATGAATGAGGGAACTGTTGGGTGTTTCCATACCCCCAAACTAAACCCATTAGAATCCATTAGAAAATGAATAACTCAACATAAATTATTGTTTAATATTTAAACCCCCACAGTCAACCATCAAGTTCATGAAATTTTTTCATTGAAAATAATTTGTTAATCTTATTACTCAACCAAGGGAGTTTAAGAGATAACATTTTATTAACTTGATTTCAGTCACACCTTAAATCCTACGGGATGTAAGGTTTCATGGTTAATATTCTTGGTTAAGGAATTCTAAATCAATCTAGGTTCTAATGATAGATTATGTATCACATGGTTATCCCTTTACATTCATGTTATTAAAACCCTAGGTCCAAATAATTAATTTATGAGTTACTAAAAAATACAAGTTCTTGAACTTCAAAATTACCTTTATTTATTCAAGGATCATTTGGGTAGTTTCCTAGGACATAATTGTTCTTGAGTCAGTACCCATTTAATAATATTTTATTAAAATGGATCACCTCATAGGGTACTCATTTAAGTGGTCAGATGATTCCACTAACCCTACTTGGTCTATGGGATGAGTTAAACTGATTTATTAACCTCCCATAGAAAGTAGAACCCAAGAGTTTCTCAATATAACCTAATGATTCTATAATTAAGGTTAGGGCTGAACTCTCCAATGGATTATTCATGACAAAGGGTGGTTTTCTGAACTAAAGGTTCAATTTTGGGGATTATAATTTAACTTACATATAGGAATCAAGGGTGTTATAACATTACAACTTTAAATAAAAAGATAACTCTAGATCACAACATAACATGAAATTGATGGTATTTATAATGAAATTAGACTATAATGGAAAGAAAAGTAAAAAAACAACCTCATTATTCAGAAGTTTCACTCATTTATAAATGACCCTTTTTTCATAATAGAATGAATGAAATTAGATGTGTAGAAAAAATCCCTGAAAATATGATTCATTTTCTAAATCATGATTGAGATAAATGGACATTAGAAGATACTTGAAAATAAAACAAACAGAGTTTTAACCTTACATTAGGATTTATATATCCATATTCGACACTTAATTTAGACCATAGATGAAGGATATCCCACACGAAGGAGAAGAATGAGATTGAGGTGAGTGGGTGGGTGGGTCTTTTGGGAAAAAATAGGGAAAGAAAAAATGGGTAATGGCTTAAAAATTAATTAAGTGGAAGAATATAAATACCAAATTTTTAGTGGGTAACACATTTTTTCTACAGTATTTTCCAAATCATGCATCAAAAATTTGGTCAGAATTGGACCAGGAGAACCCACCTAGAACGGTTAGTGCATATGGTTTGAAATACCTTGAACAAACTGTGCAAAATAACTCTAAAATTTCTATATAATTCACATATACTCATAGGGACCTTTAAATTGTTGAAAAAACACAAACCTATAATAAAATTCACAATTTTGGGGCACAATTATCAATAGATTTTCACAAACCGGTCAAACTAGACTAAAACTCCAAATAACATTAACACCATGATTTATGTCTTTAAGGTTTATTCAGGGACCCAAAAAATCATTTGGGACCCACACGTTAATAAGAAACAAATATTTAATGTAAATACACTAAAAATAGAAAAATATATTTAGTAGATACTTTAGTATATTGACACTATATACAAGGAATCACATCACAAAGGATGGTATAATTTAGTAATCAGAGAAAACTAGATACATACCTGAATCTCGTATTATAACTGAAAAAATAAACCACAAAATAGTATTTTCTTTGAGTGTACCATTATTAACATATCCTTTATATCAATTATAATACAATTACTGATGTATTAGGGAAAGGAAACATAAAAATGGGTGAGATCAGATGCATAGTAATGGTATGCGTACAAAATAATCTATCATGAATACACATGGCATAATCAATATAGAAATGTAAATAAGAAAAACATGTCATTTAATAAATAACTTGATCATGAAGAATAATTTGGTAGGAATACAAGATGATCCAATAGCACAATATAAATAATACCATAACCATGGAACTTACCCATGGATATCATAACTAATAAAATAATCACATTGACATACATAACTAATCTCATAATGAGATAATGAATAATTCTAGATAAAACTTAGAGACATCATGCCAAGACATCTTATATAAATGTGTAAGGTCTCATCCAAATACGCAATCTAGTTTATCTCATGAGACCTACTAATGCATCTAGGTGATATAGTGGCCGCCATATGTCACTTACTATGGCTATGAAATTCCTCTTATGAATGAGTTAAAAAAATCAACATAGACATACATATTAAAAAACTAACTTACAAAATATTAATGATTTCCTTAATCAATATACATAGTCATAAAACATCCATAGTAATATGGTGAACGATAGGAAAATTGTACATCTCTAGTACAACAAATCATAAATCATCAGGAGAAATAATAAGGATAATAGTATTACAAAAAATCCCAAATTGATCATAAGTAAAATAATGATTTTTTTGTTGATGAATAGAAATTCTATAAAAATGCGATTAAAATTATTAAAAGAAAATACCCTTTTCACTTTGAAAATAATTTTTTAAAAATAAAAATTCCTATAATTTTAGGGAAAACGTTCTATTTCAAGATAATCTGGTAAAAATTTAATGGAATATTCAAATCAATGACTGGACATGATTGTGGGTATTACCATACATGCCGTTAAAAAATTACTTTCTCATTATTGTAAAGAGGTCAAAAAGCACCTAATTCAGAAAAAGACAAGAAGATTCATTTTAAAACTTTTTTAAAAACTCAAAATTGGGTAAAAATTACTTTTAAAAATAATATGAGAATATTAAAAACTATTTTCAAAATATTTTTATAAAACATGGACAAGGATGAGAAATATTCCCAACGGAGTTGAAAAACAATGTTGGTTTTACTTAAAAACATTATTTTTGTACCATGAGTACTTATAGTGAGTAATTTGAAATGAAAACTTTTAATTCATAAGAATAAATATATAATATAAAATAATTTTGGTTTAAGATATAAATATATAATTATTTACATGGTGGAGACATGAATATAAACAATCTCGAATAATGAAGAGATCGTGAAACAAACCATTACCTGAAATTTGATATCATTTTTACATGTTTGAACCTAATATATTTTAAATATATATTTATTATAAATATTATAAATAACCATACCCATATATATCATACCATATATTATTTATTTAATACATTTTATCACTTTTTTATTAATGATTCTTTATAAAAAACACTATTCTAGGTGATAATTGTTGCGTTTTTCATGTATGTTTTGGTTTGGTAGTTTTAATCCAAGTAATTTGATCATGGTTACATTATATAAATAATGGTAAAAATGATATAAATTTTATATTTATTCATTTTATATATATTTAGTGTAATCCGTAAAGTTTATATAGAAAAAATGAATTGCATTGTTCTTAGAGACGGTAGGTCGTACGTATGTAAGAATATTGTTTCCATTTTTTTGATGGATGGAAAAATGGTAAATAATATTTCAAAGTAAAGAAAAATTATTATATAATATAAATAATATATTTTCATTTAATATATCCTTATTATCATTAATTTCAAAATTGAATTAAAAAATTATCACATCACATCATAGAGGCAATAATCAACATGTATGCACAGGCCATGTTATCATTTTCCAACAGATGGTAAAGTAATAAGTTATATGTCATATTATTAAGTAATAATTATAATTATTTCATAAATGTAATATAATTACACTAAATAAATCATTATATCCATATTTGAGAGGTTGTGATGGAATTCAAATTACATCATTTGGCAAGGTGGTAGTCCACTATACATAAAATCTACAGTTTCGTTTCCAATTTTATGGAGGAGGGGATGGATATGAGTTATGAAATAAACATAATAAAATATCAATATATTTCAGATATTTTTGTTATCATTATACCATATTTTTATATGTTTTTAAGGGGGTATATTTATAAATAAAATGAAGATGCATGGTTAAGAGTTAAACCTCTTCTTCGGAGAAACTGTTAAGGTTTGTACCTAAATCCTTCCTTGAATGATGTTATGATAAAACAAGGGAATATAGGAATTTTTTAGGTATTTAATTAAAGTATCTTATTTGGTCTAGGATGGAATAAATTGGATCATGAAGAGTGGATAGGAGATGAGAGGACTTTCCATTTATATGTCCCGAAGAGGATACACTGGGAATTATTGGAAATAATAAAATATTACAACATTTTACAAAAAACAAATGGATCCAAAATTGATCATTATCAAAAATTATTGTATATATGGTATAAATATTCCCATAAAATATAAATTATAAATGTTTCTAGTAATTTTAACCATTATCATTTTAGTTTAACCCCACAGTAAACCCATTTTAACCTCAATCGCGATAATTAATTTTTACAATTTTTACTATTCATTATGATCATAAATTAAGTAGAACTTATTACAAAATATTAATTATTATTATTAAAAATATAGAATCCATTTTACTAAATTAAATTCACAGAAATGGTATAATTTAATTTAATATTAAACCTGCATGTGTGATGAAAAAATGGTTTTCCAATGGAAAAGTTTTCTTAATTATAAAAAGTTTCTATAACAAAATGAAACATTAAATTAAATATGATGGCCCAAAATATATTAATTATAAAATAATTTAAATAATTTTTTTAATTATTATTTTAAATAAATATATATTTTGAAATGATTTAAATGAAAAGGGAGTTTCTGATAAATATAATTTTTTTCATTATTAATCCAAAAAAAATATTTTCTGAAAATTCTAAAATATTAATTCTAACATAAGTTTGAACTAATGATTTCAAAACTAAATTTCATATTTTCAAATAAATTTTCAAAAAAGTGGAAAAATTTTATTTAAAAATATGTTTGGAAAATGCGATGAAATATTTATTTATAAAAATAAAGTTTTTAAGCATAAAATTATATTTATTATTATATTATTTCAAGAAAAAATATTAGATAAATAATAATAAAAATTATTCAATATATAATATATAAATTTCAATAAAACCATTCCCCAATAGTGATTAATTTGATTTGTGAAGATCAAAACATATTCCCCACATAAAAATAGTTCTTCTAAAAAGTATTTATTTTTCATTAAAATGTTTTTAATTTTTATTTATAACAAATTGATAAAAATGTATTTATTTATAAATTTTTAAACCATATAAGTTTCATAATTTATTTATTCCAATCCATACCCTCCAATTTAATAGCTAGGTTATAACAATATACTATTTTGTGGTTCTCTTAGACTCGAGGATGCATGTAATGCATGCTATCAAAGATAATAAATTTATTTAAAAATAAATATATCAAAAAGTCTCTAGGTTTTACATTTAGGGAAGAAAAACTTTGAAAAATCAATTTTAAACCCCGATTTGAAATTTGGTCCATCCACTAAATGAAAACTCGGGATTCCTCTAAATTCAAAACACATATACAGAACATGAGGCCTTATAATCAAAGTATAGTTTGTTATAATATTTATTTTTAGGAAAAAATCAACAACTTAGATTAAATTTCACATATAAAATGATTCATTAATTACATATGAAGTGATAATATACTTGAACTCTACTGCAGAATCAATTACCACTGGCTTCTTTGAGTTCTTTTAACTCACAAATCATCCATTAAGGGAGAACACATATCCCGATTGAAATTTCAGATAATTATAACCTATTTTGAAACTAATATCTATATATTCCTTAAAAAATGGTTCCCCATCTTCTCCACTATAACACACGAGCTTTAATAATAGTAAACTTTTATTTTTAGAGAACTAATTACAAAATGCACATATCATTATTTAGAAATGATATTTACACATAAATTATTGAATTTTATAAATTAAATTTTATGAAATGAAATTAATTTTTTAACTAATATTTTCAAAATGACCTTATGTTAGATTTTTATATTTTCAAGAAAGATTTTATTTTTGGATGAATAGTGAAAATACCATTTTTACAGAAACATTAACTTTTATGAAATTATATTGATATAAGAATAAATTGATGTTTAAGAAACAATTTTAATATATGAAATATATATTCTAGATGTAATATAAGGTATATAAAATTAGAATTTGAAACATAAAAATATGTGCTTAAGATTTTGGAAATCTAAGTAATTTTTTTGTTCAAATAATTGATATTTTTTGTGCTTCTCTTCTAATATAGTATTTAAAGGGTTAATTTAGGTTTTTCATAGTTTGAGAGATACATAAATATTATTATATTTAAAATAATCCAATTAATTATATTGGAATCAATATTATAATTTCTTTTTCTATAAAATCATTTTTATACATAAAGAAATCATTCTTCTAAAAATATTTATCATTTAGTTTTGCGTAATTATATAAAACAAATTATGTCATTTATAAGAATTTAATTATATAAAATGGATTCAATTTCAGGAATCATAATGATTAATATTATTTCATAAGTCAAAATTAATTTTTTTTCATAGTGAATAGTAAAAATAGTAAACATTTGTTACCATAGTTTGGGTTAAAACGTGTTTACCCAGGGGGTTTAAACTAAGATATAAGGGTAGAAATGAAACATAAAATAACATAAATGTTATTATTTTAAGATATTTAGACCTTATATTATCTTACCTTTAAATTATTGTCAATTTGGTGTTTTTTTCTCAAGAAAATGACTTTTATTATTAAATATTTTAAGTAATTATTTGTGTGTCCCTCCCCTCATTTATACAAGGGAACATCCTCTCCTCCATTATTCACAAACATTGATCACTATATATCTTCTATGACCTAACATAAAACATTCCAAGATTAATTCCATTCATTCTTGATTATCTACTATTCTCCCAAGACAATCCTATAATGGATAAAGGTGTATGCCAAATGACATATCTCAATAAAGACGCAATCATCTTTACCGATACATTCAAAGTTTATTTCGTAATATGCTACCTATATATATATTATAAATATCCTAAAAATTATTATATTAATATAAATATAATGATATGTTATTATGAATATTTGAAAACAATTTCCCACCTTCTTCCCATCCTATAGAAAATGAAAACATCGCTCGTACATATATACGACCTACCATCTCTAAGTAGCGGTGTAATTCATTTTTCATAAAAAAATTATATGGATGGATATAAATTTATAGATAATGAATATATATTATATTTATAACATTATTACTATTTTTTAAATATAATATATCATTTACCTTTTCACCCTTACCCATATTAAATAATGATAATGTTGCTCGTTTGTACCTATGGACTACCACCTCCATAAAGAAATGTGATTTAATTTTCTTTTCATCCTTTCATAGATTTTTATAAATATATATATTATGAATATAAATATAATGAAAATATCATGATTAAAATTATAGATATTTTCATGTCCCCCTCCCCACAATGTGTACCCCTCCTGGGTCGGTAATGTGAGAAGGGAGATAATGACCCCCGAGTCCTTCCTCGAGTAGGCCCTGGGTTGGCGACTAGCACCGAGGGTATAATAAACACACAAATGGGAGGCATTACCCTCTAAGATAACATATGCAGAAGAGAGAGATAAGATAGACACCAATCAACTCCAAATAAAAACTGGAATATAAAAGAAACCCAAGTACATATATGAAATGTCATGCAAAAGTACTACAACTGGAAGGGAAAAACTGCAAGTACCCAAAAGAAAATAAAAACAGCAGCAACCACAATCCCAAACAGCTCCTACAACCCCAAGCTAGTAGAAACCAGCTTTATCTCCAACCTACTCCAAGTGACCTGAAAAATAGTTTATATATACATAGGGTGAGTATAACAGTATACTCAGTAGGATCCTTGTAACATCCCAAGATTTTATGAAAAATATTCTTTTCAATAATGTCTTGTGTTATACGCTACACCAAAAGGAGCTTGCACAACACGCATCCTTGAATTGCCTTGCATTACACGCAATCGCAACCTTCCTCGATAGCGTGTGTGGTACGTAATCCTGAGTTTCACGAAACAATGATATGCTATTAAAATATTATTAAAACTAGCCGTTATGAATAGTAATAACCACTTTTTAAATTTTAGAAATTTTAACTCTCAAAATGGACTTCATTTTTGGATTCGGAGTATCGAATTTATCCTAAGGTGAAATTTTGGTACTTTTCGGATAACTTTCATATTCTGATGAATAGTGAAAATTACTAAATTATAATTAAAAACAACTTTTTTTAATCGAAATAATTAATAGTGATAAATCATTAATTTGAGTGGTTTTAAAGTATATTTAGAATATATTTTTACAATTTAATACAATGTTGGTCATTGGTTGTAATTTCACATTTAAACCAGACATAATCAAATGTCAATCTTTTGATAGATATTGTTTCTTAAAAACACGCTATTTGTTTTAACAGCGGGATTTAATTATAAAATTAATTAATGCAACTTATATGTTGGGAATTTTGTAAAATAGAAATCATTTTTGAATTCGGAATATCAATTATAGCTTAGGGTGAAATTTTGGAATTTTTCTGAAAAACTTCAATTTTTGATGAATAGTGAAACCACTAAGTGGTAGGTTAAAAACTGAATTTTGCATAAAACTTAATTTTACCGCTTCTGTGAATGGAATTTCGAAAATCCGAGAGACACGGTTAATATCAAGGACTAAAATGTGGTTCAATGAGATGAAAATAAATTTTTGGTGAATAGTAACTTTTTACTTTTTTTTACCACGGTTAATAGTAAATAGGGTAACTAAGGGTAAATATGATATTAATATTACCCTAACACATGTCCTAATTCTATTGGACAAGTGTAATTCGACCAAAAGCAAACTTAGGAATAAAATATGACCATTTAGGCCCACTTGGATTAGATTAGGACATTTATTATTAATTTATTTAAAGAAGGGTTAAAATAGTTAAAATCAAAGTTTAATAAGTAAATCATTTCTAATATGGGGTTATACATAAGATAAATTAGATTGTAAATATTCATTAGAAAGATAAAAAGATTTACTACATGATGGTATTTTATTTGTAATTTTTAGACATCAAATAATTTAATTTATTTATGACACAAAGATGATGCAGTAATTATCTTGTTAATGAAATATTAACATAATTGATGTTATAAACACCAAAATAAATGTAATTTGAGACTTTTTATGAATTCCACTAATTTTATAGGTTACTATGATATATTAGTGTTGATTTAATCAACTTTATTCGAACATATAATTCTGTTATGACTTTCACAAAAATCATATATCAAATAGTGTCAAAATTGACACAAAATAGTTTTTAAGTCAAATATTATATTATTAATTGTTATTTTATTCTTAAAAATCTAAGGTTCGGCCAAATGACTTAGCTAAGGATATATGTATTAATAATATACAATTTGGGGTTCGTTTGGCATGTTATAGTAAGTTTATTAACCATATAGTGAAAGAAAACAAAAAGACACGGTAAAAGTTAAATTATTTAACTTAGAGTTAAATCTAATTGATAAGGTTAAAATAATACCCTAAACTTGTCTAAATCCTATTGGTTGATAGGATTTAGACCCATCCCCACTTTAGCTTCGAAATAAGACCCTTTGGAACCATTATAAACCGATTTTGACTTTAATATAAAATAATATTTTGAGATATTCCTAAGGTGCCCCTCTCCTCCCCTATAAAAGGACACCTCCTCCCACTCCTCCTCACACCAATTTGAGCACTCAAGCTCGGCCAACCCCTGCCAAAATCTCTTCTCCACTTCCCTAGAAACATCCTAGAGGTTCTGGTCTTACTCAAAGACCAATTTTAGTTCCCTAAGAGGAGGTCTCCAAAAGGCGCTTCAAAGAAGAGGTAATTACCGTTACCAATTCTTTCATCTTTATTTCTTCTTCCACTTATTCTTCTTAGGTTGTTTCATTATGAAGTAATAACATCAGTATCACTCATATACTGATATGTTATTATAAGTATGAAACAAACCTATTTAACCATCTATCCATCCTACGGAAAAAGAAATCACCGCGCGTGCGTACGTACGGAATACCGTCTCCACGCCGTGGTGTAATCTATTTTCCACCACCACCTTACATGGATGGGTATAATGGTGTAAAGAATAACTATACATAGTTATTACAACATCATATTGATTCTGATATATTGTATAATCCACTCCAATTCAATTCAATATTTATAGAAATGATATCATCGCTCGTGCGTACGTACGGAATACCGTCTCCACGACGCGATGAGATTCATTCTCCATGTTAACCATTTAAGAATGATTATAATGTATATATAAGAAATAATAATGAAATATATGACATTATAAAGCTACTGGATTTATGTATATATATACATATGTATGTCATCTACTTACTTCCATTTCAAGACAATAAGGAAAGGAAAACAGCGTTCATGCGTACGTACGGACTACCGTCTCCATGAACGGTGTTTTTCATTTTATTTATCTACCTATTATATATATATATATACTGAATATATATGATATATAAATCATATTTTATATTATGGAAGTAAGTAAATCATGATATAAGTAATAATGATGTCAATAACAACAAGTCAAAACACCTACGATAAATGAAACGATTTTACCCAAAACGCTTCTTTAACATGGAATTTACAAAAGAACGGGTAATATAATGTCATAAGTGAACCATATATGATATCATAACAATGAATATGATTCTGTAATAAGTCAATAACATTATTTAAACCATTATACAGGAGCTTCGGACACGAACAAAGCAAATCGGACCTAAGGTAAGGGAAATATCACAATCTTATTTTTATCCGAGATTGTTTATTCGTAAGTATTTACTGGGGTGTATTTTATCATCCACATCCATGTTCCCTCAATATGTAATATTATTTCCATCCACCTACTATTGTTTAAATCCAATTTTACCCTTCTATGAGTTTTTAGTAAAGGATATGAAAGGAATTTTTTTTTCGTTTTTCGTACGAGGTACTTTTTGACTTTTCCGACAAAAGTACGAAGAATGTTTTTTTTAACTTATACGGCACGAACAGATTTATACTGTTTTATAAAGCCTTATTTTCATGAAGATTCCTCTAAAAGATTTCATGACTATTTTCAATAAAATCTCTTTCTTTTAAAATTGCATGATGTTTTGTGAAAAGAAGTTGTTTTTTTTGAAGAAGAAAGGATATTTTCATCAAGAATGGAGTTCAAGTGTTTTATCAAAATTATTTTCCATCTAAGATAATAATGGGTTCTGTTTTTATCCCTATTATTAAATTGATTTGATTATGTTGTGATGGAAATATTTTTATGAATTCCTTTATCGTATATGAATTGTTTTATGATGTCATGATGTTTAAGATTCCCATTTTTATTACATGGGTTATGAAATGATGTATGATTTATGATTATGTGGCACACATAAGAAAGGATTCATTATAAGATGGGTGGGACCTATATCTCCCTCCAATGCATTGGGTAAAGATTTTATATCTCATGAGATAGACATGGCTGGAATGGTAGGTTATACCGGTTCAGTGAAACAGGACTGAAACGAGGGTTACTCGATTCAGAAAGGGACTTCGTCCACTAAGATAGTCTTGGCAATGAGTCATGACTAACAAGAAATGATTCTCTATGATTATGTGTGTATGCCACAAAGTTCCATGTTTTAAGTTATGATTATTGTGATTACATTTCACTGCCATGATTTACCCCATGTTATGAAATTATGATCTCTTTTGCAGGTTAAGATTTCCAAAAGTTATATGCTTATGTATATGATGTGATTGATATTTCTTTTGTTTACCCTTACTGAGCATTTGAGCTCACCCTTTTATGTTTTCTTTTCCCCAGGATATAAAGAAAGGTTTTAGGTAAAAAAAAGGAAGATCTTTATGGGAGATATTGAAGATATTTCACCACGATTAGAAGATTACGTTCCGAGTTTCCAAAGACACTAAACTATTACGATCCTTGTGTGTGTGTTTTTGTTATGTACTAAGTATTCCGCAAAAGTAATGTAATGTCCATGTACGATAAGCTTCGGGTCTCTACAGTTGGTATCAGAGGAAAGGTTTAGTCAACCTTTGGAAACTAGGATGCGAAAACGTTAGTGAGATACCTAGAGATATTTCTAAGGTATGTCTAGGGATGCCCCTAAGGATAAGTATACGTATAGGATATAGTTCTAGAACTATGGTAACGATATTAGATTAAACCAAAGATGATAGATATTTAAGTTACTCCCCCTTTATTACGATTTTTGCATCTAACACTATTCTGTTTGGGTTTTAGAAAATGGTTGGAAACAAGATGATTCACAATAATGGAGGATATGATGGACAATGGAATGATATTCTTCATGAGCAACCAAATGAAATGGGATTTGGATGTCCAAACATCATTATTATGCCGAATCAACAATCTCACAACATGATCAATAAAGTAAAATTTGGTAAGTTTCCTGACTCGACTAATAAGAGAAAGATGGAGTTCCATGATGATCATAGAGGAAAGAAAGTTCAATTTCCCCTATGTAAATCATGTGGGAAGAGGCATCAAGGAGAATGTTTCAAGGGAACTGGAAGATGCTTTGGGTGTGGAAAAGAAGGACACAAAGCAAGTAAGTGCAAAGGAAAAGGGTCGGTTAACACCATGGATGAGGATAATGGTATTGCTACGACATCAAAAATGGTGAAGTGTTTTAAATGTGGAATGTATGGGCATTATGCAAACAAATGCCCTAAGGGAAAGACTAATGAAGAGAATCAGTATGGTCATATGGGTAGTATTTATGTGGATGATGATGAAGAGACTACAAATGATATGTGAGATGAAAGAATTTTTGAAGCTCGGTCAATGGTTTGAGAATGTAGTGGCATGATTACATGTTTATCATGTGTAATTTTGGAATAAAGAGACATCTATGGATTGTTACACTGTTGTCTTTCCTTGTGTTTTGAAAGTATATGATTAATGTTACCAGTATCCATGAAGGTTATTCAGATATTTTTGGAATGTAGATGATATGCGCATAATGAAGGGATAAGGAGAAAATTAAATGTTTGATAGTATTCATGAGCTCATGATTGGTATAAGGACTAAGTGATATCATGGTTTGAGTATATAGAATTTTGAGGATTTTGGTATGTGGAAAGTGTTAACTTTTAACTGCACTCATGTTTTCACTAAGGTATTCAAGAGAATACACGATTAAGGACTTTGAATGTTTGGAATGTGACCAACAAGACATATCTTATGATATGTGGGGATCAACGACAGTATTAAATCTCTGGTAATCGATGTCACTATATTATGAGAGTGGACTGCAGTATTATGTATAAGCCTAAAGATTAGACTGGATTATGTTGGACATAAGTTAGTATTGTTTAAGGATAGAAGATTTTCGATATTATTGATGGGATGTTATAGTAACGTAGTTTTAGAAAAAGGGACAACCTGCAGGACGGGCGACAGCCCATCGCTTCGGACAAGGCTGTAGGAATCGAACCCACAACCGAAGTGCGACTGGCCTTTATCGCCTACCACTGGCCTACAGGAAGTCCCTGTTTAGTAGAAATTAGTTTTATTATATTAAGCAGTATGATATATGAAGTATAAGTCCATTTTAGGAACCATATATGATTAATCTTACTATAGAATGACTTATGTATATTTAATAACTTTTGCTAACCTTTTGTTTGAAACAGATGGAATGACCCGTCATTCTATCACATGATCTGCTAACACTTCACGAATAACAAATTCAACTTCATTTATTTAAGAGATGAAGTAGAAATTGTTCAAGGCACGAACAAAAGTGAGATTGTACCAAAATAAAGTAAATATTTATTCTAAGCAAATTTTCAACTTTAGGGAAATGATCTTGAAAACCAAAAATGTTGTCCTAGTTCTCTTATACCTGATGAATCAGATGGTACCTTATATCGTCACAAATTTATGGATTTGTGATTACTGGCTTTTCCATAGCCATGTTCTCTACCACTCTCCATCAGAACATGATGGTTAGATTTCTCTTCCATATCCATATTTTCACCTACGTGGAAACCCAGTGATTAGTTTATTTGGGTAATCGTTACATTTCATACTTTAGTTTTTAAAGCCAAGTTTTGGTATTCCCTTTTACGATGTGGGTTTCTATTAAAGAAACTTTCAAATAGTAAACCATTTATAACCCCGACGAATTTCGAGGGCGAAATTCATTTTAAGGGGGGTAGAATGTAACATCCCAAGATTTTATGAAAAATATTCTTTTCAATAATGTCTTGTGTTATACGCTACACCAAAAGGAGCTTGCACAACACGCATCCTTGACTTGCCTTGCATTACACGCAATCGCAACCTTCCTCGATAGCGTGTGTGGTACGTAATCCTGAGTTTCACGAAACAATGATATGCTATTAAAATATTATTAAAACTAGCCGTTATGAATAGTAATAACCACTTTTTAAATTTTAGAAATTTTAACTCTCAAAATGGACTTCATTTTTGGATTCGGAGTATCGAATTTAGCCTAAGGTGAAATTTTGGTACTTTTCGGATAACTTTCATATTCTGATGAATAGTGAAAATTACTAAATTATAATTAAAAACAACTTTTTTTAATCGAAATAATTAATAGTGATAAATCATTAATTTGAGTGGTTTTAAAGTATATTTAGAATATATTTTTACAATTTAATACAATGTTGGTCATTGGTTGTAATTTCACATTTAAACCAGACATAATCAAATGTCAATCTTTTGATAGATATTGTTTCTTAAAAACACGCTATTTGTTTTAACAGCGGGATTTAATTATAAAATTAATTAATGCAACTTATATGTTGGGAATTTTGTAAAATAGAAATCATTTTTGAATTCGGAATATCAATTATAGCTTAGGGTGAAATTTTGGAATTTTTCTGAAAAACTTCAATTTTTGATGAATAGTGAAACCACTAAGTGGTAGGTTAAAAACTGAATTTTGCATAAAACTTAATTTTACCGCTTCTGTGAATGGAATTTCGAAAATCCGAGAGACACGGTTAATATCAAGGACTAAAATGTGGTTCAATGAGATGAAAATAAATTTTTGGTGAATAGTAACTTTTTACTTTTTTTTACCACGGTTAATAGTAAATAGGGTAACTAAGGGTAAATATGATATTAATATTACCCTAACACATGTCCTAATTCTATTGGACAAGTGTAATTCGACCAAAAGCAAACTTAGGAATAAAATATGACCATTTAGGCCCACTTGGATTAGATTAGGACATTTATTATTAATTTATTTAAAGAAGGGTTAAAATAGTTAAAATCAAAGTTTAATAAGTAAATCATTTCTAATATGGGGTTATACATAAGATAAATTAGATTGTAAATATTCATTAGAAAGATAAAAAGATTTAATACATGATGGTATTTTATTTGTAATTTTTAGACATCAAATAATTTAATATATTTATGACACAAAGATGATGCAGTAATTATCTTGTTAATGAAATATTAACATAATTGATGTTATAAACACCAAAATAAATGTAATTTGAGACTTTTTATGAATTCCACTAATTTTATAGGTTACTATGATATATTAGTGTTGATTTAATCAACTTGATTCGAACATATAATTCTGTTATGACTTTCAAAAAAATCATATATCAAATAGTGTCAAAATTGACACAAAATAGTTTTTAAATCAAATATTATATTATTAATTGTTATTTTATTCTTAAAAATCTAAGGTTCGGCCAAATGACTTAGATAAGGATATATGTATTAATAATATACAATTTGGGGTTCGTTTGGCATGTTATAGTAAGTTTATTAACCATATAGTGAAAGAAAACAAAAAGACACGGTAAAAGTTAAATTATTTAACTTAGAGTTAAATCTAATTGATAAGGTTAAAATAATACCCTAAACTTGTCTAAATCCTATTGGTTGATAGGATTTCGACCCATCCCCACTTTAGCTTCGAAATAAGACCCTTTGGAACCATTATAAACCGATTTTGACTTTAATATAAAATAATATTTTGAGATATTCCTAAGGTGCCCCTCTCCTCCCCTATAAAAGGACACCTCCTCCCACTCCTCCTCACACCAATTTGAGCACTCAAGCTCGGCCAACCCCTGCCAAAATCTCTTCTCCACTTCCCTAGAAACATCCTAGAGGTTCTGGTCTTACTCAAAGACCAATTTTAGTTCCCTAAGAGGAGGTCTCCAAAAGGCGCTTCAAAGAAGAGGTAATTACCGTTACCAATTCTTTCATCTTTATTTCTTCTTCCACTTATTCTTCTTAGGTTGTTTCATTATGAAGTAATAACATCAGTATCACTCATATACTGATATTTTATTATAAGTATGAAACAAACCTATTTCACCATCTATCCATCCTACGGAAAAAGAAATCACCGCGCGTGCGTACGTACGGAATACCGTCTCCACGCCGTGGTGTAATCTATTTTCCACCACCACCTTACATGGATGGGTATAATGGTGTAAAGAATAACTATACATAGTTATTACAACATCATATTGATTCTGATATATTGTATAATCCACTCCAATTCAATTCAATATTTATAGAAATGATATCATCGCTCGTGCGTACGTACGGAATACCGTCTCCACGACGCGATGAGATTCATTCTCCATGTTAACCATTTAAGAATGATTATAATGTATATATAAGAAATAATAATGAAATATATGACATTATAAAGCTACTGGATTTATGTATATATATACATATGTATGTCATCTACTTACTTCCATTTCAAGACAATAAGGAAAGGAAAACAGCGTTCATGCGTACGTACGGACTACCGTCTCCATGAACGGTGTTTTTCATTTTATTTATCTAACTATTATATATATATATATACTGAATATATATGATATATAAATCATATTTTATATTATGGAAGTAAGTAAATCATGATATAAGTAATAATGATGTCAAGAACAACAAGTCAAAACACCTACGATAAATGAAACGATTTTACCCAAAACGCTTCTTTAACATGGAATTTACAAAAGAACGGGTAATATAATGTCATAAGTGAACCATATATGATATCATAACAATGAATATGATTCTGTAATAAGTCAATAACATTATTTAAACCATTATACAGGAGCTTCGGACACGAACAAAGCAAATCGGACCTAAGGTAAGGGAAATATCACAATCTCATTTTTATCCGAGATTGTTTATTCGTAAGTATTTACTGGGGTGTATTTTATCATCCACATCCATGTTCCCTCAATATGTAATATTATTTCCATCCACCTACTATTGTTTAAATCCAATTTTACCCTTCTATGAGTTTTTAGTAAAGGATATGAAAGGAATTTTTTTTTCGTTTTTCGTACGAGGTACTTTTTGACTTTTCCGACAAAAGTACGAAGAATGTTTTTTTTAACTTATACGGCACGAACAGATTTATACTGTTTTATAAAGCCTTATTTTCATGAAGATTCCTCTAAAAGATTTCATGACTATTTTCAATAAAATCTCTTTCTTTTAAAATTGCATGAAGTTTTGTGAAAAGAAATTGTTTTTTTTTTTGAAGAAGAAAGGATATTTTCATCAAGAATGGAGTTCAAGTGTTTTATCAAAATTATTTTCCATCTAAGATAATAATGGGTTCTGTTTTTATCCCTATTATTAAATTGATTTGATTATGTTGTGATGGAAATATTTTTATGAATTCCTTTATCGTATATGAATTGTTTTATGATGTCATGATGTTTAAGAATCCCATTTTTATTACATGGGTTATGAAATGATGTATGATTTATGATTATGTGGCACACATAAGAAAGGATTCATTATAAGATGGGTGGGACCTATATCTCCCTCCAATGCATTGGGTAAAGATTTTATATCTCATGAGATAGACATGGCTGGAATGGTAGGTTATACCGGTTCAGTGAAACAGGACTGAAACGAGGGTTACTCGATTCAGAAAGGGACTTCGTCCACTAAGATAGTCTTGGCAATGAGTCATGACTAACAAGAAATGATTCTCTATGATTATGTGTGTATGCCACAAAGTTCCATGTTTTAAGTTATGATTATTGTGATTACATTTCACTGCCATGATTTACCCCATGTTATGAAATTATGATCTCTTTTGCAGGTTAATATTTCCAAAAGTTATATGCTTATGTATATGATGTGATTGATATTTCTTTTGTTTACCCTTACTGAGCATTTGAGCTCACCCTTTTATGTTTTCTTTTCCCCAGGATATAAAGAAAGGTTTTAGGTAAAAAAAAGGAAGATCTTTATGGGAGATATTGAAGATATTTCACCACGATTAGAAGATTACGTTCCGAGTTTCCAAAGACACTAAACTATTACGATCCTTGTGTGTGTGTTTTTGTTATGTACTAAGTATTCCGCAAAAGTAATGTAATGTCCATGTACGATAAGCTTCGGGTCTCTACAATCCTCCTCGAAACCTCTCATGTAAAAGTAAAGAAAGCATGATAAAGCATAGTGAACAACAATTGAAACTAACTTGTCACATAAATAGGTATATTATGTTCCCAACCTCACCATGGCTACTCTCACCAAGTAACGCATACAAGAATATAGCATATATTAAAGAATATAAAGGGTACCCCGCTACTACTTCCCCACTGGTTTGCCGCTTTTCCCCAACGTCACACGTCCTAAGCATCTCTCTCCAAAAAGGCTTGCCCGTAGACACCTGGGCGAAGCACCACAATCTGTACCTCATGCACCAAAAAGGCTTTCCCGCAGAAACCTGGGTGAAGCACCACAACATCCTCACAACCAAAGTAACCAGGTAATTTCTGGGAGCCACCACAGCTCGCGTAATGTGTATCATACGTCGGGTATTATACCTCAATCCATTGCAGCCCATACACCGAGTAAGGATTTTCAAGCCATCACCGCCTATACAAGTTAAACCTATAATAGTCCATAAGATACTATATCCATAATATATGTGTGTGAATAACCACAAGCCATTAAATCCCTCTACACACATATATGAGGAAAACTAACTGTTGTTCCCAATGACACAAGTATCTACCAAGAGAAGAGAGCGGGGCCAAAGGGGGTAGTCAGCCATTTATCCTCCCACTAGAATGTTGGGGAAAACACCCCCCCCCCAAGGCTCAGAATCCCCAAAGTGTCAGTTTCCCTTACTGGCAGGGTGGATTAGCATATAGAAACACAAAAAGTACAGAATATATTATATCTCACAACCGCACTATGGGCATTACCTAGTCTTAGACACAACTGCAGCTAACGTCTCTCAGAATCTAGGCTACTACTTCTATGAATAGGTATCCTATAAGCACACAACCATTTAAAGAGCTTTATTAGATTATTTCATTCCCTTAATATCAGTTCCATTGTACGTTAATTAATTCTTTAAACATTAACCATGAACAGTTCCACATTAAGTCCCATTATCATCACACCCAAAGTCAGTTGTTCTTTCATAATTACAACTTCATCATTATGTTCCAGCAACCCCATGCCCATGGGTTAACACCATTTATTCAAACCTTCATTACAGAATTACTTTCCCATATTCCCAGCTATTCTAGAAAAGCATCTTATGCTACTATCACAATGGTCTCAACACGGTGAGTAGATGTACTACCTGTAGAATCTTTGCCGCCTATAGAAAGAGCGTAGACCCATCCTCCCTAGAGAATATAAACACGGAAATCATGTGTCATACCCCGCACGTCTTGGCCTCTTTCGGAATGAGGGTAAGAAAGAACGACTACCTTGAGTTGTGGGGAAAGTAAAGGAGACAAGCAACCAATTAAAAATCACCAAGCATCCAACAATCACATCCATTCCATTCAATCACCCCTGGTGTCCTCCCCGACACCCACATTCATAAACTGATGCATCTCACCACTCTAGGCATCATCTGCTGCCACAACCAAAATTCTCCATGCCTCCACATATCACAACAGCCTTCTAGGCTCACATTACAGCACAAGCATCAGGAAAACAAACATCACATCAATGGGCTCTTGGACCTTTAAAATCCAAGAGGGTAACTCAGAACCCTTTTAGAAATTATCAAACAAGCATTTCTTTAATCCATCTTGAATTAATAGATTTATTAAACGTAGGTTCCAAAATTAGGGAAACCTAATCAGTAAGCTATCAAAAATAAATAAACATGCTTAGTTCACTAATTTGATTAACATCAAATTACAACAAGAATCGGATTCATTTTCATGCCTCTTTATATTTATCCAACACTTATCAATTAATCCCGGTTTACGTTCTTTACCGATTTCCATCAAGAAAAAACAGCTAAACAAGTAAGCATATATATCATACTATCTACCAAATAAGAGGCAATAACATACGATAGATATAAATTTATTTATCCTGTTAAAATATTTATTATGTCAATTCCATTGTGATCCCATGGGATGAAGCATGATAATGATACAGTCACACGTAAAAGAAAAAAGAAGCAATGAATCCCCTACCTCAACAATTCTTGATGTTCTTTATCCACACAATGGGTCACAATCCTCCTCTCGCAACAACTGCATCCACCTGAGGATGCCACGGTACGACAGCACCAACCAACCCCTAAGAAAAACCCAATAGAAGCATGTAGATTACATGCTATAATATGGAAAGGAGAAAAAGAGAAGATGAACCCAAAAACAACGATGATACAACATACCTTGTATTGATGATTGATCGATACAGTTTGGTTGCATCAAAATAGAGCAGAACCAATCCTAGGAGTAAAGTTTGATTGTGCAACTCCTACGGGAAGGATTGAAATTTTATAGCTTGTCATAGCCGATAACAAATATGAAGAACAAGGGATAATGATATATCATCCCTTTTTGAAGATTTAATGGGGAGACGGTTTAAGATACACTTAATTTCCCATTAAAAGTGGATCGCATTAACCCACGCGGTTTGACCAATTAAAAAAACATCCCGAGCCATAGGAATAATTAACTTAGGAGTTATGGCATTTGAATTGGCCTTAAGAGATGTTAAAATAAGGCTATAAATGTATTTTACGTCAAATGAAACTTCAAAAGGGGAAAAATTGTAGGAAGCTTGAAAAAATGTTCACCTACCGTTTTTGTACACCTACCGTTACTGTGCACCTACCGTTACTGTACACCTACCGATCTGTAAAACCGGTCTGTGAAATCAATCTGTGAAACACTATACACCTACCGTTACTATACACCTACCGATCTGTAAAACTGATATATGAAACCGATCTGTGAAACCAATCTGTGAAACCGATCTGTGAAACATTGTACACCTACCGTTACTGTACACCTTCCGTTACTGTACACCTTCCGATCTGTGAAACCGATCTTTAAAACCGATCTGTGAAAACGATCTGTGAAAACGATATGTGAAACCGATCTGTGAAACCGATCTGTGAAACACTGTACACCTACCGTTACTATACACCTACCGTTACTATACACCTACCGATTTGTGAAACTGATCTGTGAAACTGATCTATGAAACATTGTACACCTATCGTTACTGTACATCTACCGTTACTGTAAACCTACCGATCTGTGAAACCAATCTGTGAAACCAATCTTTGAAACACTTTACACCTACCATTACTGTGCACCTATCAATCTGTGAAACCGATATGTGAAACACTGTACACATACTGTTACTGTACACCTACCGTTAGAAAAAAATCATAAAACTGGAAACATTGTTCACAGAACTGGAAAAAATGGAAAAGTGTTGGGAAGAAGACACCCTAACCTCCTAGAACACCTCCAAAACCATAATTCAACAAATGAATGGACCAGAGAGTTCTGGGCCATTACATTAGATACCTCTCAAAAAATTCTCGTCCTCGAGAATTAAAAACCAACCCATAATAAAAGAGGGGTCTGAACAACCACCCCATATGATACCTCTCAGGGGAAAACCACTGTGATTTTTCAAAAGCTGGTACAAAACCACAACATCCGCGAGAAAGGGAACAAACATTCCATATCCAAACAATTCAATCATAACATCACTTCAAAGGAATATAAAATAAATGATCAAATAAAACTCATCACAACAACTTAAAATAGCTCTGGGTACTAGACATGCATCTATGACTCACGTTCCTAGGTACTCTCCTCCAGGCCACCGTGTCTCCACAAGACATGAACTAAGGGGATAGAACACCCACGCAATACCTTCGCCTTGCGGTCTTAGATATCCCTAGGTCGCTCCTCAAAGGTTGCATCATCATCAACATCAATATCCCCCCAATCGATGATGTGAGAGTCATCGTGAAGATAACGACGGAGCTGTGATACATGGAAAACATCATATATCTAACTCATCTGTGGGGGAAGTGCTAAATGATACGCCACAGCTCCAACACAATCTATCACCTTGGAAGGCCCAACAAATTGGGGAGAAAGCTTACTTCCATGACCAAACCTTCGATTCCCACGATGGGGAGTCACCTTCAGAAACACATGATCCCCAAAATTAAACTCCAAGGGTCTCCTCCTTTGATCTGCATATGATTTCTGATGATCTTGCACTGTCTTCATCCTCTCATGAATCACCTAGACCATCTTTGTTGTATTATGCACTAGTTCCGATCCGATAATTGATGACTCTCCGACCCCCGTCAAGCACAATGGAGAACAACAAGGCCGGCCATACAAGGCTTCAAACGGCACCATGCCGATAGTGGAGTGAAAACTATTATTTTAAGTGAACTCCACCAAGGGTAAGTGCCTCATCCATGAACCTCCAAAATCAAGAACACAAGAGCGTAACATGTCTTCAAGAGTCTAGATGGTTCGCTATGTCTGTCCCTCCGTTTGAGGATGAAAAGCGGTGCTAAGCCATAGTTGAGAACAAAAAATCATGTTGGAGACCTCTCCACACCCTAGAGGTAAAACGAGGATCTCGATCAGAAATGATCATCCTAGTGACTCCATGAAGTCTCACCACCTCCTCTAGATACTGCCTCAACAAGACTTCCACTGATCTCGACTCCTTGATCGCTATGAAGTGGGCCAATTTTGTTAAGCGATCCACCACCACCCAAATAGCATCATGTCCTCCCAAAGATTGAGGTAAACCAGTAACAAAGTCCATTGATATGTCCACCCACTTCCACTGAGGAATCTCTAATGTCTAGAGTAGACCACCAGGGACACAGTGTTCGGCCTTCACCTAATGGAAAACTAAACATCGAGACACAAACTCCGCAACTGCATGCTTCAAACCAGGCCACCAAAACTGACTCCTCAAGGATCGGTACATATTCTTCATACCAGGATGTACTGCTAAAGGAGAACTATGTAACTCTATGAGAACCATCTCACACATCATCAAGGGAACAAAAATCCTTACATGATACAACACTCGGTGTTGTTCGTCCTCCGTCCAACCATCAGGGGACTCACCACAAACAACTTGGTCTCTCCAGAACTCCACCTCTATATCCCACAACTGGGACTCTTCCACCTTCTGCATTAGGGATGATTGTACTGTCATCTGAAAAAGGAAACATCTACCCCCAACTTCTCCCATATCAAGATGCAATGTTGACAGTTCTTCCATTAATCTCTAGGAATCACCGGATTCACGCACAACATCACCACGTGACTTTTGGATCAGTGCATCAGCTACAACATTCACTTTTCTAGGTGTATATGATATTTCTAAGTCGTATTCCTGTAATAACTCCATCCAACAATGTTGTCGCATGTTCAAGTCATGCTGAGAGAAAACATACCTCAAACTCTTATGATCGGTGAAAACCACAAAGTGCTCATCAATGAGGTAATGTCTCCACAACTTCAGAGAAAACACCACAGATTCCTACTCAAGATCGTGAGTTGCATAGATACGTTCATGGGGACATAACTGCCAAGACCCATAAGAAACAACTGACCTCTGCTGCATGAGGACACATCCTAACCCCAGATGCGAAGCATCACAGAAAACATCAAACTGAACTCCCTCAGCCGGAAGATAAAGAACCGGAGAACTTAATAACTTCTCTTTTAGATACTCAAAATCTTCCTAACACTGATCAATCCATATAAATGCTTGATCTGTCCTGATCAAAGCTGTCAGAGTAGTCGCAACTTGGGAGAAATTGGATACGAACCTCCTATAGTAGCCTGCGAGACCAAGGAAATTTCGCACCTCTGACACTGTCTTGGGGGCTTCCCAAGACATGACTACTTCTATCTTCGATGGATCCATAGCTAATACCTGTTAGGACACAACATGGCCCAAGAAATGGACTTATTGAACCCAAAACTCACACTTCGACAACTGCCCAAAGAACTGATGTTTACGAAGCATGTAGATGCTATGCATTCTCCTCTTCAGATGTGGATTACACAAGGATGTCGTCGATGAAAACCACCACAAACTTTTCTAGGAACTCACAGAACACATCATTCATCAATCCCATGAACACAGCTGAATCATTAATCATGTTGAACGGCATTACAACGAACTGATAATGCCCATGACGACAACAGAAAGCAGTCTTCGGGATATCCTCATCCTTCACATGCATTCGATGATATCCTAACCATAAGTAGATCTTCGAGAACCCACTTGCACCCTTCATTTGATCGAATAAGTCATAAATCCATGGAAGAGGATAGCGATTATTTATTGTCACTTTATTTAAGTGATGATAATCGACACACAACCGCAAACTATCGTCGACCTTCTTCACAAACAAAACTGGTGCACCCCATAGTGACACACTTGGCCGAACAAAACCACACTGTAAAAGACCATCAAGCTATATACGTAGCTCTCGTAACTCAGAAGGAGCCATCCTATACGAAGACATGGATATAGGAGACGCTTCTGGATATAGCTCGATCCCAAACTCAATCTCTTGTCAATGGGGTAATGCTTCAACCTCTTTTGGAAAGACATCAGGGTACTCCTCTACGACCCTTGGAAATGCCAACTGATGAACCTCTGAAGAACTCAGCATAATCTCATCCATCATGGATGATAAGAATGGAATGCGCCTGTGACCCATCCGAGTATCTCACTCACCAAAAAATGCCACTTTCTCTCCATTCGCACCAATAAAGATGACCTTTTTCCTGAATCAATCCACAATAGCCTGCACTGAATACAACCAATCCATGCCAAGGATGACATCATATGGTTGCATTCGTAAACATAGGAAATCTCCCCAAGAGTGGTGTTTCTCCAATAATGGCTCACAGTCTCTACATACTTCAAACAAGTCAACTCGACCTCCAACCGGCGTAGTCAACGCCAAGGGCACTGGAAGCCTCTCTACCTCAAGTCCCAAAGTATGGAAAAGGGTAGGTGTTATGAAGGAGTGTGACACTCCTGAATCAAACAAGGCATACACAAAAGTGGAAAACAAGAAAAGGGTACCTCGAAAGATGTCTGGCTCGCCTGGAGCTGGCAACGCTAGAGAATGAAGTTGACCACGACTTCCTCCACGGACTCTCTGACCATGATGACGACCACCTCCATGGCCGCGCTCTGCTCATTGAGGATGGGGAGCATCATGGGGTTGTCCTCTGCCCACCCCATCTACCCTCTTATGATCTAAAGCTGGTGCAACTAGCTGATGCTGCCTCAGCTGGAACTACCTCAATGGAGGAACCTGAAGCGTAGTTCCTGGTGCACGATGGCCGCTCTGAAAGGTCAGGCACTCCCGCTGCTGATGACCATGACCACCACAAGAAAAACAAGCGCCTGATCCCTTGGAATAGGCCTGAGAGTTGATGCCACTGGAGAAACGAGACGTGAAGGGATGACACCTACCCCCAGCTGAACAGAAACTCTTCTTCCCTGAAAACTGGGAACCCCGGACCATAGCTCTGCTTCATGAGGAATCATGATGATTCCCCTCTCGTGATGATCTGGTCCTGGACAAAGCCCTCTTGACAACCTCTGCCCTCACCAGTACCTCAAGATATGTTTTCAGCATAAATGGGGTGAACTGGCACTGGATCTCTGGATGCAAATCCACCTCAAAGTGAATCTCCCAGGCCTCCTCATCTGGTAACAGGTCCAAAGCATATCGTAAAAGGTTTCTGAAACGGATTCCAAACTCTCGAACACTGGAGCTCCCCTGTTGAAGGGTAAAAATATCCTGGTGACTGGAAACCTTTGCATTCGAAGAAAGAAACTCGACTCTAAACCTGTCTCAAAACTCCTCCCATGAGATCGCTGACTCCTCACGATCCCCGAGGAACAAGAACCACCACTACCTCGCAGCTCCACGCAGCATCGTCACAACCAAGGACACCCAGTGCTCCATCTGAGCACGGATCAGACTGAAGCCTATCTCAACCTCCTCCAACCAGTCTTCTGTGACTGCAACTGAAACGGAGCCCTCATACTTCTACAGACTCTGTAAATTAAACTCTTGGAGTGTCTTCTTCCAAGTGTCTTCATCGTCAACCTCTACCCAGCGGTGATCTGCTGGCACAGCCTACTGGGAATCTTCTATGTGATCCTAACAAGGATGTCGACCTGTAGCCATACCTGCAAAATAAAAAACACTTAGAGATCCTAAACCAGGAATAGGGAAGACTCAACATTAATTAATTAATTTTTTTCTTTTGTTCATTTTAGGTTAACCTATCCCAAGGTCTACCCATTCCAACATAGGCACATAGAAAAATGATGCATGATCCTTTCCTAGGTCTCTACCCTGCAACTAGTATCACCTTGTTTAGTAGACATTGTAAACTTAAAGGTTAGTACATCATATCATAGGGTCCCTAAACGCCTATGTCTCAGCCAGTCTCTAGTTTTTACCTCACTTTCTAAACATGAATGACATTGTTTCCCTACCAACCCATGCAACCTCACCTGTTCCGAACTCCAAACTCCATCCTATCCCTCAACCAGACCTCTAATACCACTCTGTCATGACCCCCTCCCCACAAAGTGTACCCCTCCTGGGCCGGCAATGTGAGAAGGGAGATAATGACCCCCGAGTCCCGCCTCCAGTAGGCCCTGGGTTGGCGAATAGCACCGAGGGTATAGTAACCACACAAATGGGAGGCGTTACCCTCTAAGAGAACATATGAAGAAGAGAGAGATAATATATACACCAATCAACTCCAAATCAGAACTAGAATATAAAATAAACCCAAGTGAATATATGAAATTTCATGAAAAAGTACTACAACTGGAAAGGAAAACTACAAGTTCCCAAAAGAAAATAAAAACAGCAGCAACCATAATCCCGAACAACACCTAGAACCCAAAGCTAGTAGAAACCATCTTGATCTCCAATCTGCTCCAAGTGACCTAAAAAACAGTTTATATATGCATAGAGTGAGTATAATAGTATACTCAGTAGGATCCTCCCTGAAGCCTCTCATGCAAAAGTAAAGAAATCATGTTAAAGAATAGTGAACAACAAGTGAAACTAACTTGTCACCAAAACAGTTATACTAAGTTCCCAACCTCACCATGGATACTCTCACCAAGTAACTCATACAAGAATATAGAATATAGTAAATAATGTCAAGGTTACCCCACTACTACTTCCCCACTATTTTGTCTCTTTTCCCCAACATCGCACGTCCTAAGCATATCTCTCCAAAAAGGCTTGCCTGCAGACACATCGGAGAAGCACCACAATCTGCACCTCATGCACCACAAAGGCTTGCCTATACACACCTGGGAAAAGCACCACACTATCCTCACAACCAAAGTAACTAGGTAGTTTCCAGGAGCCACCACAGCTCGCGTAACGTGTATCATACGTCGGGTATTATACCTTAATCCATTACAGCCCATACACTGAGTAATGATCCTCAAGCCATCACAACCTATACACGTTACACCTATAGTAGTCCATAGGATACTATATCCAAAATATATGTGTGTGAATAAACACAATCCATTACATCCCTCTACACACATATATGGGGAAAACTTACCGTTGTGCACAACGGCACAAGTATCTACCAAGAGAAGAGAGTGGGGAAAAAGGGGGTAGTCAGCCATTCATCCTCCCACCAGAATTTTGGGGAAAACACCACCCCAGGGCTCAGAATCCTCAGGGTGTAAGTTGCCCTTACTGACAGAGTGGAGTAATGTATAGAAACAAAAAACGTACAGAATATATTATATCTCACAACCACATTGTGGGAATTACCTAGTCTTAGACACAACTGAAGCTAACGTCTCTTAGACTCCAAGCTACTACTTCTAAGACTAGGTATCCTAAAAGCACAAAACCATTTAAAGAGCTTTATTAGATTACTTCATTCCCTTATTATTAGTTCTAGTTTACATTAATAAATTCTTTAAAAATTAACCGTGAACAGTTCCACATTAATTTCCATTAGCATCACACCCAAAGTCATCTGTTATTTCAAAATTACAACCTCATCATTATGTTCCAACAACCCCATCCCCAAGGGTTAACACCATTTATTAAAACCTTCATTACAGAATCACTTTCCCATATTCCAAGGAATTATAGAAAAGCATCCTATGCTACTATCACAAGGGGATCAACACAGTTATTAGATGTTCCACCCGTCGAATCTTTTCCGCCTATAGAAAGACCATAGACCCATCCTCCATGGAGAAGCTAAACATGGAAATCACGGGGCATACCCCACGCGTCTTCGCCTCTTTCGGAAGGTGGGTAAGCAAGACCAACTGCCTTGAGTAGTGGGGAAAAGTAAAGGAGATAAGTAACCAATTAAAAATTACCAAGAATATTACAATCACATCAATTCCATTCAATCATCCCTGGTGTCCTCCCCAACACCCACATATATAAACCGATGCATTTCGCCACACTAGGCGTCATCTTCTTCCACAACCAAAAGTCTCCATGACTCCACATATCACAACTGCCATCTAGGCTCACATTACAGCACAAGAAGCAGGAAATAAACATCACATCAATGGGATCTTGGCCCTTTAACAATAAAGAGGGTAACTCAGAACCCTTTTAGAAATTATCAAACAAGTAGTTATTTAATCCATCTTGAATTAACAGATTTATTAAATGTAGGTTCCAAAATTCGGGAAACCTAATCAGTAAGCTATCACAAATAAATAAACACGCTTACTGCACTAATTTGATTAAAATCAAATTATAACAATAACCAGATTTGTTTTCATACCTCTTTATCTTTATCCAACACTTATCAATTAATCACAATTTACGTTCTTTACCGATTTCCCTCAAGAACAAACAGCTAAACAAGCAAGCATAGATATCACACTATCTTGCAAAACAAGAGGCAATAACATACGATAGATATCAATTTATTTATCCAGTTAAAATATTTATTACGTCAATTCCATTGTGATCCACTGGGATGAAGCATGCTAATGATAAAGTCGCACGTAAAAGAAAAGTGAAGCAACGAATCCCCTACCTCAACAATTCTTGATGTTCTTTATCCACACAACAGGTCACAATCCTCCTCTCGTGACAACTGCATCCACCCGAGGATGCCACGGTATGACAACACCAACCAAACCCCAAGAAAAACCCATTAGAAGCATGGAGATTTCATGCTATAAGATGGAAAGGGGAAAAGGATAAGATGAACCCCAAAAGAATGATGATACAACATACCATTGATCGATACAGCTTGGTTGCCTCAAAACAGAGCAGGATCAATCCTAGGAGTAAAGTTTGATTGTGAAACTCTTATAGGAAGTATTGAAAGGTTCTATCATCACATAGCCGATAACAAAGAGGAAGAACAAGGGTGAATGATATCTCATCCCTTTTTGAAGATTTAATGGGGTGACGGTTTAAGGTATGCTTAATTCCCCATTAAAAGAGGATCGCATTAACCCATGCGGTTTGACCAAGTAAAAAAACATACCGAGCCATAGGAATAATTAACTTAGGAGTTATGGCCTTTGAATTGGCCTTAAGAGTCCTTTAAATAAGGCTTTAAATGTATTTTACGTCAAAGGAAACATCAAAAGGGGAAAACTGTGGGAAGCTGGAAATAGTGTTCACCTATAGTTACTGTACACCTACCATTACTGTACACCTACTGTTACTGTACACCTACCGATCTGTGAAACCGTTATGTGAAACTAATCTGTTAAACACTGTACACCTACCGATCTGTGAAACCGATCTGTGAAACCGATATTTGAAACCGGTCTATGAAACCGATCTGTGAAACCGATCTGTGAAATCAATCTGTGAAACATTTTACACCTACCGTTATTGTACACCTACCGATCTGTGAAACTGATCTATGAAACCGATCTGTGAAACTAATCTGTGAAAAATTGTACACCTACTATTACTGTACACCTACCATTACTGTAAACCTACCGATCTGTGAAATCGATCTGTGAAACCGATCTGTGAAACCAATCTATGAAACATTGTACACCTACCGTTACAGTACACATACCATTACTGTACACCTACCGATCTATGAAACTGATCTGTGAAATATTTTACACCTACCATTACAGTACACCTACTGTTACTATACACCTACCGATCTATGAAACCAATATATGAAACCAATATGTGAAACACTATACACCTACCATTACTGTACACCTACCGTTACTGTACACCTACCGATAGAACAAATCAGAAAACGGGAAACACCGTTCACAGAACTGGAAAAAAAATGGGAAATTGTTGGGAAGAAGACACCCTAACCTCCCAGAACACCTCCAAAACCATAATTAAACAAAGGAATGGATGGTAGAGGTCTGGTACATTACAGATATTATGGAACCATGATCAAGAGTTGAGAATAATAACTTATGAATCAAAACATGCATGAAAAACAGAGCTGTTAACACTCGAAATGATGACGATATTGAACGACTATTAATGAATGGGTGATAAGATGTTATTAGAAAAATATATCTGGTATTATAATTGTGAAAATTATTCTTCATATAATATAATAAATTTAAATTTATTATACATGAGGTTAAATGAACTTATTAAGAAAGTCGGACTTGAGGTAAGTGATTATTTCAGAGTCATATCTTTATTTGGTATTTTTTATATTTAAGTATCTATTAGGTGAATTATATGTTAATTATATCATAATACCCATATATTTTATTAATATATAGTCATTTATATAAATTAAAAAATATGCGTTAATTTTCCTCACTATATGTACTCAAAAGTCAAAAAAAATATTTTTAATGAAAAACAAATTTATTTTTCAATTTGGTCAGAAATACTTTTCTTCCATATTTATATTTTCATTAAAAAATTATAGAATGTTTTTAATATTTTATAATGATTTATTAAATTCATTTTTTCCCATGTTTGAATTTCTATAAAAAGGATTCTGTGGAAAATTCTTTTTGTCTTCTAAATGAGGAACTTTTTAACAAAACTGTGAACAGAATCATTATTTTAATGATTACCACAAGAAAAAATTTTCCCATAATCATGGATATTATTTAAAATGAATCTTCCTTCACATTTTTCCAAGGTTATTTTCAATGAAAATACATTTCCTAATATTATGGTTATTTTGATATTTAAAAATATAGATTTCAAAGTAAATAGGGTATTTTCCTCATGAAATATTCTTGTGATCAATTAAAACTATTTTTATTTATGTAAACATCATTTTAATAATGATATGATTTACTTGGTATATATTTTAATGATTTCATGCATCATAATAATCTAGATGACTTATTATCATATTGTTCTATATATTTACTATGGAAGATGTTAACATTTTATAATATAGTTTTTCAGTATGAACATTTATGTTGATTATGTATTGAATTATTATTAATTTCATTTATATGATGAATTCATTTTACTTAGTATGTGACTGTAGGGGCTTTTAATATACCATAGATGCATTAGTGGGTATTATAAGATAACCCAGTTTTGTTATTTGGCATATTCCATACCCATTTAGGTATGATGTCATGAGAAGAGGCCTCGATAGTAAGATTATGATGTATAACATTATATATTCTATCATTATGAAACTGATTTTTTTATCAATGTGATTATTTATTTTTATATCTCATCCATGTATTTATTCCCTGTTTAATAATATTATTCATATGGAATATTTAATTATTGTTCATCTCTGACATATTATTCATTATATATTTATTCTATGATATATATTTTTTGTATGATTTCTATTACTAAGAATCAAAGATAACCTTTTATTATATTTTCATTTACCTTTGATAAAAATAAGGGATTTATGAATGATTTTAGTGATATGCTAGAATAAATGATATATTTCTCACTAGAAGATTAATTTGTATTTCATGTTTTCAAATTTAATGTGAGAATCATGTATTCATCTAGTTTCATAACACTAATAAAACATTATATACTTTGTGATGAAATCTATTTTATCTTATAAAATTGTAGTAAAATAACCATCACTTCTGGGATATTTGATTTTGGGTATTATAGTTGGTGTTAGAGGAATTTAGTATAATCCTTGGGAACTAGAATTAGGAAAACATTGATGAGAGGCATACCCCTATGGAATAATCTATAGATTAGTTTAAGTATAAGATAATATCATAAAGTTTTTGGTAAATTACATATTGTGTGATTTTCCTAAAAAATATATTTATTTATGGATACTATAAACTAGATAGAGTTGTGGTACCGATGCACCTAGGTGTAATAACTTTGAAGGGATAAAGATTAGGTATTAACTCAATCATCAGCAGTGCATGATGAGTAGACCTAGGACTACACACCTGGATAGAAACTAATAGGGGATATGTTATGGTTGATTCAAAAACTCTTTACAAACAATTATGAAATATTTTAAAATATTTTAATGATTTTAGGATATTCCCAAAGATACTATCTTTGCAATTTTAATATTATATTTTCATAAATTTTTAATTTATTTTATTTTTTTTACCATATTTAAAATTATATACTATGATTTAAAATTCCTAATGTTATAAACTTATTTATTATATTATATTTTTTGTGAAAGGAATATAAACTATATCAACACATGTAATATATATAGGGATTTATCTCCTAGGTAAGATAATGAAGCTAGAGATGGAGTTGATCGAATATAACTATATTGGGGTAGTTGGACCAGGTTATAACCAATAACCTTGCCCATATGGAGTATCTTCTCGAACCCCAACATGGTGAAATAATGTTGGACAACTTAATAAGGCACAAAACTCTATCATACAATGGGACTATTAATGCACTAGTAACAAAGTAGTGGATAAATTTCCTGGAGAAGATATTTCCTACATTTGGATGTAGTGAAAGAGAGAATATTATCATTAAAATTAATGAACATAAAGGAGATGTAGATCAATGGTTTTCATTGTTCTATACTACAAAGTAGTCATAGGAAATAATTTATATGACGTGGAAGACTTTCAAGGAGATATTATTCTAAAAATTCTTTCATCGTGAGAAATGAGTGGATATAGAGAGGCAATTCCTCAATCTAAGGAAAGATAAAGGAGAAACTAATACTGAATATGAAGCATACTTTATAAAGTTAGAAAATAATGGTAAAAAGTATGTATGTAATCATAGGACACTTGCTTTCTGTTTTTCATTAACCGGTGGAGAGCACTATCTTGTTCAATTGTTGGTGAGGGGTTGCTACACGTTGTCAGTTTTGTTGGTCTTTCTTTCCCTTCGGGTTGTGATTTGTTTTAAGTCGATGATGTCTTCAGGGTTTTTCCCCCTTATTCCCTTAAAAGGGGGGGTTTTCTTATAATAAAAATTGAAGGACTTTGGTACATTGGATGGATGTATGTAATCAAAGTATTAAGATTTATCATTTATTTTATTGGATAAATACTAAAATTTTAAG
Organism: Viscum album; assembly: GCA_963277665.1. Classification (NCBI taxonomy): domain Eukaryota; kingdom Viridiplantae; phylum Streptophyta; class Magnoliopsida; order Santalales; family Viscaceae; genus Viscum; species Viscum album. Next base: position 494,740,461 of record OY728159.1, read on the forward strand.
GGAATTAGTATCTCTTAAATTTTCAGTATATGGGGATATAGTAACAAGTGCCATCAAGACATAGAATGAATTATCCATGTCATGTATTTTCTAGGGAGAACAATAAGAGAAGTGGGAGAATGAGAAATCAAGAAAAGTAAATGTAGAAAATGGGAAGAAGGGAAGGGTGTAATTTCTAAATTACAATAATTGTTTAAGAAAAAACTGTGGAACATGTTTTATAAAAATGATAGTATACTACAAGTTTGAAGATGATGACCATCAGGATCTTGATTGAAAATAAAAAAAAATCTACCAATTTACAAGGATTCAACTATAAATAAATGATAAAATATTTGAATGTATACCAAAATCATTAAGGTAATCTACCTCAAAAGTCCATGGGATCATTTACAAGCCTATTTGATCAATACAGTTGAGGTTTAATTTCCTAAAGATATATTGGTAAGTATGTTGATCATAGACTAAAATTTAGATAATTATTTATTTAATTCTGGATCATCACACTATTTAATATATTTCATGTTTACCAAGAAAATTATATATTTCAATAGAACCATAAGAAGGGAGTTGTCAATAAAGACACCAAGTGAAAATATTACATCAATAAGGACATGAATATCAGTTCTTATTATATCCCATAGACATACCATTTTTGAAAACCTGATTATTATATATATGTTTTACTTTTATATAATCCTTAGTACTAATTGTAAATATAGTTATAAGGAAAAATTTTATTTCCAAGATAAGGAGATAATTATTTTTTAGGGAGATTTGGAATCCCTTGTCTTAAAAGTTGAGACTACATCATCTGAATCTTGACTATATCCACCTCTAGTATTTTTACTTAATGATATTATTTGAGAAGAAGCGTATACACAACCAATGAATGAGAAATGTAAACTTAGAATATGGGATGTAACTATTGCGTAAGAATAAATTAATGTGTTTCTTGATGAACTACTAGGATACCCACTTGAGCATGAAGTTGAATTTTCCATTGATCTCATACAGAATACAAAACATATATCTAAGACTCCCTATAATATAGATATAAAGTAATTATAAAAACTTAATAACCAAATGTATGAGTTGTGCGATAAGGTATTTATATGACCTAATGTTTCACTATGGGGAGACCATATTCCTTTTTTTAGAAGAAAGATGGGATTATGAATTTTTCACATCAATTATAGGGAAATAAATTCCATTTCTATAAAGAAAAAGTATCCTATGTCCCATAATAATGAATTATTTGATCAAGATCAAGTAGCTAAATATTATTTAAAGATAGATCTCCATTCAGGGTATCATCAAATACACATAAATAAAGAAGGGTATTAAAGTAATATCTTGAAAGGAATATCTTGAAGCATCCTTTGGATTGACTACTAAACCACTTGTTTTTATGGATCTGATTAGTAAAGTATTAAAGGAATATCTTGAAATTTTAATTATGGTATTTATTAACAATATATTGATATTATCTAAAAGATATGATGAAAATAATAATTATTTAAAAATCATTCTTAAGAAGCTTACACAAAATGAGTTATATGGAAAATTTATAAAATTATAATCCTAGATTTAGGAAGTTCCACTTCTTGGCTATATTATCTATATTCATGGAATATTAATTCCTCTATAAAATAATAAGGTAGTAATGAAATATCCAACACCAACAAATATAACTCAGGTACATAGTTTCCTAAGATTAACAAGTTACTATAAAAATTTGTTTAAAATTTTTCTCGATTAGATAACCTATTAACCAATTTGACTCATAAAGTGGTTAAGTTAATATAGTTATAATAATGTAAGGAATGTTTTTAATAATTAAATTAGATATTGTTTAATAAAATAATATTGACATTACCATTAGGAAGAGATAGATATATGATATATAGTGATTTATCTATGAATCAACTTGGATGTGTCCTCCTATAGAACATTAGATTTTTTGCCTATAAATAAATATAGTTAAAGATTCATGAACAAACTTATGAAACCCATGATCTTGTGATGGAATACATAATATTTTCATCAAATATATGGATGCATTACCTTTAAAGTGAAAGATGTGAAATATATACGGATTGTAAAAGTTTGAAATAAATATGCTCATAAAAAGAGATCAAGATGAGGAAAATGTGATGTCTAGAACAACTAAAGAATTATTATTTATCAATACACTACAAACCTGGGGAGGAAAATAAGGTATATGATTCTTTGAGTAAGAAAGATCATGGATATTAGACTTTAATTAGGATTTTAGGGATCCTATATTCATGTATTTAGTAATGTAGGACATGAGAATCATTAAGGAAGGGGAAAATAAAATCTATTTTAAATTATTTCCAAACTATATATATTAGAGAAAATAAAATGGTCCCATTTTAATGATAATAAGTTTAAAAAAATTGAATCTGTGAATGATGTAAGTTTGGTAAAATTCATTTAGGAATATTGTATTTTGAAATTCAGAAAGTGGTTATGTGTTTCATCCTTTCATGATATAAAAAGAGGCATATTATTTGATGATCATATCTCAAATTTCTCTATACACCTTGGTAGAAAAAATTAATTAGTATTTGAAGTAACTTTTTTTGTGGGATAATATAAAATTTTATATTTTAGACTACGTATAATGATTCTTGTCTTTTCAATAGGTAAAGTCTGTGAGACAACATCCAAAACGAGTCAGGAAACATCTACCTATTCTTTAGTGTAAATGAAATGATATTTACATATAATTTTTCATTGTATTAAAAATATTATTGGGAATAATGATTCCATATGGGTTATTTTTGATTGAATTACCAAGTCTGAAAATTTTTTTATGATAAGGAAGGATCCACCTCTTGAGAACCTCACATGACTCTATATTAATAATGTTTTGAGACTTTATGTTTTATCTTATTTAACTTTATTTTAATTTGATCCATGGTTTAAATCTAAATTATGGAATTGTCTTTTCAAGGACCTTGGAACCTAGTAAAATTTTTTCACTCCCTATCACCATCAAAAAAAATTGTAGTCTGAAAGGACTATTCATACATTAGAATACATGTTTAGGTCTTGCTCATTGGACTTTCCTGGTATGTAGGATTATTTTTTACCTTTGGTGGAAATCACATATAATAATAGATTATACTTAAGTATTGAAATATAACCATATGAGGAATTCTATGGAAATATATGTTTTACTCCAACTTTTAGGGCTGAGTGAAAGTAATCTTGTAGACCCAGATCTTATTGAGTGGATAATGGAGAAAGAGAAAGATATCCAGAATCATATTAAGGAATCACAAATTAGAGAAAAAATTAATCCAATCACCAAAGGATGTTTTTATAATTTCAAAAGGGAGAATTTTTTTTAAAGGTATATATGTAGAAAGGTGTTATAATATTTAACAAGAAAAGTATAAAAATATGAGTTATATCAAGCCTTTTGAAATTCTAAAACAGAACATGAGTTGCGACTTGCTGTTTAAAAATGCCAAAAATCCTCTCTACATTTCCGGATGTGTTCCATTTATCATTATTGAGGAATTATATAACAGATCCAATTCATGGGATCACCTATGGAAAAATTGAATTGGAACATTATTTTTCAAAATATGAAGAGATTATCTATATTCTTGGCACTAGAGAACAAGTGTTGCAGATTCATACGACTTTTCCAGTAATTATTAGTTGAAGAAATCACAATATTGAAGTGGAAGTGTGGGAACCTAAATAAGTTATAATGAATAAATACCCATATCTATTCATATTTTTACATTCTAGAAATTTATAGGGTGAATGTTTGAGAGTTAATAATCCAACATCCATGTTTTAATTATAGTAACCTTTTCATTTTGGAGAAACATTAACACAATGAACATATATTTATTCAAGAATGAAATCTAAATATAAATTCATAAATTTTATAAATTCAATTTGAAGAAACAAAATATATTTTTTAATTCATCACGTCATAATTATTTTAGTTTGAATTTTTTATATTTTTCAGAAGTCATTGATTTTTGGGTGGATAGTGAAAAATAACAAATTTACCAAAACCTATCACATTTATGAAAGTTAAATGATATAATAATAACATGACATATAAAAAAATATTTTATGGAAAAAGTTTATTTTCAAAAAATCCTATAATTTATATAAAAATAGAATGTTTAACTTATAAATATATGATTAACATTTTTGAAATCTAACTAAGGTTTTTGTTCAAATAAAAAAAATCATCTATTCTATTTTAATCAACTATTTATATAGTTACTTTTGGTTTTGGAATATTTTTAAATAAAAACAATTATCATTTGGTTTAATTTAATTCAATTAATTTCATTATAATCAAAATTATACTTTATTTTACTATAATATCATTTTTGTACATAAAGCAAACATTTTTCTAAAAACGGATTTCTTTGTGTTTTTCACACATATATTAATATTAATTTTTTCATGTTATAAAAATTAAATATTCTAAAATGGATTCTATATTTGGAATTATAATAATAAATATTATTTAATAAGTTAAAATTTTGTTTATTCATAATGAATAAAAAAATAGTAAATTTTTTACAACTTTTAGGGTTAAAAAGGGTTTACAAGGGGAGGGATTAAACTAAGAGATATGGGTAAAAATTAAACATAAACTTGTCTAAATATTATTTTGTGAATTTATTTTAAACTTATACTATCTTTAATTCAAAATCCAGGCTATTTAGATCCACTTTAATAGGAAAATTACCTTATATTATTTAAATGTTTAAGTAATTCCTTGTGTCTCCCTCCCCTCACGTATAAATGGGAACCTATACCCCTCAATTATTAACAAAATTTTAGTACATTATATCATACGATCCCTAAAAAATATTCTTATAATCATTTCCTTCTTTTTTAATCTTCTTGTCTTCTCCTAGGATAATCCTACGAAAGCCTAAGGTGTAAGCCAGAGGAGGTATCTCAAAGAAGAGGTGATTGTCCTTTACTACACTTTCAAAGTTTATTTCTTATTCTAATTCATCTGAATATTTTTTACCCATCCTAAAATAATTTATACAAAGACATAAATATACTGATTTTTTATTAATAATATGGTATGAACATTTACATCTTCGTTCCTTCTTATGAAAATTTAGAACATTGCTCGTTTGTGCGTACAACCTACCATCTCCACATAGCGGTGCAAATCATGTTTCATCATAAATTTACATAGAAGGTTATAAAAATATAAATAATCAATATATATGATATTTATGAAATAATTATTATAATATAAATATAATATATCATTTAACTTCTAACCATTCCAATTGTTAAATAATAATAATGTAACTCTTTCATACTTGTGGATTACCACATCCCTGAAGTGATGTGATTAAATTTTATTGTTTTCCATTAAAATATGATTAAAATTTATATAATGAATATATATTATATTTATATCATTATTAAAGTTATTTATATGATATAACCATGATCAATATACAAGGATTATAACTATAAAATCAAAAACTTCATGAAAAATTAAGTACTCAACATCCAAAATGGTGATGATAATGATGGACTGTCAATGAACAGGTGATAATATATTTCAATAAAATAGTTTTTGGTATTATAATTATGAATATGATCCAATTATATGAGTATAATAAATTACTAATTACTATAATTGAGGTTTAAATTACTTATAAATTAATTCGGGCCTCAGGTAATAGTTTATCTCAGAATCTCATCCTTATTTGGGATTGTTAAAGATTATATTTCCATTGGGAGAATTATATGATAATTAAATCATAAACCCCATATATTTTATTCTCCTTTAATATTTAAAAAAATTACAAGTTTTAACTTTTTTACTCTCTCTATGTACTCCAAATTCTAACGTATATTTTTTATGGATACCCCACTTCGTTTTTTATTCAGACATGAGTATTTTTTCTTCTATGTCAATATTCCCATTAAAATATTTTAAATTTATTAAATTCATTTGTACCCATTTTTTTATTTTTATAAAAATAATTTTAAAATTAATCTTCTAATTAACTTCTGAAGGATCCATTTTTGACTGAAAGTGTGAAAAAAAAAATTATTTTAACACTTACTACATGAAAAAATTTTACCACCATAATTAATATTCTTTAACATAAAGTGTTATTTAAGAGTTTATATATTTTTTTAAATAATTTGTTTTTCTTAATATTACAGAAAGTTTTTATTTTTTAAATAAGTGATTTAAAAATTAAATGGGTATTTGACTATATAAATTTTTCAATGATCTTTTACACGTATTTTCATCCATGTCAAAAACTTTTTATGAATCATAGGATTTAGTGGGAATATACAATAAGGATACCATCTACCATATTACTATGGATTAATTATGATCATTCTTTTTTATTTATTGAATGGTTAAAATATTAACAAAATATGCAAGTTTTTTAATATGATTATTTATGTTTATTATTTATTTAACTGATATTCATTTAGTTTATATGATAAATGAATTGTACTTAGTATGTAATGGGATGGTCCTGTTATATCCCCTCGATATATTGATAGATCACATGAGAAAAACTAGTTTGGTTATTTGGCATACATCTTAGCAATTTATGCATGATGTCATGGAATGAGACCTTGATGGTAAGATTATGATGTCTTGAATTATACATTATATTATTATGAAACTAGTTTTTTGTATCCATGTGATTATTTGTGTTGTTATTTCATCCATGGAATTAGTCACTTTTTTTATGATATTAGTTATATAGCATATTTTATAACTATTTATCCCTTCCATATTATTCATGCTATATGTATTATATGATTTATTCTTTTTTACTATTTCTATTATTTAGTATCTAAGAATCCCCATTATTTTGTTTTTCTTTACCCAGGACTCCAACAAGAGATATATGAATTATTTAAGTGATATAATATAGGAAAAGATAAAGTTATCACTATAATATTAAGTTATATTTGATGTTTTGAAATGGTAATGTTAGAATCAGGTTTGTATCTAATTTCCAAAATCTAATAAACTATTCAATACGTACAGATAAAAAACCTTGTGTCTTGTATCAATGTAATAAAATAGAAAATGGATCTGTGTTACTAGAAGTAAAGTGTTATATCCAAGAAATAGCAATATATCCTTAGTGCACCTTATAAACTTTATAATAGTCTATAAAACCATCCAATATAACTCCCCTAGGTCTTGTAGACATCTTTTTATCATTATTAAGGCATTGGAAACATAAATCAATGTGAAAAACATGACATACTTGAAATAGTTTAAATTTTTCCGTCGACCATATTTCTCTATCTCTAATTAGGTCGACGGACAAATTTCTGAGACAAATGTATATCATTTGATAATGGAAATAATCCCTTGTTAGACTATTTCATACTAAATATCTTCAATTACTTATAAATATATTTACCTCAACATATTATATGAAACCTCTTATATCTATAAAATATGTTATTAATTCTGAGAATGTAAACTATTTCACATATATATTTCATGGAGAAGCATTTATTTAACCACGTCTTAAAAATTTTTAATATTGGTATTTAATTTCCCATTAATAATGTATCTTCAACATAAATTATTAAGAAAATCAATTCATCCCACTAAGCCTCTTACAAATATAGGGTTCACATTCAATCTTTTTTTATTACAATTTTCTGATAGATTCATATAAAATATTTACCATGATCAAAATGATTTCTTCAATACAGAAATATATTTATTTGACTTATACACTTTATTTTAATATTTTATAGCCACAAACCCTTCTGGTTATTTTATATAAACATATTTCATAAGTTTCTTATTAAGGAAGGCTAATTTTACAACCATTTCCCAAATATCATAAAGCTAAGATACTATTGAAAGTATAATTTTGATTTACTTCATTGTAGAAACCGATGTAATGGTTTCATCATAGTCTATACCATGGAATTTTTAAGACACTTCAGAAACTAGTCATGACTTATTGGTACTAACTTTACCATCCATGTCTTGTTTAATCTTGGATACCCATTTGAACCTAATCGACCTTATATCCACTATAGGATCTATAAAAAACACAAACTTTTTTATGGTATATGGAACCAATTTCAAAATTCATGGATTCATTCTACTTTACTACATATGATCTACTTGGTACTTATATATTGGATAAATGGTCAACATTATCAACTAATAATGTGTAGCTATCATTATTTACTAAAAACCAAATCTCTCAATTTCTATAACATCTCGATATTTCTTTTATGATGTATTTGTGTCCCTATAAGGAATTATTCTATAGGGATTTTGGGAACTTGTTCTGATTCCAAAACATGTATATCTTGATCCTTATAGTCATTGATGTCAGTCTTTCTCCCTCTATCACTTTTGGATATATGTTTCAGCTCAATAAAATTATGATGTCTATCAACTATGATCTGTTTATATGAGAGATTTTATATGGAATATCCTTCAGTTTCCTTATGATATCATATAAAGATTCACTCAATATATTTTATAGGTATATTATAAGATTAAATCCGATTTTACGGTTAAAATGTATATTTTGAAAAAGGCAATTTTGCCGGCTTTTAATGGAGAACGAATTTTCAAAAATTAATTTTTAAAATTTTATTAAATTTATATGAAAAAATAAAATAATATTTTATAAATATAAACACAAAAATTATATTAGGGTGAATATTTGGTATTTTCTTGATAAGTTTTATTTTTATATGAAGAATGAAAATACTGAATTTTAATTGACAACTGATTTTTTGTGTAAATAATTTATAGTATTAGATTATATATTAAATTGGTTTTAAAGGTTAAATAGTTCAATAATACATCACTTAATATAATTTAGGTAATTAAAATCAATTTTATATTGAAATTCGATATAAAAACATTTCAAACCTTTGAAAATTTTACTTTAAAACCCTCTTTGGCATCCCATCCGCGGGATTAATTTTAAAATAATTTCAACCACTTTTTTATTGAAATTGGGAAAATTGGATTAAATATTTTGATTAATAATAATTTATAATGTCTAATAGGGTCAACTTAGTTTCATACCAAAAATATTAGTGAAAGTAACTAAAATTAATTATTGTAATTAAGGTAAAATTAAGTTAAATAAAGAATTAAACATTAATCTTAAAGGAAAAAATTACCTATAAACTTATCTAGAAGAGATTGGAGGAAATATTTAGATCATATAATCCATTTTATAGAATGTTTTTATTATTTTACGGATATGATGTAAGGTAGACCTCTCAATATTGTTTACCTTTTTATATTTACAAGAATGTCACTCCACCTCCACTATTAAAAGGCACTCACCCCTCAAATTTTTTAACACCTATCAAGACACTTAGATCACCAAAAACCATAAAAAATATCTCAAAAAATCCCTATTTTCATCCTAGAAGCCTCATATTGGTAATAATTCAAACTAATTTAGTATTTTGGTATAAACAAAAAGTAGTTACTCAAATAAGAGGTAACATTCTACAACGATCACTTTTGTTTCATTTACTTCTCCACTCATTAAAATATCTTTATACCAGGCTTATATAATAACCTTAGTATCTTAAATACATGTAGTTTTTTGTTTTTATAAGAGTTATAACTACACTTTCACACACATCTATCAAATGGGATACATAATGACTTTTTGTGTGTATGACAGACTACCGCCTCACGAACCGATGTCGTTCATTCTTTCTTTACCACCATTAAAGGTTGGAATAATGATGTATTTATAGTTAGTATATGATATATATGATATTTATCATAGTTATCATGTATTTATTATTATTTAATAATTATATAACACATTCCTTTATACTCTCCATTTTGTGGTAATATGATAACATCGTTTGTGGACTAATGGACAATCGCCTCCTCAAATCAATGGGATTTTTTCACTATAAACATGGAATGTATTAAATATTGTTTTAATAAACATATGTGTAATATAAGACATAAATATGATACTTTAATTTTAATATACATATATATTAATTAATATTCATTTTTTTAATATGATAAACAAATGGAATTAGCATTCAACTGTACGTACGACCTACCGTCTCCATGAACAATGCATTTAATTTCATATCTCTGAATTTATTGGATTATTATAAATCCATATATAATTAATATATATTATATTTAAATCATTGTTTAAATTCTATAAATGATAAAATATTAATCTAATTAATTGGACCAACAAGTAAAAATTCAAAACATACTTGAAAAACTAGGCAATCAACAACTGAAAGAGTGAAAATAATGAAAAATTGTTAATAGACAGGTAATAAGATATTATAAGAATTTAATATATGATATTATAAAATTGGTTCTATTATAGGTTAATAAAATTATTAAAACCGTTAAATAGGATGTTAAATGACATTCACACAAAATTAAACGCAAGGTAAGGGACTCTTGTCTCACTTTTGTTAACATGAGGCATACACCATTTTCACCAATTATTTATTTTTTTGTGATGTATATAAGACCCATATTGTATTTTATATCATTAATAAATTTATATTCATATTTTTTAGAGTTTAATTTGAATTTATTTCTTTTATAGGGATTATAATCCAATAGTTACCAAGTAGTAAGGCATTTCATCTCAATTTACATTCTATTGAGACTTATTTGTTGTATTTAACCAACTCAAATTAATGTGGTCTAAATACTTACCAATTTTTATTTAATATATTTATTTACTCATAATTCATGGTAATTTAAGTGTCACTTTTAATTATCTCACCCAATGGGTTTATCATTAAAATTACCAAGTGGTAAAAGTTATCTTTCCAATCTCATATTCTTTTCTGATTGTTAACTTTATCTAGAAACAATCTATTTGTTGTAATAATTTTTCATTGTAAGTTTATTTAAATATCCACATTATTGGGTTATGGATATTATTATTTTCTAAACCATACCATCTTTACATATGATGTGTACATTGACAGTGATTATATTATCTGAGGAAACATAGATAAATCTGAATTCTTTATTCAATTGAGATATTTGATAAAATATTTTGTTTATTAATTAAGTATATTACTCGATATAAGGAATGATTTGGAATAGAATTGATGGGCGTGACATAGACTTATATATAGCCCCCCGATGCATCAACAGGTTCTCACGATAAAATTAATTTTTCCAAATTAATCGAGTTCCTACTGGTAGTATCAAACCATCTTGTGAATGGTCTTCATGATAAAGGTTTTCTTATTCTTCAGACATGACACCCAATAATTAAGAATTTACTTCATAGGTATTTATGTTATTATTTATATAATAAATGATATTTTCATATGATAAAATCTATGGATGTATTTTCATTCTCAGTTTATTAATTAAATAACATGTGTTTTAGTAATTACCCTTTCCATATTGATTATTAATTATTAATTTATTTAAATGGAATGTGTTCTCATTTATTCACCTTTACATGTTGATTTACTCTCATTGATTCATTATTGATTCCACTTTAAATACCCTTAAAAAGAATTTGAGATCACCATTACCATGTTTCCTTTCCCCGGTTTATGTAGAGGAATCCTTTGAATGAGTTTAAAGGATGTTGAGCTTTTACTTATGTTATGATTTATTTGATTTTCACAATGTATTATCAATATCATGTATGTAGTATAGTTTTACAAAAAATAAAAATTATTCATTTATTTTCAATTTTATTCCTTATAATCATTCTAATGTAATAAAGTAATGTACTGGATTTGGGTTACTAGGGTCGGGGTGTTACATATCACTCAAGTCTCGTAGTTTAATAATATGTTTCATTGTTCCACATGATGGTATCACAATGTCTTTCCTTAAATTATGTCTTACTAGAATTGGTAGCCATTAATGGTACCAAATGACTTGTTAGAACCCAAATACTTGTTTAGATAATCCACCTTAGAGTGATCCATCCACTTGGTTGTGACCTCCTAAATACCTAATTGGCTTCATGTGTGTATAGAAAAAAACATATTAGAGTATTATATATTACCTCTAAAGTGTGATACTATAAAGTAAATGGATGGATGTAGTTTTGTACCTAGATAACATTATCATAATTAATTTAATTAAACATCGTTGAGTTGTAAGCACGTGTCACTTATTTTAAATGGAACAATGGTTACACCCTTGTTAGAATGAAATGTAAATTGGTGTAAATCCCATTTGACTATTAATTAAATTTTCAATTATAATGGTCATGGAGACCATTGTTAATTATGGTTAATGGTAATGATGTCCCTTGTGCAAGTTATGTGTATTTATTTGGGAATGATGAACCTTATGCTTTATATTGTATGGGAATAGAATCTCTTCCGCTCAAGTTATATACATGGGCATAGTGTACCTTGTAAATGTGATTAGGCATGATGACCATTTATAAATGTGATATAGGCATGATGACCCCTTAAATATGTGATACTAGCATGGAGACCCTTGTATTATATACGAGCATGATGACCCTTACTGTGATACTGGGCATGGATTCCCCGATACTATGATACTGGGCATAGTGACCCTATTCTATGATATTGGGCTTTGTATCCCCCATTCTTGTGATTATCGGCATGTAATCCCTATATTTTGATATTGGATATGGAACCCCTTACTAATATGATATGAGATGGGTTGAAGTATGTAGTGGCATCCTGGTTTTATTTTTGGAAGCTGAGCTAACCCATTTATAGATTTTATTACTGCTTTCTATTATTACCAGAACACTTCTATATTATACAAATGAACTTGATATTTATAGATGTTGTTGGTTGTGGCCTATTGAGTTTATCTCAAACCATATTCGGGCCGCCAATGGAACTCGGATAGACTATATTCATGAAGGTGTAGATAAGGGGAATTTTCCTCTTACAGATGTGTGACTTCTTGTATGTCATAGGATGGGAGCTTAGTAGCATATGACTGGGCTGGAGCTCAGGATACTTGGATAGTATTTTTTTCCTTTCTGTACGTTTTGTATATAATGTACTAAATTGCATGTGGCTATTTATACTATTTTCCATATTTCTAAAGACATGGAATATATTATCAACTTTTGTATATGATTTAGTTTCTAGTTATTAGTTGATTATTATTACCGGGATCTTTATAAATGCATAAGATACAATGAGTTACTGGTCTAGTCTTTATAGTGTATGTTTCTAATATTCCATATGGTTATACTATTCTTCTTCTATTGATCTGTTATTAATTATCTGGTGTGTTCCAATCTGGTAATGAGGGAATAATCTCCCACCAAAAACAACCTAGGAGCTCAGTGCTAGTTGATAACCTTTAGAATTTGGGGATATGCTTTAGAGGCCATGTGGAAAACCAGGATCAAGAAACCTCAAAGTAGAACCCAAGTCCAAGAATTCACACCACTATAGTAGTATCCACATATTATAAATGAATCTTATAATGGAACCACTAAAACATTGGGTGAAGCCTGGAAGTACCAAATTTATTGCATCATTCACCATTAATCGCAATAAGAATTATTTCAGTACTAGAAGACTCTTTCATGTTATTCGAGTTTTGAGAGGTAGGAAGCGGATGATTGTCTCTTATTATTGATATAATTTTTATGAATTTTCCTATAGGGATTCTATAAAATTCTTATGAGAGAATATCATTATTCACAATAACTCTCTACAATCTAAAAAATCCTTAAATTGGGTTAAAATACTTTCGGTTAAATAAAAAATAATTTTGTTTAATCCCTTATTTAATCATTATTTATAAATAAACACCATATCAAATTATAATTATAATATTACTATATCCCATCACATGTGAAAACTCGAAATTATTTAAATATCATTTATTAAATAAATAAATTAAAATATATTTAAATGATATGAAATAAGATACATTATTTCATATGAGACCTTAACACAACCTTTCAATTCTCATTGAAATTTTCAAACCTTTAATAGTTAAAATTTATCTAATTAAATAAATATCATTATATTATATATTCAATATATAAATTAATATAAAATTCACCAAACGATGAATACATATTTTCGTAATATTCAACTCAAATATATTCCAAACAAGAATAAATAGTGATTGAATTTATTCAATGAACATAAAATAAATAATTATTATTCCTTAATCTTGAGAATAATATTTATTCTATATATTAAATTAAAAAAATAACTAATATTTTGGATATACTTAGTGTGTGATCTTCTAAGCCTCTTTCTTAGTGGCATCAGAAGATCTAGCCTAAAGTCCAAGATTAGAATCTATCAACACATCAAGACACCCATAAATAAATAAGCTTGTGTCATAATTACAAAAACCTCATATGAATACTTATTGTGTAATATAATCCATTTTTCTTGATATCTCTTTAAGTAGGTCGTGTACTTGCATCATAAACTTATGTGCTTGATAAATGTTTTATTAACTAAAATAAATAAAATAATCAAAAAAAACACCAAGCCTATGGACTTAATTAGATAGTATTATTAAAATTTAAGGGCCAGATATGTTATCTTATATTAACTTATATGGAAAAATCCTTCATTATCCTATTAAATTAATATCATATCACTTATTATGCACCCAATGTATCTTAATTTTTTCCAAGAATATGTCCTTAATGTTTTAGATAATACATCAAAGTAAATGATTCATCATATAAATTAATAATAATCTCAAGTCTAAGGACAAATACACACATCCACATATAGGAATATCCAAGGATATATATAATGTGTAGAATTTATATTGGAGATTTAGTCCTCATAACCTCATATATTGGAGATTACTATCAGTGAAAAATCATGAGAATAAGCCATGTATTCTTATGATAATCCCAAACATAGTTGTCAAAAAATAATCCATGTCCTTCTAGATGTTTTATATATATAATAAGAGATATGTTTAGGAATATATTCATATCACTTCAAGGTTTTCATTATAGTAGATCTTCATTTGAAAAATAATCTAAGAACATTATCACATTTATTTTACATAGAATAACATACATCATGTGATAATAAATTTTTTAATAGTTAGGTCTTAGAATATACAAGAAAAAAAAGTAAAAAAGTAAGATAGTTCAAGGGAACCAACAATAATAGAAAAAATACTTTTCTCAATGGGAATTCAGTTGAGGAATTGTATATAATACATGAAAAATGTTTCATACTTTCAAAAGATACTTATAAGGTTTATAAGTTACAATAGTCTATTTATAGATTGAATCATGCCTCTCAAAGTTTTAATATATTATTTGATGATGTAATAAAAATAATTTTGTTTGAAAAAAAACATTTATTGTTTATTTGTACAAAAGAAGACTAGGGGAAATGTTATGATATCTCTAATATTTTATATATATTAAATACTTATTATTCTAAATTAAATATCAACTTTAAATTCTATAAAGATGTGTTTAAGAGAATTATTCTCCATTAAATACATAGTTGAATCAAATTATATACTGAGTATTAAGATATATAGAGATAATCAAAGAGGATTCTTAAACTAAGTCAAAACACTAATATTGGGAAATTATAAAGAAATTTAGCATGGGGAATTTAAAAAAGAGGTATTTTCTAATGTTTCTTAGAAGGATTATAAGGAAGATTCAATCTCGTTATAAAGAAATAAAAACTATGGATATGATTCCTTATGTGAATACCCATGGATATATCCTGTTTGAATATTGTTTACTCAACCAAATGTCACTTAAACCATGGGAATAACTACAAGATACTAATATAATCCTTATGAGAGTCACTAGATTACCTTTAATAACATACTTACATACTTACAAAAACAAGTAAGGATGTGTTCTTAGTTTTCATAGGAGGGTATATTCTAATTGTAATTGGTTACACTAACTCTAGTTTCCAATCAGAAAAAATATCACATGATATCTCAATTTGGTTTCATGTTTTGCTTGAACGGTATAGGTATTAGTTAAAAGAGTTCTAAATAATGAACCATCGTGAAATCGACAAGTGAGGTAGATTTCATCATTGTATTGGATTCAATAGTGAAATCTATTTAGATCAAAATAATTATCATTGAACTTGGGGTGGTTCAAGAATCGAGGGAGAAATTGAGATTTATTAAAATAAATATGGAGTTATTTCATAGCATAAGGAACTATGGTCACACTATAGGAACAAATTAAAACATTAAAAGCACTATATATTTCAATAGATCATTGAGATGGGTGATATTAAGATATATTGGGTTGTAATAGATGAAAATATATTATATTTATTGAAGAAAAAAATTAGCACAAAAACATATTAGGGTTTTGTTGAATATCATGGTATTAGATAAATGATATATTTGATATATTGGTTATAAAATGTTTCATGGTCTTATAATAAACTAAATATCCAATTATCATTCATTTATGTGTGTTGTGTTTATCTTAAATGAACACTAGAATGATAATATCCCCTAATAGATTGAATTTGAGTTATCCCAAACTGATGATCATTATAGAGTGTTATGGGTTGTGATTATATGTTAAGATAATAATTAGTAAAATATTATAATCAATTCAAAGAGTTGTTTATGATATAAAAATAATATAATCATGGGGTAATAATTCAAGACTAATTATCTAGACCGAACCAAAAAAGCATTAAATGAAATTTTATATTATAATTGATCTATATTGGGGTGTATTTTTACTATGAATCCACATTACTTATGTTTTTAGAGGGGAAAAACATGTGAACCTTTATACTTTGATATTGTTCATAAAAATAATTAGGGATTTTTTAATCAGGGGTGGTTGAGTATGTTATCAATCATGTCATCGATGGAAGATCATCAATGATAGGATTTACCACTTGCGTGATGATAAAATGAATCATGGAACCTGATGGAATTAGACTTAGGTAATGAATGAAAATAATTATTATAGTGGCATGTTATTTTCATAACTACTTGGATGAATGAAATGTGATTTACTCACTAAAATATGTTATTATTTTTTATTGAATCATAAATGTATGAGAAGAATAGTACTATATTTATAGGTTCTATGTCTACTAGTTACATGATATCATGTATAATGTAATTTCCTATTCTGAAGCCACTAATAAGTTTCAGAAAAGAGTAGTCCCCCCTTGGGACCTTAGGTGCACCTCCCTGTACCCCAGAGGTTACTGACTAGAATTAGGTGCCTTTGGTAGTACCATGGGAAGAATGTACCCCCATATTAGAGTTCACAATAATAAATAATAATATTAAAACAACATATATAAGAAATAATAATTCATTAAATTATATATAATCAATAACATCAATTAATAGTAAATAAATGAGGAAGAAAGCAGTCATCCAGACTCTTGGACAACCAACTAAGAGGACCACATACAAACAATTTATAATGTAATAAAATAAATGTACAAGAGTATGTAATACATCCCCAACCCAAAGGACATCCTGATCTCTATCTCTTCTAAGTTATCTAGCTAAAATATTCAATTTCAATCCTTTTCCCAACATGAACATGAAATTAAGTGAGTATTTCTCAAGTATCCAAGTGTCATGACCGCCTGAGTAGGGTGTATCTATAAATCAATAGGGAACCACAAGTGTGGTCCCATAATTTGATTGTAATGAAATGTATGCCATGTGATATGATTAGTGAAATAATAAAATAGTGTGAAATCATTAATAAATAACCAATTTCGATTCTTGAGTTCGACCATGAATCTTGATCAACATAAACTTGCTTTGTCTAGTGCTGGAGTGTCTATAAGCACATCTCATAACTATGGAAACCAAATAACATGAAAGAACACCTACCTCAAGGAGGTTATATCGGGTGGTCTATATTATTAGGCATGACTTCTATATCTAAGGATAATTTCTGAGGAATCATTTAGTGAATAACTACATGTCGATCCCTAAAAGGTGATCCTGGAAAATAAATAATATCAAAAATCATATCCAACCCCTAGGTGATAATACTAGGCGGTGAAGTAGTCATCATAATATTTCATTAATCCCTTGGAAGAAAGAATAAGTTATGTAACACCCCAAGCTTCTACGGTACGTTTCCCTTCGAATAATGCGATAGCGTGTGTTGTACGCAACCTCGAGTTCTAACACACACCACAACTAATTAAACTAGCCATTGTGAATAGTAATACCTACTTTTTGAAATCATATATATTCTATATTTCAAAATGGACTTTATTTTTGGATTCGGAATATCAAAATTAGCCTAGGGTGAAATTTTGGTACATTTCGGATAACTTTCATATTTTGATGAATAGTGAAAATTACTAAATTTTAATTAAAAACAACTTTTTTAATCAAAATAATTAATAGTGATAAATTGTGAATTTGAGTGGTTTTAAAGTATATTTAGAATATATTTTTACCATTTAATATAATCTTGGTCATTGGACATAATTTTACAATTAAACCGAACATAAACAAGTGTCAATCTTTTGATAGTTATTATCTCTTAAAAACACGCTTTTTGTTTTGACAGCGGGAATTAATTTTAAATTAATTTCTGCCACTTCTGTGTTTTGAATTTAGGAAAATGGATTCCATATTTGGAATCAGGATGTTTAAATTGTGTAAATAGGTAACTTTTATTTTTAGACATTTTGAATAGTTACTGTGGTAAATATTTTATTTACCATGGTTAAAGGGTAAATCCGGTAAATAAGGGTTAAAAAAATAATATTATAATAATACTAAAATACCCAAAAACGTGTCTTAACCCTATTGGTTGATACATGGTCGACCATGGGCATCCTTGTGTCAATTTTGGGACCCCATGGATCCACTTGTAAGTGATAATGACACTTTATTTTAATTAAGTCAAAATGAATACAAAAATGACACAAGCATATATCTTTTAGAAAAACAATTGTTACATAGGGTTATATAAGTTGGATTTTAGATTATAAATATTCATTAGAAAGATAAAAAGATTTCCTACATAATGATATTTTATTTATAATTTTTAGACATTAAATAATTTATTTTATTTATGACACAATGATGATGCAGTAATTACTATAATAGTGAAAAATTAAAATAATTGATATTATAAATACCCAAACAAATATAATATGAAACTTTTAATGAATTAAACTAATTTTCTAGGATAATATGATATATTAGGATTGATTTAATTGACTTTTTTCGAAGTAATCAATCTGTTATGAGTTTCACAAAAATCAACTATTGAATAGTGTCAAAATTGACATAAAAGAGTTCTTAAAACAAATATTATATTATTAATTGATATTAAATTCCTAAAAATCTAAGGTTCGGCCAAGAGACTTATATTATGATAGGTTAATCATTAATGGACCACTTGGGGGTCGATTGGATGTATATAGTAAGTTTATTAACCATATAATATAAAAATACAAAGAGACATTGTAAAAGTGAAACTAATTAACTTAGAGTTAATACTTAAAGATAAGGTTAATATAAGTACCCAAACCTGTCTAAATTCTATTGGTTGAGTTGTTTTCGACCTATCCCCACCTTAACCTTTGAATAGTCAATTTTGGATCCATTAGAAACCGAATATGAATTTATTATAAATTAATATTTCTAACTTTTCCAAAGGTGCCCCTCACCCCTCTTATAAAAGGGCACTCCTCCTTCTCTTTTCCTCACACCTCTCAAGACACTTGGCTCATCCAAACTCTGCCCAACTAAGCTCCCCACATCCCTCTCCTCCTCCTTGAAGCTTCCCCTTAGGCAGAAAGTGTTTCAAGAAGTCCTTTGGTTCCAACCAAAGTGAGTTACCTAAATTAAAGGTAACGATTTCTCTTAAATTAGTTTCATTTATTTTGCCTCTTCAACCCCCAAAATCTTTTTATTTCCTTTCTTTTGTAACAACACCAGTATCCTCAATATACTAAGATGTTGTTATAAGAAGGATTAAAACTAAACATACACACAACTCCATCTAATGGATGATGAACATAATGTTTCTGTGGATGGAAAACTAACGCCTCACGAAACGATGATTGTTCAAAAACATCTTACCACCTCTCATGGTGGCCATTATGATGGCACTGTAATTAAATATGATATTAATGATATATATTTTATATATAAGCTTCTGTAATTCCATTTTATTTCATACCATTATTCGTTTCATGTTGTATATACATACGATAATTTCATTTGAGGAAGTGCGGACTACCGCCCCCTTAAAATGATATGACACGTTCATACCACACATGGAACGTATAAAGGATGGTGTTAATGAACTTAAGTAACATATATAAAATATTATATTATACTGGAATAGTAATATACCTATTTATCATTTGGATTTGACTCTTTTAAAATAAAAATTAAATGGAAGTAGCGTTCGTGCGTACGTACGGACTACCGTCTCCACGAACGCGATAAGAATCATTCTCCATCATATCCATTCAAGTATTATTCTAATTTTAGGGTTAAAAATAATGTTAATATAATTCTAATTATGAATAAGATATAATCCATCCATTACAAACATGTCTTACGTAACCAAACATTTAAGAAGAACGAATCGATTATCACCCGAAACGACGATAATACTATGATATTATTAATAAAGCAATGTTAAAAGATCATATATGATATCATACTAATGTTTATGATTCTTGTATAATTTAATAACAATTATTTCACCATTATACAGGAGGTTAACCTACCCCAACAAAGGAAAAGTACAAGGTAAGGGTTATTTCACAATCTCTTCATTATCCGAGATTGTTTATACGTAATAATCTACTGGGATTTCTTTATCATCCACATCCATGTTTCTTCGAAATGTATTTCAAAACATATTTATTATTTACAAGAATATGGGTTAAAGTCATTTATACCCTTGTTTGACTTTTTATAAGAGTTTTATAAAGGAATATTTCCGTCGTTTTCAAAACAAGGTCCTTTTTAACCTTTTCGACAGAATTGAGGTAAGAATGTTTTTTTTAACTTATACGGCGGGTGCAGTTATTTTACGCCGTTATAAAATCTTCAAAGATTTCCTTACAAGCTTATAAGAATATTTTCAAAGAAAATGTTTTATTTTATATGGATCTTAAATGATTTCAAAATAAAAGGAGATATTTCTTTAAAAAGAATTTTGATTTCATCTATGTCAACATCCTTTGATGAATTTTAAGATTATTTGAAGTTGATTTATTATGATACAAAACTTCTATATTGTATTGAAGGTTTTGTGATATGTTTGACTGTGGATGTTCTATTTTTATACCATTCATAGTTTATGGTGAAATTATTGACATTTCGTATGCTAGTTTTAATACGAATGTTTATGTTATGTTTAAACCTTTTCATATGGGAATGCATTGGACTTAATAAGTGACGGGTGGAGCCCGCTATAGCTCCTCGATGCATCGGTAGGTCTCATGAGACAAACTAGTGTCTTGGCACAAGGCCTTGACAAAATCTTATTTGTAGTCTTGGCACGAGGCCTTGGCTATGTGGTTATGATAGTCTGGCATTATGCATTCCAACATTATGAAAGTGGTTATTGATTTTTGCATGTGATTATTCGATTAGTAGAATATCCATGTGAATAAGTAAATGGCATTATTTCATTTTATTTATGCCATACTGTGTTAAATGTTCAAGTTTAAAAGGCTTCTGTTTTAGTTATACATTGCCTTAAATGTTTATTTTTATTTATGAAAGTTTCCTCTATATTGTTATCCTTACTGGGCATTTGAGCTCACCCCTTTTCTATGTTTTATTTTTCCCAGGTAGTGAAGAAGTAAATTATGAATGACTTGCAGGGATATTATGAGGGGTTAATAGTGTGGATATGTAGACTTTGTTGTTGTAGTAGTTTTTCACTTTGAAATGTAATGTAAAACTTTATGATTATATCTAGTGTTTCCAAGGCTACTAAACCAATCGGTCTTTCGGGATTTGATCTTTCTTGTGATCATGCCAATGTTATGTAATTAATGCACCGACTCTGGGTAGCTGGGGTCGGGGCGTTACAAGTTATCCCATAATCATCAAGATCCAAGTAAATATATATCAGGTAATCCATGGTAATCTATAATCATCAAGAACCGCTATTGAACCCTAGGAGTTAAACGTAAGAAGTTTATAGTCATCAAGATATAATTCAATCCAAGGGAGATTATCCAAAGTGATTATTTAATAATTAGGATACAATATGATCTCTAGGAGGTATCCCTAGGTGATCAATAATATCTAGTGATATCACTGATTCATAGGGGGTGACCCTAGTAAATCTAGTAGTCATTAGGCTCCAAGAAAATTCCTTCAGGGATGAATCAATACTAAAAAATAGGCCTTTAACAGCCCTAAAAATTCCCTTTATCAGCACTATATAAGAACTGACTGTTAGGGTGAGATTAAAATAACTAATCTTTTATCATCACTAAATTACACTGATAAAGGGATCCTTTATCAATCAATGCTAAAGGAAACTTTTATTAGTGATATCTAAGAACTAATAATGGGACCATTTTTCTATACTTCTAAAAGTGATGATAAAGGGGTCCTTTATCAACACTTTGAGAAGTAGTGATAAAGGAGAATGTTCTAGTGTGTTGTAAAAACACACCACAGCACCATTGCAGTGTGTTGTAACAGAACACTATAGCACCAAAAACAACAATAAATCATAAAAATAAAGTACCAATACATAATTTAAATAAAATAAAATTTACAGAAAATATAAGGAAGAAATGATATTATAGACATTTAAAATATTGGTTTATAAAATTACATACGTAAAAATTATTATATACATTCAAGAAAAGAAGTACTTATTTTTATTTTGATCCTAACCTCTGCTCTAAAAAAACACCTGTAAAATAAAAATTTTATTATGTTATTAATAATATAAAGAAATAAATTAATGGAAAGATCAATTTTAATCTAAACAAGTATTTATACCAGGAACATAGTGCATCATATTGAGATGTGATTGATTCTTTCACATCACACCATTTCGTGTTCATCTTCAATAATAATCAATATGAAAATTAAAGAAATAAGTATAAAATAAAAATTATAAGGAAATTAATTGTGTAATAATAGATAGAATAATGTGAAAACAATATAGGATCTTTTTCTTGGTTTTGGCGATGTGATGTGCGTTTTAAACTAAAATTACAATTATATATTAAAAATAATCACTTTGAGTCATAAAAATCACACTGTGTGTTGGATTGAGGTGTAGTTGATTCTTATATATCAAAAATTATTTATGGATCATTTTACTAAGGTATAAAAACAATTTCAATTTGCTTACTTGTTTTTGAGTATGTCACTTGCCATTTTTTCTAAAATTTCATTTTAAACATAAAACATGCACTTTGACTCACCCTGATCACATAATGTTCTGGTTTGATTTTATACCAATTCCTACACATCAAAATGACTTATGAATCATTTTCCTAAATTATCAAGACAATCCAGCTGTGTTTTCTCTGTTTTTAGTGAGTGATAATTTTTGAAATAAAATGTCAATTTTAAACTGAAAATAACACATTCTTCCATATTAGGC
Organism: Viscum album; assembly: GCA_963277665.1. Classification (NCBI taxonomy): domain Eukaryota; kingdom Viridiplantae; phylum Streptophyta; class Magnoliopsida; order Santalales; family Viscaceae; genus Viscum; species Viscum album. Next base: position 494,764,070 of record OY728159.1, read on the forward strand.
ACATCATGTAACTTATTGAGGTGAGTTTTATTCATAAACATTAAAAATTACTTATTAATAGTTTTCCTTAAGTATCAAAACAATCTGAATGCATCTACTCAGTTTTTGAGTAGGTGAGTTTTCCTTTTTTACTAAAATTGATGTCCATTTTAAATAAAAACTTGCACTTGGAGTCATACCAGTCACACCCTATGTCAAATTTATGTGTTTAGGATTAATAAACATAAAACATTCATTAGGGATCATTTTTCTAAAGTTACAAAACAATATAAATGTGTTTTATTGGTTTGAGTAGGTCAATTATCATTTATACTAAAATTGATGTCAATTTTAAATAAGAAGGAACACATTGAGTCATACCAGTGACACTATTTATCCTATTGAAGTGAATCTAATTCCAAAATTTACCAAATACTTATTGATCATTTTATTAAATTATCAAAATATTGAAAATTCATTTAATCGATTTTTAGTATGTCACTTTTCTTTTGTACTAAAATGTCATTTTAAACTGAAAACTCACACTTGGACTCATACTGATAAAATAATGTATCATTTTGAAATGAGACTAATTCCAACATGTCACAAATTATATAATAATATATTTCCTAAATTAAAAGCAAAATATAAGTGTGTTTTCTTGGTTTATAGTGGGTGAAACCTTTTGAACTAAACTCTCAATTCTAAACTGATAATAGACAGAATGAGTCATATAGGGAACATTTTGTATCATACTGAGGTTTCTCTAATTACTAGATGTCAAAAATGAATTATGGATCATTTTCTTAAAGTTTCAAAACAATCCGAATGATTTTTCTCAATTTTGAGTATGTCAGTTGTACTTTTTAATAAAATTGATATCAATTTTAAATAAAAATATGCAGTTGGAGACATACTGGTCATAGTGTATATTGGATTTATGTGAGGATGATTCCTACACTATTAAAATGACTTATGGATAGTTTTCATAAATTATTAAAATAATATTACTTTTTTACTTGGTTTTAAGTACATCACTTGATTTTTAACTAAAATTTCATTTTTAACTGGAAATAAAAACTTTGACTTATATTGATCACATCATGTACCAGTTTGATGTGAGATTGATTCCTACATGCCATAAATAATTGAGGAATTAATTTACTAAATTTTCAAGAAAATACGACTGAATTTTCTCAATTTTTAGTGAGTGAAACTTTTTGACCTAAACTTTTGATTTAAAACTGATAATGGACACATTGAGTCATACCAAGAACATCATGTATCAGATTGAGATGATTCTGATTCCTAAATGTCAAAAATATCTTATGGATAATTTCTAAAATATATCAAAAAAATATGAATGCATTTTATTAGTTTTGATTATGTTATTTTTCCATTTTAGTAAAATGGTTGTCATTTTTAAATAAAAAGACACACTTGGAGTCATATCGGTCACACCAAGAATCGGATTGAGGTGTAGATGACTCATACAAGTAAATAATGACTTATGTATCACTATAATAAAGTATCAAAACATAAAAAATATTTTTTCTTATTTTTGAGTATGTCAGTTGTCCTTTTTACTAAAATTAATGTCAACTTTAAATAAAATAAATCACTTGGAATCATATCGGTTAAACTGTGTATCGTATTGAGGTATTTCTAATTTATACACATCTCAAATGACTTATGGGTAATTTTCAAAAATTATGAAAACAATATGAATTTTTTTTTCTCAATTTTGAGTATGTCCCAAGTATGTTTTACAAAAATTTCATTTTAAATTGGAAACATTCACTTTAACTCATACCGATCACATCAAGGATTATTTTGATGTGAGATTGGTTCCTAAATGTCACAAACGATTTATGAATCATTTTCCTAAATTATTAAGAAAATCTAATCACATTTTCTTAGTTTTCAATGAGTTACTTTTTGAAAATGTAGATTTTAAACTGATAACAGAAACTTTGAGTCATACTGGGAATATCGTGTATCATATCGAGGTGTATCTTATACTTACCAAACAAAAATGACTTATGGATAGTTTTCTTAAAGTACCAAAACAATCATAATATGTTTACTTGGTTTGGAGTATATCAATTTTCGTTTTTACTGAAATTAATTTCAAATTTAAAAAAAAAAGAAGCACTCGGAGTCATACCGGCACACCACGTGTCAGATTGAGGTGTGTCTGATTTTTATACATCCCAAAGTATAAAAAAATCCAAACTGCCAATGTTACCAGGATCAATATTTCCTTTATTTGTCTAACTTTAAAATATATATATTGACTCAACGTTTTTATCCAAAAAACCATTCTCATTGTCAAAATCTAGAAATAATAGGAATCTCATGTTCCCATTATATCATGAGAAGTCAGCACAATGGTCACATAATCTTCCTATACTCTAATAGATTTCAATAATGAGAAAGGATTTTCTGCTAATAACATCAAGTCAATATGTAGTGTTGGCTATTCAATAAATAAAGGAAATGAAAATGGAAATCATGAAAACATTGGAAAAAAGAAAAATTGTATCTCTTTTGTCTATTGTTTCATATATTTGAAAGAAAAATATGACTAAAAAATATCTTTAAAAAAACAAAATAAGTATAAAATTAAAATGAAAAGGAAATTAAAATAAAATTATTAGATAAAATGATGACAAAATTAATTAAATTAGTATTGGGAATTCACCTCTTCATGATGGTTGTACGCATTCTTGATTCATTTCCCAATTTTCATTATCTCATTTGTTTGCTCGAAGTACAATCTCTCAAAATCATGATAAGCTTCAAAAAAACCACCCCAAATTGAGTAAAAAAAATTACTTGTATAAATAAACAATTATTATATAAGTAATTCTAAAAAGAATTAAATTAATCATAAACATTAAATGATACATTAATTACATATACAATGATTTTACTATGAAAATATCAATATTACCTTTGTAATTGAGCATTGGAGTAAACATAAAAGAAAGTAATAAATTTCAATATAGCAGTCGTAAAAAGGTTTTGTGGGAGAAGAATTTAGTGGATGTTTTGGTGAAGAAATCCATGAAAGATGGAAAGACCACACCAACTGGAAAAAAATAATCCACTTATATAAGAAAACAAATCTTATGCAAGTAATACTAAAAATAAATAAATAAAATGTAAATATGAAATAACACATTAATTCTAGGGATTATTATTTTACTGTAAAAGCATCAGGAATACCTTTTTTACTGAGTAGAGGAAACATTGTTTCCCTACCAATAAAGGCAATGGAAGGAAGTTGAAGAAAAGTGATAAATGTAATGTTGTACGGGTAAAAATGTTTTTTGGGATAAGTATAATGATGTTACGGTGTAGTAAGGCATAAAATATGGCCATAAATATTCTAAAATAAATTAAATATGTAAGAAAAAAAGAAAATTAAAGTAATATTTCATTATATAATTTTTCGGTGACATAGAGAATGTATATTGTAAAATTACCTTTACATCTTACCAAAGGATTTCCTTCATTATAGTTTGTTCTTTTTAGGGATTGGTAATATCATCACATGAAGAATATATTGTCTACAAGAGTAGTCCACCATTTAATTTAGATTCTATTAATGTATTGAGAACATGTAATATTATGAGGAAAACATAGTATATTATAAATCTTTTACCTTCTGATTGAACACTCTTTATTTTTTTAATATTCTTAGGGATTTTTTTCCTCTATCAATAATCCAAATCCCCTCTTTATGGTCCCTTATAATGTACAAGATATTTTCTAAATTTAAACTGACATGAACTGATTATGATCTCTCAATTGAAGGGTCAAACTTTATTAAAGTTTCATATGACTTGACATTTATTTTATTATCTAGTGTGACAATTGGACCAATTCTTTATTTCTAGATCTAAGACCAATAATATGTGAAATTCTTGTGATTCCATTATGAACGGATTGTATTTTTCCCCTTTCACACTGAAATTGACCTTCATGATGAAAATTATTAAGGGATAATCTTTTATCCATTGATTAATTCAAAGGTGAATGTTATAGAAAACTTTCATCCTCATCAGCTCATCTCTCAAACATTTATCATTACATTTTATTTTTTTACATGCATCATTCTTCTATAATGTACACATACCTATGTTTCCTGAAATACTCTAGGTAGTAGTTATCCATGGGATGACTAATGATTAGAGTTGTATAAGTAATATAAAAGATATGGGTGATGAGTTTCCAAGAAATAAAATTCAATAATAACTTTTCAGAAGATGAAGTTGATGGGGATGACAATTGTACTGCATTGTGTTCTCCTAAAGCATCAATGTCTCCCATTGGTGAGAAATACACCGTTGGAACTTGTTATTAATTCCTTTCCTATTGAAAGTGAAATTTGGGGGGAATAAGCATTCTTGTACGTGATTCAAGGGGTCCTAGTGGGGGACATGTTATGATATATGAATCTTTTGGGCCTCTATGAATTCTATATTTATAAGATAAATCTCACTTTTAATACTTTCAATCCTCTAACTAAGACCAGTTCAACCTCTGATAAAATGAGTTGTCAAGTCTTTCCTAAATCCCCTAAACAAATAAAAATATAATATAGAAATTAAGAAGTAATAACAAACCAAAATTTGAGAAACAAGAATAATCAACTATCATTAAATCAACTAGAAGATATAAAAATTTGTTGATAAAAAATTTTAATTAATAAGTAGTTATTTCTTATACGTGGATGTTAATCAGAGATTCCTATGGGTGGAACTAATACATGTAGACCTAAAATGATGAATACCTAATAATTATATCTAATAATTATTCAAATATATATCGAATTTGATAACCTCTATTATATTTTTGGGAAAAAGTGATGAAACAACCTAAGGAATTATTAAATTTAATATTAACGGTATATCAAATACTTGAAAACATCTCAAAATTATAGTTTCAATTAAAAATAATTAAGGAATAAAAAAACTAATTTTAGGAAAAGAATATACCTAATAATGATAATGTTTTTAAACATCTCAAAATTCATAGTTGATAAATCAATTCTTGAATTATGTATAGACAGGTTCAAAACATGAATTATTTCCAATTGGACAAACATTAGGATTTATAAGAAAATTTCATTTTCATGGCTATTATGGGTTCTATGGTGATTTTGGGAATATATTATAAATTTTTTTCATAATGAATTAAATAATTATTATGCAAGATATAAATGTTTAATGTTAAATGGGAGATGAAAAACTCTTACATAAACAATTTTTAAGTGTGAATAATCTTCTTAAGTAAAATCAGAAGATGAATTTCAACAATTTGTTGACCTCTATTGAAATAAATTTTTATAGTTTATTTGTATAATTTATATGTAAAATATTTGAATAATATACTTGTGTATTATATATTTTTATAATATATATTTGTATAATATATATTTGTGTATAGAATTATATATATATATATATGTTTGTGTGTGTGTATTTTTATTTTTATAATATATATCTTTATTTTTATAATATGTATTTTTGTTTTATATATTTTTGTAATATAAAATATGGTTCTGTTTGTATAGAATATATATTTTTATAAAATATTTGTATAATATATAAATATATAATATTTAATGTATATTAATTTACACACATATATATAATATATGTATAAATATATAAAAAAATTATTTTCTAATTGCATACATACAAATTTGTTTAATATATTTGTATAACCCATTTTTATAATATATATTTTTATAATATAACTGCATAATATATTTATATAGTATATTTTCATAATATATTTGTATAATATATATTTTTATTTTATAATATATATTTGTATTTTTATAATATATATAATTTCTTATGTATTTGAATAATATATATATATATATATATATATATATATATATATATATTTAAAATAAACATGTTTCTGTGTCTATATATAAAAAAACATATGTTTTACACCTCTATCTGAAATGATGGAACCCTGAGTAATTTTTCACTTTTCTTTCATGAACTATAAGCCAAATCCTACTTCATGCAGCTCACCAATAGAAATTTCAAAAAAAACTTGGTATGTTTCTAACTCTTTTTAACTTCGAGTAACATTCATATGAAATATCATCTTTAATAATACCCTTCCCCAAAATATGAAGATATTTATCATCCACTAAATAGACATTACTAAAAAAAATGAGATGCATAATAATGCATGCATCCCTTATTGGTTATAGAGTGGAATGAAGTCTCATAATTAATGATCCATGATTCCAATGGAATTTTTATACTCAATAATAAATAGTGACTTCCTTTACTAGTGTTAGGGTGGGTGGGTTGCACATTATCGACAAGGGGAAAGGGTAGGGGAGTGCAAGGAACAATAACCCAGTCTCCTTTCAACCAAACAACCCCGATAAAAAAATTTGACCACTGGGATATGCTGATGGTGATGAAAAAATGAGGATAAAAAACACAAATCAATCTTTCCATACAGTCAATCAACTAGTGAGGAGGATGATGGGAAAATAAGATAACTTAGATTGAATCTTTGAATCATCTGATAGAATGTGATGATATCAAAAAACCTAGAAAATGTTTGAGCCTTGGATTCGTTCAACCCTTAAATCATTTGATCCTTCGATTTGACCATTTAAATTGTTTGAGCCTTGATTCAAGCCTTGATTTGAGTGTGGATTCACTGAGTAGTAGTGTTGGTTGTGGGTGGCTTACATAGAAAGCTTCAGATATCATGACGAGTTTGTGACTAGTTAGGGTTAATTTAAATAGATCACGACACTTTTAGTAGCGCTTCCAAAAAAGCACAGATAAAGATCCCATTTATTTTTGCTAGATAAATTAGTGATGAAAAAAGGAATCTTTATCAGTGATTTTTAGCATTAATAATGCTCCATCTCTATCAATACTAAAAAATCGCTAAAAAGAATCCTTTTACAAGTGCCAATTAATCTAGCACCGATAAAGGGTTTATAATTTTAAAAATAAAAAAATTAAATATATTTATATAAATATATATATATATATTAAATAAATAAATATAAATATAAATATATTAAATATATTATTTATTTAAATATATTAATTGTAACTTTATAATTCTTTGAATATATATATATTTATTTATAATTATATAAAAAAATTAAATAAAATCTATATCATTATATATATTTAGATAATTATATATATATATAATAAATATATATCAATAAAAATATTGTAAATTCATTCATTATATAAATAAATTTATTATAATTTTATAATTATTTAAATATATATAATTTTTTATTTATAAATATAAAAATAAGTTTTTGAAAATTAATTATTTTATTTATAATTATAAACTTTTGAATGTTTAAAAATAGTAAATATACATTTATAAATTATCTTTTACCAATATATTTTTAACATTATTAATGAATATTTAATCTTAAGTGGATGCATTTTAAAAATGAGTGAAATTGAATTATTAAATATGAGTACACATTAACAATTTTGAATAATTATATAAGTTTGATTAATTAAATATAAATAATTAAAAAATGGATATATATTTAAATAGATACAAATAGATATTGGAAATACTAAAACATTTTAAATAAATATATATAAAATAAAAAATATAAATTTATTAAAAATTCCCAAAAAAATATTTGTGTGTGTGTGTCGTATATAAAAATAAATTAATTACATATATTTGAAATGAATATAACATACATTTAATCCATGTTAAATTTAAAGATCAAAAAACATTAAATTATTTCCATTGCTCTATTAAATTAGTCTATATATTTAATTCATGTTAATTTTTATTTATAAACTATTATTCACTAAATATAATACTATTTAATGTAAAACATAAATATTTTGTATTATATAAATCATATTTATATACATTCATGTATATCTATATGTTTAATATATATTATTTATTAATATTATTAATAATTATTTAATTAATAAAATGCTTAATATTTTTCTCATTTTACATATTTTTAATTTTTATTTGTTTAATTTTTATTTTTACATATATGTATATATTTAATATGTAATATTAATTAGTATTTAAAATTTATATATATTATAATTAATTTATTATTTTTTACCAATAATTATTTAATTAATATTTTTTAAAATATTTTTCTTAAAGAATATTTTTATTTTTTATTTATTTAATTATTTCATTTTATTTGGATTTTTATCAGGGCTAAAAGGCATTGATAAAGGATCCCTTTATGGGCGCTAAAAATACAGTGCTGATAAACAGCCCCCTTTATCAATTCCAAAAAATCGATGATAAAGGGTGCCTTTTATCAGCACTAAAAAACACTGATAAAAGGTACCATTTATTAGCACTTTTTTCAAGCATTGATAATGGCCCAAGCTGTTAAAGGTCTGTTTTGTTGTAGTGACTCTAGGAATTGGCCATTGAGCATGATATAATGATTTCCTAGGTTTATCCCTTTAGTAATCATCTTGTGTCCTAATGATTATTGGATTTATTAGGTCTATCCCCCTAAGGAATCAGTGATGGTGCCTGATATTATTGATCGCCTAGGGATAACTCATAGGGATAATCTAGGAGACATATGATAATGGGATCACCTAGGATTACCTCCCAAGATTCAAGTTGGATCTTGATGACTAGAAAATGATCATGATTTCCTCTTAGGGTTCGTTGATGGTGCCTAATGATTATGAGTTTCCTAGGATTACCTCTTGGGGATCAGCTAAAAATTGGATGATTGTTGGATCACCAATGATTACCTATGAGGGATTAGGGATATCTCTAGATGAATACAGGACATCCTACAATTACCTCAAAGGGGTAAGTGATAATGCCTAATATTGTTTATCAAATAATATAACCATCTCTGGATCGACCTGTATCATGTCACTCCAAGATGCCTTAGACATGGTCCTTTGATCTGGAAGTTATTCCAGTTACCATAAATCTCTTAGGATAACCTACTAGGTGTAACATCCAAAGTAATTACATAATAATATATTTTTATATCTATGCCTATTTATGAATTATATAGTGTTTTGGAGGCTTAAAATGAGAATAAATCCAATCTAGGGCATAGAATACTCTAATATTTTTAAAAGATTGTTTTACCGCCTTTTGATAGAAAACCATTTTTAAATATAACTTTTGAAAATTTTATAATCTCTATTTTTCAAAATAAACTTATTCTTTATAATTGGGACATTGAAATTTACTTTTCATAAACTTTTTGTATTTTTCTGACAATGTTCATTTTTTTAATGAATAGTGAAAAATACTGCATTTTACTTCAAAACTGCTTTTTCATCTAATTTAATTATATGGTTATATTATCTTTTTAATTGGTTTTAAAGTCTAATTATAATATAGTTTTACCATTTAATAAAATTTTGTTCATTATAATTAATTTCACTTTGAAATTGGACATAAACAATTGTCAATCTTTTGATAGATATTGTTTCTTAAAAACATGCTATTTGTTTTGACAACAAGAATTATTTTTAAATTAATTACTGAAATTGCTGTGTTTGGAATTTGGTAAAATTGATTCCATATTTGGAATTATAATTTCCAAATTATGTAATTAAGACTCTCTTGTTTTTGGACATTATGAATAGTAACGACGACAATTATCTTTAATTATCGTGATTAATTAGTAATCGGGTAGTTAAGTGTAATAAAATAATATCATAATAATATAAAATGACCCCAAATTGTGTCCAAATAATTTTTTGAGTCATGGAAGACCATGGGATGGCTTTTTCCAACTTTGGGACCCCATGTAATCACTTTAGTGTGATAGTGACCTTTTATTATATTATTTTTAAAGAAAGGAAAATGTAACCAAAGTACGTATCACCTAAGTAAAAAAAATTATTTTTTTTATTTAAATGATATCTTAGACTATAAATATTCATTTGAAAGATAAAAATACTTCCTACATCATGGTATTTTTTTTATAATTTTTAGACATTAAATAAATAAATTTATTTATGACACCATGATGATGTAGTGATTACCTCATTAATGAAAGATTTAAATAAAATGAAAAGATAAGGTAAAATCTAAGACTTACACTTGTCAAAAACCTATTTTATGGGTTTATTTAGAACCCTTATCATCTTATCCTTGAAATATATCTTTGTGGGACCTTCCAAATTCCGAAAATCATTTTATAATAAAGTAACATTTCAAGACTTTCCAAAAGTAACCCCCCTCCCTCTTATAAAAGGCCCCCACCTCTACCCCCTTACCCACACCTCTCAATCCATTTTATTGTTCAAAACCTGCTCATATTATCTATCAACATCCCTCTCTTCATCATAGAAGCCTTACCTTAGGCATAAAGCACTTAAAGAAACCCTTTTGGTTCAAACAAAGGGGAGTTACCCGATTTAAAGGTAATCTCTTCTCTTATGTCCTTTTTGTTTTATTTTTCTTCTCCAACCCCCTAAATTATTTTTATTCCTTTACTTTGTAACAAAAACATTATCTTAAATATACTATTATGTTTTTATGAGAATTATTCGAGCTACACTTACGCACACCTCCATCTAATGGGTTGAAGAACATACTGTTTCTGTGGACGGTGAACTACTGCCTCACAAAATGATGATTGTTCAATTATCTCCCACCGCCACTCATGGTGTCCATTAAGATGTCACTATAGTTATATATGATATATATTATGTCTATGTTTTCCTTATGCTTCTTTATTTTTCACTTATGGCATACCTTTATGGTTTCCATAATGGATAAACACGATAATTTCATTTTAGGATGGGCGAACTACCACCCCCTCAATGTGATTTGAATAGTTAATGCCATATGTGGTATATATAAAGGATGGTGTTAATGATATTATATGTGATATTATACTAGAATTAAAATATACCTTTATATCATTGTGATTTCATTCCATTAAATATGAAATAGAAATGAAAGTAGCGTTCATCCGTACGTATGGCTTACCATCTCTATGAACGGTGCATTTCATTTCTTACCTCTAAATATCATGTAATATTATAAATGCATGTATATAATGGATATATATGATATATATGATATCTACATCATGAATATAATTCTGTAGATAATGGATATTTTACCACATGAACAACTTGTAATTATAAGAAGTTTATTTCTGACACAAGTACCAAAGATCGACAAAACGACCGTTATTAACTTAAATGATTACATAATATTCATAACATGGTAATAATTGATATAAAAGGAATAATTAACTTGAAATAGGTTCTTAAGCAAGTATAAATTAACTCTAGTTTATTATTCATGATATTAAAGAACGATTGAGTCAAGTCGGACATGAGGTAAGGGACTTTGTCTCTATCTCCTTTCATTGAGGCATATTTTGTTTTATACACAACTTTATTTTATACGGTGTATAAACCCCTTTGACTTTTACTTTTATTCAAAATTAATCTTTTCTCTACGAACCATTTTACTAAATGACAAAACTTATGTTTCTTTTTAACGTACAAGGTGACACCGACCTTTCCGCCGCCGCGAGTATTATTTGATCTTTGGCTTCCTTAACAAGCCATAATATTTTTAAAATGAAAATAAATATTATATACTCTTTTATGTATTTTGGTATTGAAAATGGTTTTGATAATGGATTTGATGTGTCAATATAATGTGATTGAAATGTGGAAATGTTTTTTTCCATTATATTTTTTGTATGTGTTATGATTTTATAATGGTACTTGGACATTCAATGGGTGGTTACATGATAAACCAAATGAAGGGTGGTGCCATGAAAACTAGGATGGGTGGTTACGTTATAACCTCCAATGCATTGGGTATGGAATTCAGTCTTATAGCTATTCTATTTAGTGATATGTATGCAAGTCGACCGTATGGTTATTCCATTTAAGTATATTTATGTCCCAAGTTACCTTTATATGTTATGTGTTCTTTATATGGGTTTTATAGGGATATTTTTGTTACAAGAGGGTAATCAATGATAGTTTATTAAGTGAAGAGTATTTACTACTTCATAAAGGTGAAAAGTATTACTTATGATGAATTATTCATGATTTACTTGTTATTTTGAGAAACTAATAGTTTTCCTTCTTTGTGTATCCCTTACTGAGCTTTTTTTTCTCATCCCAAGTTTTTGAAATGTTTTTAATAGGAAATAAAGTGGAATAGGGTCAAAGTTTGGATCAAGTAAAAGTCTTTCTATCTAAAACATCGAACTAGACATGAATCTTTCAAAGAGTTTTTATTCTTTTTGAAAAAAATGGAAACTGAGTAGAAGTGTCTACTTTGTAACTTTTGAGATTTAATAGTTATGACCTAATTCTCTAAAACTCTAAACCTGAAAAGATACTCAATGTGAATTATTCATTTAATTATAGATTAATTAATTTTTTAAGGTCGGGTCTTTATACTAGGGGTAGATATTTTATGCTATTATTTGGTTGGAATAGTTGTGTGACGTTCCCATAGACACTCCAACACTAGTTGAATCCATTTTGGGTTGATCTAGTTTTATAGTAGAACCTTAGAATTGAAATTGGTCATTTGTTTATGATTTAAACTATAATTATTATTTATATAACAATATAACATAATATACACTACATTTACTAGTTATTTATGGGACCGTGCTTGTGGTTCCTTGCTAATTTTTAATCACACTCTACTTGGGAAGCTATAACACTTGGGTTCCCAAGTAGCTCTCTCTGGGTTTTTGGTTCAGGTTGGGAAGAGTCTCAGGATTGGATCATTATGTTGTATAACTTAGAGATATTGGATATTGGGATGTGTTGAGTATTGGGTATATAGTATAGAATCGTGTACATTTATTTTATTCATTTATTATTTTTTTAGATGTGGTTGTTCTGATGGGTGGTCAGTGAGCATTTATATCTTCTTATTTCTATATTCATTTATTATTTATTCTTGTTATTATCTATGAATACTTGAATGAATTATTATTTATTATAGATACAATTTTTTTGTTTTTTCTATTATTCCACTCTGATAAGGGGGTATAGTCTCCCCCTGATGCTACATTATACCCCTGCTACTAGTCAGAAGCCTCTAGCATACATGGATTCATTTATAGATTCACATACACGTAATAATAAAATTTTGAAATTTTGAAATTATAATAACCCACAAGGTGCATGTGTTATGGGTAACGCATGTCGGATACCTTATGATGGAAGCAAACCCTCTACTCCTATTATTGAATCGGGGGAGCCTATATAATGGATAGAGTCCTTTTTTTTGGGTGTGGGGGTGATAACATGAGACTGAGAATCCATAAATAAAGTTTTATTCTACATGATACTCAATTTGTCTTCACAGAAAAGGTACTAGAACACCATTAGAGATCATAGGGTCCACTAATAGTGAAAGAGGATTTTAGGGGATGGTTTCTTCCCGATGGATGTAAGGGTATAAGGTTTATTTCTTGGTGATTCCCATTAACCATAATCTATCATGATCGACATAGATGGATCATATTGTATTTTACATATTCTAGTTAAATTTGATGTTATTCATATTCCTTGTTGGTTTGATGATGATAGTAGATCAGGAAAACATATGGGTATCTTCTTCTATATCTATCATGAGATAATCCTCTATAGCCCATTACTCTCAATGGTAAATCCATATTGATTGTTTTATTATGATTATTTGGTTTAACTAGCATATTAATCAAAGCAGGTATGGTTAGAGTATGTGTTGTTCTAATGAACACATCAATCATTGAAATTTTTTGTTATAAAATTATTATATAATTATAAATCAATGTTATGATATATTAATTCAATACCAGATGGGGCAGATAGGGGTGAAGTAATTTTTTGTCTCATGACATGATCCCATGAATTCAAATTGAAACATTTTCAAATGATTATAGTCATATGGTGATATCCTACTAATTTTTTCATACCCACACTAATCATGTTCACTTTAGTACTCATGAAAATCTTATTATGAAATTATAGGTGTTATAAAAGGGACCTATGATAGATCTATAGATTTTTTAAATGGTCTATAGAACATCATTAAGTGTTAACAATTGGGAAACATCTCTTTTATGGGGATAAGGTTTATATTTGATCTTTATTTTTATTTATTTTTTGAACTCAGTTGAGGGTGGTCAACCTGATATATGCTACATGTTGAGGAATGCTTTATACAATCGTTATATCACATCTGTGATTTTATTTTGAGTTAATAATTTTTTGTCTAGTATTTATCCCTTAGGTATTCCAAGATTTTTTGGAGAAAAATAGAGTTTTGGGATCAAAAGATGGTGACACACGGTAGCAACATGGTTAAGGAAAATTGTGTGCTATACTAGGGAAAACCAGCTGCATGGGATAGTGGCACTATATAGGCCACAGAGCTTTCCGAATGTCCATGCACCATTTCCCAAGAAACCATGCAGTCGTAATCCTCTTGAATAGAGAGGGAAAATGGTTATGACACTATTACAAAAACCATCCAGGCAAACCGTGCAGCCTTTAAATGTCTTAAAAATTTCGAATTTATACTTTTTCCCTCTTCATGTTTAACCCTAAATCACCCCAAATCTGATTCATATGGGATTTTCATCCAGGGGATATTCCTTGACTCTTTCTTGTGCCCCTTTAACATTATTTTTTTTGGTGGGTTGGTCCTTGGATATTCATGGAAATATCAAGTAGGTATCTTTTATCTCGATTTCTTCCTTCTTCTAGGGTTTCTCTCCCTCCCTCTTTGGGGGTTTCTCTTAAATTTGGTTTTTTAACCTAATAAAGGATAAATATTTAGTTTTTGGGTAAAATATTGATGTTTTTGTTTCAATATTTCCTTTCTAGGGTTTATTTGAGGTGCAGTTGTGGTTTTACATCATCTTCCGGAAGTCTCCAATCTTGTGGTAGGTGGTACCATGAGTTTATATTTTTATATGATTTCAATATTCTATCTTGGTTTCATAAATATGTTCTAGAAATTGTGTGGGTGGTTCAAAATATTATTTTTAAAGTGATTTGAAGCGCATATAAAATAGAAAATGGATTTATAAAAGAAGTTCTTTGTGTTTCATGTCTAACTCTTTGTTTTTCTTTATAAATGTGTTCAATCGACTATGTTAAAGGTTCAAAATGTGTTCTAAAAATTTTTTGAGGTAAATATGTGATAAAAGTTGGTTTTTATAAAATAAATGAGTTTTTTTTAATGTGAGCTTCTTTTTTAGGTTTCTTATATGTGTGCTAGTAATTTTGAAAGTGATAAGAAGAATGTTTAAAAATGGATTTGTTGTGTGCATATATTTGAAAGTGGAATTGTCTATGGAAATGGTTAGATATTATGAGTGCTCTTTTTTTGTGTTTCCAAATGGGTTTTCTAAATTTTTAATTGTTGTGCATTTTGTTTCCAAAGGTATTTGGGGTGCATGTGAGTTTTAATTATTTTGATTATGGAAAATGGTGGGTTCAATTTGAAATTTGGTTGTTGGATGAATGTGCTTATGAAAGCAATGCATTTTAATGTGTATTAATAATTCTTGGCATGTGTATGTGAAAGTGATGATTTATGTTATACATAAATTGGAAATTGATCATAAAGGGAATCTCAAGTATCTAGCTGTTCAAACTAGAACTTGAACATTAGTTGGATCAGTGGGGTCGAGGCCTTCTTTCTTCTAGAAGTATTGACGCTACAACACAAACTAAACATGTGATATGATAAAAGACCACTAGACCATGGGATACATTTCCTATATAGTGGATTATGTGTAACATCTCGACCCTAGTTAGCCAGAGTCAATGAATTATTACATAACATTGGCATGATACAAGGAAATCATGTCCCGAAAGACCGATCAGTTTAGTGCCTTGGAAATACTAGATACATCCATAAGTCTTACATTACATTATAAAATGAAAAACTAAAATAACATTCCTTCCATAGACCACACTCATATCCCCTCAAACTATCCCTGTAGGTCACTCATAAAATACTTCTTCGCATCCTAGGAAAAATAAAACATAGAAAGAGGTGAGCTCAGATTCTCAGTAAGGATAACAATATAGCAGAAACTTTCATAAATAAGCATAAAAATTTATGGCAATGTATAAGACTAAAACAAAAGCCTTTTAAACTTTAACTTCAGCATAAAATGGAAAAGATGCATTCAAATAATTCCATTTACTTATTCACATGGATATTCTACTAGTCGAATACTCACATGCAATATCAATAGCCACTTTCATAATGATAGAATGCATAATTCCAGACTTCATAACCACATAGTCAAGGCCTTGTGACAAGACTAAAAATAAGATTTTTTCAAGGTCTTGTGAAAAGACACTAGTTTGTCTCATGATACTGACCGATGCATCGAGGAGATATAGCGGGCTCCACCTGTCACTTACTAAGTCCAATTAATTCCTCATATGAAAATATTTAAACATAACATAAATATTCGTATTAAAACTAGCATATGAAATGTCAATACTTTATCCATAAACCAAGAATGGTATAAAAATAACACATCCACAGTCAAACATATCACAAAACCTTCAATAAAATATGGAATTTTTGTATCATAATAAGTCAACTTCAAACAAGTTTAAAATCCATCAAAGGATGTTGACATAGATGAAAACAAAACTTTTTTAGAGAAATATCTCATTCTATTTTGAAATCATTTAAAAGTCATATAATTATAAAAGAATACATTTATTTTGAAAATATTATTATAATATTTTAAGGGAAGCTTCGATGATGTTATAACGGCGGAAAATAGCCGCACCTGTTGTATAAGTTAAAAAACATTCTTACCTTAATTTTGTCTAAAAAGGTCATAAAGTACCTTGTTTGGAAAACGACGGAAATATTCCTTTCAAACCATTTTATAAAAAGTAAAACAAGGTTATAAATGAATTTAAACCATAGTCTAGTAAATGGTAAAAATGTTTTGGAATACATTTTTAAGAAACATGGATGTGGATGATAAAGAGGTCTCAATAGATACTTATGTAAAAACAATCTCGGATAATAAAGAGATTGGGAAATTAACCCTTACCTTGTACTTTTCCTTGATCAAGGGTAGGTTAACCTCCTGTATAATGGTGAAATAATTGTTATTAAATTATACTAGAATAATATACATTAATATGATATCATATATGATCTTTTAACATTTATTTGTTAATAATATCTTGGTATTATCGTCGTTACAGGTGTTAACTGATTCGTTTTCTTTTATATGCTTTGTTATGTAAGTAATGTTTGTTATGGATAGGATGTATATTATTATATTCATAATGATCTTAATTCATTAAACATTATTTTTAATCATCTAATGAAAATTAGTCTTGAATGGATACGATGGGGAATGAATCTCATCGTGTTCGTTGAGACGGTACTCCGTACATACGCACGAGCGACAATATCATTATTTTGATATTAAAATAATATATAATTGGATTTTATATTATATATAAAGAATAATTATCATGTTATATTTATTATTTAAATCAATTACACATTATTATTATACCCATCCAAATAATAATATATTGACTAACAATTACACCACGACGTGGAGACGGTAAGCCATACCTACGCACGTATGGTGACATGTCATTCAAAGGATGGATAGAATAATGAATATGGCTGTACCATATTTATAATAAAATCACAGTATATATAATATACTGGAGTTATTATTTTAGAATGAAAACAACCAAGAAATAAGAAGTGGAAGAAGAAAGGAACTTGAAAGAGGTGATGAAATATTTACCTCTTCTTCAGGTTATTCCTTTTGATTTGATCACAAGGTCTCCTTAGGTTTGCTTTCTGACTAAAGTAAGGCCTATAGGATTAAGGGAGGATATTTTAGATGGTATTTGGAAGGTTTTAACCGAGACAAAAGGCTTTTAATGTGTGACTTTGAGGGAAGGGGGGTGCCCTTTTATAAGAGGGGTGAGGGGCGCCTTAGGAAAAGTTAGAAATATTATTTTATAATAAATTCATATTTGATTTATAATTGATCCAAAATGAATTATTTAAAGGATAAGGTGGGGATGGGTCTAAAAACACTCAACCAGTAGGTTTTAGATATGTTTGGGTCACTATATTAACTTTATCTTTTAGATTTAACTTTTAGTTAAATTGTTTGACATTTACCATGTCTCTTTGTATTTTTATATTATATGGTTAATAAACTTACTATAAACTTCCAAACGAACCTCAAGTAGTTCATTAATGACATATATAATATTATTTAAGACCTTTGGCCGAACCTTAGATTTTTAGTAATATAATATCAATTAATAATAAATATTTGTTTTTTAAAACTCTTTTATGTCAATTTTGACACTATTTGGTATTTTGTTTTTGCTAAATTCATAACAGCATTATTACTTCAACAAAAGTTCATATAACCAACCCTAACATGTCATATTATCCTAGAAAATTAGTTTAATTCATAAAAAGTCTTAAATTACATTTATTTGGATATTTATAATATCAATTAGTTTAATATTTCTTTAACTAGGTAATTACTGTATCATCATTGGGTCATAAATAAATTAAATTATTTAATGTCTAAAATTTATAAATAAAATACCATTATGTAATAAGTCTTTTTAAATTTATAATGAATATTTATAGTCGAATTTATCTTATCTGTAACCCTATATTAAAAATGGTTTAGTTATTAAACTTTGAATTTAACACTTTTTAACTCATCTTGGAATTAAATAATAATAAATGTCCTAATCTATTCCAAGTGGACCAAAGAGGTTCATATTTTATTCATAAGGTTTTTTTTGGTCTAATTATACTTATCCAATAGAATTAGGACATGTGTTAGGGTAATAATAACATCATTTTTACCCTTAATTACCCTATTTACTTTTAACCGTGGTAAATAAAAAAAAGTTACTATTCGCCAAAAATTAATTTCATCTTATTCAACCAAATTTTATTTAATGATATCAACTGTGTCTCTCAGTTTTTTTAAATTCAACTCATAGAAGCGGTAAAATTAAGTTTTATGTAAATTTTTAAATGCTCCTAAGAGGTGGGTAAAAGACGCTAAAAAGTTAAATAAAATTTTTATATATCTAAACATATTATAAAATGACTCCAATGAATTACATTAAAATTAAATAGATATTATGTATCTATTTTTACCTAGAATAAATTTTAATAAAACAAATAATTATTTACATAAAAAGTCATTTTTAAACTATAACTCAGTGTTTTCACTATTCATCAAATATTGAAAGTTTTCAGAAAAATACCAAAAATTCACCCTAATCTAATTTTGATATTCTGAATCCAAAAATGAATTCCATTTTGAAAAATAAAATTTTCAAAATTTCAAAAAGTGGGTATTACTATTTATAACAGCTAGTTTGATTGGTCGCGGTGTGTTAGAATCTCAAAGGTGCGTACAATGCAAGCTATTGCATTATTCAAAGGGAAGCATATCGTGGAAGCTTGGGGTGTTACATTCTCCCCTACATCAACTAATTTCATCCTCGAAATTTCTAAAATATTATTTCATAAAAAGTTTCATATGGTTCTTCATCATAAGTTCCTTGGGTTCCCATGTTGCCTCTTCCATCTTATTGTTTCTCCATAGAACTTTTACCAGACAAGTCGTCCAGTTTCTCAACACTTATTCTCTTGTATCAAGAACCTTCACAGGCTCTTCGTAATAAGATAGATAGAGTTCCAATTCTAATTCCTCATAGGTAAGTACATGCGTTGGGTTAGGCATATATTTTCTCAACAGTGATACGTGGAACACATCGTGAACTTTGGAGAGACTTGGCGGCATTGCCAAACGGTAAGCTACAGCCCCAATTCGTTCTAGAATTTCAAAAAGTCTGATGTACCTGGGACTCAATTTACCCTTCTTACTGAAACATATAACACCCTTCCATGGAGATACCTTCATGAAAGCATGATCACCTACCTCAAATTCCAAATCATTCCTTTGGTTATCATCATTTCTCTTTTGTCTACTTTGAGCTTCCTTGATGTGATTTTGGATTACCTTCACATTTTCCATCATTTCCTCCACAAGTTTGGGTCTACGAGTTTTCTTTCACCAACATCATCCCAACAGGTTGGTGTGTGACATCTCTTTATGTATAATGCTTCATATGGTGCCATATGAATACTTTAATGGAAGCTATTGTGATAGAAAAATTCTACCATAGGTAAATATTGATCCCACATACCTTTAAAGTCAAGTGAGCATGATCTCAACATGTCTTCTAAGGTTTGAATTGTCCATTCCGGTTGTCCATCATTTTGGGGGTGGTAGGCAATGCTCAAAAAAAGCTCAGTATCCAAGGCTTTCTGAATACTTTTCCAGAATCTTGATGTAAAACATGGATCACAATCAGAAACAATTGATAAGGGTACTCTATGAAGTCTCACAACTTCATTAATATATAGTCTTGCTAGACGTTCAAGTGGTAAATCTTCTCTTATAGCAACAAAATGTGCTGACTTGGTAAGATGATCAACAATGACCCATATTTCATCGTTCCTTCTAGGATTCTTTGGTAGTCCCTTGACAAAGTCCATCGTAATATTATCCTATTTCCACTCCGATATGGGAAGAGGTTGCATGACTCCTCCTGGTTGTTCCCTTCCAGCCTTCACTTGTTGACAAACCATACATCTTGACACAAAATCAGAAATCTCCCTCTTCATGTTGTGCCACCAAAAATTTTCCTTCAAATATCTATACATATTAGTGTTACCAGGGTGTATAGAGAAGTTAGAACTATGATAATCATCCAAAAATTCCCTTTTTAGATCAGGTATATCGGGAACACAAATTATCTTCCCAAATTTCAAATTTTCATCTTCATACACAAAGTCACTCAATCTCCCATCATTCACAACTTTAATATTCTTTTGAAACTCTTCATCATCAGACTGATAACTCTTTATCCTTTCTAGTAAATATGGTTTGGAAACCATTTGAAAATGTATTTATGTTTCACCTTCCATGGTTATTCCCATATCCATCATTTCAAGATCCATTAAAATAGGATCTCTTTCAACTCTAATCTTGTTCAAAACTTCATGATATTTTCTGCTCAAAGAATCTTCCACCTTATTTTCTTTCCCCGGGTGGTAGTGTATCATGAAATCATAATCCTTGAGTAGTTCAAGCCATCTCCTTTTCCTCATGTTAAGTTCTTTCAATGAGAAAATATACTTCAAACTCTTGTGATCAGTATATATCCCATATTTTTTTCAATAGAGATAGTGTATCCAAATCTTCAAAGCAAAGATTATAGCTGCTAACTCAAGATCATGAGTAGGATAGTTTTTCTCATTAATTTTTAGTTGTAGAAATTCATAGGCAATAACCCTATCATTCTGCATAAGGACACAACCAAGTCCTTTCTTTGATGCATCACTATAAATAACAAACTCATCATTCTATGATGGTAGAGTCAATATAGGAGAATTGACTAATATTCCCTTCAGTTATTCAAAAAATTCTTCACAATCTTTTTTTCAAACAAATTTTACCCCTTTACGTGTGATCTTGGTTAATGGGTTGGCCAATGGGGAAAACTTCTGGACGAAATGTCGATAATAACCTGCAAAAGAAATAAAATTGTGTACCTCTGTTATACTCATCGGTGCTGGACATTCTTGGATTTCTCTTGTCTTAGAAGGATCAATATAGATTCCATCCTTTGAGACAATATGGCCAAGAAAAGAAATCTCCTGAAGCCAGAATTCACACTTGCTAAACTTTCCATATAATTCATATCTTCTAAGAGTCTTCAGGATAATGCGCGAGTGATTTTCATGATCTTCGTAGTTTTTGGAGTATACCAAGATATCATCAATAAATACCACTAAAAGTTCATCAAGATATTCCTTGAAAACTCTATTCATTAGATCCATGAAGACAGAGGGTGCATTAGTCAATCCAAAAGGCATTATTGTAAACTCGTAATGCCCATACCTAGTTCGAAATGCTGTTTTCGGAATGTCTTCCTTCTTCACACACAACTGATGATATCTAGATCAAAGGTCAATCTTTGAAAATTATTGAGCTCCATGAAGTTGGTTAAATAAATCATCAATTTGGGGTTGGGGATACTTGTTCTTTATCGTTATAGAATTGATCTCTCTGTGGTTAATGCACAACCTCATAGATCCATCTTTCTTCTTAACAAAAAGGACAGGGGATCCCCATGGAGAAACACTAGGATGAATAAATCCCTTATTACTCAATTCCTCTAGTTGTTTCTTTAGTTCCACTAATTCCACAGTGGCCATTCTATAAGGGGTCTTCAATATGGGCCTTGAACCATGAATTAAATCAATGGAAAACTCAATTTCTCATTCTATAGGATGTCTAGATAAATCCTTTGGAAACACATCAACATATTCTTACACAATAGGTACATACTCTATTTGAACATTCCTTTCTTCACCAACAGTTATTTCATTCTATTCCTCCCCTATAATTGAATTTAGTTGAGCTACTAGGGGTGGATCTAGATAAGAATTAGGTGGTGATGTTTCTACTCTAAAGATAAGGTACTCCTTACAATCATCAAAAATTGTAACCTCCTTCTTCTTACAATAAATTTTCGTATCATGGTCCGAAATCCAATCCATACCGAGGATTATATCAAATTTAATCATGGGTATGACGATGATATCAGAAGATAAAGAACATTTATATACCCTATTGGGGACTGATTAACAAAACTTTGTTACAATGATACTTCCCTTAGGAGTTTTTACTGACAACTCCCTTGTTAAATCAAATTGGAAATATCTAAATTTCCTAGAAAATAGGGAAGATATGAAACAATGCAATGATCCAAAATCAAATAAAGCATTTGATAAAATTGAGGAAACCATTAAATTTCCTTCCACCACGTCTTTCAGAGCTTCAACCTCAGTAGTAGTGATATCATAATCTTGGCCTTGATCCCTTGTCCTTTTTTGAGGTATGTTCCCCTAACACTTAGGACATTAATTCACACAATGCCCTCTTTCTCTACAATTATAGCATTCAACATCGACAACCTCTTTCTTCCCCTTGCAATCACGAGCTTGGTGGCCTTTTTCACCACAGTTGTAACAGACTCTCATTCCCTTCAAGAAAGTACCAGGGTGTTTCTTCTCACATTTACTGCAGGATGGATATTCAAATTTTCCTTTCTTCCCCTTATTTCCATTTTCAGAGTGTTCATCATATCTCTTTTTCTCTTGCTTTGCTTTAAAGTCGTAAGACTTAGAGAATCCTTTTTCTGTCTTGATAGCACATGAGACAATATCTTCATATGACGAGAAGGATTGTGAGACTAATGCTCAATAGGGAAATGTTTTTAACCAATCAAATAAATGATCAATATTACTTCTTGAGATGCGTATATAATCTACAGCATGCCTCACTAACCTTGTAATGTTAGCTTCATACTTTGCGATATTCTCATCATCCTTTTTCCTCAGACTTAGAAATTGTCTTTCCATATCCGTTCGATGGTCATAAGGAAAGTATTTTTATAAGAAAATTTATTTAAAATACCTCCATTCTATATTTGATACTTCATCATCTTACTTTGTGTTTTGAATCAATGACCTTCATGGATCATCATCTCTGGTGAGGTGGTAAACTGTCATGATAACTTTTTCCCTTTTACTACTCACCAAGGTGTGTAATATTTTCTCTAAGGAATTTATCCATTGCTCAGCCACTAGTGGATTTGTACCCCCATTGAATATTGGTGGTTTTGCCTCATGAAGCGATCTAACATTGATCATCCACACTACAGATCAGGTTGCTTCATACGGGCAGGGTTATTATTCATAATCTGAGTGAGTTATCCCAGAATGGTGATTAGCTGATCAGCAACAATTGAATCACCAGCTCCACTATAATTATCTTGAGTAGGAGGGAAATACCTACATGGAGTATGTTCATTTATATAGTTTCCATTCCTTCCACTAGATGCCATTTATAAACAATGACATAAACTATATTAGTTTATGAATCACAATACATAAATCCAAACTTGTAAAAAACTTAACATAAATTGAATAGTTTATGGATATAATCCATAATCACAAAAATGTTTTCTTTGAGGAAGTATATACTCATAAACCCTTCATAATGGTTTGTAAATAAAATGAGAATTATTCTAAGCATATCCCCCGGGAGTGTCATAATAAAGAGTGCAGCAAGGCCCGTTGTCATGCACCGGTTCTCTTCCGAGTCTAGCTCAAAGTGGTGTTTTCAGGTTTTACCCCTAGGTACATTTGTGCCAGAGCCGCCTCTACCTGCTTGTATCCATACAAGATTGTATTGCATGGAAAACTCACAAAATCTATACAATACCAAAATTCTAGGAAGTTCTTCTATACTAATCCTTAAATTCAATCTTAGGGTAATGTGCACTAATTAGAGTTTATCTAAATCTAGATTCCAAGGTTTGTAATAAACTTCCTCTGATACCAACTGTAATTCCCCAGCCCCAGCTACCCAGAGTTGGTGCATTATTACATAACATTGGCATGATATAAGGAGGTAATGTCCCAAAATACCAATCAGTTTAGTAGCCTTGGAAATACAAGATACAACCATAAGTTTTACATTACATTATAAAATGAAAAACTAAAACAACATTATTTCCATAGACCACACTCATATCCCCTCAGACTATCCCTACAGGTCAGTCATAAAATACTTCTTCACATCCTTGGAAAAATAAAATATAGAAAGGGGTGAGCTCAGAAGCTCAGTAAGGATAACAATATAGCAGAAATTTTCATAAATAAGCATAAACATTTAAGGCAATGTATAAGACTAAAACAAAATCCTTTTAAACTTGAACTTCAGAATAATATTGAAAAGATAAAATCAAATAATTCCTTTTACTTATTCACATGGATATTCTACTAGTCTAATAGTCACATGAAATATCAATAGCCACTTTCATAATGATGGAATGCATAATGCCAGACTTCATAACCACATAGTCAAGGCCTTGTGGCAACACTACAAATAAGATTTTGTCAAGGCCTTGTTTCAAGACACTAGTTAGTCTCATGATACCTACTGATGCATCTTAGAGCTATAGCAAGCTCCACCCATCACTTACTAAGTCCAATGCATTCCTCATATGAAAAGGTTTAAACATAACGTAAACATTCATATTAAAACAAGCATACAAAATGTCAATACTTTATCCATAAACCATGAATGGTATAAAAATAACACATACACAGTCAAACATATCACAAAACCTTCAATACAATATGGTTGTTTTGTGTCATAATAAATCAACTTCAAACAAGCTTAAAATCCATCAAAGGATGTTTACATAGATGAAAACAAAACTTTTTTATAGAAATATCTCTTTCTATTTTGAAATCATTGAAAATTCATATAATTTTAAAAGAAAAAATTTATTTTGAAAATATTTTTATAAGATTTTAAGGGAAGATTCGATGATGTTATAATGAAGGAAAATAGCCACACCCTCCGTATAAGTTAAAAAACATTCTTACCTTAATTTTTTCAAAAAGGTCATAAAGTACCTTGTTTGGAAAATGACGGAAAGATTCCTTTAAAACCATTTTATAAAAAGTCAAACAAGGGTATAAATGACTTTAAACCATAGTATAGTAAATAATAAAAAAATTTGGAATACATTTTTAAGAAACATGGATGTGGATGATAGAAGTCCCAATAGATACTTACGTAAAAACAATATCGAATAATAAAGAGATTGTGAAATTAACCCTTACCTTGTAATTTTCCATGGTAGAGGGTAGTTTAACCTCCTGTATAATGGTGAAATAATTTTTATTAAATTATACAAGAATAATATACATTAATATGATATCATATACGATCTTTTAACATTGCTTTGTTAATAATATCTTGATATTATCATCATTTCGAGTGTTAACTGATTCGTTTTTCTTTATATGCTTTGTTATGTAAGTAATGTTTGTTATGGATAGGATGTATCTTATTCATATTAATAATTATATTAAGTCTTTAAACATTATTTTTAATCATCTAATGAAAATTATTCTTGAATGGATACGATGGGGAATGAATCTCATCACGTTCGTGGAGACGGTAATCCGTACGTACGCACAAGCGACAATATCATTATTTTGAAATTAAAATAATATATAATTGGATGGTATATAATATATAAAGAATCATTATCATGTTATATTTATTATTTACATCAATTAAACATCATTATTATACCCATCCAAATAATAATTGATTGAATAAAAATTACACCACGACATGGAGACGGTAAGCCGTACGTACGCACGTATGGTGACATGTCATTCAAAGGATGGATAGAATAAGGAATATGTTTGTACCATATTTATAATAACATCAAATTATATAAAATATAATGTATTTATTATTTTATAATGGAAACAACAAACAAAGGGGAAGTGGAAGAATAAAGGAACTTGAAAGAGGTGATGAAATATTTACCTCTTCTTAGGGTTCTTCCTTATGATTTCATCAAAATGGCTTTTTAGGTTGGATTTAGGACTAAATTAAGGACTTTAGGATGAAGGGAGGACAGTTTATAGGGTATTTGGGTTGGTTTTGGCTGATCCAAAAGGCTTTGAAGGTGTGAATTTGAGGGAATGGGGAGTGCCCTTTTATAATAAGGGTGAGGGGAACCTTAGGAAAAGATAGAAATATTATTTTATAATAAAATAATTTTCGACTTATAATGGTTCCAAAATTAATTATTTAAAGTATAAGGTGGTTATGGGTCGAAAATCACTCAACCAATAGGTTTTAGACAGGTTTGGGTCACTATATTAACTTTATCTTTTAGATTTAACTCTTAGTTAAATAGTTTGACAATTACCATGTCTCTTTGTATTTTTAGATTATTAGGTTAATAAATTTATGATAAACTTCCAAGGGAACCTCAAGTGGTTCATTAATGACATATATAATATTATTTAAGACCTTTTTCTGAACCTTATATTTTTAGGAATCGAATATCAATTAATAATATAATATTAGTTTTTAAAAACTCCTTTATGTCAATTTTGACACTATTTGATATTTTCTTTTTAATAAATTTATAACTACATTATTACTTAGAAAAAAATTCATTTAACCAACCCTAAAATTTTATATTAGCCTATAAAATTAGTTTAATTCATAAAAAGTCTTAAATTACATTTATTTGGATATTTAAAATTCCAATTATTTTAATATTTCATTAATTAGGTATTTACTGCATCATCATTATGTCATAAATAAATTAAAATATTTAATGTCTAAAAATTATAAATAAAATACCATTATGTAGGAAATCATTTTATCTTTATAATTAATATTTATAGTAGAATTTATCTTTTGCGTAACCCTATATTAAAAATGGTTTAGTTATTAAACTTTAAACTTAACACTTTTAACTCTTCTTTGAATTAAATAATAATAAATGTCTTAATCTAATCTAAGTGGACCAAAGAGGTTCATATTTTATTCCTAAGGTTGTTTTTGGTCTAATTATACTTATCCAATAGAATTAAGACTTGTGTTAGGGTAATAATAATATCATTTTTACCCTTAATTAAATTATTTACTTTTAACTGAGGTAAATAAAAGTAAAAAGTTACTATTCACCAAAAATTATTTTCATCTTATTGAACCACATTTTACTTACTAATATTAACTTTTTCTCTCATATTTTTGAAATTAAACTCACAGAATCGGTAAAATTAAGTTTTATGTAAATTTGCAAATGCTCCTAGGAGGTTGGTAAAAGACGGTAAAAAGTTCAATAAAATTTTTATATATCTAAACTTATTATAAAATGAATCCAATGAATTAGATTAAACTTATATAGGTATTATGTATCTATTTTTACCTAAAATAAATTTTAATAAAATAAATAATTATTTAAATAAAAAGTCGGTTTTAAACTATAACTCTGTGTTTTTTACTATTCATCAAAAATTGAATGTTTTTAGAAAAATACCAAAAATTTACCCTAAGCTAATTTTTATATTCCGAATAAAAAAATGATGTCCATTTTGAAAAATAGAATTTATAAAATTTCAAAAAGTGGGTATTACTATTCATAACAGGTAGTTTGATTGGTCGCGGTGTGTTAGAATCACAAAGCTGCGTACAATGCAAGATATTGCATTATTCAAAGGGAAGCGTACCGTGGAAGCTTGTGCTGTTACATATTCATGAGGAAGCTATGGGGTTTTTCTTATATTTGGACACCAATGGACATTAGGATGAATTCCCCTCTAGTGGATCATGGGTGAGAATGTTGTGGGTTTTGGTTGGAGGAGCTTATCACTGAGATACAAGGTTCATAGGGTCCCACTAATGATAGTTATCTATAGGTATTACTCAACATGATCTCTTGTGGCATGTTTATTTATGATACGGTGCTCGCCATTGATATACCACAGACCTTGTGTACATTGTAATTTCAATGTAGGTTTCTTTAAGAATTTTTTCCGTAAAAAGTGTTGTGCTGAAAATGATTTCTTAGAAACAATTCAAAAGTTCTAATGAAAATGTTCATGTTTATTGGTCTTCTAAGGTTATAACATTTAGTTTTTATTTGGGTGTAATCCTATAGGGATTTTTCCAACACTCTATATACACCCTTGGATGTTTCTATGATTTTTTATGTATAACCTAGGTGAAGGTAATATTTTTGGTGGTAGTGATGTTGGATCTGGTTTCTAGTGTTACACTTATTACTGGTGTTGGTGGTCGTGTCTTGAGGGTGATGGACCTCTCGTTACATGGAGGTTTTTTAGATGTGGTTTAGTTTTTTCACCTTTCCATCATGGTATTTTGGTCTTGGTTAAAGTTGAAAAATATTGAATCTATAAAATTTTGTATCCATTTTTGTTTATGGTTATCAATTATATGATAATGTATTATCCTTATTGGATGTTTATGGAGAAATACCTGTGTGAAATAATTTCCAAAAGTGTATATTTTATTCTCTGGTACTAGTTTATAGCCCATAAGGATTTAAAATTCCCTTTCGGGCCATGTATCAAGCCGGGTCAGGTATCAGGTTGGATGGAACATCGATTTGGTTTGTGAAAAACTTGTCTAAGAGTATGTGTCACAAATTTTTTGGTCAAGTTATTTGGGAATATTCTGTAGATTTTGGAGCTTGGATTCTGGGGGCTTGAGGTTCTAGTTATGAGTGATGTATCTGGCCAGCACACCTCATGACAGGACTCTAGTCTCCATGGGTTATTGGAAATTTCTTTGGCTTCTCCTCTAGTTGATACATATATTTTACATAATGTTCATGGACACCAAGTGAGGGTGAAGTGTTTTGGATTTTCATTATGTTGGATATGGATTAGGTTATATTGATGGATGTGTTTGGTAATTTTTGATGTTGCCAAAAATAATTTTTAGAATGTTGTGTTGGTGGATGTATTGATGGTTTTTAATTGTGTTCGTTTCTTTTTATATTAAGATGTCTCCCGAAAGACTTCTAGTGAAACTGCATAAAGAGTTCAGATAGAGTTATCTATCACCAATAGACCAGATACTAGTGGAAGTCGTGGTTTGGGTTGTCCAAGATTTGGGTCAAGGATAGGGCTATAGTCCTTCTCGGGTCTGAAATGACGAACCATGACTAGGAAAGGAAAAAATATTAGAAGTTCCTCAAGAATAAGCATACTTCCATACGGGGTAGTGCATATCCCTAGGAAGATGAGTATTTTCTGGAGAAAATAGAGATACTGACTGAGTTTCTTGATAATCCTGAGTTAGTGAGGGTGAAGTGTGATTCATTCATGTTGGAAGGTCCTAGTTGGAAGTGGTGGGACTTAGTGGTTCAAGATAGGAAGAATGAGTAAATGGGTTGGAAGGATTTCAAGGTCATATTTAATGATAATTAATTACCTGATACCTTATCCATCACCAAGTATTAGAAGTTTCTGAATCATCTATAAGGAGACTAGACCATGATGGAGCTTATGAACCAATTTATAGATTTGGTTTGATTCACACCTGAGGTAGTTTCCAATGAGCAGCTGAAGGATCAATAGTTTGAGATGGTTCTGCAACTAGAGATTTAATCCCATGTTCAGGACTTATTCCATGTAGTTTTATCATTATTTGATGGTTGTAATTGGTAATAGAAGCAAGTAAAATTTCACTGGATAAATTTTATTAATGGGATAGGGCAGTGGTGGCATATCTAAGAAGAATATGAAGCCGTATGAGCATGATAAAAAGGGAGGTGGTAGTTCAGGCCACCCTTATTAGTTGTCTTCTTCTATGGATTCTTATGCAAGGATGGCTGTGTTCTATTAGTGTGGGAAGGTAGGGAACATGTGATTGTAATGTTAAACTCCACTAAGAACTTAACATTGATGTGGAACTATGGGGAACTTGAAATGATTAAAAATGGTGAATTCCCATATCAGGGTGGTGTAGGATCTATATCATTCAAAGGGATTTCAACCCAGTCAGAACCGTCTAGGACTATAGGTTCTTAGTTTGGTGGTCGTGTCTGCAGGTCTGGATCTTCTTCATGGAAGAGTCGGATCAGAGAAGAGCTATAGGCCAATGGTCATCCTTAGGATCAAGAAAATGCAAGTAATCTTCATGTTGTGGAGCAAGTGCATGTGTAATTGGATGTAGGACCTATAACAGATTGAGGTATTTTTCTTATTACATCATTGTTAGTTGTTATTATGTTTGATAATGGTGCCTATGTTTATTTTATTTCTTCCCATATTTTGGATTCATTAAATATGTAAACCTATATTATTCTTTACACGATGGAGTTAGTAATGCTTCTTGGTAAGAAGTGAGAGCAAGGTATCAGGTGTATGTCTTGTGCACTTACTGAGTTAGGGGTCGAGCTAGAATGGGATTTAAATATTTTGGAGATGGACCACATTGATGTGATTATCAGTCTGGTTAGGATGGTGTGTTTGAAGGTTCACATTGATTACTATCAGCGGTGATCTAAGGTGAATCATATACTTGGTCGGGACATGCTAAACCTTTACTTCTGTAGTTGGGAAATCTAATTTTTTAAATCTTGTTCATCATGTTGTATGACAGTGATAGTGGTCCGAAAGATGGATTACCTCATGTGGTGGATGATTTACAATAGGTATTTCTAGTGTATTTCTCGAGTTTCCCCTAGAGCGAGATGTGGAATTCACCATTTATTTTGTTTTGAGAACACAACTGATATCTCTTCCCTCATACCATATGTTCCCAGCGAGTTGAGGGATTTAATGGTATAGTTTTACAATTTGAAATCCAAAGGATTCATTCACATGAGAATCTAACCTTGGGCTTCCCTAATTCTATTTGAAAAAAACAATGATGGATCTCCCCTATTGTGTATCGATTACCAAAAGTTAAATTAGATAACATCCAAGACAAAATACCCTTTATCCCATATTGATGGCCATTTAAATCAGCTTAAGGGTGGATAGTGGTTCTCTAAGATTCATTTTAATTTGGGTATCACCAAGTGAGAGTTAGAGAGGTAGATATTTGGAAAACAGCTTTACGAAGCAGGTACGACCACTTTGAGTATTTGGTCATGCCATACGGGTTGACGACTTCTCCATCGATCTTTATAGAGCTTATGAACAGGGTGTTCCATTAGTATCTTGAATTTTTTGTTGTTCGATTTTTTATTAAATCTTGGTCTATTTCTAGACTAAGGAGGAACATTATAGAAATTTGAGGATTACTCTAGGCACACTTTGAGATCATTTTCACTATGAAAAATTTTCTAATTTCACCTTATGTGTTAGGGAGGTAACGTTTTTTGGATCATTTGATATAGGAAAAATGTGTTTTTATGGGACACGATAAAATCTATGTTGTGATGTCATGTGAAAATAAAAAATAATGTTTTTGAAATCGGAATCTTTTTATGTGTGGAATAGTATTATAGGAAAAAAAATCAGGATTTCCCTTAGTTTTCATCAGCCATAATAGTGTTCACCCAGAAGGGGGTAAAGTTTTAGTGGATCCTATAATGTCAAGAATCCTTTGAGAAGCTTAAGTGGTGGTTAACTATAGCCCCTGTTTTAGTCTTTATAGAATTTGTAAAGGGTTATGTGGTATATTGTGATGCTTTTGCAGGGGGTCTTGGGTCTGTGCTGATGTAGGATGACCATGTGGGAGTGTATGGTTCACATCAACTCTGACCACATGAATATAATTACCCAACCAATGACACAGAGTTAGAAGCAGAGATTCAGACCTCAAAGAAGTGGTGTCACTCTCTATTTAGAGATAGGTTTGTAGTGTATTATGATCATAATATTTGGGCCTACATTTCCCCCTAGAAGGACTGAAATTTCAGGTAGTTTCATTGGGTTGAGTACCTTCAGGGGATTAATTTCAATATCATCTATACCCCAAGAAATGGAAATGGTGTTGCAGATTCCTTGAGTAGAAAATTGTCGGTGTAGTAATTCAAGGATTCCCACGATGAGTGGACTTTAATGGGCATTTTTTCCCAATTTCATATTGATACCAAGGAGCATTGTAGAGATTTTTCCTTGGCTAGTGTTCAACTAACACCTTCCTTTCTAGAGTTGATTCATCATGAGCAGCTAAGGGATGAGTTATTCCAATGTTATATGTTGTTTAAAATTGGTGGGGAGGTGTCCTGTGAATGGTCATTTTATTTCGAGGGATCATTGTACTTTAGATGTCACTTCATGGTTCTGTTGTGATTGTGAAAGGTGATGATGCAATATAATCGGTAGTCATAAATTTCTATTCATCTCGGTACCACCAATAAGTTTTAGGATGAGCTTCAACAATTCTAGTTGCTAGGTATGAGGCATGATGTATCCGACATTGTATTGCGGTGTTATACATTTCATCAGGTTAAATCAGAGCACCAAAGTCCCTCTAGTTTTATTTAGCCGCTATCCATTCCTATCTAGAGGTGGGAAGATACTTCCATAGACTTTATAGATTTCTTACCTACTACACCATGGGGGAAAATGATGTTTGGGTAGTAATTCACCATCTGATCAAATCATCCCACTTCATTTTTATCAAGGATTAAACCAAAGGGGATGAGTTGGGTTGGTTGTATGTTTATGAAATACTAAGTATTAATGGTATACAATTGGAAATCATTTCATATAGGGACTCTCACATTACCTCACATTTCTATGAATCTATTTATATGGTTATGGGGTCACAAGTCAAGCAGAGTATGGCATACCACACTCAAATGAATGGTCAGATGAAGTGACCGAATCTGATTTTGGAAGACATGGTACGGGAATCTATTTTGGATTTTGGAGGTTCATGGTAAATCCATTTGGGTTTGGTGTAGTTTTCATATAATAATAGATACAAATAATCAATTCAAATGGATCCCTCTAAGGCACTTTATGGTTAGCCATGTCAGTCCCCTTTGTGTTGATATGTGGTGCGTGAGACCTCATTGTTGGGAATGAGCCTTGTGCAGGAAACTTATGACAAATTCAAGTTATATGGAAAAACTTTTTGATGAGAAAGATTAATCACAAGTCTTATTCTGGTAAAATTCACTACACCTAGGAGTTCAATTTGTATGATCATGTGTTTCAAAATGTGGCACATCACTTGGGTCATTGTCATCTTGGTAAGAAAGGGAAGCTAATGTCGAGGTATGTCAGGCATTTTGAGATCACCAATAGAGTAATTAAGGTGTAATATAGGATGGCCTTTCCCTACTAATTGAAGTTAATTCATGACATGTTCCTTGTCTCTTAGCTAAAAAAGTACAATTTGAATTTGTCCCATGTGTTGATATGGGAGGAGTTAGAGTTGGAGCCTGATTTGTCTTTGTTTGAGTAGCTTGTGTGGACTGTGGATTATTAGGAGAGGGAATTTTTTGATAATTTCTTACCATTGGTCCAATTTATTTGGCATCATGGTATTGATAAACATGAGTGAATGGAGAATAAGTCTTGGGTTGAAGAGGAGTATCCATTTTTTATCTAAGTATAATTTAAAATGAATTTCTAGGTGAATAAAGTTTTCATAGTGGGGAGAATTGTCACATATTTGATTGTATTTTGAGGTAATATTTTATTTATTTTTGGTTTGGTATTTATCCCTTGGTATCTCCATGAGGTTTTAGAGAAAAATGGATTTTTTTGGACTCAGCAGCAAGTGGCACATGAGTGGAAAATAGTTATGGGACGTCGTGCACCAACCTAGGGGAAACCATGCGCCTGGGAAAATGGAATTTTCCAGGAAACAAGGCTTTTCACATGACCTTGTGCCATTCCCTAGGAAACCATGAAAACCTTTTCCTCTTGTACATAGAGGGACACATGGTTTCCACAGGGTTTGGAAAACCATGCGGGATAAAAGTATGACCTATCCATGTGATAAAAAGCTAGAATTTACTCTTTTTATCTCTATGTTTTCACCCTAAATCAACCCAAATCCGATACATATAATATTTTTATACAAGGGAGATTATTCCACTCCTTCTTAGACCCCTTGAAATCAAATTTTTGGTTGGTTTTGGCCTTGGATCTTTAAGGAAACATCATGTAAGTCTCTTTTCTCTCAATTTCATCCTTTTATAGGGTTTCTCTCCATCCCTATATGGGTTATTCTTTTCCAGTAGATTTTTTGACATAATAATGGTTATATCTTGTGTTTTTTGGTAAAATATTTATGTTTTTGTTTTGATTTTACCTTTATAGGTTTCATTTGAGGTGTGGTTTTGGTTTTAGATTTGTTTATAGAATTTTCTAAGTTGAGGGAGGTGGTTCATTACATTAACATTTTTAGATGATTTTGGTATTATTTCTTGGTTTCATAAATGTGTTATATGATTTATATGTGTAGTGAGAAATTTTTTTTCAATTTTATTTGAAGTGGAAATGTGTTGGAAAATTATTTTCTAAAATTATTTTATTTTGTTTCATGTGTGCCTCTTTTATGTGCTTTATAAATGTGTTCAATAGATTGTGTGAATGGTGTGAAAAGAGTTTTAAAAGGTTTTGAGGAACATGTGTGATGATTTTTGGTTTTAATAAAGGAAATTAGTTTGGTTTCACGTTATATTCTTTCCAATATTTCATAAATGTGTGATATTAATTATACAAGTATTTCAAAACATGCTTTAAAATGGATTTGGTGTGTGTATAGATCTAAAAGGGGATTTCCCTATAGAAATGGTTATACTTAATGTGTAATATTCATATTGTATTTGAAAATGGGTTTTATGAATTGTTAAAGTGGTTTGAATTGTGTTTCCAAAGGGATTTGGTGTTCCTGTGAATTTAAATATGGTTTTGATTATGGAAAATGGTGGTTTCCATGTGAACATTAATTTTTTGAAGAACATCCTTATGAAATAAATTTATTTTAAAGGATTTTCATGATTCTTGGAATGTGTATCTGAAAGTTATGTTTTATGTGAAATGTAAAATGGAAATTTGGGACAAAGGGAATCTCATGTATCTAGATGGGAAAACTATAACTAGTACGCTAGTAGGATTGGTGGGGTCGAGGCCTTGTTTCTTCTAGCAGGATTGACACTAAAACACTAAATAAACATGTGACATGATCAAAGTTCACTTGAAAATAGGATTAATTTCACCATGATTATCACAAGAATGGGGATGAAATGTGTTTTGGATTTTATTTGCAGGCCAATAGAACTTGGGAAGTGTTCCCCTCTAGTGGCTCATGCCGGAGGATGATGTAGGTTTTGGTTAGAGGAGATTATCACTGAGGTATGAGGTTCATAGGGTCCCACTAGTTTTATTTACCTATAGGGATTACCCAGGGTAGTCTCTTTTGAAATGGTTATTTATGATGTGGTGCTCACTGTCGGAAATTTAGTGGACCTTCTGTACATTTTAATTTCAAAATAAGTTTCTTTTGAGATAGTTTTCAGTTAAAACTATTTTCTTGAAATTGTTTTCATAGAATAATTTCAAATGTTCTTATGAAAATTTTAATGTTAATTTGTCTTCTATTTTTATAGGATGAAATATATATTTGGGTAGCATCCAACTGGGATTTGGATCACACCTTACTTACACCCATGTATGTATGTATAGTTTGTTATGTATGACCCAGGTAAAGGAAAGTTGTTCTGTGGTGGTGATGGTAGATATGATTTCTAGTGTTCCACGTATTGTAGGTGTTGGTGGTGATGGCTTAAGGGTGATGGAACTATAATTACTTGGAGGTTTTTGAGTTGTTGTTTTGGTTCTTTCCTTTTCCTTTGTGGTATTTTGGTCTTGGATAAAGTTATAAAATGTTGAATCTAAAAATTATTGTATCCATTTTTTGTATGTTTATTAGTTATGTGATGATTTCTTATCATTTTTAGTTGTTTATTGTTATATACATGGGTTTAATCTTTCACAAAAGTTCATTTTCGATAGCCATGCACTAGTTTCCAGCCCATGGGGATCAGGAATGCCCTTTAGTCCATGTCTTCGCACTAGTAGAGTGTTGGGTCAGATGGAACCCTAGTTTATTCCGTGACATATTACATTATGTGTGTGTGTGTGTCTTATCATAAAATTATGGTTTTTTATTATATTCTAGTTTGATGTATTTTTTGGTGTTTAATACTATTTATGGATGGAAATGGGGAAATGATATTTAATTAAACTAATTTTTTTATATTATTTCTTCAATTGATTACTGTTAAGCCATGAATTATAATCTTTTAGGGTAAATCTTCCCTTAATGATAATAGATACCCGTAGTGAAATTTTTCATCTGTCAAGGAACATGTTTGAGGTTGATTGGAGATCCATATTGTATGATACAATTATAATGAGGTGGGTTGTTACAAATAGAATCAGAGATGGTTTGAGTTTTTAGGGGTTTATATAGTGGTGTATATTGGTATTGTTTGGGAATTTATTTATAACTTATTAATATGTTTTGCCAGTATATTTATTGAAAAGTTTTGAGTTTCCAAGAGAAGTCCCAAAATGTGACATTGGTGCAGGATTTACCTAACTTTAGGGTTTTTTTATATTATTATAACACTCATACATAAAATGGTGATAGTGTTTCTAGGTCTTATTTATCATGGATAATCACATGATATTGGTGATATATGGGTGTTATTGTTTTTTTGGTTTGATATAATCTAAGATTTATTTTATAGAAAATCTCAGAAAAAGGGTTACAGCACCAGATTAAGTAAACGTCAATAATAAAAATTTAAAATTTTCTACTATATTTATTGGTTATTTATTAATTGACTAAAGAAACTATGAATTTATATGTTAATTTTTTTTAACTCAAAAATTAAATTTTATATGAATAACTTTTCATGTTATTGTAGTATAATTTCTCTATTTTAGAGATAATGCTAATTTATTGGTGTCTAAGAATATTTATAAAGGTTTTTAATCCTTGAGAATTATATTTATATGATTATTTATATTAATTCATGATACTTGTTCCTGAAGATTCAAAACTTAATCAAGAATATTGATTGACCAAAAAATTTAATGTGTGTTCATTAAATTAAATAATATAAAAAATGAAGTGATTACTTCAGAACTAGGTGTATATTTATATTAATAATATATGTAAAAGGATTATTTTTTAAAATTATTGAATGAAAAATTTGAAGTTCAAAAATTCTAAAGCTATTGGGTGTTTATTAAAAGTGGAAAGTAAGAATTTTTTTGACATGACGTAATGGAATTGAAAGAATACCATGACTAATCTATTAAACTTTTCTTTGATAGATTTTATTTTTAAAACACAAAATTTTATGTATATATACTAGGATCATTTATAGACACTCTTTTTTATGATTAATTTTTAATTGGGTTTACCTTGGGTTTAGTTTGGGAGAAATTTGGAAATTTTTGAAGAAAATGGGAAACTGCGCAGTTGGCGCACGATTTCTCCAAGTCGTGCACCCCATCCCAAAAAACTCTTCAACACTGGATAGTGGGGATTTTCATGATTGTAACATGGTTTTTTAGTCTATGCACTCTAATAAGAGAAAATGTGCAACTCTATAGAAGAGTTTCATGGTTAGGCGTAAAGTTAGGGGAAACTGTGTGCTCTGAGTAGCAAACAGTGCGTAATGGATTTTACTCCCATAAAAATTATTAAAATATTTAATGAACCCTTATATAATACCCCCAAATTCCCTATATATACCCAAAATTGATTTCTATTTATTCTAGAGCCTACCAAATGGGTTTTAAGGCCGTCTTACCTTCGTTCTTGGTGAATAGAAGCATTGTTAGCAGATTTACATCTCTTCGAGTATGTGATTTCTTCCTGATTGATCTTTTATTCTTCTCCCATTATTTTCATGGTTTTTTATCCTCTATTTTGTTGGATATAGATCTATATTTGATTAATCTAGATCTTTTATTGTAGATATATATCTAGAAATAAAATATCTTTATTTTTTCAATCATGGATTTAGGTTTTTGATCCGGATCTCATGCTACATCATTATTTAGTTCAAATTGAGGATTTCCAGTGGGTGATTGCTTATAAACGAGTCAATGATGGTGTTCTGTTATTCAAATCCTATAACCTTGATTTATATTTTGTGTATGTAATTTTTTTAATCAATCTTTTATGTTTATAAATTGAGTTCTTGATTAAAATGATTAAATTGGATAATTAATTGATTATGGTAAATGTGAAATTGGGACAATGGGATTATAGATCATGAATAATTAATTGATGAACTAATTATGGGACTTTGGGATAGTTTATTTGAATAATTAATTGATTGATTAATTATGATATTTTGAGATATTTGATTTGAGATAATTAATTAATGAATTAATTATGAGATATTGAAATAGTTGGTTGAGATAATTAATTAATGAATTAATTATGAGATATTGAGATTATAAATTGAAAAAATTAATTTTTGAATTAATTATGGGTTGTGATCTTTATTTTTTCAATCATGGATTTAGGTTTTTGATCCGGATCTCATGCTACATCATTATTTAGTTCAAATTGAGGATTTCCAGTGGGTGATTGCTTATAAACGAGTCAATGATGGTGTTCTGTTTTCAATCATGGATTTAGGTTTTTTTCAATCATGGATTTAGGTTTTTAATCAATCTTTTATGTTTAGAAATTGAGTTCTTGATTAAAATGTTTAAATTGGATAATTAATTGATTATGGTAAATGTGAAATTGGGACAATGGGATTATAGATCATGAATAATTAATTGATGAACTAATTATGGGACTTTGAGATAGTTTATTTGAATAATTAATTTATTGATTAATTATGATATTTTGAGATATTTGATTTGAGATAATTAATTAATGAATTAATTATGAGATATTGAA
This sequence comes from Viscum album, assembly GCA_963277665.1. Taxonomy (NCBI): domain Eukaryota; kingdom Viridiplantae; phylum Streptophyta; class Magnoliopsida; order Santalales; family Viscaceae; genus Viscum; species Viscum album. Next base: position 494,803,455 of record OY728159.1, read on the forward strand.
ATAGTTGGTTGGGATAATTAATTAATGAATTAATTATGAGATATTGAGATTATAAATTGAAAAAATTAATTGTTGAATTAATTATGGGTTGTGTTTAATTAGTTTTTTAATTAATTTATATTTTTTATTTTATTATTTAATTTGTGAAATAACTAGAGGAATATTTGTGATTAATTAATTTTTTAATTAATTAATATTATTGATGTGATTAGTTAATTGTTTAATTAACAATAGGAATTGAGGTGATTAACTAATTTTTGAATTAATTTATATTATTGACATGATTAATTAATTGTTGAAATAACTAGAGGAATGGATGTGATTAATTAATTTTTGAATTAATTAATGTTATTGATGTGATTAGTTAATTATTTAATTAACTAATAGAATTGTTGTGTTTAATTAATTGTTGAATTAGTAATGGAATTGATGTAGATAATTAATTATTGAATTAATTATGTGTTAATGAATGGTAAAATGGTTAATAAATTGTGAAGTTATGAGGGGTAACATGATCATTTAGTTGTGAAATAAATAGTTAGATTATGGTCATTATAATGTGTCAAGTATGAGTGGTAACATAAACATTCAAGTATAAATTAAAAAACATGAAAATTGTCATTATATTGTGTGAACTATGAATGGTAACATTGGAATTAAAGTATGAATTAAAGAATGGTAACAATGGAATTCTATGATATAATATCACTTGGGTATAGTTTAGACTCCAGTATGGGCTGAAGAAGGTATTGAGATACGGGTGTCTATAAGAACTCGGGGGCTGATGTGGTCAAATAAATAATAGTGGATATTGTGATAACTATTTAATTATGCATTATGATTTATTATTTATACAACTACACACACTATTATTTAATGGATATTGTTTTATTCTTTATTGGTGGTGGAATACAGAGTAATACTGACATCCTACTCAGGCTACCTAATTGGTACCCAAATATATTTTATGGTTGTAGGATAGGATAAGGGAAAAGGCCCTATGTTAGGTGGTTGTGTCTTTATGGAGCATGGATAATGGAACTAGACATGGTTTGGGACCCTCAGGAGAGTTGTCGGTGTATTTACTTTTGAGTTTTCATATTAACATTGTAAATGTAAATTATCATGAAAGATTTCTTGCTTAGTAATATATTGTATATTAAATTTTGGTCATCATGTGATATTGGCATCTTTCTAGTTATGGGTATATATTTGGTTATTTATTATTTATTTTCTGTAGCTGTTTTACTCTAAAAAATAGGGTATAGTCTCCACATGACTGATATTAGACCCTCACTACTAGTTATCAGCCTCTGTCATATAGGGAGACGTGATTAAGCTCATGTGACTAACCAGTTTGGGGCACCCATGTGTGGAACCCAATCCAGGAAATTACAATGTGGTGTTAGGGGAGTTTTATTTTCTTTTTTATATATTATTACTATATGATAATGGTATACATGAGACTAGGAAGAGTTGGGCCTTGGTTATGAGCTCGTGCATGGGAGTAGATACCACATGTATGGGGGAGAACCCAAGTACCAATAGTGGTGTTGTTGTTATTTTTGTTTTCTGTTATAGTTGAATATTATTTCACATTATTAGAAGAAACTTTTGTGTGATGTGATTATTGTTTCTAATATTTCATGAGAATTGACTTGTGGCATAGTATGGAAAAAGAGATGATTATCAATGCATCATTCTAGGAACTTAGAATTATTTTGTGACATACATCATTTTTAGGAACATGTGGGAAAATAGGTTATGGGTAAGTTGTTGAACTTGAACTATTTTTCCATGATTGTGAAATTGAATTGAAATTGGTTCCTAATATGAAATTGAAAATAGTAAAATTATAAACAAAATGTGAATAAATTGGTGTTTAATGGAATTTGAATAATGATAATGTGTGTACCCTTGTTAACCATGACCTTGGTGTAGGATGATTAAGGGTAGTGATAGCACCTCAGTTTTGAGCATGTGGTGGGGTTTTGGGAAATTAATTGTTGTGGAATATTTTATTTTTCATAAATGTGTTAATGTTGGGAAATTATTCTTAAGATGTGTGTTTGGAATTGTTGAAGCATGGCTTTGTGACGACACTTGTTGACATGAAAAAATGAGGATATGGATATAGATGCTCCATCTTTAGTGGAACCATAAGCACCAATAGTGATGGTTGATGAAGTAGGGGAGAAGTTCCATGAGAAATTTCGTCATTTAATGAAATTCATGGAAAGATACCAAGGGTCGGTTTTAAAAATTATGTCTGATCTAGTGAGGGAGTTGTAGTTGTAGCACCATCCTAATTTTACTGGAGAGGCTGGACTTGAGGGAGTTGGGTTCTGGGTTCAGTCCATTGAGACAATACTTGACCATTTAGAGAATCTGTATGAGAGGAGGGTTAGGTTGGATACTTATATTCTATGAGGATCGGTGAAGCACTGGTGGGACATTCAGGTGAGGAATAGACATGTTGATGGTATGTTATGGAAGGACTTACTTGAGAAGTTCTTAGAGAACTTCTATCCAAAGATATTGAGCTAGGAGAGAGTTTTTGAGTTCATGAGGTTGACTCAAGGGAGTATGTTCGTGATAGACTATAATAGACACTTTACTGAATTTCAGTGCTTTTCTATAGCATTGGAAGGGGAAAAACAGCTATATCTTAGTGTTTTCAGGGCGATCTTAAATGTTATATTAAGTCCCATGTTAAAAAAATTTGGTTAAAGAAGTTTATTGAGGTGGTTGATCAGACTCTCATAACTGAGGGGAACATAAAGGAGGCTTCTAGTGTAGGAAAGATATTTGAAGTTGGATGATCAATACGTATGACTTCCAAGAGAAGGAAGCATCACTCTGACTACGTAATCCAGGGTAGTTGGAAATAGAGATCCCATACAAGGGGACCAGTTGCACAAGACCTTGCATGTGTAATCTGTCACCAGTGTTGTAGGTCATGACAATTCCAGTGAAAGTACACCTGACCACTAGTAGAGTGTCGACCATAGGAAAATATGGGACATCTACAGAATTTAAGTAGTTCATAGTGATAGACGAGATCTAAGGGTGAAACTAGGAAGAATTAGAGTACAATAAGGGGATATTCTGCACTATATCAGGCTAGATAGTGGAGTTCTACTTACTAATTTAGTAGAGGAAGTCGTATAATTCCTGACTTAAAAATCCTCCTAAGTAGTGCTAACGGTCTGGGTACCACTGGCCTTAGGCGCACTTCCCTAAACACCAAAGGCTACCGACTAGCAGCGAGTGTGTAAATAGGTATAGTGGGGAGGCTATAAACTCTGTGAATAGATAATATGCTACTCTGAGCATAAAAAGATAACATACAGTGGAAATAAATGACACAGTAGACTCAAACCAAACTCGCAGAGAGAAATCATATTCAATAGAAATAAATAGCGAAAGTATTATAAAAACAACTATAGTAGAAAGTAAAAAAAACATTATAACATAAAATCCCTTGTAGCCACTCAAAAAAAACAAACAATGAATTCATTCCATATCAGGTCATACAGTACAATATCCAAGGTGATACCCATGGAAGAGCATAGTAGCTACATAAAATAAACATTCTGAATGAAAAGGAAACAACACAAAATTAAAGATCCTTCTAGTCATGACCTCAACGTACATGCCAATAATCATTCCAGACAGTACTACTATCTAGCTCTTGATGCTGGTCTGTTACCTATAATTAAATTATTAAATTCTACACACATCTTGAAGGGACTGCGTAGGGTGTGAGATGAATATCAGTAGGATACCACCCATTGTAACATACCTAGTACATGTGTTTAAGTAGACATGCATATCTAAGAAAGGTAAATAGTAGAATGAAATAATAAAAACAACCTCCACTAGTGCTCAACATCCACCTAGGAGTGTTACTTTCTTTGTTCATCATCGTTAATCTCTGAAGCAAATAGATTCATTGGCCCATGGCCCAAGGTACCCTTATAGTCACAAATCTAGGTGAACCCTCAGGTTCAACCTCAATCACATATCCTAATACCACATTCCCCCTGACACCACATGTCTCTAAGTATCAAAATCCTGAATTCAATCCCAATCAATCATATCTCAGCCCCATGGTCCCCTGCTCGAATTATCACATCGGTCCTTGGAATGACAACCAATGGAATAGTGATGTCTGTCCTCAAATAAATATCTAGGCCCATGACCTCAAGAATGGAGAGCCTCAACCCCAAACTTGATAACCCCATTACAATCAAATGAACGATCCTCACCTTCCACATGTATTTCTACAGCAAGAACCCCCAAATCATAAATACCTTGACCACAACTATCAAAGGCTTCTACCCACATGAGTGGTTAAAACAACCTCATCACAGAGTCAACCTGTGTGTACGTGACTCAATCAGGGCATTGGACATCAAGGGTGAGCAGAAATCACCAAATTAAAACATAATCCACACCATCTCGGACACCTCATGCCCCTTAGACCATGTCTCTCAAATTTGATGGCCTTACCATCCAAGTATCATGGGCCTTTCCCAACTTGATAGCCTATCCTTCGAAATCTAACTTCCATGAAGCCTAATCTTGTGGTAAAAAACACTCAATCCAATCTGAGACAAGACCAATAGGTGATTAGAATCACTGAATCATAATGTCCATTCTATACCAACATCATTCCATGACCGTCACAATCCCAAGGGTCTCATCACATGTATTCTTAATAATTACATATATAATAATTACATTTAAAACACTCTAATCAACAATTTAACATAAAAAGGTTGAATTATAAAAGCTACCGGCTCTAACTCATTAGAAAGGAGTTCTCGAATACCTCAAATTATCTTAATAAATATTTAACGGATTAAACATGCATTTTAAATCAAAATAATTCAATTAAAACCATTTTGGAACCCTTATACAAAATATCTAAAGGAGAAGCGACCTCTCACCTGGCCCCGCACAAGCGTAACATGTATTTTTCATTCCCATGACCTCCCACATGGTCTAAAAGTCAAATCAATATACTATAATAGGGTTCCTATTAAAACCCATCATTGCACTAAAAAGACAAAATACCCAAAAAATCACGAAAACGCCAAAAAATATATGCACCACCTACCTTAGACTCAAAGACATAGGCATGTACGATATTGAAGTCTAGTTTGAAGAAGATCAACATATATCTGATTTTTCATCCTAAACCCTAAAATTGGTTCCAATAGAAATAGTGTTCCATAAGATGAAAGATCTAGGAAGGAAAATGGTGTATATGGTTAGCCCTACCGAGGAGATGCCATAGCTTTCAATGGATCGAAGAACAGATCACTAAAGAGGAAGATGGATCAAATCCGGAGGAAGGAGGATGAGGAGGGTTCATCCTTCTCCTTATGTGAAAATGGAGAAGAAATATAGATAAGGGAAAGAAAATAATGAGAAAAACAATTAAAAAATGAAACATTTACAGGCCGCACAGTTTACCCACACAGTTTTTGAAACCGTGTGGCAACCATGTGACAGTCACTTCCTAAGGATGCAGGCCCACATAACCTGCCATATAGTTTTACATACTTTGTGGAAACCATGCGGTAAACCTCTTCAATTCTTTAGATTCATCTCCATGACTGTGTTCCATCACTTTTATGGTTTCCCTAAACCGTGTGCCTGTAGTTATTGTCCAAAAACTAGGCCTTTAGTCCTCTCACACTTCGTCAACCCTTCTGAACAATTAAGGAACTCTCCTAGCCCCTAAACCAACCCAAAAAAATCATTTAAGACCAAAAAAAATCTTGAAATTGAGTTATGATCAATGAATCAAAAAGTAGCATAGCCACTAATTGAAAAAAAATGGTGAGGATTTTGACATGTTCCAAGATCCTAGGTCTTTACAATCTCCCCACCTAAACATAGATCTTCCTCGAACTATCAAAAAAACATAATGATGGTACCAAAAATACACATATCGTTTAAATAAACCTTGTCTACCCCCAATCTCAAGGGAATAGGCCAAATTTTTCATGGGGGCTCCCCAACTTAGGAATTTCCTAACCATATCTCAACCCAAACAAAAATAAAATCAATCAAGGTCTAACAAACTATTTATTGACCCATGGTCCTCCCATGATGAATAATCTCCCCTGAACCTCATTAGGCACTCCTGTATCGCTCTTGACACCCAATCACATCCCACACCACATCGGTTCCCAGCTCGTGCCCATGAAACCCATGGAACAACGAGGTCCTTCACCCCATGGATGCTCCAAACAACATGGCACCTCATACCTCAATCACAAAACCACATCATCGATGCCCTGATGCCCAAGGAACCAAGAAATACGTATCCAATGATGCTCTTGATTCCAAGAACATCATATATATATCCACACACTCGAGATGGTTCCAACCCAATAACCAATACTTGGTCAGTCCATATACAACCTGTGCCCCTCATGCACTCAAAACAGAGATGCCTCAATAGGCCATTCCAAAACAGGCATGCCCCAATAGGCCATTCCAAATAAAATAAAAAATAAATCACATCCACGCCTGTAGTGTACCTATTACCATCATTGGCTAACCACCCTACTCCATCCCTAGAAGCCCCATGGCATGCACCTAGCCTAACACATGACTTCCTGAAGCATGGCCTCCCTACGGTGCTACACCAGCCACCAGCCATTGACTCCATGATGGGGTCCCACTGTCTCTGCCACATCCTTTGCGTGCAACTGAACCTCATCTACCCTCACCTTGTACCAATCCTAAACTGATATCTAAAGTTTGTGCCTACCTTAGTCTCATCCTGCTAGTTGTTTTAGAAGTCTATCTACATTACCTCTCAAGATTTAAAACCTATCAACATTCCTAGAACTCCTTTGGAGGTTAGTCACACTGAGTCTGGACATTCTCTTGTTTTCCACACTGAATGAAAACCACTAAAGAGCTACCACATGATGGTCCAGGTGAGTCCTTGTCCTAAATGCCCTGTTGGAACTCATCCTTACCATGTTTCTTGCCATCTGAAGCATCACATGATGCCACCTCCAGGCCCAATTGAGACTTGTCCATTAGGTTACCCTCATATATGATCTTTTGATTCACCACCTCTAATAATGAATCCAAAATAAAGATGTTTAAATGCACTCGTATCATGTACCATAATCCATATTTGAAGTGCCTCACCCTAGAGGTTTCATCACTTACCATACCTGTTGAAAATTGAGATAGCTCAGTGTAAGTAGTTGTATATTCCAGGACGGACATGTCACTCTACTGAAGGCTCAAGAACCCCTCAGCTCTCTCCTCCCTTAGTGTCTCAAGGAAAAATTTCTTAATGAAACTACCCTCAAAATCCTTATAGGGAAAACCCTCATGTATGTGATCTTTAAAATGCACATCCCACCAAAACTTATCCGGTCCTATAAGAATATATGTCTCCAGGATGACCCTCCGCCCTGGAGGCATCTCTAGCTTCTCAAAGATCATATGAATTATCTTCATCTAGTTCTTTGCTTCCTATAGACCACCCTCACCCTAAAAAAGTTTCATGTGATACGACTAAAACTCATGTGTCAGGTACACCATCAATGGATTTTCTCTCTGAGAACCTCTTTCAATCCCCCACAAGTCACACACCAGGCTCGATCAGAGCTACTCATAAAGAAATAGGCCAAATGATGTTGAGTATGGCATCAACCCTGCCTAAACTAGATCATGAATCTGATCGTGTCCTTGAGAATTTACATCAGGCTCATGATCTACCTAACCCTTAGGGGTCTGAGTTTAACCGTGCTCATGCGGCATTGTACCATCACCCGCCTAACGCTCCATCCAAGACTTCTAGGAGAAACCCAATGAAAACCATCAAATTATCATAAATCCAACATATATCACAATTTATATATACTGTATATAGGTAAATAAGTAAAAAGGCATCGCATTCCCACTACCCATACTCTCCCCTAATGAAACCATGCCTTATGGAATCCTGGACTCGCATCCTCCTTACCCACCCTTAACAAATCCATTTATCACAATATCTTTGAGCCACACCTATTCAAACAACCACTGTTGCCTCAATCCGATGACCGAGTCTCCTAATCCAGGTGATCAAAATCACCTCAACCATAAAACCTTCCCTCTCCTATAATATCCAAGCCCATTCACATGCCACATGCTATTCTATAAATATAAATCATGGAATATCACATTTCATAAAACAATAAATCCAATCACATCATGAAATTTCACCTTTTCACATGTAATTTGACATATATCACATGGTGTAATTATTTTACAAAGCATACATGCATTTATAAATTTGAGATAGCCTAAAATGTGCATATCAAAAGCCAAACATACAAGCATCACAACCCCCTTTCAATATCAGGCCAAGGCTCTATCTCTTCCATCGCCATACCAGGACAATGGTCCTTGTCACATCATAACCAAAAACATAACATTTAAAAAGATCCACTGAGGTGGAAATCATATAAACTATATTCTGAAAAAAATGAAAAATAGAAGAACCCACTAAAGGTACCTCAATTAATCCCTCGTACATGGGGATGCAGGCTCCCAAGAACCAGTTAAAAAAATAGTTCCATGAACTACCTATCTCAATTCTACCATAACCCCAAATATTAATACCATGAAAAATGTAAAACAATATCCTTTGATGCCACTTGTAGCATCCCCGAACCAAACATCCACCCAAACAGTGCTAATAGGCCAAGTGACACTGGCCTTAGGCACACCTCCCAAAATGCCAAAGGCTTCCGACTAGTAGTGAGGGTGTAAAAAATATAGTGGCGAGGTTATACCCTCTGGGAATAGATAATATACTAGTCCATGCATAATAAAAAAAACATGAAGTGAAAATAAATGACTTAGAATAATAGAACCAAACCCACAGAGTGGAAGTACATTCAATAGTAATAAACAACTAAAGTAATAAATAAACAACTGCAATGGAAATAAAACATCACAACATTCCATAAAATCACTTGTATCCACTCAAAAAAAAGCATGCACTCCATATCTGGTCATACAATACAATATACAAGGTTCTACCCATGGAAAACCATAGTAGTTATATGAAATAAACTTTTAGAACTAAAAGAAAACAAAAAAAATTAAACCCCCTTCTAGGAAAGACCCCAAGATCCATGAAAATCTCCATGACAAACCATACTATGATCCAACTTCTAAAGCTAATCATATACATGTATATAAATTCATAAAGTCTACATGCATCCCAAATGTCCCATGTAGGGTATGAGATGAATCTCAGTAGGATACCACCCAATGGTGTGTACCTAGTATATGTGTTTAAGAATACATGAACCACTAAGAAAGGTAAAATTACAATGTAATAAAAAAACCTATATTGTTTCTCAGTAACCTCCAGGGAGTGTTACCTACTTTGGCTATCACTGAAATCTCATAATCAAATAGAGTCAATGACCCATGGACTAATGTACACTTTTAGTCAAAAATTCAAGTGGAACCTTAGGTTCCACCTCAATCACATATATTGGCACCATGTTCCCCCTGACACCTCATGTCTCAAAGTACCGACATCCTGAAGGCACACCCAAACAAGTGTATCTCGGTCCCACAGAACCCATGCTCAAAATCCCACATTGTCCCATTGCTTCAAAACTAGAGGAACATCAATGTCTTTCCTCAAATAAATATCCATGCCAATGGCCTCAAGCATGGAGAGCCTCATCCCCTATCCCTATATCCTCATCTCAATCAACCAAAGGGTCCTCACCTTCCACGTGGATTTCTATGAAAATAACACCAAAATAATAAATACCTAGACTGAAACTATCGGGGGCCTCTACCCACACGAGTGGTCAAAACCACCTCATCACAGAGTCAATCTATGTGCACACGAATCAATCGGCACTATGGCCATCACAACTGACCAGAAATTGCCAAATTAGAATGTAATCCACACCATCTCTAACACCTCATACCCCTAGATACCTTGTTGCTCAAATATGATGGTATTACCATCCAAGTATCACGGGCCTTGCCCAACCTGACATCCCCTCTGCCTCAGTCGGACATCCGCGACACCCAATATTGTGGTCAAAATCACTCAATCCAATCAGGGTAAATCCAAACTGATAATTATCGTCACTCAATCCTGATTTCCATTCCATCCCAACCTCTGGACAAGCCCGTCACAACCCTAAGTGTCTCAACACATCAAATATCAAGCATTATATATATAATAATCACATTTAAAGAAATTTAATCAAAAATTCAATTTAAACAGATTGAATTTCACAAGCTACCAACTCTAAAACATTATCAAGGAGGTCTTAAATGCCTCAAATTATCTTAAAAAATCTTTAACAAATTAAAAATACCAATTTAAATCAAGATAATTCAATTAAAACCATTTTGGCACTCTCAACCAAAATATACCAAGGAGCAACGACCTCTCACCCATCCTTGCTTTAGAATAATAGGTATACGGAATTCCCATGACATCCCACATGGTCTAATAATCAAGTCAATATTCAATAATAGTTCTCCTCTCAAAACCTGTTGTTTCACTAAAGAGCCACAACCCCCCAAACTCTGTGAAAACTCAAAACAAGTTATGCACCACCTACCTTTGACTCATAAACATAGGTACATCCAATATCAAAGTCCAATTAAAAGATTATTAACATGGATTTAAGTTTCTATCTTAAACCCTAAAATTTGTTTGTTTGGAAATAATGGTCCATAAGATGAAAGATCAAGGAAGGAGAAGGGTGTGTGGGGTAATCCTTACAGAGGCAATTAAATAGTTTCTGAAGGATCGAAAAACAGATCATCGAGGAGGAAGTTTGATCAAATCCAGTGGAAGGAGGTGGAAGATGGTTCCTCCTGATGTTATTGTGATAAGGGATAATAAAGAGGAAGTAGGGAAATAAAATAAGGAAAAAAGAAAATAAAGAGAAAAAAATTAAAAAATATAAACCTATACAGGCCGCACGGTTTTCTGAACTATGTGGCAGCCACTGCCTAAGGCTACATGTCCGCACGAACACCCCACATAGTTTTCTATACCATGTGAAAATAATGTGTTAACCCTATGAAATTCTACAGATGCATCTTCACGGTCGTGCACCATCACTCACACAGTTTCCCTAAACCATGCGCCTATAGCTGTTTTTGAAGAACTAGGACTTTGGTCCTTTGATGATCCTAAAATCCTTATGAACACTTGAGGCACTCTCCTAGACTACAAAGCAAAACAAAAACACCATTTATGTCCAAAGTAACACTCAAATTTGAGTTTTTATCAATGAATCAAAAAGTATCATAGCCACTAATTAAAAAAAACTAACAAGGTTGGTATTTTGACCTGTTCGTAAAACATGGGTCATTACATAATTGGATGTGAAGGTTTGGGGAAAGAGTTCACATATCATAAGAGTGGTGTATATTAGGGGATCCAGACCATATCACAGTGAATTGGTACATTATATTTACATTACATTCATCCTACACTTATGGAGAGTGAGGCTAGACCATCGATAGTGAGAGGTACCATTCTCATATATTCTACGCTAGCTAATGATTTATTTGATACTGGTGCCTCTGATTCCTTTATTTTTTTCAAATCATGTGAATTTTTCAATCCTAGAAGTAGAGTTCTTGAGTTGGGTGTTGATGATAGACACACCTCTGGGAGTATGGTCGAGAGAAATTTGCTTGTGCAAGGGGTGTTCTCTCTAGATTTAAGAGTATCATAATATGTGGGATCTTTTCATTCCTGATGTGTTGGGATTTGGCCTCAATATGGGTATTGAAAATTTAGTAGTATACTGAGACCACATTGACTATTTTAACAATATATTGACTTTTACATCTCTTAAGGGTGACAGTTATGTTCACTAGAGAGAATAGGATACGTCGTCTAGCCGAGTAGGGCTAATTACTAAGCAACTAAGAGAGATCACAACCCATGGAGGGTAAAGCAGGATTTCTTTCCACCAGTATCAAATAGGTTTCATGATGTTTTTCTTGAATACATCTCAAGGATTCCATATGAGAGAGATGTGGAATTAACTATTGGGCTCACGCATGGGGCTAAGTTGGTTTGTATTCCACTGTATAGAAATGAACCGAAAGAGATTCAAGAGGTCAAGAGTCTACTAGAGGAGTTGTAGGATAAGTGTTTTATCCATCTGAGTACATCAATTAGGGTTCACCATTTTCGTTTTCTAAGAAGGATTATGGGTCTCTATAGTTGTGTGTTGATTATCATAAGTTAAAATGGATGATAGTGAAAAATTGGTATCCTCTTCCATGTATCGATGATATTTTTAAATAGTTGAGAGTAGATTGTGTCTTTTCCAAGATAGACTTGAGTTCATGGTATCATCATTTTATATTTCATACTTCTGATATACCAATTACTACTTTCAGAAGTAGTTATGGCCAATATGTGTTCATCGTAATGTTACTTGGGTTAAAAAAAGCACCATCAGTGTTTATTTAATTGATGAACATGATCTTCTATCCCTACCTAGATCAGTTTGTGATAGTGTTTTTGGATGGAATCTTAGAGTACTCTATGACTCATGATGATCATATCCAATATCATTAAATTATATAGAGTACACTGAGAGAGAATTTTTTATATTCCAATCTATCTAAGTTCCAATTTTGGATTGATAAAGTATACTTCTAGGGTCACATAATCTATGAGTAAGGTGTTTCGGTGGAAACATTGAATATATGGTTATGAGTTTATTGGGAGCATCACAAGAACATTTTTGATATCTGATTCATTATGGATTTATCTAGATATTATCAGAACTTCCTATAGGTCATTTCCCAATTTGAAACACCACTTACGGGCATGTCCAAAATAGGGATAAAGTTTGAATGGTTGGAAGCATGTCATAGGGACTTCTAGGAGTTTAAAAATAATTTTACATCGAAACAAATATTGATCCTACCAGATCTAGGTGAGGGGTACATGGTGTATTGTGATTCTTCTGGGATCACACTTGGAGTTTTGGTTATGCATGGAGACAAATTTTTGATGTATGGGTCTCGTCAGATGAGGATTTAGGAACAGAAATACCCTATAGATGAACTCAAGTTAGCTTTTGTTGTTTATTCATTTAAGTGTTGGAATCATTATCCGTTGGGATAAAATTTTATTATGTATAGTGATCAAAAGAGTTTAAAGTATAGATTTTTACAATGATACTTGAATCTATGATAGTAGATATGGGTTGAGTATATGCATTATTTTTTAGCTAGAATATATGGGCAAAAAGGGGAATAATGTTGATGATTCTTTTAGCAGGAAAACTAATACTTAGGTTTCTAATGAGTCTAGTTCTGAGTTGATGATGATGGATTTATGGGATGATATGCATGTTATAGTTCAAGATAGTTTGGAGAAGATGGATCTAGTATTATTTTAAGTGGAGTCAAACCTTTTGAGATGAATTAGAGACATTCAGTATGAGGATCTGGAGTGCTTGACCTTGACGAAAATAATTTAATATGGGGATTCAAATTTATATTGGAGAATAGATGAGGATGAGATCATCTATGTCAGGAGTTGGGTCACTGTGCCTATGATCATATGAGATCAGTTGATGTAGTAAATTTATGCCTAGAAGTGTGCAGTACATCCAGGTGTAACCAAAATGTACAGTGACCTATGATAACGGTTTTGGTGGCACAACATGAAAAATGAGATAGTAGGGTTTGTGACACGAGACTACACATGTTAGAAGGTGAAGGCTAAGAATCAATTGCATGATGGTTTTCTACATCTATTTCCCATTCTATAATGGAAGTGAGATGAAATTTACATGGGTTTTTTGGTTGGTCTCCCTAGGATGCCATAGGAGAATGATGAAAGTTGGTTGATTATAGACAGTTTCACAAAGGTAGCACATTTATTGCCAACATGAGAAAATTTATCAATGGATAAGTTAGGAGAACTATGTGTACAAGAGATATTACATTTATATAGGGTTCTGCATACTATAGTTTAGACCATGACTCACATTTTACATCACTCTTACAGAAGGTCTTATAGTAGGTGTGTGGTAAATATGTTTTGTTGAGTATGAAATTCCACCCACTAACAGATTGTAAATTGGATCGTACTAAACAGGTACTTGAGAATATTCTTCAATCATGCATTCTAGACTTCAGAGGGACTAGGGAGAAGTACCTAGAACAAGGGGATTTCACTTATAACAACAATTTTCAAGAAAATATAAAACGTATCCATAAAAATATCTTTATAGTAGTCCATAAAAGTAACCCATTTGTTGGATGGTGGAAAGTGAGTCTGATTTGTTGCGATCAAGTCTCAAGTAGGATACATTGGAGAAGGTACAACTGATTCATAAATATATTGCTACAACATATAGTAGATAGAAGTCATATGCTGATAGACATCAATGACCCTAGAGTTTATAAAGTGTGATCATGTATTCCATGAGGTGTCACCTAAGTTGGGTCATCGTAAGATATGGAGGCAGGGCAAGTTAGCGGCCAGGTCCATTAGGTTGTTTGATGTTGTGGAGTGAATCAGGCTAGCGGTATACCATTTGGATCTTCTACGTAGACACAGTGTTATGAATGATGTTTCCCATGTTTCACAACTACAAATATATCACCTCGGACCTTATGATGTGATTGATGTGGATTTTGTTGAGCTTGATATAGATGTGTCTATCAAGGAGCATCCGATACATGTGTCTGATCGTAGTGAGAAAGTGTTGAGGAGAAAAAATATGATGATAATTTTTGTATTGTGGAAACATGGCCATGTTTAGGAGGAAACATGGGAAATAAATGAAGATATACGGGCTTAGTGGACCAATATTTTTGAAGAAAAGTCTTAGATATGCTTGGGAGTACACCTCGAGGATGAGCTGTTATAATGTGGGGAGATTGTAAAACATCGAAGTTTTATTAACATACCTCGATCTCATTTATAGTTACATTTTTCCCTTGTTTTGATTACTTTTTCATTGGGTTTACCTTGGGGTGCATTTGGGTGAAATTTTTAAATTTTGGAAGGAAATGGGCATGTGCATGGTTGGCACATGGTTTTCCCAAATCATGCGCTCTCACCCAACAAACCATGCAACCCTGGATAATGGGGATTTTCATGGTTAGTTTATAGTTTTTTAAACCATGTACCCTAATAGTAGAAACCATGACCCCTCAAGAAAAAGCACATGGTTATGTGCATGGTTAGTGGAAACCATGTGGCCCAAGTAGAAAACCGTGTGTACGGTATTTTACACCATTGAAATTTATTAAAATATTTCCAAAAACCCTATATAATACCCCTAACTAACAAATATCTACCTATCAATTATAGAGCTTCCCAGAGGGACTCTAAGGTTTTCCAACCTCTATTCATGGTGAATCTAAGACCAGTTGGAAATTTTGAAACTCTTTGGGGTGTGGTTTCTTCCAAATTGATCTCCCATTATTATCCCATTATTTTGTTGGGGTTTTATCCTCTATTTTTTTGATCTTTTTCAAGAAATAAGATATCTTAATTTTTCAATCTTGGATTTAGGTTTTATATCCAGATATTGATTTACGTCATTATTCCATTCAACATGGGATTTTCCATTGGGATCGATCATCAACGAATCGAGGTAGGTGGTCTATAATTCAAATCTCATAGTCTTGATTGCGATTATGTGTATGTAATTATAGAATTAATATTCAATGTTTATGAATTTATTTATTGATTGAATTAATTAATTTTTTTAATTAATTAATTATGGTAAATGTTAAATTGGGATAATGGGATTGTAGATCATAAATAATTAATTGATAAATTAATTATGATATTCTAAGACAGTTTATTTGAATAATTAATTGATGAATTAATTATGAAATTTTGAGATATTTTATTTGAGATAATTAATTGATGAATTAGTTATGATATATTCAGATAGTTGGTTGAGATAATTAACTGATGAATTGATTATGAGATATTGATATTGTGAATTGAGAACATTAATTGTTGAATTAATTATGGGTCGTGAATAATTAATTGTTTAATTATTTTATATTATTTATGTGATTATTTAATTGTTGAATCGACTAGATGAATTGATGTGATTAATTAATTTATGAATTAATTAATATTACCGATGTGATTAGTTAATTGGTGTATTAACTAGAGTAATTGATGTGATTAATTAATTGTTCAATTAATTCATATTACTAATGTGATTAGTTAATTTTTGAATTAACTAGTGGAATGTATGTGATTAATTAATTACTAAATTAATTAATGTTATTTATGTGATTAGTTAATTGTTTAATTAACTAATATAATTGTTGTCTTTAACTAATTATTTAATTAGTAATGGAATTGATGTGGATAATTAATTTTTGAATTAAATATGTGTTAATGAATGATAAAATTTTCATTTGACTGTGAAGTTATGAATGGTAACATGGCCATTTAGTTGTAAAATAAATAATGAGAAAGTGGTCATTCTAATATGTGAAGTTTGAATGGTAACATGAGAATTAAAGTATGAATTAAATATTGAAAACATGGACATTCTATTGTGTGAATTATTAAAATTAACATCAGAATTCAAATATGAATTAAAGAATGGTAACAATGGAGTATGGGATATAATATCACTTGGGAATAGTTCAAACTTTAGTACGTGCTGAAGTAGGTATCGAGATACGAGTTTATATAGGAACCCTGTGTTTTTATATGATTAAATAAAAAATATTTGATAATGTGGTAACTATATAATTATGAATTATTATTTATTACTGATATAACTAAATACACTTTTATTTGAATGGATATTGTTTTATATGTCTTTGGTGGTGGCCTACAAAGTTGTACTCACACCATACATGAGTTTGTCGATTGGTACCGTAATAAATTTCACGGTTTTAGGATAGGATAAGCATAGAGGCCATGTGTTAGGTGGCTTAGTTGGTATAGAACATGGATGAGGGAACCAAACATGGTTTGGGGCCTCCTTTGGAGTTGTTAGTGTCTTTAATTTTGAGTTTTCATATTGCAACTTGTCAAGTACATTAGCATGATATATTTCTTTTTCAGTTTGATATTTTATCTCCAATTTTGGTCATCAAATGTTATTGGAATATTTTTTGTTATGGATAGATATTTAGTTATTTATTATTTATTTTATGTGGGAGTTTTACTTTGTAAAGAAGGGTATAGTCTTCCCATGACTAATATTAGACCCTCGTTGGTAGTCGGAAGGCTCTGGCATATGGGGTGGCGCGCTTCAGGTCATGTGACCAACAGGTTTAGGGCACCAGTGGGTGGCACCCGGTCCAAGATGTTACATTATTGAACATTCTTGGAATGAGAAATAGAATAATACTATGATTAAATTATCTTATTGAATTGTAATTTAATATCGATAATCATCAAAGAAAATAAATTATTTGATATAATTTCAAGTTTTTCCTTGTACTGGGTGTTATCTATGATGCGATAAAAATGATTTTATTACAAAAATTAAATTTAAACAATTATTTACTGATAATATAACCTATTAACTATTATATATATATATATAGTTTCATTATAATGACAATGGATTGGTATATTGGTTTTAAAAACATATAGGGTGAAATGTAACATAATTATGACTTAATAATATTATTTGTTAATGCATTTATGTAAGGATTATATGATACTTGATGATGTGTTTTTTTGAAAAAGTTGGGAATTATTATGGATTAATCAAATGATGATGATTAATATTTAATAAAACATAAAAAATTTAATTAGCGGGGAGTTAATTAATCAAACCCTGAGTGGATTCCCAAGTTTGATTAATTATGAGCCTATTAAAAGTCACCAATGTAATTTAATTATGAGTAAAAATTATAATCCTTTTAGATTTATTTAGTTGATACGTATTTTTTCTACTTTAGAATATTTTAAGTATCGAAATAAATGGAAAATTTGATTTATCATTGTGGTGTCAGTTTTTATTTATAAAATGATAATGGATTGATCAAACTGAGTTGTTTTATTCTATATATAATATTTTTATGTTATTCTTTTGAACCACATGGATTGAAATAAAAAATGATGAATTAAGAAGAGATGGGTTTTTTTCATGTTAAAAAACAATCCTTATGTTTTGATTGTGGGTTTGGAAAGTAAATGGGAAATTTATTGAGTTAATGTTCTATGGGGTTAAACCTTCGTACTTGACCATTTGGTGGGGCCTATCAGGTAATTATTTCTATGTTTATGGATTATTGGTTTGAGGAATATATAAACTAGGGTTATATATGTGGTAAAATGTAAAAATTTCTTTTAATGTTGATATATGTGATGGATTTGGGACTTAACTTGAGAATTTTCAAGAATGGTTTTTTTCTCATGAATTTAGAATTGAGATAAATAATTTAGTTGTATATAATAATTTCATCAAAATTAAAACATGGTATGGATAAAAAGTGGTGGATTATCAACCATGGATAAGTGTTAATTAGTTTTCACTCAATGATAATCCTTGTGTGAGGGAATTGGTTTATAGGATGAATCATCAAGGAAGAGGCCATATGATTGATTTAAATAGAAAATTAAACTTAAAGGATCTATCTCATCTTGGAAGAATACAAAATCATTAGTGGTTGAAGAATGAGTTTTTTGAAATCATAGAGTCCTCAAATGATTAAATGTTCACAATGGCACGAATGGAGTTAGTAATGTTAGAAATTAACAAGTTTCTCATAAGTGGATTGATATAATTACCATGGATAATAGAATGTGGACCTTAATTGGGGTGACCGTGAAGATATCATATATAAAAAATATATGAAATTGATAGGGTTTCACTAGTAATTGTAAAAGTTGATCCAACTATGGATTCATAATATAAAATGAATTACATCTTTAATCTGATTATACATCCTATTAGAAGTGTCTTGTCAATCAAAATACCTAAATGGGAAGGATTTATACATAGTGGTGATAGCTCAAAAATATTTCTTTGGATATCAAGAAATGCGTGATATTTATACAATATTTAATAATGTCACATGGGGTATGAGTTTTTAGGTAAAATATAGAATGTGACTAAGGAGGACCAGTTGTATAGTTATGTCACTCATGTGTGGCGATCATGAGAGAATTTATCCTACACATGGAATTTTTAATAATAAAACAGTCAATTATGACCTCAGGTTTTGTAATGATCAATGTATGATTGTATGGTAATAATATGGGGAAAAGGTTATAGTGATATCAAATGGATTTTTAAGAGAGAATCAGTGTTGTGATTAGGTTATGTAAAAAGTGGAAACACACCTATTATGTAAACTATAGTATGGAAAATATATTTTTAAGTGTTTTGAGTTTTAATTTTACCATTTAAAAGATATGACAATATTTTAATAGCGTTGAACACAAAAAAGGGTAATTCTTATGAATTGAAGTGCTTTATTACAGAGGTAATAGATAAATAATAGAAAGAGATGGTTGGGTTGAAGAATGTACAAACTAATCATGTATATAAGTTATGGATTCTAGTATAGTGGTGACATATTTCATATATAACACTATGTTTGATAATGAAAATAAGAACAAACAAGATATTTTGAATATGATTAATGGGGATTTGTTATAAATAGTGTAATTTATTTGGAAAGTAATGGGATACTTATCATTTTTTTAAAATGTAAATAAAAAACCTAATTATGTCACATTGATAAGGAAATTAGGTTGATCTATTGTGTGTTAGATGTAGGCTATACAACTGGATGATTTATTTGATGTGTAAATTAATTATTTGTTGTGAACATGTGTTTTGTGAGTATATCATGTGGATCTATTAATAGGTCCCAAAATATTGTGGATATAGTGTGAAAGTAATACTAAAAGTGGTTTTCTTAAAAAATATTATTAATATTTTTTATTTCCAAAAGATTTATGTTGGGGAGGTTATAATGAATCATATTTTTTGAATTTTCGGAATAAGTATTTAGTGATGATTTTTGATGAAAATATTCATCATTGTGGAATGATGAAGTGAAGTGAAGGTATAAAGGAGGGTTTAGAGAAGATAATATTTATAAAATGCTTTAACAGATGGTAGAATATATTATAGGATGTTTTTTAGGTTCTCCTAGAGTTCTATTGGATTAGATAATGGTCTATTGAGGAATATTTTCCAATAAAAGTCTAGTGGTAGTCCATAAATGTTCCACTGGACTGACCTGAGTTCTTCTTCAATGGTAAATGTTATAGGCATTAAATGAGACCCCCTTCTAATCTCAATAGTATAATTTCTATTATGTTTGAATTTAGTTACCCATTTGTTGAAGTAGGTGTATATATATTATATTTAGGTAAACCTATTAGATATTTATAATTTTACTACCCATTCATTTTCTTAGTATAAGAATGGTGGTTTATTGGGGTGTTTATGTATAGTTTATCAGATTTACCAAGATTAGTTGATTTCATTGAAAGATATTTGATATCAAGGATCTAATTAAAACATTATTTAGTTAACTAAAAAATTATTCTATAATTTTTATATCTTATATGGGTTGTGTACAATAATTGTATGAGAATTGATGCAAGAAACCCAAATGGGAATACTTGGTTTCCAGGTTAAATTAATAGAATTAATATAGTTTTTTATATATTGAATAGAGATTTTATGTGAGCATAATAATTTTCTTACAATTCTTTAGATATGTTTCTATATGTACTAAATATGATAAAAATATAATATATTGATATGATTATATTTTTATTATTAAGGTTTTAATACTTCACTATGAATTATGTGTGTAGTTGGTTATCAATTCATGTTAATAATGATATAATTTTTTTATTTATCAGTAGGTTAAAAATATTATTTTCCTTGGGAACCAGTAAGATTGATATGAATTTACTCATCAATTGATAAATATGATACGATTCTCTTAGTGAAATAATATAAATTTAAAATAATAAATATCAATGAAATATAATTGATATAGGCGAATGAATTATTTATAATATTAATAATGGGTTGGTTATTATATGAAATGATAAAACTGAACTTAACATAAGTGTTTTCTTAATTTATTTTAATTTATGATTTTGAGATTTCAAATGGAATATTTTTATATAATGGATTGAAAAATAACAAATGAAATGGGAAAAGGATATAACTTATTAAAAATGGAATTAGAACATTCCCCATTAGTAGTTTAAAAATGTGATAGAGGAGTTGGAATTAAAAGTTAGTAATGAAATTGTAAATAATAATTTTAGTAAAAAGGATACTTTTTTAATATAAGTGATTCAAATGGACGATGGTAAGATACTTTTTATCCAATATATGTGTTTTGTGAGATTTTTTTATTAATTTTTTATTTATTAAATGGAATTTGATAAATAAAAAATGATTATAGTATATGATATGGGATACATATTGGATTACTATTGATGCATTAGTATGTTATGATATTATTATAATTTTCACTATTATACTAATATATGAGAGTCGTTTACCTCATGATATGATATAGTTTTACTTTTCTCTCTTAGAAAAAGTTTAAATATTATGTTACTCATATATTGATATATTATTGACTAAATTTCATGGTATTTAATTTTTTGTCTTGAAATGAGTTTCATGTTATGTTTATCAAAACTGTTAATGGTCAGTTGACAGAAATGTTTTTAAATTTTTTATTGTAGGATGAGGATGAATTGAGGTTAAGAATATATGATTTTTTATTATCCAATTACCTTACTATCTACTTAAAACAATGGAATATAAATGATATGAGGTTAATCACATTAAATTTAACATCATTAGAAGACAAAGGTCCAGTTCTATATGAATATTATCACTAGGGGCCTATGTATTGGTGTGAGAGATATTTTATCTTTAGGGGACTAGGGGATTATATGATAATGATATTATTTATAGGTAAAAAATGTTTTATGTGATATATGTATTGTCTATAAGGACCTATATATTTGTTTGATAAAGATATTATCACAAGGATCCCATGTTTTTCTGTGAAAAGGATATTATTGTTAGTAGTTTAAGGCTTTATGTGATGGATACATTATCATCAAGGTTATGAGTTATAGCGTGACGTGGTTACTTGTGATATTTTTTACTTATAAGGATATATGTTAAATGTATGATACTTGTAAATTTTAACTAAAATTTAGGTCAACTATGTGTTCTGACACATCTCTACAAAAAGGAAATGTTGTATTTATTATTATGTTATATTTCATTGGTCATCCTTGAGTATGACTCAAATCAAGTATGGCCATGGTGTGTGGTGTATTGGTAAGTACATAGAACCCTGGAATTTTATTCAATAAAACTATGGTAAAATTAAAAATCAATTTCATTATATATTGATACACAATTTGATGGGGTGTATTTTTTATGAATCATTTAGGATCTCAGAACACAAACAAAATAATACATAGTGATACTTAGACATATGTATATGGTCATATGTTGATATCTTACTGAGTCATTCATACTCACATTCAGCATGTGAAACTTTATACACATACATATCATATAACAATAATTCATATTTTATGAAGGGTCCCTATGATAATTCTATATATGTTATAAATGGTATATGAGAATGGAGTGTGAACTAGAAGTAGGTAAGAGTTTATTTTGGGGGTCTATTGGAACAAATATGATCATCATGTACCCATTTAACTATAATTAGTCATGGGTGATCACCTTGATGCATGTTACATGTATATGTAATTTTTTTCCACTTACTGAGTCAAGAATATATTTATATTTAAAAAAACTATATATATATATATATTATTATATTATTGGTTAATGAATTTTGGGTGTGACATATAGTTTATGTATGGAAGTGGATGGATTAGATTTAATTACAATTATTTTAGTCTATAATTTCTTGAATTGATTATTGTTGAACTATAGTATTTATAAATTTATGTTAATTTTTCCCTTAGTGTTATTGGATGGGTTTTTTGTTTTTCTTCAACCTATGGTTATCAAGGTACATGATTGAGACTAAGTAGTGATTTTTTTTAGATATCATGTTCATGAATACATAGGTCATTATAATAATCTATAAATGTATATAATAAAAAAATAAAAAAAATAAAATAATAAAATAATGAATAACTTTAATTAAAAAATCATTAAAAAAATTAAAACCTACAATATAAATTTAAATGATACAACCATTCCATTAAATAAAATAAATCATGAAAAAATAATAAAACTCCATATATAATTATTAAATATCCAATTAGATTATAACAAATAGATAAAACATCAATAGATAAAAAATTAATGATCATATATTAGTTTACTCTATCTAATTACATATGATTAATATAATTAAATCAAGAAAACATAATTTATTTGTAATAAGAAAAAAATTACTACATCTAAGAAGAATTTCAACCAATGAGATAGGGTTAGAATTTCAAGGAGATTCTAGTCAACTGTCATCCATAAAGGGATATCCTGAAGGTTTCATAATGGTTTTATCAATATATAGGAAATATGGGGATCATAGATCATGTAATAGCTTAATAATGAAGTAAACCATGGTAACCAAGGTGATCAGGGAATGGGTGATCAATGGAATGTGGTAGAAAGGTGATTATGAAAAGGATATTGAGGAGGTATAAGGATGACCGAGGATTGACGAGGGATTACAATGAATAATTTTGGAGATAAAATATGGTTATGGTTTAAAGATCAAAGTGGGATAAGGTGGTAAATGAAAGAGTTTTTTCTATTATTTATGACCATTATTGTAAAATCATAACATTAGGTTTTTGATTTCCTAATTTTATTTGAATAATGGTTATAACAATAAATTATTTGTGTTATGATCTATTATAAAAATTTTCAAATTTTGAAAGTAGATAAACTATTTTTGTAGTTATGAAAAACTATGGTAACAAGACCTACTTATAGAAATGGTTTTTCCAAACTAGGACAACAAATAAAACCTATACTTACAAATTAAAATAATTATGGATGTGAGTTATCTGTATTTTCGATTTCTCAAGTTTGGTTATTTATGTTTTTAATGAAAATTTACAAGAAATGTTAATTATAATGATATAATAAAAATATATTTAAAAACATTTACTAAAATTGATCTAAAAACATATTCATCACATTAAATATTATATTAACAAAATTTGTAAACTATAACTAATATTTATATTTTATTTGGTTTACCATGTTAGTTATATAAACTAAATGACATGGTAAACCATATTTCTCAACTTATATTTTATACAACTTATGTAAAACTCTTATAATTTTGAAAAAAACTATTTCTTTTTGGGATATGTTTTTAAATTCATTAATTTATATAACTGATATAATTTTTTTATTTCTAAGATATAATAAAAAACCATAATTTTTTTTAAACAATTCACCGCCAAAAAAAACAAAAGAACATAAATAGAATAAAAATTGAGGCAATTTAAAAACAAATATATGAATTTATATCAAAATACAAATTAAAAATATAAATTTAAAAATAATTAATTTTTTAATAAAATATTTAAGATCCCTTAGAGTATGGGAAGATTAAATAACCCTTATGAAGAGAATTGGAAATTGGTGACCTGTGAGAAGATATCAATATAAAAATGGTGAATATAATATTTATATTTATATTCATGGTCGCATAACTCCCAGAAATATCACTCTATATTTTGGATTGGTGTTTAGATAACTTCCACTTTTGATGTTTGCTATTAATTTTTTATTGAGATAAATAATTCATGAGTTTTTTTATAATAGATTCATGTTGTATTTATTGAAAATATGTTTATGGTTTAGTTGAAACTATTTAAATTTGATTTCAAAGAAAAATGATGAAATTTCATGGAAGTATAATTTATGCCTTCATATTTGATATAAAACATCATAATTTATTTTTGTAGGGTCATGAAAAAACTACAAAGGAAAAAAAATACTCTCACAAATTTTATAAAGGAAAGAGATGCACCTGAGGAGGAATATTTGAGGACAAGATTTAAGAAATTCAATTCAAATAAGGACCTACACTGGTCTACATACTAGATTCCTGGAAGGGTCCACAGAAGGCACAGGCCGTGAACTATGCGATACACGGATAGCCTAGGAAACGCTAGCTCGCAGAGCGTTGGCTAGAGAACCATGACATTAGTGGAAGAGATGAAAATAGTGAACCAAGGTTCCACAAACTGTGTTGTTGTAGAAAACATGACAGAGAATTAAGTCCTTGCATACCATCCCTACAGACTAAGTAGTTCACAGACTAGGAAGGGATGGTAACATCTTGTGAACTGCATCGTTTGTGGGATTTAGGCAATGATTTCTGCAGCTGCGATCCGTAACAGCAGGTACCTCAGTTGACTGAGTTATTCACGGGTCAGATGAGCCCTCTATGGGATTCTGAAAAGGTTGTCATGTTCTAATAGATACAATTTCTCTAGAAGTCTATAAAATGGACTAGAAGGGGAACTGACGAAAAAGAAAGAAGATATGTGTATTTTCAAAGATCTTGGATTTTATGAAAATAAAACTTCGAAGGAAAACAATCAAAGAAGTACAGAAACATGAATAGTTTATTGTAGGTATAAACCCACCATGAACCATAAAAATAAGGAAACTTAATAATAATCAACTGGGTGTGAACCTAATTGGTGAACCACAAACTATATCCCCTTCAAGGATAAAATTCCCACGAAATACAGTCATTGTTACCCTCCTTCAATTCAGCGAACCATGCAGTGCATCACTACGAAGACAAGATCCATTTCCACATAGCACCATGCTATGTGGATGGAACCTAAGACTGTGTACCACCATGGTACGCAGCGGCTCACATCTAGGTCAGTGTACCACTTTGATATGTTGATGAACCCTTCACTCACATAGCAGTACTAAATTCGGATAATCCCTCACCCTGTATGAGAAAATGGTATGCGGAACGGGGTGTCTTTGGGGTTTTCACATTCTGGATCAAATATTGTTCTTCAATTCTCATTATTCCCTCCATGTCCCCTCTACAAACTAGTCCACCAGAATTAGTCCATAGCCTTTTCCAAAGCCACTGAACCTGTATGACTAGATCGTCAGGAGCATTAGTGTGCCCTTCTAAGTCTATGTATCTGAGTTAAGTGGAGGTGAAAAGGCAGTTCCCACAATGGTTCGGACCCCCAGGACATCCTTAAGTATAAATTCCCAAGGTAACCCGGAGTCCAAACTTGGGATGCCAATGTGAACCTCTCTGTTCTAAGGATAAAGGGTAATCACTGGCTTTTCCATTCAATGAGGGATGGTTACAAGCTAAAGGGGTCATAACAGCTTTCTCTTTGATAATGAGAAATGTTTCTCCCCTTTATTAGAACTCATTTTAGGGAACTCCTCCAGAGGCAATCCCCTAGCCTTTTTTATGGGAGGTAGCACTTTCTCCCCAATCAGACCTGAATTGGGATGTTTCCAGATATCTCACCAGACGTTAATATCCTAGATATCAACATAGGTGATGGGATGACACATAAAAATACCCATTCCCTCTCCTTCTAGGCTCATAGACACACCCTTTTCCACTATCTCTCTCATCCTTTTTCCTCAATGTAGAAGGAAAAGTGTGCCTTTGTTGAATCTTTAAAAACCTCTTGTTTCTCACACAGATCATGACTCACATGGTCTTAGAGGTCTGTGATGATACAACATCCACACAAACAAATCATGAACTATGAGAACTCTGATTCCCAACAAAAATGGGATACATATGAAGCCTTTGTCTGGTCCTGATCTATGTATCGTCTCATCCATGAAATTAGAGATCACTCCCCCTTCAAATGGTAAACTCCGACACATAATCCCCAATCAAGTCATAACCCTATAATTTAACTATGAAAACTATGAATCCTTCTCTAACCAAGATATGTAGGATGCATACCTAAGTCCCAAGCTCAATAGACATTCTCTTTAAAATCTAGTCCCAATAAGAACTTCCCTGACTCACTAGGGCCTCCTCTTTATAAATAAGCCCTGATGTGACTCTTTCAAGAAAGGCCTCCTTTAAGGTGTAAGCCCCAACTGTGTCTTCTAAAATAGTATTTCCCTACGATATAAGCCCCAACTTAAACCAAACTATGAGTTCTTTGATTCCAAATTAACTGGGATACTTAGGAAGCCTCCTTGAGCTCCAAACCCATCACCCAAATTTCCCTAGTGTTCACTAGGACATATCCTTGGTAGGTCTATATCCACCTAGGTGACTATACCTATTCTGAGAATACTAGGACACTTTAGTTCAAGTCCCACACAATGTCTTTTCTAGGAATCTCCCTCTAATACATCCTTGGATCATGATGTTAAATTTCATGAATGGGTCTTCATCACACGACCTTAAAAGGTGATGTGTCTAGTTATGTGGCGATAAACTACATGGGTTCTGATTCCTCTCACGAGGATATGTAGGAAGCCCATCACATAGGTTTAATCCCAATATTGAAACAACTTATACCCTCTCTGGATGACGATAAACTCCAGAGTGCCTCGTCACATGGCTTAGACCAGTGTTTTCTCTATACCTCCTGATCCAGAATATCTAGGATTGATTTTTCATGTTAGGGTTAATCTAGGGACACACTCTTAGGGAATGAACTGAGGATTAAAAAACATATGAACATTGGTTAAATCTATAAGAGAGATCAAGATTTGGAAATAATCTTCCCCCAAAAGGGTCTGATGAGCCCAAACTCTCATCATATTGACCAATGGAGTCCTTAAGTGTCATTGGCCAAATCATCATCCAATGAACGCCTTACATTGGAAATAAGATCCATGAATCATGGATACCAGGGCCTTTGGGTGTTTTTGGATCCAAGAATAAACCCACAGGATACCATCTGAGGACCTCATACCCAATATGGTCTGATTTCAAAAACACATAACCCCCTGAAATCGCCCACTAGGTTCATGAAAATGATACACCTCCTTCCTAACATAAAAAAGGGATATACATCCCAATCCCAGTGGAACAATCTTTCCCAAACCAAAATGAGGGTGTGATGTAAATTATATAAAAAAAAGTGGTGAATTTGACCTGAAACTCTCTATAACAACATGGAATTAGTTGTTATCTATTGGGCCATTTAATTATCCCCACACACACTCCTTAGGGTGAATAAAAAATGATGAACCCAAAGTGAATCCTTAAACAAGGGGGTAGGTAAACCCACCTCAAGCCCCTTTCACATTAAAAAAGATGAGGGATGAGTAAGATTCACAATCATGCACATTATCATGAGATGTTAACTTGTTGGGGTTTTCTTTGTCTGTGATTTTTATATATATTGAAGGTTTCACAGAGCTCTATTTGATCCAAATTTCATCCCAAAAAATTGCTCATACATGTGCATTAGTTTCTACACAAGTCACTGTATCTTCAATGGATATGACTCTGTCACCAACTCAGTATCTTCAACACTGAGTTTCAAATGCGTTGATTAAATAGTACCGCCCAAAAAAAAACTCTCCCCATGGTGGAGGATATAAGGAAGGCCCTCAAATCTGTGAAATCTCACCAGACGCCTCTTCAGTCGCGATCGACAATCCAGCACAGGATAGCTCCATTGGCTATCTTAAATTGCTTCAGGAGCTTGTCCTCAGAGCAAGGAAACAGGTAACTCCCTTATCAT
Source organism: Viscum album (assembly GCA_963277665.1). Lineage (NCBI taxonomy): Eukaryota > Viridiplantae > Streptophyta > Magnoliopsida > Santalales > Viscaceae > Viscum > Viscum album. The sequence continues at coordinate 494,832,196 of OY728159.1, forward strand.
AGAGAGGAAGATGAATTCAACACCAAGGACTTTATCCCAACTGCACAGGTTCCCCGTTCAAGGGATCCTACCAAAGGATGTCTCCACCAATGGCATAAAACCCAATATACTCACACTAAAGAGGATCTCATGTCGAGGTCACCTGCTAAAGTCCAACAGACACAGGCCCCTCGGGCTGCATGCTGAATGCGGAAAATTCATGATCATGAGGAGGTTGTCACCCCACTTCTGGAGGGGGTTGTCTTCCACACAAACATGGTGTCATATAATGGATAGGTATACAATTATGTCCCTCTTACTGAAGCCCTCCAAATAAATATGGTAGAAATATACGAGCGGATTCATATCCCAACTCACTCTTATGAATACCACCATATAAATATGGTGGGAAATATGAGAAAAGCCACATTCTTGTCAGTGCTCTCCTGTCTCTCTGTTCCCACATAGTCGAAAATTATAGGAAGATGCAACCTTTGCCAAAGCTCAAGAAGCCCATCATCCAAATAGGAAGAAAACCAGATCTAATCAAGTGAAAATTATTTGGGACACACAAAAATCCCGCTATCTAAATAGGGAGGAAAATTATGGGCAGTCATATAACACTGCCAGTGCATATGAATCCCACCAGCCAAATATAGTGGCAAGAAACAAATGAATAGAGTCAAATTCCTAATGATGAAAATCAATCTCGTGAGATAAATACAGTGGAAAACAAGAAGACGTAAATTCCATCTCACAAATACAAATCCCACCACCAAAATATGGTGGCAACCGGAGAAGAAATCTAGTGGAAGACTCATTCCACTTCCATGAAATAGGAAAAATTCTAGTACCCACTTGCAACTCATGGAGGATCGGAGCATGCATACTCTCCTTCTCTAACATCAAAATAGGAATTCAATCTCATTCCATCTGAAGACCTATCACAACACATATTGTCTATGATGGAGGATAATATTTCGATCCCATGCTATATTTTATAGACATTTCAATATGTCATTACGTCGATGGAAAAAGCGAGGATTCGGGCCCATGACCTGATATCCTCGGGCGGGGTGATTCATCCACTATATCAGATAATCACTTCGGAGTAGACCATCATCCCTCATCCAATAAAGGAGGGTCGAAGTCCATATTACGTGATAAAAATACAAAAAAATAGAGAATAAATCTCATTCCAACTGAGGGACACTGGTCCAACGTGATGGCTGCTCAAGGGTAGGCATATATCCCTTCCAGAACTCAAGTTGTTCATCGACATATCCCAACGAAATTTAAGGAACCAATTAAACAGAGATCCATATATGAAGGTCATTACCAACAACAAGTGGACTAAGTTTCCTGCAAGAGAGAGTACAAAAATGAAACACGCCAAAGGCAACCGTAAAAGGAAGATCACACTCATGATTCTACTATGCTAGAAGTTGTTGTTCTTGACACCATAAAACATCTATCAATAGAGACCCAAGATCAAGTCAATCCATTACCAAATTATATAATTGATAGTATTAGTTCTGAAGTCCCTCCCCACAATGTCACTATAGTATCTCTAAGGGTCCTCCCAAGAGCACCCACAGGGGATTACTCCGTGAGCCAGAAATGATCGATCACGAGAGCCGATCCTCTTTTGTGTGTCAGGGTAGCCCTCACTCTAACTATAAGATCATATAGAAAGAAGGACCTCCACTTTCTTTATTCCACCTTGATGTTCCTCCCTAGATTATATGTCGTAGATATGTTTCTCTCTATAGTCGGATGTCAAGATGTGATGGTAGTCTTCACCGTGACGATAGTCACTATAAAGGACCTCCCCATAGTCATATAAAGAAATGAGAAGGTCCTTCCCTCGATGTAGTACATCCTAAAGCCCCCCCCCCCCCCCCCCAAGATATACACTACTAATATTCTCCCTGAAGCTAGAGCTATTATGGTAGTCCTCACCATGATAGAAATCATTTTGAAGACCATCCCTACAATGATTCAAGGTAGCAAGAAGGTCCTCCCCTTTCTGAAGTCCACCTGGAAGGCCCTCCCTAGGGTATACACCACAGAAGTCCTATCTACGTCCAAAAACTAAGCTACAATAGTATTCCTCGCCATCATGGAACCGACTGATAAGGTCCTCCCCATAGTCAAAATTTACACTAGTGAGAAGGTCCTCCCCTCATCCGGTCAAATGCGAGAAAACCATCATATGCCTAAGTACAAGAAAAAATGGAGTACAACATGTTGGATACTATATCCATGATATGTGATATATTTTATCAACCAAAGGATGGATCAGGGCCACGCTCATCTTATGATCCACCCCCATGTCATTCATATGTTGATGAGACTCCCTCTTACCACACTGCTTGGAACAAAGTTATTAAGAAGTAGTCAAACTGGAAAAATCAAGTAGAAGAGTCCTCAGTAGAACAACAGCAAAATGTGTTTCTTGTGAGAAGAAAACTAGATATGGAAGATATAGTAGTGATCTACTGGCCCACATCTACATCTCATCTCAACATACCAAAAGATTTTTTAGAAGAATGTATGCATAATATTCACCTGAATATCTAGACAACTCTCTACCAATTAAAATCAATGTTTTTTCCCTATGATGGGTACGCAGACCATATTAAGGTTCTAGGAGAGAATCACCATCAAATTTACCTAGAATCCCTTCTATATGTATGGAGGACACAATCTGAATGAAAAAAAAGACCTTGAGTTGGCCTACCTTCATGTGCTACATAAGTTGCACTACCTTATCAGTAATGTCCCATCTGGTTTTCATATTCGGGGATAGGGAGAACATGGAGATCTACACATCACCCCACTTCCCACCTAGAAGAACCCATAGAAGGTGACAACCTGCAATGTCATCATCCCCAAATAGAAATCAAATTAAGTCCATACTCAGGAAAAATGGAGTGCTCGATAAGAACTGTCGTTGACAATGTATCAGAAGCATCAGTCCTAACAAGAGAAATCCACTGAGAAGATCCTAAACTAGGCCATCGAGAACATCCAATAGGATTCCCTTATAATAGAATCCAATTAATGAGAACTAGTTATTCAATAAAAATAATGTAATTCTCATGAAGACCTGACACCATACCTGGAACACACCTGCATGGAAATGAGTGGGATCAAGAAAGTGGAAATGGCAGTCGAAGCCACTGCAATACAGGACCAGCCCCATCCCGCTTAGATGGGGGATTTTTTAACACAAAATACCCATTTAAGACCTGTAAATCTAGGCCAAGGAACGTCAATAGAGGAATGAGAGCAACCCCATCATGTAGGTCTGGGGGAATTGTTATCTAAAATTCACACCCAACTGACATCTTTCTTCTCCCATATGGGGAGAACAATGGATAGAGGGGTCACCTATTCCATTTCATCTTGTGACTCACATCCCCCAGAATGGAGGTGTACTACAAGGTCATATCAGGGCTCCCTTCGAGTCACTCTCCACCAAGAAACCCATAGAGTATCACAGAGTGGCCAGAGAAGATCCAAAAAAATGTGAGAATCTCTCCCACCATTCATCACCCAGTACACCACCCAAAACGCGGTAAGCATCCTTGAGTGTTATGGAAATAATCCCCACAGGTCCTGCTGAAAATGATTCAAATAATGTGGAAATAGGAGAAGAGGGTTCCCTCCTAGATACAGTCAGCACCGAGCATGGAGAATTTCACACCCGAAACCAAATAGTTTCCCTAAATTTGGATACCCCTCATTTAATACACAATTACCTCATGTGTGAATCCTCAAGAAGGAGAAGAATAAGATCAAGGTCTACCACCCATCTCCTCCTCCTCATAAAGATAATTCTCCCACTCTTGAGGAGATATTCACTTGAAAATAGAAAGAAATGAAGGAGAAAAGGTGACTCAAAACTGAACTACTAAGATAATTCCACCCTACTAGGTGTGTTTCTTAGGTGGAGCGTTAACACAGACTTCGATAAGATGTACCTCTGCCTCAAGGTCTCATCCCGATGGATGAAGCATGGTTGGAGGGCTCATTCAAGGTATCATCAGGACCATCAGTCTATCTGAACCCAATCCTATCAAGATATCAATATTTACCTCTATTAGAGAAGAAACCGAAATAGATTTAGGAAAATCCATAAAGGGTACCCTGAGCTGGGTATCCACCTCAAGTTCCAGCAGCTCCGACACATCCAATCTTTCCCACTACTACACCTGCTCATGCTCAGGTCCAACAAGACATGAATTAAGGGATCTTGAATACCATGGAGTTATTGAAAACTTTAATAAAATAAATTTAGGTCTGGAATGTTCTAATAAAACAAGAATGAGAACCTTACCACGACTGGGTGAGCAAAGTCCTACCTCCACCAAATTTTGAGAATCTCGTATTTCTAGTTTTCATTGTCTCTGGAGACCCAGAGAATCATCTATTGCACTACTCTTATTACTGTGATCCTCTGATGGGAACCTCAAATCAACAATAATATATTAATTTTAGATTCTTTGTGCGGACCTTGCATGGTTCATCCTTTTTCTGGCACACCTGTTTTCAAGCTAACTCAATAAAAGTATGGGAAGATCTTTTGCGCTAGTTCCAGTTCCAATTCAGATCAAAGTTTTCAAAATAAATATTCAGTTACCTCATGAACTACAAATAGAAATAAAATGGGAGATTATTAGACTTCATTTCAAGATGGAAAGTTCTGACTTACTCCTTGAACCGTCCCCTCCCCAAAAAGAGATGCTTTCCATGTGCCTTGATAATCTCTATGATGAGTTGTGAACACCACTTATTCTATTGAAATAAAAAAGTGGGTTCTAGTACTTATATACCATCGCTCAAAGGATTTAATATTCCTTGAAAATGACTAATATCAAGTCATATGCATCCCTAGAAAACTATTAAAAAGATCAAGGAGAGCTGAAGTGGCTTTTATCATGCTTAAGCCACCTCCTGCACCAGCTCCAAGTCCATGGCCCCCACAAAACTGTGAAGAGCCCTCAGGATGTTAGTATCCCCCCCCCCCCATCATGAAGAATAGAGGGGGACCAAAAGGAATAAATTTGAGAAATACAAAAATAAATTCTACTCATTCTAAGATGATCGAGTCAGTAGGTACTTCATAGCCACCTTGAATTGCAACTTGCTTCATCTACTGGAGCCAAAGATGGATGATGAATTAGGTCATGATGACCAGCCAGATTACTGCCCCTTCCATCAGATATTGGGAAACAATATCTATCAGTTATTTCTCTTCAAGGACCTCCTGACAAAGATGATAGATTTTGGACAAGTCAACATGGGTCCACCACCAGTGCAAGTGGCGTATATTTCCACCAATGATCCAAAAGAATAAAGGGAGTGGAAAATAGTTGTTAACAAAAAGGAGCATAATTTTGATACTGGATGACTTAGAAAATAATCAACCGAGCTCATGGAATACTCCAAACATGGTTGAAGCAACCAATAATTCCTAAAATGGATCCTAATGAGATACCACTTTCATCTTTAGCTCCACAATCCTCTAAGGGACATATTCTTGGAAAGATATCTAATCAGAAAGACAGAAAGAAAGTATAGGGATAGGAAGTTTTACCAAACCCAAAGTTGGATTTGACACTGTCATATTTCATGTTCTCTAATCTAAAGAAATAGGCACTACCCCACCAAACGGCATAATGGTCACCACCCCACCAAATGACACAATGGAAAATGCCAACTAACTGGTACAACCAAAGGAAGATAATGTAGAAAAGTCACCATCAGAAGAGGAGATAATTTTTGGCTCTGTCAATATCATCTATTGGATGGATCCCTTCTCCAACGAAGAATATGGTTGTCAACCAGAATTCCCTACACCCAATTGGGGGATTGGAGGAATAAACCATAAAAGATAGGGATATCAAGGGAGATGCGGCCAATTCATAAATCATGCTTATGGACAAACCCCCGCCAAAAATGATAGTGTTACTGAAACCCGCAGAAGGACCCTCTAGAGCTTTCAATAGGGATAGGAAAATTCTCTTTCCCCCATTGGAAGCCACCCATTCCAATCCTTCTGAAATATATTTCAGAGAAATAATAGATGAATAATTACCCTCGGCAGGTGAGCACACCTGTGCAGCCCAATACAAAAAGGAAGAAGGCTCCTTCATCTCTAATCCCAATGGCCAACCCATCATCATCAAATGCTCAATCCCCTAAAGCACATGTGAAAGTGAATCCTCAAGATGGGAAGTACAAAAAATTAGATTAGAAATATGAAATTTTGAAGTAGCTATATTCATTACTAGATATAAGGTCAATCATGGATGCCATGAGTATATCAGCATATCTCAGAGAAGCTCTTATAGAATCTTTGTTGTGTCCCCAGGAGTTTGAAGTTGATATAGCAGTTGCTTAATTCTACTGAATAGAGACCAATCCTACAGAATTCCATGTAGTTATATCCTTCCTAGATCAATATGAAAATACCATCATTCAAGTACACATCAAACCCTTATATGTTTTTGTCACAATAAATTACATTTCCCAAACATTCTTCATCAACAATGTCTTTGGAGTTAATCTCATCTCACTGTGGGAGCTTCATCAACTGTGCTGTAATGAGGGTGATCTGACACCCTGCACCACAACCCTATTGGGATATGACAAAAGAGAGTATAATCTATTTGGAAAAATAAATCTTGAAACCAAATTTAGTGACCTTGTATCTCACCCATAATTTCTAGTGGTTTGAAATAATATAGACTTCAAAGTCCTGCTAGGAAGGCCCTAATTGCATAAACACACAGCAATACCCTCCTCATTCCATCATTTCCTAAAATATAGAATGAATTTATAGAGTGGAATTGTACATGATGATGAGTCCCCATTTGATTCATGCGAGTCACGCTATATTGATATAGGGTTCAATTAATGAAAGGGGAAACAACCCTTAGCTGAAGGAATTGATTGGGTCCCCATCCCCAATGGTTCGGAAATGGTTCCCACTGATCCCCTAAAATAGATCAGGGAATAATACATAAATCCCATTAATCATATTGAAATAAAAATTCTAGATTCAGATGCCCATTCAGTAGTCCTTATAATTTCAGTTACGGATCCTTATCCTGATAATGCCAAAAGGTTCATTGACTCCCAAGATAATAGGGAAGGTTAAGATAAAACTGCATCTGAACTATCATCAAAACCCCAGAAAATCCTTGCCTCACCCACTAAGGTAGTAGGAAATGTTTCTTCACTCAAAGAATATTAGGTAACTATTTTACCCCTCACAACATCTTCTCTAGAGAAGCCCCTACCAATGACTAAGGCAAAATAGATGGTTTCACCCCCCAGACACCAAAATTGCAACTCCTCTGACAACTATGGAGAAATCGTTTCAAGGATTGTTTCACTATCATAAGATAAAGATGAAAATTATTAGGATGTAGATGAGTAAGGACAAGACCTAAAGTATTACCCTCCTACATTTGAGGAAGGAATATCTGTAACACCCCGAGATTTTATGAAAAATATTCTTTTAATTTCATTGATGTCTTTTGTTGTAAGCTCCAACAAGATTACCTTGCGCTTAACGCAACACCCTATGAGCTTTCAGTATACACAACACTATTCTTGGATCATGTTATATACAATTTTGATAGTAGTTATTCTACGAAACATTGGGTGTGTATATATATATTCAATGTATAAATGAAATATGGTTGGATTCTGTTATAAGAAACGACGGAGGAGTCTTGCACAACACGCAACCCTGACTTGTCTTGCATTACACGCAATCGCGACCTTCCTCGATAGCGTGTGTTGTACGCAATACCAGGTTTCACTAAACAACGATATATGGTTATAATATTATTATTAACTAGCCGTTATGAGTAGTATAAACTAAATTTTGAATTTTATAACATTATTATTCATCTTACACATTTTCTAGAACATAGTATGAGAACAAAATCAATTTTTCGAGTAAAATAAGTATTTTTCAAAAAAATGTAGTTTTGCCGCCTTTTGATGGTGCACCCACATTAAATCTTGTTTTTGAAATGTCTATAAGTTCAATTTGACAAAATAAAATTCTTCTTTGGAATCAGGATATAAAAAATTACTTTGGATAAATTTTTCATATTATTCTGATGACTTTCATATTTTAATAAATAGTAAAAACACGCTATATTTTAATTAAAAACAACTTTTTTCATCGCAATAATTAATATGGTTAGATTATTTTTTTAATTGGGTTTAAATTGTAATTATAATATATTTTTACCATTTAATCCAATGTTGTTCATTGGAATTAATTTCACTTTGAAATTGGATATAAACAAGTATCAATCTTGTCATTGTTTTTGTTTCTTAAAAACACGCTATTTCTTTTGATAACGGGAATTAAATTTAAAATTAATTAATGCCACTTATATGTTATGAATTTTTAAAAATAGACATAAATTTTGAATTCAGAATATCAAATAATTATTAGGCTGAATTTTTGGTATTTTTCTGAAAAACTTCAATTTTCGATGAATAGTGAAACCACTTATTGGTAGTTAAAAAACTGACTTTTTTTAATTTAAATTAAATTTTACCACTTCTGTGAATTTAATTTCAAAAATCCGAGAGACATGGTTAATATCAAGTACTAAAATTTGGTTCAATGAGATGAAAATAATTTTTGGCGAATAGTAACTTTTTACTTTTATTTACCACGGTTAAAAGTAAATAGGATAATTAAGGGTAAAAATGATATTATTATTACCCTAACACATGTCCTAATTCTATTGGATAAGTTTAATTCGACCAAAAACAACCTTATTAATAAAATATGACCATTTAGTCCCACTTGGATTAGATTAGGACATTTAATATTAATTTATTTAAGAAGGGTTAAAATAGTTAAAATCAAAGTTTAATAAGTAAATAATTTTTAATATAGAGTTATACATAAGATAAATTAGACTATAAATATTAATTAGAAAGATAAAACTATTTCCTACATAATGGTTTTTTATTTATAATTTTTAGACATTAAATAATTTAATTTATTTATGACACAAAGATGATGCAGTAAATATCTTATTAATGAAATATTGACATAATTGATGTTATAAATACCCAAATAAATGTAATTTGAGACTTTTTATGAATTTCACTAATTTTATAGGTTAATATGACATGTTATATTTGATTTAACTAACTTTTTTTCGAACTAATCATTCTGTTATGATTTTCACAAAAATCAATTCCCAAATAGTGTCAAAATTGACATAAAATAGTTTTTAAAACAAATATTATATTATTAATTGTTATTTTATTCGTAAAAATCTAAGGTTCGGCCAAATGACTTAGATAAGGTTATATATATTAATAAAAAACAACTTGGAGGTTCTTTTGTCTTGTTATACTAAGTTTATTAAATTTATAGTGTAAGAAAACAAGAAGACCCAGTAAAAGTAAAATTATTTAACTTAAGGTTAAATCTAAATGATAAGGTTAAAATAGATACTTAAACTTGTCTAAATTATATTATATGAGGGGATTTAGACCCATCCCCACATTAGCTTCGAAATAAATCAATTTTGATCTATTAAAAACCGAATATGACTTTATAATAAAATAATATTTTTAGTTTTCCAAAGGTGCCCCTCTCCTCCCTTATAAAAGGGCACCTCCTCCCTCTCTTCCTCACACCACTTTGAACCTTCAAGCTCGGCCAAACCCTGCCAAATTCTCTTATCCACTTCCATAGAAAAATCGTAGAGGTTCTGGTCTTCTTCAAAGACCAATTTTAGTTCCCTAAGAGGAGGTTTCAAAGAGGCCCTTCAAAGAAGAGGTAATGTCCGTTACCGATTCTTTCAACTTTATTTCTTCTTCCACTTCTTCTTATTTACTTGTTTAATTATGAAGTAATAACATCAGTATAACTCATATACTGATATGTTATTATAAGTATGAAATAACCCTATTTCACCATCTATCCATCCTACGGAAAACGAAATCACCACGCATGCGTACGTACGGAATACCGTCTCCACGCCGTGGTGAAATCTATTTTTCCACCAACACCTTACATGGATGGGTATAATGGTGTAAAAAATAACTATATATGGTTATTATAACATCATACTGATTATGATATATTATACCATCCACTCCAATTCTATTCAATAATTATGGGAACGATATCATCGCTCGTGCGTACGTACGGACTACCGTCTCCACGATACGATGAGATTCATTCTCCATGTTAACCATACATGAATGATCATAAAGTTTATATAATGAATAATAATGAAATATATGAAATAATAATGCTACTGTATTTATGTATATATATATGTATTTCATATATTTAGTTTCATTCAATTCAATAAGGAAACGAAAACAGTGTTCATGCGTACGTACGGCCTACCGTCTCCATGAACGGTGTACTTCATTCCTTTTATCGATATATAATATATATATATATGTATATGATGAATATATATTATATATAAATTATGTTTTACATTTTTTAATTATGTAAATCGGGATATAAGTAATAATATCAAGAATGACAAGTCGAAACACATACGATAAATGAAATTATTTTACCCAAAACGCTGCTTTAACATGGAATTTACAAAAGAATGGGTAATATAAAGTCATAATTGAAACATATATGATATCACAATAATGAATATGATTCTATAATAAGTTAATGACATTATTTAAATCATTATAAAGGAGGTTAGGATATGTACGAAGCATATCGGACCTAAGGTAAGGGATAATTGTGCAAATCTCATTTTTATCCGAGATTGCTTATTCGTAAGTATTACTGGGGTTATTGCTATCATACATGTCCATGTTTTATAAAATTGTATTAATGTATTTTTAAAGTCCTTTTTACCCATTTTCCTTTTACCCCATGGTATGGAAGGAATCTTTCTTTTATTTACCCTACAAGGTACTTTTTGACTTTTTCGACAAAAGTACAAGAAGAATCTTTTTTTAAAGTATATGGCATGAAAGGATTTTTATGATTTTATAAATACTTATTTTAATGAAGTTTCCTAAAAAATATTTCATGACTATTTTCAACAAAATCCTTTTCTTTTAAAATTTCATGACGTTCTGTGAAAAGAAATTCATTTTTAAGAAGAAAGGATATTTTCCTCAAGAATTCATTTCAAGTATTTTATCTAAATCATTTTACTTCTAACATGACATTATTTCATATGTGTATGTTTCAAGTATAATTTCTCTATGATTTACATGGTTTCAATTTTCTTATGATGAAATATACATTTCTTTTATATGTATTATGTGATGATGGGATGATATTTATGAAACCCATTTTATTCGTTGAGTTATTATGAATGATGTATGTTTATTTTGTGGCACAAGTAAGAATGATTTCATTATGAGATGGGTGGGACCTATATCTCCCTCCAATGCATTGGGTAAATATTATATATCTCATGAGATAGACATGGCTGAAATGGTAAGTTAATCCGGTTCAGTGACACAGGACCGGATCGAGGAGTGAACTCGATTTAGAAAGGGACTTTATCCACTAAGATGGTCTTGGCATCAATGCCTTGGATACTATGGAAATCATAACAAGTGCTAAATGGTTGCCACAATTACATGTTTTATTCCCAAGATATTTTATCAATATTGATGTTCCTTTATGATAAATGCCTTACTTACTTCCAAGATTTATGTCTTTGCTCGAGGTTTTAAGGTTTAGATTTCATGTTCAAGTTTATGCTTTCAAATGTTTATGGATTGTTTTATGTTCTCTGTGTTTGCCCTTACTGAGCATTTGAGCTCACCCTTTTTATGTTTTATTTTCCCCAAAGAATAAATAAAGGTTTTAGGTAAGGAAACAAAAAGGGGAAGATCGTTATGGGATATGTTGAAGATCTTTCAACATGATTAGATGTTTATATTCCAAGTTTCCAAAGACACTAAACTATTACGATCCTTGTGTGTCTGTTTTTGTCATGTATTAAGTATTCCGCAACAGTAATGTAATGTCCATGTACGTCAAGCTTTGAGTCTCTACAATTGGTATCAGAGGAAAGGTATAGTCAACCTTTGGAAACTAGGATGTGAAAGCCTTAGTAAGAACCATAAGGATAATTCTAAGCATAGAACACAATCTTAGTGTTTTAAAAATGGCCATGAAAAACCTATGATAAGACCTTAAGTGTGAAATTTTATTCTTGATTATGTGTTTTTCCTATTAATATTAGTGTTTCTCACACTATTCTTCTTGGTTTTAGTCAATGACTGGAACCCAAAGTAACCGTGTTAATGCGGAATGCGATGGGCAATGCAATGATTGTCCCCCTAAGAAACCAAACGTTATGGGAGATGGAATGAAAAATCTTGTAGCCATGCTCACACAACTTTCTCAAGCTATGAATCATGCAGGACTTCCAAACGAGCAAAGGAAGGAGCAACATTCTGTTGAATCCTTCATGAGGCAGCTTCCACCCTCATTCAGCGGGTCTACTGATCCATTAGTGGATGAACAATGGATCAGTACCACTGAAAATATATTTTCAGTTCTTCAATGTTCTAAACATGATAAATTCATCTTAGCAGTGTATCATTTGGAAGGATATACTGATCAATGGTGGAATATTATCAAGAATACGAGGCAAATAGATGAAATTTAGTCCATGGAATGGGACGATTTCAAGAACTTATTTATCAATAAGTACTTCCCTCGTATTCTTTGATCAAAGACGGGGAAGGAGTTTCTTGAACTGAAGCAAAAGGATGATGAATCTGTTGGTACCTATGAAGCAAATTTTACAAGACTTTTAAAGTACGCTTCTGGTATTATTATCTAACCTGAGAGTAAGATCTATCGATTCTTTAGTGGCTTAAAACCAAGTCTTTGAAGGGCATTAGCCATAAGGGACTTCAATAGGTACGAGGAAATCATTTGATGTGCTCTCAAGGTTGAGATGGATATTGGAGTAACCCATCAGTCATATGGGTTTGATAAGAAGAGGAAAATGGAATTCAAAGGAAAATCTAAAGAGAACACTGAAAATAAGATGATTTTTCCCTTATGCTCAAAGTGTGGAAAGAAACATGGAGGGAGTTGTCTTAAAGGGACAAGTAAATGTTTCAAATGTGGAAATGAAGGTTATCGGGCATTTGAATGCCGTAATGATGGGAAAAAGATGTCTAGTGATGCGAACAAAGAAAAGGCTACACAGAGTACACCTCCTACACTTCAATGCTACAAGTTCAAGGAAATGGGGAATTATGCCAATCAATGCCCTAATCCAAGGGTTGTTGATGATGATCGACGTCAACAAACTCTTAAGGCTAAAGACAAAGGAAAGTCACATGAAATTTCTATCAGCGATGTGGAGTATGATAACGAAGTGGTCAAAGGTACACTTACCATCCACTCTAAAGTAGCAAATTTTTTATTTGATTCTGGATCCACCCACTCTTTTATTTCTAAAGAATTTTCTAAGGGTATCACCATATTACCTCAACAATTAGATGTTGAGTTAGCTGTGACAACCCCTAATGGCACAACAATCACATCAAAAGTTTATAATTCTTCTCCGATTAAATTTTGTGGGAAAGTGCTTCCTGCAAATCTTGTGATCCTTCCTATAGTGGAATTTGATGTGATTCTTGGAATGGATTGGATTTCTTTATATGGAACTCATATCAATTTCCAAAGAAGGGAAGTCACATTTCATATTCCAGATCAATCTATGATCGTCTATCGTTGCAAGTATGAACACAACCTTCCAGTGGAAATTTCTTCCATCGTATGGGTCTTGATTCCACTAAATGAAGGTTATTTATCTCAAATGGTTGGTGAGAAACTCATGATTAAGAATATTCCCATTGTACGGGAGTTTGACGATGTCTTTCCAGAGGAATTACCGGGTCTTCCACCAAATCGTGAAGTTGAGTTTTCAACAGAACTCGTACCAGGTGCTTTACCTATTTCAAAGACACCTTATAGAATGGCCCCAATTGAGTTACAGGAATTGAAGAAGAAACTCCAAGAGAATGTTGATAAGGGATTCATACACCCTAGTGTGTCACCTTGGGGAGCACTTGTTCTGTTTGTTAAGAAGAAAGATGGATCAATGAGACTTTGCATTGATTATCGAAAACTTAATAAGATCACGATCAAGAACAAAAATCCTCTCCCGCGCATTGATGACTTATTTGACCAACTACGTGGAGCTCAATACTTTTCCAAGATTGATCTTCGTTCAAGGTATCATCAATTAAGGGTAAAAAGGGAGGATATACCAAAGACGGATTTCCGTACAAGGTATGGACACTATGAATTTATAGTGATGTCATTTGGTCTTACTAATGCCCCTCCTATCTTCATGGATCTGATTAATAGAGTCTTTAGAGACTATCTTGATCAGTTTGTGGTAGTCTTTATAGATGATATTATTTTATATTCAAAGAGAAAGGAAGAACATGAAGATAACTTGAGAATTATATTGAAGACCCTGAGAAAGGAGAAGTTTTATGCCAAATTTACCAAGTGTGAATTTTGGCTTCAAAAAGTTGCATTTTTGGGTCACATAATCTCAAAAGAGGATATATCTGTGGATCCAGCAAAAACAAAGGTTATCGAAAGATGGTCGAGACCAACAACAGTAACCGAGATCCAAAGTTTTCTTGGTTTGGATGGTTATTATCGACGTTTTGTGAAAGATTTTTCACGATTATCTAATCCACTCAATAGGATGACTCGAAAAGGAGTTAAGTTCGTATAGACGGAGGAATGTGAAGATAATTTCAAGGAGTTAAAAAGAAGGTTATCCAGTGCACCTGTTCTCACACTGCCTTGTAGTGGAGAAAGTTTTGTGATCTATAGTGATGCATCCAAGAAGGGGCTGGGGTGTGTTCTTATGCAAAATGATATGGTGATAGCTTATGCCTCATGAAAGTTGAAAATCCATGAGCAAAATTACCCAACTCGTGATTTGGAGTTAGCTGCAGTAATATTTGCATTAAATATTTGGAGGCATTATCTTTATGGAGAAAGGTTTGATATTTATACTGATCATAAAAGTTTAAAGTATATTTTCCCACAAAAGGAGATGAATATGCACCAAAGAAGATGGTTGGAGCTGATTAAGGATTACGACTGCTCAATTCATTACCACCCTAGGAAAGCAAACAAGGTGGCAGATGCATTAAGTCGACAAGACCATGCCAGTTTATCCATGATGAGGATCACAAAAGATCCAATATTTATGGATTTACAAAGGATGGATCTTGGAATTATAATGGAAGGGGAAAATCGCATCTTTCTCAAATGAATGTTCAACCATCTATACATGTAAAGATTAAAGAGGCACAGAAAGAAGATGTAGAGTTACAAAAGAAGGTGAGAAATGTTCCTGAATTCAACCTCGATTGTGATGGGATAATAAAGTTCAGGAATTGGGTTTGTGTTCCTCCCATCCCTGAATTAAAGAAGGAGCTGCTGGATGAGGCTCATAGTTCTTCATTCTCTATTCATCTGGGAAGCACGAAGATGTATAGGGACCTGAAAGAGTACTTCTGGTGGGATGGCATGAAAAGAGATGTTGTTGAATATGTCTCTCGATGCATGGTTTTTCAGCAAGTTAAAGCTGAGAGACAGAAGTCTAAGGGGATGTTACAACCATTACCCATACCAGAATGGAAATGGGAAAACATCACTATGGACTTTGTCACTGGACTTCCTAAAACATGCAAAGGAAATAATGCTATCTGGGTCATAGTTGACCCTCTTACAAAGTCGGCACACTTCATCGCTATTAGAGAATATTTCTCTCTGGATCATCTTTCCAGGATATATGTAAAGGAAGTGATAAGATTGCATGGAGTACCACTTTCTATTATATCTGATCGGGATCCAAGATTTACCTCGAAGTTCTGGAGAAGTCTTCAATATACTCTGGATACAGAGTTGAGTTTCATCACTGCTTATCATCCTCAGACAGATGGTCAGTCTGAGAGGACAATTCAAACTCTAGAAGATATGTTGAGAGCTTGCTCTATGGATTTCAAAGGTGGTTGGGATCAACACCAACCTTTGGTACAATTTTCTTATAATAATAGCTTTCATTCTAGTATTCAGATGGCTCCTTATGAATCCCTCTATGGAAAGAAATGCAGAACTCCAACTTGTTGGGATGAAGTTGGGGAAAGAAAGCTATTAGGACCTGACATTGTTGATGAAATGGAAGAAAAGGTCAGATATATTCAACAACCCATAAGAGCAGCTCAGAGTCGACAGAAAAGTTATGCTGACAACTGAAGAAAATACCTAGAGTTTGAAGTGGGTGATAAAGTGTTCTTATGAATATCTCCTTGGAATAGAGTAATGAGATTTGGAAAGAAGGGAAAGTTGAGCCCTAGGTATATCGGTCCTTTCGAAATATCGGATCATGTTGGGAAGGTAGCTTACCGATTGGCGCTTCCACAGAATCTATCCCAAGTTCACGATGTGTTCCATGTATCTCTCCTAAGAAAGTACATAATTGATCCTTCACATGTACTCAGCTCAGAAGTTGTACTGTTGGAACAAGATCTTTCTTATGAAGAACAGCCGATAGAGATTCTCGATCGTATAGAAAAAGTTCTATGGAACAAGACCACTCGCTTGGTGAAAGTTTTATGGAGGAACCACCAATTAGAAGCAGCTACATGGGAGCTTGAGGATATGATGAGGGAGAGGTCTCCTCATCTGTTTGTTACAAAGTGACGAATTTCGAGGGAAAAATTCATTTTAAGGGGGGTAGAATGTAACACCCTGAGATTTTATGAAAAATATTCTTTTAATTTTATTGATGTCTTGTGTTTTAAGCTACAACAAGATTACCTTGCGCTATACGCAACACCCTAGGAGCTTGCAGTATGCACAACACTATTCTTGGATCATGTTACACACAATTTTGATAGTAGTTATTCTATGAAACATTGAGTGTATATATATATATATTCAATGTATAAATGAAATATGGTTGGATTCTGTTATACAAAATGACGGATGAGTCCTTCACAACACGCAACCCTGACTTGGATTGCATTACACGCAATCGCGACCTTCCTCGATAGCGTGTGTTGTATGCAATACCAGGTTTCACTAAACAACTATATATGGTTATAATATTATTATGAACTAGTCATTATGAATATTATCAACTAAATGTTGAATTTTATAACATTATTATTCATCTTACACATTTTCTAGAACATGGTATGAGAACAAAATCAATTTTTCGAGTAAAATAAGTATTTTTCAAAAAAATGTAGTTTTGCCGCCTTTTGATGGCGTACCCACTTTAGATCTTGTTTTTGACATGTCTATAAGTTCAATTTGACAAAATAAAATTCTTCTTTGGAATCAGGATATAAAAATTTACTTTGGATAAATTTTTCATATTATTCTAATGACTTTCATATTTTAATGAATAGTAAAAACACGCTATATTTTAATTAAAAACAACTTTTTTCATCACAATAATTTATATGGTTAGATTATCTTTTTAATTGGGTTTAAAGTTTAATTAGAATATATTTTTACCATTTAATCCAATTTTGGTCATTGGAATTAATTTCACTTTGAAATTGGATATAAACAAGTATCAATCTTTTCATTGTTTTTGTTTCTTAAAAACACGCTATTTCTTTTGATAACAGGAATTAAATTTAAAATTAATTAATTCCAATAATATGTTATGAATTTGGAAAAATAGACATCAATTTTGAATTCGGAATATCAAATAATGCTTAGTCTGAATTTTTGGTATTTTTCTGGAAAACTTCAATTTTTGATGAATAGTGAAACCACTTAGTGGTAGTTAAAAAACTGACTTTTTTTTAATTTAAAATAAATTTTACCACTTATGTGAATTTAATTTCAAAAATTAGAGAGACACAGTTAATATCAAGGACTAAAATGTGGTTCAATGAGATGAAAATATATTTTGGTGAATAGTAACTTTTTACTTTTATTTACCACGGTTAAAAGTAAATAGGATAATTAAGGGTAAAAATGATATTATTATTACCCTAAAACATGTACTAATTCTATTGGATAAGTTTTATTCAACCCAAAACAACCTTAGTAATAACATATGACCATTTAGGCCCACTTTGATTAGAATAGGACATTTAATATTAATTTATTTAAAGAAGGGTTAAAATAGTTAAAATCAAAGTTTAATAAGTAAATCATTTTTAATATAGGGTTATACATAAGGTAAATTAGACTATAAATATTCATTAGAAAGATAAAAAGATTTCCTACATAATTGTATTTTATTTATAATTTTTAAACATTAAATAATCTAATTTACTTATGACCCAAAGATGATGCAGTAATTATCTTATTAGTAAAATATTGACATAATTGATATTATAAATACCAAAATAAATGTAATTTGAGTCTTTTTATGAGTTTCAATAATTTTATAGGTTAATATGACATGTTAGTTTTGATTTAATTAACTTTTTTTCGAACTAATCATTCTGTTATGATCTTCACAAAAATAAATTACCAAATAGTGCAAAATTGACATAAAATAGTTTTTAAAACAAATATTATATTATTAATTGTTATTTTATTCCTAAAAATCTAAGGTTCGGCCAAATAACTTAGATAAGGTTATATATATTAACAATAAACAACTTGGGGTTCGTTTTTCTTGTTATAGTAAGTTTATTAACCTTATAGTGTAAGAAAACAAGAAGACACGGTAAAAGTAAAATTATTTAACTTAAGGTTAAATCTAAATGATAAGGTTAAAATAAAAACCTAAACTTTTCTAAATTATATTGGATGAGAGTATTTCGACCCATACACACATTATCTTCTAAATAAATAAATTTGGAGCTATTAAAAACCGAATATGACTTTATAATAAAATAATATTTTTAGTTTTTTCAAAGGTGCCCCTCTCCTCCCTTATAAAAGGGCACCTCCTCCCTCTCTTCCTCACACCACTTTGAGCCTTCAAGCTCGGACAACCCCTGAAAAATTATCTTCTCCACTTCCATAGAAACATCTTATTGGTCCTGTTCTTCTTCAAAGTCCAATTTTAGTCCCCTAAGAGGAGGTCTCAAAGAGGCGCTTCAAAGAAGAGGTAATGTCTGTTACCGATTCTTTCAACTTTATTTCTTATTCCACTTATTATTCTTTAGTTGTTTCATTATTAAGTAATAACATAAGTATAACTCATATACTGATATGTTATTATACGTATTAAAAACCCTATTTCATCATCTATCCATCCTACGGAAAACGAAATCACCACGCGTGCGTACGTACGGAATACCGTCTCCACACCGTGGTGAAATCTGTTTTTCCACCAACACCTTACTTGGATGGGTATAATGGTGTAAAGAATAACTATATATGGTTATTATAACATCATAATTATTCTGATATATTATACCATCCACTCCAATTCTATTCAATAATTATGGGAACGATATCATCACTCGGGCGTACGTACGGACTACCGTCTCCACGACGCGATGAGATTCATTATCCATGTTAACCATACATGAATGATCATAAAGTTTATATAATGAATAATAATGAAATATATAAAATAATAATTCTACTAGATTTATGTATATATATATTTATGTCATCTATTTAGTTTCATTCAATTCAATAAGGAAACGAAAACAGCGTTCATGCGTACGTACAGTGTACCGTCTCCATGAACGGTGTACTTCATTCCTTTTATCGATATATAAATATATATGTATATGATGAATATATATTATATATAAATCATGTTTTACATTCTGGAATTATGTAAATCAGGATATAAGTAATAATATCAAGAATGACATATCGAAACACATACGATAAATGAAATGATTTTACCCAAAACGCTGCTTTAACATGGAATTTACAAAAGAACTGGTAATATAAAGTCATAAGTGAAACATATATGATATCACAACAATGAATATGATTCTGTAATAAGTCAATGACATTATTTAAATCATTATACAGGAGGTTCGGATATGTACGAAGCATATTGGACCTAAGGTAAGGGATAATTGTGAAAATCTCATTTTTATTTGAGATTTCTTATTCGTAAGTATTTACCGGGGTTAGTGTTGTCATCCATGTCCATGTTTTAAATAAGTGTATTCATGTATGTTTAAATTCCTTCTTACCCATTTGACTTTTACCCCATGGTATGGAAGGAATCTTTCTTTTATTTACCCTACAAGGTACTTTTTGACCTTTCTGACAAAAGTATGAGAAGAATGTTTTTTTTAACGATACGACATGAAAGAATTTTTACGGTTTTATAAAGCCTTATTTTCATGAAGCTTCTTCCAAAAGATTTCATGACTATTTTCAAAAAAATCATTTTATTTTAAAATTCCTTGACGTTTTGTGAAAATAAATTGATTTTGAAGAAGAAAGGATATTTTCCTCAAGAATTCATTTCATGTGTTTTATCAAAATCACTTTACATCTAAGATGAAATTATTTCATATGTGTATGTTTCAAGTATAATGTATCTATGATTTACATGGTTTCACTTTTCTTATGATGAAATATCCATTTATTTTATATGGATTATGTGATGATGGGATGATGTTTATGAAACCCATTTTATTCGTTGAGTTATTATGAATGATGTATGTTTATTTTGTGGCACAAGTAAGAATGATTTAATTATGATATGGGTGGGACCTATATCTCCCTCCAATGAATTGGGTAAAGATTATATATCTCATGAGATAGACATGGCTGAAACGGTAAGTTAATCCGGTTTAGTGATACAGGACTGGATTGAGGAGTGAACTCGATTCAGAAAGGGACTTTTTCCACTAAGATGGTCTTGGCAGCAATGCCTTGGCTACTATGGAAATCATAACAAGTGCTGAATGGTTTCCACAATTGCATGTTTTATTCCAATGCTATTCTATCAAGATTGATGTTCATTTACGATAAATGCCTTACTTACTTCCAAGATTTACGTCTTTGCTTGAGGTTTTAAGGTTTAGATTTCATGTTCAAGTTTATGCTTTCAAATGTTTATGGATTGTTTTATGTTCTCTATGTTTGCCCTTACTGAGCATTTGAGCTCACCCTTTTTATGTTTTATCTTCCCCAGGAAATATAGAAAGGTTTTAGGTAAGGAAACAAAAAGGGGAAGATCATTATGGGAGATGTTGAAGATCTTTCAACATGATTAGATGTTTATATTCCGAGTTTCCAAAGACACAAAACTATTACAATCCTTGTGTGTATTTTTTTGTCATGTATTAAGTATTCTGCAAAAGTAATGTAATTTCCATGTACATCAAGCTTCGGGTCTCTACAATATCTACCACCATTAATGAACTCAAGTAAATCAATTTGGGTAAGGAAGAAAACCCGTGACCCACTCTGGTTAGTGCGGACATGACTTCCAAAGAGAAAGAGGTATACACCTTTTTACTATAGTTGAGTCAAGATTTTTTTCCCTATAATTATATAGAAATGTTAGGTCTCAATCCTGAGCTAAAAAATCACCACCTGGTCCTGCTAGAGGACCATCGTGGTTACAAGCAATCTAGAAGAAGGATGCAACCGACACATGATGCCAAAATAGAGGCTGAATTTGAAAAGATCATTTGAGATAACTTCATCAGGGAGGCCCAATATCTCATCTGGATAGAAAAAAAAAATTCCCCGTCAAGAAGAAAAATGAGCAAATTAGGGTTTTCAATGATTTTAGGGACCTCAACCGGCACTGCCTGAAATATGATTTCCAAGTCCCAATCACAGAATTGATGATTGATGAAACTATTAGATATGAGGCTCTATCCTTAATGGATGGATATTTGGGATATAATAAACCATGGATGTCCCAAGAAGATTAAAAGGACACCACCTTCAAATCACCCTAGGGGTGTTTTGTTACAAGGCGATTCCCTTTGGTTTAAATAATTCTGGTGTTACATGTCTGCCTTCCATGCACTAAATTTTAAAACCCTTCCTGGGAAATTTCATTGAATACTATGTTGATGATATGGTGGTTAAATAATTAAAATGTTCGGACCATCTGACTGATCTTGAAACCGTCTTCAATAAACTACGACGGCATAGTCTAAAAACAAACCCCCTAAAATGCACTTTTTGTGTTACCTTAGGGAAATTCCTCAGCTTCTCCGTACGCCACCAAGGCATCGAAGTCAACCCTGAGAAGAAAAATGATATTCTTGGAATGTAAAAACATCACAAACACAATGAGTAGAGAGTATTCCAAGCACATCTGGTTTACATTCGGTGTTTCATAGCCAACCTAGTAGGCAAATGTTTTCCCTTCACCAGGTTGATGAAAAAAGGGGTAGAATATCAATTGATTGAAGATTGTATAGAAGCGTTCAATTATCTCATGAAATATAACTTAGGTCCACTTGTACAAATTCCACCTATCAAAGGAAGACCACTCATTCTGTATGTAATTACCTTGGAGCAATCCCTATGCACCTTCCCCACATGAAATAAAAATGTAGGCAGTGAGAATAGTCTCTATTATCTCAGTCGATCAATGATGGATGATGAGACATATTATTAAAATATCGAGAAGAGATTCCTTTCATTAAATTTTGTGATCCATAAGATGAGACATTACTTATAGGACCATGAAGTCCATTTGGTCTCACATAGAAACCCAACCAAGTATATTCTCAGTTTCCTAATGTTGAACAGACACTGGTCACGGTGGGTAGTCATTATGCAGCAGTTCGATATACAGTACATACCATAGAAATCCATCAAACTACAGGAATTAATAGATTTCTTGGAAGAAAATCCATCAATAGAGGTGACCCCATTAGATGTTGACCAACCAGAAGAATAAGTTCTCTCTATTCAAGAAAACTCCTAGATGTGGGAAATGCATTTCAACGGAACATCCATAATATTGATAGGAAATGGAATGGAAGATACCAAATTCGAAAAAGTGGGTTTGGGAGTCATACTCATATCCCAAAAAAGAAGTGTTTTCCTATTCCTCCCTACTATTAGAAGGATGCATGAACATTGAAGCAGAGTACCATGTCATCATCAAATTCCTGGAACTAAAACTCCAATTGAAATCTGAACACATGAAGACTAAATTTGATTCATTACTAGTCATCAAGAAAGTCAATGGTGACTATTCTATCAAGAATGTGGAGATGATCCCTTTTATGAACCATGTTCGTGAATTGATGGAAAAATCTCATTAGAGGCTACATTGGATTATGTCCCCCAGTCACAAAATGTGCAAGTTGATGAATTGGAAAATAGAGCCACAACTTTGGCTGACCCGAATCGGAAAAAAACAGTCATCAGTATTTCCCACCGACAGTTGGTCTTACCATTCATTCAGGACAATAAGGAAGAAATTACAGATGTTAGTCCCATATCTAAGATATATTTCCTACCACTAGATGGATGGATCCCATTATAGACTATCTTCAAAAGAGATAACTACCGTCAGATAGGACTGTAAGGGAACAGATCTGAATAAGAGAGACCAATTTTATATTGTACAATGGAACAAACCAAAAAAAGGTTATTTATAAGTGATGCATTGATGGATCTCTTCTCATGTGCATTGATCTAGAAGAGACTACTACTTTCATGAAATAAGTGCATGTAAGAACTTTTGGGGAACACTAATCAGCATCCAAACCCCTTCATCAAATTCCACAGTTTGGGTACTATTGGCCCGCCATACTGCAGAATTGTTCCAATTTCACTAAAAAGTGTCATCCTTGCCAAGTCTCGAACAACTTCATCCATCAACCCCTATAGTTTAATCACACGACTAAGTACTGACCATTCTCTATATGGGGAATAGATGTCATGGGACTATATCCTCCCGCAATGGCTAGACCATTCTAGTTTATTCCCATAGCAACTGACTTCTTTTCTAAATGGGTAGAAGATGCACCCCTAAAAGAAGTCAGAGGAAAAAGCATTGTCATCTTTTTTACATTCTGTATCATCGCCATGTTTGGTGTCCCTCACACAATACTAACAGACAGCAACACCAATTTATACTCTATTGAATTGTAAAAACACTACCAAGAGTATGATATCAAATCCAATCATTCATCCCACTACTATGTAGTACCCAATGGAAAAATAGAGTCATTCAATAAGACCTTATTCAGAAAACTAAAAAATATGGTAGGCAAGGATAAGAAATCATGGCCAGACAATCTCCTCCATGCTATTTGGGTTTATCGAACCACAACTCACACTGCCACTCAAGAGACCCTGTACTCATTATTATACGAGACAAAGGTGGTTCTACCCATTGAAATTCAACTTCCATCACTCCGAGTCATTGTCTGTGATCAACTATCTACAAATGAGTAATCCCAAAAAATGGTTTGATGAGCTAGAGCGGTTGGATGAGAAAATATTGCACACTTTGCACCATTTGTAAGTCTACCAAAATTGGATTATACAAGCCTTCAATAAGAAGGCAACCTCCGATATTTCCTCAAAGGAGAAATGGTGTTGGTTCTTTGAAACCTAATGATACTCAGGAAAAAGCCTCAAAAGATTGATCCAAAATGGAAAGGATCATATGTTATACACAAATTTTACTCCAATAGAGCGTATTCCCTAATTTCAATGGATAGACAACTTATCGTAACTCCCACAAATGAGAGGTTACTAAATAAGTACTTTGTGTAATCATGATCCAATTTTTCATATCTACATGATGTTAAACTACATATCCCCATCAAAGCCTTTTCCACGCGATGTCAAACTACATGTAAGATGTCTTGATCGCATGAAAATAAAAGGTATGCTGAAGTTTTATATGTTGTACGATGTTAAATGGATCAGTATCTTTGTCGATGATGCATGATGTTAAATTGCTCAGTATCTTTGTCCATACAGCATGACATCAAACTGCTCAACATCTTTTTCCTAATCATAAGACGTTAAACTTCATGGTCATCAATGTGTCCGGAACAATGGGTTATTACCCAAGAATCATATCTGTGCAAGGGAATGATAAAAAAATAAAATTCCCCCCTCCTTATGTGTGGACCAAGCCTATACAGGGATGTCCCTTTACAGAACTACATTCGACTTGATTCTTATTCATCAATGGGATACGTACAGACACCATGACCATAAGTCTTGGTCCATCTATCACATGACATGGAATTCTCCTATTATATCCTAGGTAACCACTATACTACAAGGGAACTCTTCATCACTCCTTGTTTCTCATATCGAGTATAACTCATGTGAGCTTAGGAATAGTGGTCAGGATTTCCCCAGCATAGACAAACCATAAAGGAGTATAATAATCCCATCATCTTGAAATCAGGGTATAAAATTCCCTCATCTCCTTGCATATGTCATACTGGAATGGGAAGTCCTTAGAACAATGTATGGATTGATTCATGTTTTGATAGGATCTGTAGTGACACATGGATCCTACATCCTAGTCCATCCACCAATCAAAATCAATAATTTCCCTCTCCATGCGTATAGTTTAGAATTATTTATGGAAATTCAAAGTCCTAACCACATGACATTAAATTACATGGCCCTAAAAATATTCTCACCTGAGGGGACATTGCCTTCAGCATCGATCACCTACCATGTCACTCTACAGAACTACATAAAACATGATTCTTACACTTGCGAGAAACATAGTGACACTAGGATCATACATCTTGGTCAGGCCTCCATAAAAAATGATGACCCCCTTTCCCATGCACAAGTCAAAATAATATGTGGAACATATTGTTTTAGAACTACATATGGATTGATTCCCATTCGCCGATGGGATGCGTAGTTAAACTAGGATCCTTCATCCTGGTCCAGCAGCCACTTGGTAACAAAAATGCCTCTATTATACTCTCAAATTCCTCTGAATTATAGTAGGATACCCTAGATATTTATTGTTTCTCACAATGATCATAGCTCACATGATCTTTGGAATGGTGGTGAAGGTTTCCCCTAGATGAAAAAAGGATACATGTACGCTACATAACCACATAAAAAATGGTTAAAAATTCTCTCGCCTCCTAGTGTATGAGCCAAAACTATATAGAGAGGAATATCTAGAACTATGTGTGGCTTGATTCTTGTTCTCATCGGATATATAGTGATGTCAGGGTTCTTCACCCTGGTCCAACCACTGCCTAAAAAATGACCTTTTCCCTGCGTATGGATCATACATATGTAGGGAATTTCCTTAATGAATTATGCACAACTTGATTCTTTCTCTCACAGAATATGTATTGAAACATGGATCCTTTATCTCGATCCATCCACCATTCAAAGGAATAAAAAAATCCCCCCAATCTCCTACATGTGAAATACAAATAGATGCTGGGGATTTAAAATATGGACTCTTACATACCAATAGTATCAAAAGACCATGATTCCCCTTACATATGAATCAGATCTATATAGAGAATATCTTAACTCAAAACTAATCATGATGTGGATATTTTTCACATACCCAGACATCCCCTTTTCATCCATCAAACTCCATGACCTGAGAAATTTCATATCACCATAATCACCCATAGCTATCGGAAATGGATGGATAGTGTCTTGAAGACACCATTGTTTAACTATGAATATTATGCCCCAACAGATATACATACGTTTCCTAGAAAAATAGTCTTCCAAAAAAAGAAAAATTCATCTACAAAAGTGGGTTTTCCAACTTCTGTACACTCATTGTCTCCTAAGCCTCGTATCATCCCTCTAAACTCAAGGATTCCCGGAATAATGGTTTACTCCTTCCCTCACTCATGTCTAGGGTATACCAGGTGTAACACCCCGAGATTTTATGAAAAATATTCTTTTAATTTTATTGATGTCTTGTGTTGTAAGCCACAACAAGATTACCTTGCGCTATACGCAACACCCTATGAGCTTGCAGTGTACACAATACTATTCTTGGATCATGTTACACACAATTTTGATAGTAGTTATTCTACGAAACATTGAGTGTATATATATATATATTCAACGTATAAATGAAATATGGTTGGATTCTGTTATACGAAATGACGGAGGAGTCCTGCACAACATGCAACCCTGACTTGGCTTGCATTACATGCAATCACGACCTTCCTCGATAGCGTGTGTTGTACGCAATACCAGGTTTCACTAAACAACGATATATGGTTATAATATTATTATGAACTAGCCGTTATGAATAGTATCAACTACATTTTGAATTTTATAACATTATAATTCATCTTACACATTTTCTAGAACATGGTATGAGAACAAAATCAATTTTTTGAGTAAAATAAGTATTTTTCAAAAAAATGTAGTTTTGTCGCCTTTTGATGGCGCACCCACTTTAAATCTTGTTTTTGACATGTCTATAAGTTCAATTTGACAAAATGAAATTCTTCTTTGGAATCAGGATATAAAAATTTACTTTGGATAAATTTTTCATATTATTCTGATGACTTTCATATTTTAATGAATAGTAAAAACCCGCTATATTTTAATTAAAAACAACTTTTTTCATCGCAATAATTTATATGGTTATATTATCTTTTTAATTGGGTTTAAAGTGTAATTAGAATATATTTTTACCATTTAATCCAATATTGGTCATTAGAATTAATTTCACTTTGAAATTGGATATAAACAAGTATCAATCTTTTGATTGTTTTTGTTTCTTAAAAACACGTTATTTGTTTTGATAACAGGAATTAAATTTAAAATTAATTAATGCCACTTATATGTTATGAATTTGGAAAAATAGACATCAATTTTGAATTTGGAATATAAAATAATGCTTAGGCTGAATTTTTGGTATTTTTTTGAAAAACTTCAATTTTCGATGAATAGTGAAACCACTTAGTGGTAGTTAAAAAACTTACTTTTTTAATTTAAATTAAATTTTACCACTTTTGTGAATTGAATTTCAAAAATCCAAGACACACGGTTAATATCAATGACTAAAATTTGTTTCAATGAGATGAAAATAATTTTTGGTGAATAGTAACTTTTTACTTTTTTTACCACGGTTAAAAGTAAATAGGGTAATTAAGGGTAAAAATGATATTATTATTACCCTAACGCATGTCCTAATTCTATTGGATAGGTGTAATTCGACCAAAAACAACCTGAGGAATAAAATATGACCATTTAGGCCCACTTGGATTAGATTAGGACATTTAATATTAATTTATTTAAAGAAAGGTTAAAATAGTTAAAATCAAAGTTTAATAAGTAAATCATTTTTAACATACGGTTATACATAAGATAAATTTGACAATAAATATTGATTAGAAAGCTAAAAATACTTCCTACATAATGGTATTTATAATTTAATTTATTTATGACACAAAGATGATGCATTAATTATCTTATTAATGAAATATTGACATAATTGATGTTATAAATACCCAAATAAATGTAATTTTAGACTTTTTATAAATTTCACTAATTTTATAGGTTAATATGACATGTTAGTTTTGATTTAATTAACTTTTTTCTAACTAATCATTCTGTTATGATTTTCACAAAAACCAATTACCAAAGAGTGTCAAAATTGACATAAAATAGTTTTTAAAAAAAATATTATATTTTTAATTGTTATTTTATTCCTAAAAATATAAGGTTTGGACAAATGACTTAGATTAGGTTATATATATTAAGAATAAACAACTTTGGGTTCGTTTGTCTTGTTATAGTAAGTTTATTAACCTTATAGTGTAAGAAAACTAGAAGACACGGTAAAAGTAAAATTATTTAACTTAAAGTGAAATCTATATGATAAGGTTAAAATAGAAACCTAAACTTGTCTAAATTCTACTAGATGAGAGGATTTCGACCCATACCCACATTAGCTTTTAAATAAATCAATTTTGAGCTATTAAAAACCGAATATGACTTTATAATAAAATAATATTTTTAGTTTTTCCAAAGGTGCCCCTCTCCTCCCTTATAAAAGGGCACCTCCTCCCTCTCTTCCTCACACCACTTTGAGCCTTCAAGCTCGGACAAATCCTGCCAAATTCTCTTCTCCACTTCCATAGAAACATCCTAGAGGTTTTGGTCTTCTTCAAATACCAATTTTAGTGCCCTAAGAGGAGGTCTCAAAGAGGGGCTTCAAAGAAGAGGTAATGTCCGTTACCGATTCTTTCAACACTATTTCTTCTTCCACTTCTTCTTCTTTAGTTGTTTCATTATGAATTAATAACATCATTATAAACCATATACAGATATGTTATTATAAGTATGAAACAACCCTATTTCACCATTTATCCATCCTACGGAAAACAAAATCACCACGCGTGCGTACGTACGGAATACCGTCTCCACGCTGTGGTGAAATCTATTTTTCCACCAACACCTTAAATGGATGGGTATAATGGTGTAAAGAATAACTATATATGTTTATTATAACATCATACTGATTCGGATATATTATACCATCCACTCCAATTCATTTCAAATAATTATGGGAACGATATCATCGCTCGTGCGTACGTACAGACTACCGTCTCCACAACGCGATGAGATTCATTCTCCATGTTAACCACACATGAATGATCATAAAGTTTATATAATGAATAATAATGAAATATATGAAATAATAATGCTACTGCATTTATTTATATATATATATATATATATGTATGTCATCTATTTAGTTTCATTCAATTCAATAAGGAAACGAAAACAGTGTTCATGCGTACGTACGGCCTACCCTCTCCATGAACGGTGTATTTCATTCCTTTTATCGATCTATAATATATATATATATATGTATATGATAAATATATATTATATATAAATCATTTTTTACATTCTGTAATTATGTAAATCAGGATATAAGTAATAATATCAAGAACAACAAGTCCAAACACGTACGATAAATAAAACGATTTAACCCAAAACGCTGCTTTAACATGGAACTTACAAAAAAATGGGTAATATAAATTCATAAGTGAACCATATATGATATCATAACAATGAATATGATTCTTTAATAAGTCAATGACATTATTTAAATCATTATACAGGAGGTTTGGAAACGTACGAAGCATATCGGACCTAAGGTAAGGGATAATTGTGCAAATCTCATTTTTATCCGAGATTGCTTATTTGTAAGTATTTACTGGGGTTATTGCTATCATCCATGTCCATGTTTTATAAAAGTGTATTCATGTATGTTTAATGTCCTTTTTACCCATTTGACTTTTACCCCATGGTATGGAAGGAATCTTTCTTTTATTTACCCTACAATGTACTTTTTGACTTTTCCGATAAAAGTACGAGAAGAATGTTTTTTTAACATATACGGCATGAAAGGATTTTTACAGTTTTATAAATCCTTATTTTCATGAAGATTCCTCCAAAATATTTCATGAATATTTTCAAAAAAAATCCTTTTCTTTTAAAATTTCATGACGTTTTGTGAAAATAAATTGATTTTGAAGAAGAAAGGATATTTTCCTCAAGAATTCATTTCAAGTGTTTTATTGAAATCATTTTACATCTAAGATGACATTATTTCATATGTTTATGTTTCAAGTATAATGTCTCTATGATTTAAATGGTTTCACTTTTCTTATGATGAAATATCCATTTCTTTTATATGGATTATGTGATGATGGGATGATGTTTATGAAACCCATTTTATTCGTTGAGTTATTATGAATGATGTATGTTTATTTTGTGGCACAAGTAAGAATAATTTCATTATAAGATGGGTGGGACCTATATCTCCCTCCAATGCATTGGGTAAAGATTATATATCTCATGAGATAGACATGGCTGAAATGGTAAGTTAATCTGGTTCAGTGATACAAGACTGGATCGAGGAGTGAACGCGATTCCGAAAGGGACTTTGTCCACTAAGATGGTCTTGGAAGCAATGCCTTAGCTACTATGGAAATCATAACAAGTGTTGAATGGTTTCCACAATTACATGTTTTATTCCCATGCTATTTTACCAAGATTGATGTTCCTTTATGATAAATGACTTACTTACTTCCAAGATTTATGTCTTTGATCGAGGTTTTAAGGTTTAGATTTCATGTTCAAGATTATGATTTCAAATGTTTATGGATTGTTTTATATTCTCTATGTTTTCCCTTACTGAGCATTTGAGATCACCCTTTTTATGATTTATTTTCCCCAGGAAATAAATAAAGGTTTTAGGTAAGGAAATGAAAAGGAGAAGATCGTTATGGGAGATTTTGAAGATCTTTCAACATGATTAGATGTTTATATTCCGAGTTTCCAAAGACACTAAACTATTACAATCCTTGTGTGTCTGTTTTTGTCTTTTATTAAGTATTCTACAAAAATAATTTAATGTCCATGTATGTCAAGCTTTGGGTCTCTACAGTTGGTATCAGAGGAAAGGTTTAGTCAACCTTTGGAAACTAGGATGCGAGAACTTTAGTGAGATCCCTAGAGATATTTCTAAGGTATGTCTAGGGAAGTCCCTAAGGTTAAGTATAAGTATAGGTTATAGTCCTAGAATTGTGGTAATGATCTTAGAATTAAATCTAAGATGTTAGATATTGACGGTACTCCCCCTTTATTATGTTGTTTTCTCTAGCATGACTTTTTCCTCTCACACTATTCTTTTTGGGTTTTAGACGATGGCTGGAACCCGAAGGAACCATGTTGATCAATGCAATGGACAATGCAATGATTTTCCTCCTGAACAAACAAATGTTATGGGAGACGGAGTGAAAAATATTAATGTTATACTTACAAAAGCTATGAATCATTATGGACTTCAAAATGAGCAGAGAAGGCAACAATATTCTATTGAGTCCTTCATGAGGCAACGTCCACCTTCTTTTAGTGGGTCTTCTGATCCACTTATTGTTGAACAATGGATCAATACCACTGAAAAGATATTTTCAGTTCTTCAATGTTCTGAACATGATAAAGTCATCTTAGCAGTATATCATTTGGAAGGTGAAGCTGATCAATGGTGGAATCTTATCAAGAATACGAGACCAAGAGATGAAATTGTGTCCATGGAATGGGACGAGTTCAAGAACTTATTTTTCAATAAGTACATCCCTCGTATTCTTCGAACAAAGATGGAGAAGGAGTTTCTTGAACTAAACCAAAAGGATGATGAATCTGTTGGTATATACGAAGCGAATTTTACAAGGCTTGCAAGGTATGCATCTGGCTTTATCATCCAACCTGAAAGTAAAGTTGATCAATTTTTCAGTGGCTTAAAACTAAGTCTTCGAAGGGAATTAGCTATAAGAGACTTCAGTAGCTAGGAAGAAATTGTGCGTTGTGCTGTCAATGTTGAACTGGAAGTTGCTGTTACTTATCTGTCTCATGGTTTTGACAAGAAACGAAAGATGGAGTTCAAGGAGAAATCTCAAAATAATGGTGAAAAGAAGATGAATGTTTCCTTATGCCCAAAGTGTGGAAAGAA
This sequence comes from Viscum album, assembly GCA_963277665.1. Taxonomy (NCBI): domain Eukaryota; kingdom Viridiplantae; phylum Streptophyta; class Magnoliopsida; order Santalales; family Viscaceae; genus Viscum; species Viscum album. Next base: position 494,864,631 of record OY728159.1, read on the forward strand.
GCATGGTGGAGATTGTCTTAAAGGGACTAGGAAATTTATTAAGTGTGGAAAAGAAGGTCATCGAGCAGCTGAGAGTCGAAGTAATGGAAAAAGGGTTTCTAATGATGTGAATAAAGAAAAGACTGCAGAGAACACACCACCAACACTTCAATGCTTCAAGTGCAATGAAATGGGGCATTATACTAATCAATGCCCTAATCCAAGGGTTAATGATGATCGACATGAGCAACCACTTAAGGCAAAGCACAAAGGGAAGTCACATGTGATCACTATTTGCGATGTTGAATATGAAAACGATGTGGGGGAATGATTAAGTGTTTATGTAATGGGATTACAAAATAATGTTATATATTGTATTGTGGAATATTGGAATATTTATGTATTGGTCTATTGTGGTTTTCAATAATTTTATGGTACCGGTAACCATGGAAAGTAATTGAGATATTTTTGTAAAGAAGATGATATGCGCATAATGAAGGGATAAGGAGAAAATGAAATGTTTGACAGTATTCATGAGATCATGACTGATATAAGGAAATAGTTATATCATGGTTTGAGTATATAGAATTTTGGGGTTTTGGTATGTGGAAAGAGTTAACTTTTGACAGCACTCATGTTTTCACTAAGATTCAATGGGTATTCATTTTTCAAGAGAATACATGATTAAGGCCTTCAAATGTTTGGAATGTGACCAACGAGACATATCTTATGATATATGGGGATCAACGATGGTATTAACATGCTTGTTATATGAAATATCTAGTAATCGTTTTCACTATAATATGAGAGTGGACTGCAGTATTATGGATAAGACTGAAGATTGGAATGGATTATGTTGGACATAAGTTAGTATTGTTTAAGGATAGAAGTTTTTTCGATATTATTGATGGGATGTTATAGTAATGTAGTTTTAGAAAAAGGACAACATGCAGGACGGGCGACATCCCATCGCGTCGGTCAAGGATGTGGGAATCGAACCCACAACTGAAGTGCGCCAGACCTTTATCGCCTACCGCTGGCCTACAGGAAGTCCCTGGTTAGTAGAAACTAGTTTTATTTTATTAAGCGGTATGATAGATGAAGTATAAGTCCATGTTTGGAATCATATCTGATTAACCTCACCATACATAGACTTATATATTCGATAACTTTTTCTAACCTTTTCTTTGAGATGGATGGAATGACCCATCATTCTATCACATGATCTGTTAGCACTTCATGAATAACAAATTCAACTTCATTTCTTTAAGAGATGAAGTGGAAATTGTTCAAAGCATGAACAACAGTGAGATTGTACCAAAATCAAGCAAGTATTTCTTCTAATTCAAAATTTTTAACTTTAGGGAAATGATATTGAAAACCAAAAATGTTGTCCTAGTGATCTTATATCCGATGAATCAGATGGTACCCTAGATCATAACAAATTTATGGCTTTGCGATTGTTGTCTTTTTCATAGCCATGTTCTCTACCACTCTCCATCAGAACATGACGGTTTGATTTTTCTTCCATATCCATATTTTCACCTATGTTCTCTTATGTGGAAACCCAGTGATTAGTTAATTTGGGAAACCATTACATTTCATAATTTAGTTTTTAAAGTCATGTTTTGGTATTCCTTTTTACGATGTGGGTTTCTATTAAAGAAATTTTCGAGTAGTAAACCATTTATAACCCCGATGAATTTCAAGGGAGAAATTCATTTTAAGGGGGGTAGAATGTAACACCCCGAGATTTTATGAAAAATATTCTTTTAATTTCATTTATGTCTTGTGTTGTAAGCGACAACAAGATTACCTTGTGCTATACGCAACACCCTATGAGCTTGCAGTATACACACCACTATTCTTGGATCATGTTACACACAATTTTGATAGTAGTTATTCTATGAAACATTGAGTGTATATATATATATTCAATGTATAAATGAAATATGGTTGGATTATGTTATATGAAACGACAGAGGAGTCTTGCACAACACGCAATCGCAACCTTCCTCGATAGCGTGTGTTGTACGCAATACCAGGTTTCACTAAACAACGATATATGGTTATAATATTATTATGAAGTAGGCGTTATGAATAGTATCAACTAAATTTTAAATTTTATAACATTATTATTCATCTTACAAATCTTCTAGAATATGCTATGAGAACAAAATCAATTTTTCGAGTAAAATAAGTATTTTTCAAAAAATGTAGTTTTGCAGCCTTTTGATGGTGCACCCACTTTAAATCTTGTTTTTGAAATGTCTATAAGTTCAATTTGAAAAATTAAAATTCTTCTTTGGAATCAGGATATAAAAATTTACTTTGGATACATTTTTCATATTATTCTGATGACTTTCATATTTTAATGAATAGTAAAAACACGCTATATTTAAATTAAAAACAACTTTTTTCATCGCAATAATTTATATGGTTAGATTATCTTTTTAATTGGGTTTAAAGTTTAATTAGAATATGTTTTTACCATTTAATCCAATGTTGGTCATTGTAATTAATTTCACTTTGAAATTGGATATAAACAAGTATCAATCTTTTGATTGTTTTTGTTTCTTAAAAACGCGCTATTTGTTTTGATAATGGGAATTAAATTTAAAATTAATTAATGACACTTATATGTTATGAATTTGGAAAAATAGACATCAATTTGGAATTCGGAATATCAAATAATTCTTAGGCTGAATTTTTGGTATTTTTCTGAAAAACTTCAATTTTCGATGAATAGTGAAACCACTTAGTGGTAGTTAAAAAACTGACTTTTTTTAATTTAAATTAAATTTTACCACTTCTGTGAATTTAATTTCAAAAATATTAGAGACATGGTTAATATCAAGTACTAAAATGTGGTTCAATGTGATGAAAATAATTTTTGGTGAATGGTAACTTTTTACTTTTTTTTACCACGGTTACAAGTAAATTGGGTAATTAAGGGAAAAATGATATTATTATTACCCTAACACATGTCCTAATTCTATTGGATAAGTGTAATTCGACCAAAAATAACCTTAAGAATAAAATAAGACTATTTAGGCCCACTTGGATTAGATTAGGACATTTAATATTAATTTATTTAAAGAAGGGTAAAAATAGTTAAAATCAAAGTTTAATAAGTAAATAATTTTTAATATAGGGTTATACATAAGATAAATTCGACTATAAATATTCATTAGAAATATAAAAATATTTCCTACATAATGGTATTTTATAATTTAATTTATTTATGACACAAAGATGATGCAGTAATTATCTTATTAATGAAATATTGACATAATTGATGTTATAAATACCCAAATAAATGTAATTTGAGACTTTTTATGAATTTAACTAATTTTATAGGTTAATATGACATGTTAGTTTTCATTTAATTAACTTTTTTCTAACTAATAATTCTTTTATGATTTTCACAAAAATCAATTACCAAATAGTGTCAAAATTGACATTAAATAGTTTTTAAAACAAATATTATATTATTAACTGTTATTTTATTCCTAAAAATCTAAGGTTTGTCCAAATTACTTAGATAAGGTTATATATATTAATAATAAACAACTTGGGGTTCTTTTGGCTTGTTATAGTAAGTTTATTAACCTTATAGTGTAAGAAAACAAGAAGACACGGTAAAAGTAAAATTATTTAACTTAAGGTTAAATCTAAATGATAAGGTTACAATAGAAACCTAAACTTGTCTAAATTCTGTTGGATGAGAGGATTTTGACCCATACCCAAATTAGCTTCAAAATAAATCAATTTGGAGATATTAAAAACCGAATATGACTTTATAATAAAATAATATTTTTAGTTTTTCCAAAGGTGCCCCTCTCCTCCCTTATAAAAGGGAACCTCCTCCCTCTCTTCCTCACACCACTTTGAGCCTTAAAGCTCATCCAAAACCTGCCAAATTCTCTTCTCCACTTACATAGAAACATACTAGAGGTTATTGTCTTCTTCAAAGACCAATTTTAGTGCCCTAAGAGGAGGTCTCAAAGAGGAGCTTCAAAGAAGAGGTAATGTCTGTTACCGATTCTTTCAACTCTATTTCTTCTTCCACTTCTTCTTCTTTAGTTGTTTCATTATGAATTAATAACATCAGTATAACTCATATAATGATATGTTATGAAACAACCCTATTTCACCATCTATCCATCCTACGGAAAACGAAATCACCACGCGTGCGTACGTACGGAATACCGTCTCCACGCCGTGGTGAAATCTATTTTTCCACCAACACCTTACAGGGATGGGTATAATGGTGTAAAGAATAACTATACATGGTTATTATAACATAATACTGATTATGATATATTATACCATCCACTCTAATTCTATTCAATAATTATGTGAATGATATCATCGCTCGTGCATACGTACGGACTACCGTCTCCACGACGCGATGAGATTCATTATCCATGTTAACCATACATGAATGATCATAAAGTTTATATAATGAATAATAATGAAATATATGAAATAATAATTCTACTGGATTTATGTATATATATATGTATGTCATCTATTTAGTTTCATTCAATTCAATAAGGAAACGAAAACAGTGTTCATGCGTACGTACGGCCTACCGTCTCCATGAACGGTGTATTTCATTCCTTTTATCGATCTATAATATATATATGTATATGATGAATATATATTATATATAAATTATGTTTTAAATTCTGGAATTAAGTAAATCAGGATATAAGTAATAATATCAAGAACAACAAGTCCAAACACGTACGATAAATAAAACGATTTAACCCAAAACACTGCTTTAACATGAAACTTACAAAAGAACGGGTAATATAAAGTCATAAGTGAACCATATATGATATCATAACAATGAATATGATTCTTTAATAAGTCAATGACATTATTTAAATCATTATACAGGAGGTTCAGAAACGTACGAAGCATATCGGACCTAAGGTAAGGGATAATTGTGCAAATCTCATTTTTATCCGAGATTGCTTATTTGTAAGTATTTACTGGGGTTATTGCTATCATCCATGTCCATGTTTTATAAAAGTGTATTCATGTATGTTTAATGTCATTTTTACCCATTTTACTTTTACCCCATGGTATGGAAGGAATCTTTCTTTTATTTACCCTACAAGGTACTTTTTGACTTTTCCGACAAAAGTACAAGAAGAATTTTTTTTTAACGTATATGGAATGAAAGGATTTTTACGGTTTTATAAAGCCTTATTTTCATGAAGCTTCCTCCAAAATATTTCATGACTATTTTCAACAAAATCCTTTTCTTTTAAAATTGCATGACGTTTTTTGAAAATAAATTGATTTTAAAGAAGAAAGGATATTTTCCTTAAGAATTCATTTCAAGTGTTTTATCAAAATCATTTTACATCTAAGATGACATTATTTCATATGTGTATGTTTCAAGTATAATGTCTCTATGATTTACATGGTTTCACTTTTCTTATGATGAAATATCCATTTCTTTTATATGGATTATGTGATGATGGGATGATGTTTATAAAACCCATTTTATCGTTGAGTTATTATGAATGATGTTTGTTTATTTTGTGGCACAAGTAAGAATGATTTCATTATGAGATGGGTGGCACATATATATCCCTCTAATGCATTGGGTAAAGATTATATATCTCATGATATAGACATGGCTGAAACGGTAAGTTAATCGGGTTCAGTGATACAGGACTGGATCGAGGAGTGAACTCGATTCAGAAAGGGACTTTGTCCACTATGATGGTCTTGGAAGCAATGCCTTGGCTACTATGGAAATCATAACAGGTGTTGAATGGTTGACATAATTAAATGTTTTATTCCCATGCTATTTTTTCAAGATTTATGTTCCTTTATGATAAGTGCCTTACTTACTTCCAAGATTTATGTCTTTGCTCGAGGTTTTGAGGTTTATATTTCATGTTCAAGTTTATGCTTTCAAATGTTTATGGATTGTTTTATGTTCTCTATGTTTTCCCTTACTGAGCATTTGAGCTCACCCTTTTTATGTTTTATTTTCCCCAGGAAATAAAGAAAGTTTTTAGTTAAGGAAACAAAAAGGGGAAGATCCTTATGGGAGATGTTGAAGATCTTTCAACATGATTAGATGTTTATATTCCGAGTTTCCAAAGACACTAAACTATTACGATCCTTATGTGTCTCTTTTTGTCATGTATTAAGTATTCCGCAAAAGTAATGTAATGTCCATGTACTTCAAGCTTCGGGTCTCTACACCAGGAATATCCCGAACTAATTATCTCATATTTATGCATGATTCCTATTATAATTCGTCTCTACAATATGATGATTAAATTTTTCTATCGATTTCCTTTCCAAACGATGTTAAACTATATATAAGAATTCTTGATCGCATGATAATAAACTACACAAAGAATTTATCTGTGCTACACGACGTTACACTACATAGAATCTAAAACCTCACCACATGACATTAAATAGCATGGCCAAACAATGATCTTCTCCATGATCCTTACATCCCTAGGTGGTTGAGTGAAAACCTTGTCATACCTTTTTTTTTGCACCAATCAAAGGTCATGTGGGATTAGGAATTTCGGAAAATGAATCCCCATAGGGTTAGCGAGAATCAATCAACAATGACTGGCCCAATTGGAAATACTTTAAAAGGAAAATTATTGTTTCCCCTACATAATGGGAAACCTAAAGTCTAAACCGTATGACATTAAACTGCAGGGCACCTCAAATATTGAATAATGACTCTCCCCCTACCAATGAATTAAACCCAATCAGGGTATCCAATCTCTAGGTTATAGGATCTCCAAACATGGTATGAGCCACACTGAGGGAATCAAAATACCTCACCCCACATATGATTCAGATCTATGTGGGTGAGTTCCCAACTCTATGGGTAAATCACAGCTCGAATGGTTCCAATGTATCTAGGAACACTCCTTCCAGGTGTCAAACTCTATGATTTGAGTGATCTGGGATCTTCATAAACATCCAAAACCATAAGAAGTAAATGAAAAGTTTCATGAGGACACCTTTCCTTGACTATTCATACAATTCCCCCATGTCTCTGCATTTTCTTCCCATAAAAACTTCCTTTCAACCAAAGGAAAATTCATCCATAGGAGAGGATTTTCCAATTTTTGTACACCTAATACATTCTAAGCCCCATTTCAGTCCTCTTAATTCAAGAACCCTCAAAACCATGGTTTACAATTTCTTTCCTACTCATGCCCTGGACATGTCAGAACATCCCATCTCAATTACCCTCCAATTAATCGGTGTTTCTACATCAACTTCCTAATTGCATTACGTTTAAACAGCACGATACTTGATATTCAGTATTCACTGTAAGGCTAGGTCATGATAAAGGGTATTTCCCCTCATGAACCTACATAAGAAATAAATTTACGCAGGAAATTTCAACATGCACCCCTTTCTATCGGTGTATCCATATCCAAAACAATAATTCTTTATCCATATGCGGAAATCAGATTTTCTAAGGAATGATCCTTCAAAGAACTATGTAAATATTTATTCATGTTGTCACAGGATATGTAGTGATATACAAATCTTATATGTTGGATCTAGTTAGGAAATAGAAGTGTCCCATCCCTACCTGTGCAAGGTTAAGACCTACGTAAGGAAACAACTCATATGAATAGGATAAAAATGCCTCCACTTATTCCCGGTATTTCCGGAAAATTACAACATGAAATGTTCCCTTTTTCATGATCAGTCACTCATCCCCCCCACACCATAATCTATGTCCAGAAATGTTCAAATATTCATAATCCTCCATGTCCATGGGATATGGACAGCTAGTGTCATGTAGACACATTTTCTTGACTATGCACATCTTTCCCTAGAGGCTCTGCATATGTTTTCAACAAAAAGATACATTCAAATAAAGGAAAATTAATCCCCATGAGAGGATTTTCATAGCTCTATATTCCACGATGATGTCTACATCTCACCTCATTACCTAGTTTTAGAAACCCCCTGGATTACAGTTTACATATTTTCCCTTTTCAATGCCTGAAGATAAAGGACATTTTTTGTGAAACTGATGTGTAAAAAGATGAATCATTTACCCTCCGCTAGTTAGAGTAAAATTATTTCATGGAATGAGTCTCAAAATTACTTAATTTTTGATGTTTAATTAGACCATGTGTTGTCCCTCCTTATCACAATTCAAATTCATGCGGGAGCAGTTTATAAACCAAAACCAATAAAAATTCCCCCATACATTCATAAATTGTTCCCTTAAAAGGCCATCCACTATGTTACTCATTATAAAAATAAATCCAATGTTCTATAAAAACATCCTATACATTGGAAATGGAAGTCTAATGTCCTGTAGACACCTTTGTTTCACTATGCATATTATGCCTCGGAAGCTCTACATTCATTGCCCAAAAAAATGGCATGTCAACCAAAGGAAAATTCATCTTCATGAGAGGATTTTCCTACCACCATATTCCCCATGGAATCCATGCCCCATATAATGTCCCATATCTAGAAATCACATGTCGGGGTCAAGAAACAACCCCCAACCATGTCTAAATGTTACCGGGACATTATCGGTTAATGAGTCCTAAAATGTGGCCTTTTCCCCGCAACTCATGGTCAATGTTGATAGATGTAAAATATCAGCAATGATAGACTGGTTTTTCAGACATTAAATTGCCCACTAAAAGAGGCATATAAGTCACTAGGAAGAAACCCCACAAAGTTAATCCTGGATGAAAGTCAAGTGCCAATGCACTAAACCTATTCTATATACAGTTTAGGAAAAATATATAACAATAAAAAAATATTCAAGAAACACAGATCCTGTTTGGTCAAAAACCTACAAAGGGAGGCCTAAGAAAAAGTCAAGTTATACCTGAAAATCACATTCCATAATAGGACTAGGAAAAAATAAGTTGTTAAAAAAAGGCACAAATTTTGTAGGGTTTTTTCACACTCCACTGGTATGATTCGAACTACACTCGTTGAGCCCTACGGTTTAGGAAAAAAATAGATAATAATAGGGTTATTAATTTATCCAGTATTATGAATCAAATTGATATCTAGTTGACATTATAATTTAAAATAATCTTGGTCATAAATGATTTATTTTGAAGGGAAAGCATAAAGGAGGAGTACTGGAGGGAAAAATATATTCATCTCATTGAATAAAGATATGGAGGGCTCTCACATCTATGAGCCTCTCCATATGGGAAAGGCATGACTATTACAAAATAAGTTTAACAGACTCATAGAGATGTATCAGGGTCTTATTTTACTCTTCAATGGCCTGAAAACCCATAGAAAATTCATTTCCTCGTCATACACACCATTATGTAAGGCCTCCACCTCCTGTGTTGCCCCAAGGCTGGCTATTTTCCCCTTACACCACTCACTATTTCCCCTCATCATCTAACACCATAAGTCAAGCACATGATTTTTTATGGATCTCTAATTCACCAATATGTTGCTCCACCTCCTAATCAATTTGTTCCTTTATGTACCTCTACTATGTGAGCTCACTCTATAGCCTCATGACAACTCCATCTTGATCAGCATCTTTATTCATGAGGATTTGTCTAGTAGCAGCAAGATGAGCCATGGACTCTACAGAAGAAATATGAGACTCGAGCATTCCATTTTCATCCCTAAAAGGAACCACCTACTTCACTATTTCATATATGTTTTGATAATAGAATCCTCCAAACCCCAAAACCAAAAACTGGTAGGGTGTCTTCGGCAGCTTCGTCGGTAGGTTGGAAAGTGGTGTTTGAGAAAATAATCTCCAGATGGGTTTTCATGACCTTTTGTGACTGGGTAAAAGGTTGACTAGGCTCTCTCAATCAGTATCATAATCACCCCCTGATAATGAAATGTGTTCAAGAATGAAAATATATATGGGTGTTTGATTCAGTTACTACATCATGACTGAATCCCTCAATAGCATCGTCCCTGACAGTTGTGACAGTGGGCAAGATTGAAGCATCCACTAAAACCACCAGTGCTTTTGGTTACGATCCTGAAATCAAAAATAAAACCAATAAAAATCCTCAATCTCTAAAAATGGTGGATTAATGGAAAGAGGTAGGATAAATGTAATACTAACCTCCACCTACTGAAGCATCGATGCTTTTGGCCTCCATGGGGGTATAATCATCTGGTATGGATGGTGCTACATCCTAGATAAGAAGTTGGGACCTAGAGTCATTTACAGGCATCAGTGGCTTGGTGGAATACCCAACCAAACCAGAAACCTTAAGAGTAGCCACTAATAGATCACTTATTTAGATCAGGCTTGCATTGACAATCAGCCCTGATAAAGGTGTGATGGTCAACCCCAAAATTTTGGGGGCTGGGATCATGGTCTCTCTTGTGATCATAAGAAATAGCACAACAACCCATAATAAGTTCTCAAGATCCAGAATAAAATCCTTCTCTATATTTTTAACCTCTATGGGAGTAGGTTTATCTTTCTCAGTTGAGGTATTTTCTTCCAAAGGTGTTCTCCTCACAAGGGTGGTGTCTATCTAGTTTAGAGCAGATGACACCCTAGAATTGGGAATCCCTTCAAGGTACTAGGGAGATTGGGGCTCCTCATCCATCCCAACTACTTATATTAAAGTCTTCATGTATTCCTCTATTCTAGTAGTATTATTACATTCAGTCGGGACATCAACTTCTGAATTTTCATCCACAGTTGGGATAGAAATCATCTGATCCGGGGCAGCCATGGTTGTTGGTGGTCCTTCTTCCACCACGGAAGGGATATGAGTCGTAGATTCCTGGGAAACTCTTTCTTGGTTATATATTGGTCCAACATCAAAATATGCATTCAAAAAATGGGCTAGTGGGATAAAATTGAATGGTATGATAACCAGATAAACAGGGTTGGCAATTACTTGTAATCCCTTTCTTAATACGCTTCGACAGTTGGGATGCATACTGATGTATCTTAATATGCCATAAAGATTGATCTATAGTAGGAATATCAAGTGGATATGAGGAAGGAAATTCCCCAGAAGGTTCCTCAATGACTACCTCCATATGTTTGGAAACACCAGTAGAACCTTCCCCAACAACCCCCACATTTGAATGTACATGCTCCCCAATTGTAGTGCCTCTCATGGTGTATATTGTGGATGGAACTTTTTCCTATGACCCCTCAATATCATGTAGAAGTAAAGGAGGTAAAGTATAGAATATTCACAGAAAATGGAAGTAAATTCATGGTTTGTAAATAAAATTACCTCTCCATTGATATCCATTGATCATAAGTGTACCGCCACCCATTCCACCATGTCAGACTAGTAATGTATGTTCTTGGGAGTATGAAAGCACTTTTTTATTTTCCTCATATAAAAGGCCACCTCATCTAGGTATTCTTTAGCTTAAATGAATGTGGGGGTGATGGATCCCCAAAAACCTATAAGGTAAAAACGTCCTCCTTGAAGCAGCCTCCAAATTTACTCATTGGAGGAATTCACCACCAATTCATCCCAAATCCTCCAATCATTTGGAAAAGTGTATGTAATAGGGATGGATAGCACTGGAGGGTCAGTATTGTAAAGCATAGTAGGTTCCATTAGTCACAGTTTCTTCTTAGGTGCCTTAATTTACCTGGGACCCTCAGTAACTGAATTCTTACATGGCTTCGGGTGCGATCAAGGATCTCTGCTTGCTCCAGCCACAACATTCAAATTTGTTATCTCATAACCCCTTGATGAGTGATTATCATCATCACCCTCTTCATCAGTCTCTAATCACATCATGAAAAGTACTCAATGAGAGTATTTACAATGATTGTTTTAGGAATGGATCAGGGTTTCAAGGTCTTGAAGGTAATGGTTTACCCTCTTAGGCTCACCAACATAAGAAATGGCAGTCAGTGCTGACACGCGGCCAAGGTTAGTAAGGGAAACCTCTATCTCATAGAGGAACTACTACAAGGTTAGAGGGGATTTATCATGAAAAGATTGGCTACTCTTCAAAATATCTCATTGCTTCCAATCCACTATAAAATCAGCATCAAATGGGATGGGTGGTTGGTCTTCAGTGGAAACCTAGATAGCTATTGAGTTCACACCCCAAGGACTTAAGAACTTCCTTGGGAGAGGACTAAAAGGCTTCTGAAGAACATTCCCGAGTTAGGAATTCCCAATATATTCCTTCTTCTTCCACTTCCCCTAGCCTCAGATGCCTTGGGGTTGTAATATTGGGAACTAGATTTGAAAAATTACCATCCAGATATGATTGAATCAAAGTGTTAGTGTAACCTTTTGTATGGAAGGTCACAGGAACATCGAAATCTAGGAGTATAACCTTTCACCGGGTGTCCTCACAAGTGATAATTATCTACAATTGATAGGCTATCAAAGATTTTTCTTCTGGCGGTCACTGTTAAGAGTCATGGGACAAAAAATAGGAATGCAGTTAAACTGATGGTGAAATCTGGAAGGTGTGTATCTCTCACATATAAGCTCCTCATAAATGTGGGAATCCAAGATACCATCCCTCAAAGAAAATAGGTACTCTCAGTTATCAAAGTATTCGGATTTGACATTCATGATGAAACCTGCGGGGGAATCATAAGAAGGATAGGTGAAGTGATCATGGAAGTTGATTTGATCCATTATTTCCCAATCATTCTTTTTACTCTGGTCTTACTGTTTTTCTTATGCAGCCTAGCATGTCAGTATAACCCCACTGGTGATCTAAAGATATTGTCATAGAATAGAGTAAGGAATTGGAAAGGAATTGATAAATGTGTATACTCCCATGTGCACTCCTATCCAACCCCAGGGGATATGGAAGGGCACAATAATCCAATGAGGTGACTTTCCTTTGTTGATCCAGTCTACTAGGTGGTAAATTTTGGCCAATATAGGTATTTCTAGGTTGATACATTTTTCGGTGGCCAGCTGAGCCACCATGAAAAAGGTTGTGACTCTTACACCACCAGAATCTCATTCCAGTAAGATCTAGCCTCTCAAAAAATAGAGCCAAGAAGGCCTAAATCCAAATCAAATGAGACACGCTAGGGAAGAGTTCCCATCCCTATTTTCAAAACTGTCTCTCCTCTAAGGTAGGCCAGTAGGTTCCTTCTTTTCTTAGATTTTCTTTGTATGGACATGACCTGGGTCAATGCACATCATGCTATGGTACAATCTATGTTGTAAAGTCATTAATCCATTTTGAGAAAAATATGTCTTGTTTCGGGCAGGGGTCACTATCCCTTGAATGTTTATCCACTTGAGAAATGAGTATTATAGCCAAAGGAGGAGTCCTCTCCTCGTCATCCCAGGTGGAAGCATGGGGTTAAAACTCATCATACATATTTCCAATGATGGGGAGCCCTAAAATCTACCTAACATCCCATAGGCTTATTCCAACCACCCTGTGGATCAAATGGAAAGTATTGGTGTTTGGAATTCACCTACTCAAAAGTTATGAGATGAGGGTGTTGGTTCAATAAGTGTAAGTTTGCGATACCCAAACCACCTCACATAGCCCCATGGTCTATAATTTGACCCATAATTTTTCACAGAATTGATGAACCCAAAGGGGCCACCCCCAATATAAACCAAATGAAACCCCAAAGCGAAGGTCCCATTTTGAGGACCAGTCATGTTGTTTCTTTCCTATATCCCTCTGAGCATTGTTATGATAAAAATGTGTTGTTTTATTTTAATTTCATTGTGACCATCAAAATAGTGGTACCCTTTGATATGAATCATCCTATTGATGAGATGAGAGACTAAGGAATGGTGCCACTAAATATCCAATTGGCGGGTTGGTTGACCAAATGTGGCTCTGAGATAGGTGTATTAGACAGTAGGCCAAATCAAAAAATGGGAAGCCTGTCTAAGATCAGATATTCCTTTTGACCCATAGTGAGTAATTTTTCTATTGATTGATGTAGTGAGGCGATATGGATTTTTTCATCTATATCATTTTCCATAGCCTTATATCTTTCATCAAAAGATGAAGGGGGTGAGACGACAACATCAACAACAACAGCGTCATCAGTGGCAGCTTGAGGGAGGGATATTTCATCTAGAAAAACAAAAGGAAAAGACCACATAAAGGGTTAGTCCAATTAAAATGATTAGGAAAAAAGGACAAAATTGAGAAGGACAAAATAATTTTTCCAAATGTAAGACTCCGAATATTGAAACCTGGGAATGATTTGCAGAATTCATTCCCTGAGAATTCCCCATAAGACATTGGCTCGTGATGCATTGGAAAGCAAGTCGATAGTACATGGAATTGGAAATAAGTATAATGAGCCTTGATATGTGGATATTAAACGTTCATAGTTTGAATATTTAATGTCCGATTTGAAAATTTAAAGTTCAGTTTTCCAAATTTAAGTTAAATCTATGGGACATGCAAGTTGTGTAGTGTCTTACTACATCGAAATTCAAACTTTTGTTTTAAAATTCCATAGTTCGGTTCGTGAATTCAAAGTACAGTTCATAGTTGAGGAAACTATGAAGAATACGTAGTTCATAGAATGAAAGTTGTGGTTCATGGATGTTGAATTTTATAAAGTATATAGTATGCGGAAGTAAGGAAAGTCGAGAGCACTTTGCAGAGCAATTTTCACTAGGAAACTAGGTAAATGAAAATGAAGTGTGCCCCCTATATATAGTCATGGTCCCACCAATAGGCCCACCTTTCCACTGCATACCAATTCAGTTCGGGACCATTTTCTACATCGAAATATCTTTCTATTAATTTCAAACAGACCTTATTATGATGGGGGCATTTATAGGGTCTCGAAAAATCCTCAAAGGGAAAGAAAATACTCCCAAAATTTTGATAAAGGAAAGTGATGCATGTGGGGATGAAAATTTGAGGATAAAATTGAAGAAATAAAATTAAAAAAATAACCCAAACTTATTTTTGTATTGGTAACCAGGAAAGGTCTGTGGAAGGTGCAGACCAAGAACCAAGTGGTACACAGATAGCCTACAAAATATTGGCCCACGAAGTGTTGTCCAGCGAACCAAGTCCTTCATGGATGAGATGAAAATAGTGAACTAAGGCACTATGAACCATTATATTGGAGAAAATTTCATGGAGAAGTAAGTCCCTATATACCATCTCCACAGACTGAGAAACTCACAGATGAGGCGAGGCTGGCTGTGTCCTGCGAACCGCATCATTGGTGGGATTGAGGCGGCGATTTCCGCCACTGTGAACTGTAAAATCAGGTACCTCGGTTTACTGATTCATACATGGTTCAGATGATCCATCCATGTGATTCCACAAAAGGTTTCGGGTTCCCATGGATAGAGTTTCCTCAGCACTCTATAAAAGGGATCACAAGGGGAGATGAGGAAAAAGAATGGAGAGAGCAAGATTTTTTGAGAGCTTGGAGTTTACAAATGGAAGACTTTGAAAGAAAATGATCAATGAAGTACAGAAACATGAACAGTTTCCAATATTTATAAACCCACCACGAACCATAAAAATAAGGAATATTAATAATAATAAACTATTCGTGAATCTAATTTTAAAACCATGAATCATAGGCCCTTCATGGATGAAATTCCCGCAAATCACTGGCACAGTGGCCCTCCTTCAGTCTAGTGAACCGCATGGGGAATCACTATGCTGAAAAGACCCTGCACCACATACAACTATGCTATGCAGATGGAATGTGAGACCATGTACCGCCATAGTATGGGATGGCTCACATCTAGGTCCACATACCAGTTTTTTACCTGGACAGCCCCTTCACCCACATTGTATTATTCTATGCAGATAACCCCCCATCCCACATGAGAAAATGGTACGCGAAATGGGGTGTCTTTGGGTTTTCCACCTTCTAGATAAAATATTTTCCTTCCATTCCCATCATGCCCTCCATGTCCCCTCCACTAACCAATACACCAGAAGTAGGCCAAATCCTCTTCTAAATCCACTGGACCCATATGACTAGAATGTCAGGTGCATCTGTGCGCCCTTCTGAGTCTACAAACCCAAGGTAAGGGGAGGTGCAAAGGCAGTTCCCACAACGGTTTGAACCCCAAGGATGTCCTCAAGTCTACATTCCTGAGGTAACATGGAGTCCAACCTTGGGACTCTAATTTAAATCTCCTTGTTCTAAGGATCATGGGTAATCACTGGATTTTTATTCAATGAGGGATAATGACAAGCCAAATGGATCATACATGATTTTCCTTTGACGAGGATCAATGATTGTACCCTTTCATAGAACTCATTTCTGTGAACTCTGGACTTTGTTATGGGATGTGGCACTTTCTCCCCTCTCCGACCCAACTTGGGATGTGTCCAGATAGTTCACTAGATGTGAATATCCTAGATATCAACACGGGTGAGAGGATAACACATTCAAATCCCCTTTCCCTCTCCCGATAGGCTCATAGACACACCCATGTCCATTGTCACCCTCCTCCTTTTCCCTTAGTGGATAAGGGAAAGTGTTCCTTTGTTGAATCTTTCATATCCTATTGTTTCTCACACTGATCATGACTCAAATGGGCTTAGAGGTCTGTGATGATATGACATTCTCACAACCCAATCATGAACTATAAAAACTCTGATTCCCAACACAACATGGTTACGTAGGAATCCTTTATCTAGGCCCAAGATCTGTGTCATCTCATCCATGAAATGAAAGATCACACCCCCTTCAAATGGGTAGCTCCTACACGTAAGACCCAATCAAGTCACAAACCTATAATTGAACTATGAGAACATTGATTCCTACTCTAATCTGGATATGTACGATGCCTACCTAAGGCCCGATATCAAGGGAAATTCTCCTTAAAAGTCAGTCCCAATAAGAATTCCCCCAACTCTCTATGGCATCCTCTTCAGGAATAATCCCCTACATGACTCTTTCAAGAAAGGACTCCTTCATGGTGTATGCCCATACCATGTATTCTCAAATGGTCCTTCTCTACGATATAAGGCCTGAAATAAATTGAACTATGTGGGATTTGATTCCCAACTAAATAGGATATGTAGGAAGCCTTGTTGAGGTCTAAAACTGGCACCCAAATTTCCCCAGTGTTCACCGGGACATATCCCTGGTAGGGACATATCCTCCTAGGAGACCATACCTCTTCTGATCATCCCGGTCCGCTTTGGTGTAAGTCCCACATGAAGTCTTGACTAGGCATATTCCACTTAGACGTCCTGTCCATATGATGTTGAACTGCATGGATGGGTCCTCATATCATGACCCTAAAAGGTGATGTTTCCAGTTAAGTGGTTTCGAACTATGTGGGTTATGATTTCTCTCATGAGGATACATAGGAAGCCCATCTCATGGGTTTGATCCCAAGATCAAAACAACTTATGTTCTCCCTAGATTACAATAAACTCTAGAGCGCCTCATCACATGGCTTAAACCAGCATTGTATCAGTAGCTCCTCATCCAGGAATATCCATGATTGATTTTTCAAGTTAGGGGTAATCCATGTACACACTCTTAGGTAAATAACTAAGTATTCATGAACATATAAACATTGTTTAAATCTATAAGAGAGTCCCAGAGTAGGCAATAATTTCCCTCCAAAAGTTTGTGATGAGCTTGACCTCCCATCCTCTCAAACAATGGAGTATTTAAGTGTTGTTGGCCAAATAGTCATCCAAAAAGCAACTTCCTTTGTAAATAAAGTCCATTAATCATGGTTACTAGGGTTTTTGGGTGTTTCTAGCTTGACGAATAAACCCTCTAGATACCATTTGAGGACCTTGTACCCAATATGGGCTGATTTCACAAACACATAACGCCGTGCAATTTACCACTGGAATAATGAAAATGTGGTACCATATTCATAACATAAAAAGGGATATACTTCCCAATAATGGTGGGGCCATATTTCCCAAACCAAAATGTGGGTGTGATGTGAATGAGTTCGAAACAAAAATGGTGAATTCAATGTGAAAATCTCTATAACTACAGGCTATTTTTTGTTATCCTTCAGCTATTTCATTCTCCCACACACACGCACCTCAGGAAGAAACAATGATCTAAATTGGAATGACAATAATGTAAGGGTAAACTACCATTTTAGAGGTTTTTGTGTCTACTATTATTAGATAATTACCATGGGGAAACATGTTTATTTCATTTTGAATCACCACTATTCCATGTAAAGAGATGTAAATTCCTATAATGTGTTATTTGAGGTTCTATAAAATCAAAGGAAGGAATTAAGGTTTCACCATGAGGAGTTAAAAGACAATCATCATGGTCTATTCTACGGTTGAATGAAAAATATCAATTCAACACAATTGGAAAAAAAAACTAATGAAGTTCAAACGATTCCATGGTATGGATCAGGAGAACTAAAATGTGGAAAATATTATTATGTTGTGGTTGTTTTTGAATATATGTTCAAGGGAGAAAATATTCTTCTAAAATAGGGAGATAAAAATATATTCATTTATAGATTCTAAATATTGTTAATGTTAACTAGACCATGTCATCATTGATTCCAACATGTTGATGTGAAGTCATATTCATAAATAAATGATTTTTTTAAAATTAAAAGGCTTGAAGAAACACTAGGATAGTTGAACTTACATTTAAAATAATATTATATATTGGATTTGGTTGGGATTGAGGAGAGAAATTCAGGTTCACAATTAATCCAACATTTAGAGTAACTTGAGGAGGGAAGTAAAAGATTAATTTATTTTATAGTGGTTATTTAAATATTTATTTTACTTGGATTTTTCGACTATATTCTGGGTTTATTACTTGTTTTTATTGATGATAAGATAAGAATGTTGATGATGGGATCAATAATTTTGTAAACCTCATATTTTATACTAAATAAAATGAATGTGTGAATATTGTAAAAATGTATTGGGTCATTTTTATTCTATCTCTATCTTATATCATCCCCATGATTAGTATAGTGTGTGGATACTTGATTTAACTAGAATGTAAATAATAATTTTTAGAGTTAGTGTTTTGGTAAAAAATTATTCTCTCCCCATAAATGGTTATATTTCTCTCAAACGGGCTTATAATTTGGTATTACAGTATGTTTATTTTGAGGATCGTACTCAGAATCAGTCTAATAGTCTATCATTTTGTTTCAGAGTAGGTTACTTAATTCAATTCAGTATCTCATTAAGTCATTAATGTAGAATTTTATACTAGTGGCTCATGATATTCCAGATTATCTGAGTTTTTTTCCTTATTGATAACAACTTTTGATCAAACAAATTTATGGAAATTATAAATTATATTAAAAAAATAAGTTCACATTTTTTATGGGATGATATTTCATCTATTTAAGGAGATGATGGTTATAGATATAATACCTCTTAGATTATATGTTCTTGATATTATTGATAATTTTATTCATATTATTGAATTTGGTAGGACCTATACTTTACTTGATAAGAAGAATTTTTTTGTTGATGAGAGAGTGCATAATGTGTTACCTTCATCTCTCTTAGAAAAAGAGTTTATATATGTTATGGGAAAAAACAATAATGGTTGTAATTAGACAAATATTAAAAATAAGCATGACCAATATTATTAATTTAAGGATTAATGATTACAAATATGTTATTCTAAATTTGAGTACATTTTAATAGGATAAGATGATTCGGTGGTTGAATCCTAATTCAATTGAGCAAGATTTTTATCTCGATTTAGATCTATATAGAAATTTTTTGGGGTTCTATTATGGTTAAGGAATTAATGATAAATCTCATAGATAAGTTTGGTGAAATATTTAATGTGCATTAGGATCAATAATTGGGGGAGTAGACCATTGATAAGCTCAAAATTTTCTTGAAAAATTATTAGATGAGGAAGGGGAATTCAATAATGAAAAATTAAATAAAAAAAATGATACTGCATTAAAATACATTTAAGGTTAAAAAACATTAAATCTAAAAGGTCTCATGAGGAGGAAGTCGATGTCTAAGATAATTCTATAAATTTCAATGAGTTTGTATAATTTTTATCTAAAAGAATACAATGATGAAATATTAAATAAAAATATAAACTTCATTTTTTGTGTTTTAAATATATATATTTTACATTTTCTTGGTATTTACCATAAGAATAATGAAGATAATATAGATTATGATCAACCAAAAAGTTCATCAAGGAGAAATAAGGTGAAAATATCTCGAATTTGAGGTAAAATCTTCCATGTAAAGGGAAAATAAAACTCTTCAAGGAAGATACATTTTCTCTCAAAGAATGATATGTAATATTGTGTTGAGGAAAAGGAAAATGAGGAAGGGGACTTATATAATGAAGCTTCTCAAGCCATTATTGTAAAATTAATATAGTCCAATGATCCCTCTATTGAAGAAGAATGAAATATTAAAGAATATAATATAGTTGAGGTGACCCTAAAGAAGTTTTAATTGAGGACGAAACTCTTGGTACGTTTAAAAGAAAATAGAAATATTGAAAGGGTAAAAAATCATTAAATAATTAGAATGATTCATTAAATAAATCCATTAATGAATATAATACTAAATATATTGTTTGGATGAAACTATTTTCTCAGGAATATGGGTGATTTAAATGAAATACATGACGTGAGAGACACGATGATTCAAATTACTATAACAAACATAAATTAAGAGAATGAGGAGTTACGATCATATTAATGGCCAAATTACTAGACTGGAACCTGAGTCACATCATCCCAACACCCCATCAGACCTTCTTATCACCAAGGGTAGATATAAATGTAGGGGGTCATGAAATACATATATGGTAGTTGGTTTCACCCTTCTACAAGTGAAGCAAATTAAACAAGGTCAATACATGAAGGTGGAATATGCTACCCCAGATTTACACACACATAGTGGGTAACTAGTGGTATAGTAAAGAATACATTACAAACCAACCCATAATACCCTTGCTCCGGGTTCCCTATCAGCATTTTGACATGTCCTTAAGGGAGTTCTTAATTACTGTGAAATGAAAACTAATGCTTGGGCTTCAAAATTTTAGATTGTTTGGTGCTATTTTTCTATATAATTATAAACAATAAAGTAGTGAAAATTTACTGAGTATCTAACATTGTGTGGTTATATGTTGGACTTCCATGAAAACTAAAATAATAATTTCACAATATAATGTAAACCAACCATGGAATAACTCAAAATAAACATCTTTCTCCCAATTCCAAAACAATCAAAAGATTTATAAAAAAATAAATAAGATCTCAAAAATTTAAAATTATTATTGAAATGGATGATACACGTAAAATCGCATAATAAAAAAATAATCAAAAAATATTTAACCAAATATCTCCTTAGGACTCGAGGTTACCATCCAACATCATCATCAAACCTAATCCAAGAGAAAATGGGAATAAGAATCTTGTAAGAAG
This sequence comes from Viscum album, assembly GCA_963277665.1. Classification (NCBI taxonomy): domain Eukaryota; kingdom Viridiplantae; phylum Streptophyta; class Magnoliopsida; order Santalales; family Viscaceae; genus Viscum; species Viscum album. The sequence continues at coordinate 494,885,972 of OY728159.1, forward strand.
GATATTCTCATGAAACTAAGCCCGAACATGAAAAATCCATCATTTATAGCAATATTATGTGGTATAAATATGGTGTGAGATATATTTCCATAAATAATTTTACTAAATAGTCTATGAATTTTATTTTCATAATACATTAAATAAAGTATAGTTTTAAATACAATAAGGAAATTAAGGCTTTAATATTTCAATAAAAGAAACTCATAACATGGTTGAAACCATTTTTGGCAATCATAACATTTCATGAAAAAAAATTAAAATCATTTATTATAAATTCCAATGAATATCTACGAATTACCATTCTAAAATCAATTTTCAAATTTAATTTTAAATAAAAGCACCATAATAAGAAACCAATAGGTTACCAAAAAGGGAGAAAAGTTAATCTCTAAAGATAAAAAATAAATATATGGAAATATATAACTGATGTAATAAAATACCAAAACATATGTATATAATGAAAATTATAAAATAGTAACTCTAAAATAAGCAATACACATAAAATACTTTATGTTGAAGGATAAAGTAAAGTAGATAATAACAAGGTAGTGTAATGAATGAAGTTAAAGCATAAAAATACCCAATGGTATAAGCAATGAAAACAAAGTAAGATATATGAAATCATGGGAAACACATTAGGTCCTATTGAGATAATCTTAAAAGTACTTAGTCCGAACCATCTCTTGACCCATCATTGACGTTCCATGATAATAAAACATTATTTTACATTAACCTAACATCATCAGAGGCACTCAAAAAAGTTATAATATATCATATAATATATAATAATAGTTATTTAATTAAAATATTTATCATATAGTTTTTCTCTCAATTATTCAATTAGATACAGAGGGTTATCATATTGTTAACAATTGGAGGTTAAAAAATTTAATAACACATAAATCAGAATATCAATGAATCAAAATATCATACCTTATCCATCCTCAATAAACTCTATTAATAAACAACCCTTTGTATTTAAAATAAACATAAAATTATATTTTCATTTAATTATTAATTTCAATAATATCATATCAAACATGATCTCATTGAGATTAAATTGAGGGTGTATCTGGTTACATGAAAACATATTCATACAAGGTTCCATATTGACTATATTTTAAGATAATAATAATACACTTTTAAATTATTTTTTTGAAAACCATTTCAAAACTAATATACAATTGGAAATCCCATTTAAAATAAAGAGTAACACAAATTTTTTCCATCATGACTAGAATACAATGAGTATATGAATAAATCACCTTTCAATAACCTAGAGAATATCTTAATCCTAAAAAACATCTATGTAATATAAATAAATATCCAAGAAACTCATCAAATCCCACAAATAATGAAGTTATAATAAAAAAATTCCTCAAATCTACAAGAATCCAATGAATAAATCCATAGAGCACATTTGTATGTTTAAAACAATATTATAATTATTAAAAATCATAAAAGAATCCCCATAGTAATTTTTTCAAACACCTGATAGGTGTAATATTTAGTTATAAAAATATAAGAGTAGGAAATCATGAAAACCCATTTTAAAAATAATATATAAAATAATTAGGTTTTGATTAAAAATTTATAAGTCATGAATGATCACAAAACAATGATAATTTTAAAGAAAATGGATTTATGAAATTCAAGCACCACATGGTTAGTCAAGAACATGAAAACTCATATATTCATATACTTAGGTCTTGAATATATGGAATAAAACCTTATAATATGATAATAATAGGGTCAAATAAGTAATGTTCACTCCCTAGACAATAATAACTGCAAGGTTAAGACAAACCCTCAACCTAGGGTTCGATCACCACGCTCCCATAGTGATTGGATGAACTAGAAACAGGAAGAGAATATGAAAAAGAAGAGTAATAGAGACAAAAAAAAGGTTTAACTTTTAGAAACCTAGAAGGAATAAAAGATGAAGGATCTTTAATATTCAAAGAGGAAAATAAGGAGATACATAGAGCTCCCTTCATAATGGGATGCATTAATGAAGGAATTGATGACCTTAAATAAGGGTTTTAATTCGGCATGGATAATGTTATAAAATCTAAAAATTAAAAATATAGGCACAAGGACATCATGTTTTTGCCACATCCATTATGGTATGAATCCCATTTTTATACACCCATAATAGTGTGACCCTACTGGTCATGTTGTGACACACCTCCTCTGGATATAACTAAGAATTTTGATACCCCATCCATGAAAAAATGGACTTCCTTCGCACCTTCCTATTGAAGCCTTACGAAAAAGCCTCTACCATGACAACCCTATCATAGTGACAAACAATGGTAAGAATGAGACAAGACTCTCATGAAAATTTTCAAATTCATACAAGATGGATCGATAAATAAGATTCATCACCATGGAATGACATGAATTTCTAGGACATGGTTCCTTTTTCACTGTATTCTTACAAGTGTAGGACTCTTAAGAAACACCTAACCCTTAAACATCATCATAGTGTGGACTCCAACACCATGACGTGACTATAATCCCTCATATGTAATAATAAAAACTTATTTATAGTCATGGAGTGATAATTTTTGTTCATGACATGATATTTTATTATGCATGAGACTCAACCATTTTGGGCTTCCCCATACACCTATCATTCCATAATTCCCCTTGGACATGACATGACCATTGAGCAGTATCAACCCAAAATTCACCCCCAAGGTTTCATTTTTTGATGTCTCTTAGGTCACTACATGAATTATATCTATACCAATAAACTATAGTCCTCATAAAACACTTATAACTCTTTAACAAGGTCTATAAATCATAAAATTGGTCTGATATCTAATCAAATCAAGAAATAAATATTATAATTAATAAATAAAAAATATTAAAAGGAAAAGTGAGGTCAGGGTTTGAAAATTATCTCCATTGTACCACTTTATACCCCTATAGTGTAACCAAATATTAATGGAAATGACATGGTTAACCTTAAAGAAACCAAAAGGATGATTAATTTCAAAAAGTGGAGACATCGAGAAAAATTATTCCCAAACCATTTTAGAACCAAGGGAATCTATACATCAAAATATCACTCCAAATCTGTAAATGGTACCCAAAATTCCTAAAGAAAAGATTAAATGACCATGACCCATGGTGAGTATCCCCATCATACATAGTTAATGCTAAAATATTGGATCAAATAAAAAAATGGTTCAAAGGAAATCACCATAATGTAAATATCATCCCAAATATAGGGCATAAATGAATAGATAATCAGAATTCCAAGGAGCAATAAGAGGAAAAAGAAATGGTATACATCAAATAGGCTTCCCTAGATTACTATATAGATTCTTCATGAGGTAATAATTCCATCCTTCACTATTGATTCAGTTTATATAATCTCTGAAGATGACTCGGATGATTATAATGAAGAAAGTTTTTCATAATTTTCAAACTAGAGGGCTTTAGAATGCCTAGATTTATCTAACCTAAATCATATGAGATACTTTTTCATAATGAATACAATTTCAATGATAATATCCACCCAAATCATCTCAACTCCCGGCCATGGGTTTACCCTGATTTTTCTTTTCAAAAGATAGTGAACCTTCACTTATGTTAAAAAGAATAGGGTCACTACCCATCCTGGGATAACCCTTAAAAATAAATTCCACCATTATGGCCTTATTGGCCATATCCTTAAATGATGTTAATTTAGATAAAATTAGTTCAAAACTAATGTATGGATGGATTCACATTTAATATAAATACATTTTCAAAGTTCTCTCAAACACAAAATTGGGGGAGAGAGGGACCAGCTCAATGAAATATTTAACATATAACTTCACTATTTTCCCACTCTATAAGAGCCTTAAGAGCCCCATTTCATTCTCTATATTCACCTTTTTTGTGTAATTCCATTGAATAAATGTTGTCTTACTGAATTACCAGGTCATATGTCACATATCATTTTTCAGAATCATTTATGAAGTACCATAATGTATTTTATTTTGAGTTTTTTGGGTCATACTAAGATTTATAGTTGTTTTTTGGGATCTTGGTGGAAGCGGGAGTCCATCAGCTAGCCAATAGTGGGAAATAAAAATTTGGTTCTAGCTGACAGAACAACCAAATTTGTGCAAGTGACACCGACTATCTGGTGGAAGGATAATAGGTACATGCATTTTTTCTACACTCACGGGCCAACTGATAAGCCCTAGAAACTAGTTGGTTATGCTACTGGGCATGCAGTTTAATAAGGGTCAAAGTTTCATTTTCAGAATAATTAATTATATAATCTCTATAATACTTCTCCCTTAAACCTAATTCAGAATTTCTGGGTTTAGAGTCCCTTTGTTGATATTATTTTTTCTCTATCTTCATATTCTCACTAATTACTATTTGTGCTAGTTGTATGTTTGGTTCTCTGTTGGGTGAAATCCAGTATGTGGATCCTTTCCGAAAAAAATTATTCTCTTCTTCCCCATGAATTTGATATTGATTGGGACTAGACCACCTGATCTATCATGATCATACATAATTTATTTTTTTCTATAGATCTATTTTCTCTAGGAGCTGATCTCATTTTATCTCTTCCCCAAATAATATGGAAACATCACATTCAACATTCTTGAGGTAGTTGTCTCTATCTTATTTTCTATCCCTTGGTGATCCATATGTTATTATGATTCATTCCTTTTATTATGAAAATTTTAATTTTTTATGATTTTTACGGTAAATAGAAAGGTATTTTTATGATAGATTTTATTTTAAAATTGGATTTTATGCACTTTATGTGTTTGAAAAAATGACTCAAAGTATGTTTGGAAATAGAAAGGGGTTTTAAAGCATGGGAGTGGTGTGATATCACTGTATAAATATTTTTAATGAAATATTTTAATGGAAATGAAATATATTTTCCAAATATTTTTTTTATAAAACATGAATTTTGTTTCCTGAACATAAAGATGTTATAAATCACATGGGTATACCTTGATTTATGGGAAAAAATAAACATAGACGATCCCTAGTAGTGTATGATTTCACCAGAGGTGGTTCCCTTGATGATATAGATTCCAGGTGGTATCCTTTATGAGGGAGATAGGTTCTCAAACATTAGGAGTGACATATGTCAGCTAGTGTTCCTTTGTGCATCTTAGTGGTTCAGGGGTGTACACCCTTACATCATGGATTCCCCTCTAAAGATGAATTAAGTTTTTATTACATGTGTGGATATTGGATATGTTTATTCTATCAATTGATCAGGATAAGAATATTGATTATCTAATTTTTTTATTTATCTCATTATTCCATTGGATATGTGATATGTCATATTGATCTATTTATATGAATATAGCATGATTTTGGAAAGATTGACATGTTTTTTAAAACAACACCATAGGATGTCTTTTATATGAAAATTGATATCTTTTAAAAGTGTTTATAAATTTTTTTTAAACAAAAAATAATTGGTGTATATGGATTGAAAATGTATCGATTCAATGGTGGTATCTTACTGAGCTTTAGTTCTTACACCCTACATTTTTCTTTTGGGAATTAATAGTTGTGGTTTTATAGGATACTATTAAAGGGTAGAGTGTCATGTAGAGGAAAATATTCTAGACTATTTTGATTTTCTAGTGATTTGGGAAGATGGTGACTTATTATAATTAGGATATGGACCCATCGGTTTCTTCTGGTTCCCCATTTTTGGTCAATATATTTTTTTAGACCTTCTTATTATGTTGTTATAATTTACCTTTTTTGTTTGTTTCTTTTTTGACATATGATGTGTTCTGGATATCTATTGTAATACTATAATGTTTTTTATGTTATAATATATCTTTTAGAAAGATAAATCATTCCCATATTTCTTTTTTACGATACCCTTGTTATATTCACCAACCCATGGTGATTAGGAATGCAGAGTGAACTTTGTGGTAGGCTAGTTCAGGTGACATTCGGGGTTGACCTAGTCTGGTCCATTTCATATTGGTATTAGAGTATCGGGTTGCATTAAATCCTATTCTCGTGATTTTTTATGAACCTCTTATGTTAGGTGGTCATTTTTATACTTGAGGTAGGACTTTTGTAACATGATAGGTAGTATGGGAGTGTTCTAGGACAACTCACTTTCATAAAAAGCCTCAAGTTTCCATGGGAAGTATGAGGTTGTTAAGATTCCTTATTTTCAGATTTATCTTCTTTACTTCACTTATTTAAATTCAGTTTATGGTTAAGTAATTTATTTTTTTCTGAATATTTTTATACCTATTATTTTATAGATCATGGAAACTCCAAGAACAAAATCCAGAATTTGATAGAGGAAGCTAAAGATAAATACCCATAGGTGCATACTCTAGTTGAAATGGTTTTGGGGGAAACTATTATATGAATGATGCAGTGCATGGACCAAGTAACCAAAGTTTAATTAGAACCAAAGTTGGACCATGCATTATAAATCAAAAAGTAGCATCCAAATATATTTCATAGTGAAAATGAACCATAGGATGATGAAGAATGTTTTGAGAGGATTGAGATTGTTTTTCCATTTCTAAAAACTACAAAAGATTCGAATTTAACATCACCAATTATAAGCTTGAAGGAATGGGAAAGAAGTGGTGGGAATATATTGTGCAATCCAAGTTGGATAACGATCCCAAATGGACTTCCTTATAGAAATCCTTAAATCAGTAGTTTTATCATAATACACAGAGAGTATAGAAGGTGTGATAGTTCATTACCTTTGGGTAAAGAGATTATTCTTTTGTGGAGTATGATACTCATCCTTCTAAGTTGGTGAACCTATACCTAGATATTTTTTCTAATGATTATTTTAAGGAATTGATGTTTGAAATAGGTTTGAGGGTAGATACTCAATATATGTTTATTATTATGTGCCTACCCACTAATGTGGTGGTTTTCAACATTACAACTATAGTTGAGGTAGACATAGCTAGGAATATAGGACTCTTCACATCATCAGTAACAGTAGGAGGTTTCTATTGTTCTATTTCATATAAGAAAAGGATGTAGGATGAGAAGTGAGTAGGTGGTGGCATGAGTGTGAAACAGACCTCAAGGAAGAGTTAGGTGTTTTATTACCAATATAGGAAAGGGGACATCTCAAATTCGATTGTAAGGAAGCACCCAGGGTGTATCACACATTGGTGAAATCTGGTCATATTTATCATTTCTACAAGAGATAATCCCATGCATATAGAGATAGATCAAACTTCACTAGGGTCACATAGTTTATATCTGATGCAAAAAAAGGGTGTGGGGTCTCACTATTTTGTTAAGGGTCATGTTATAGTAGAGAAGAAATCTTAGGATACTGTTGGAAATATGTATGCAGTAGAGTGTTCATGAGAGGATTCAAAGTAATTACTATCATCCATGAGAGGTATAAGGTTTATTTCATCTTCTATTGTCATGGATTTTTTTTATACTAGTGTAAATCATTCTGTTATCTCATCCAACATGATCAATATATTAGTATTGTGTTCAAAGATTATGACCTTCTTATTGAAACATTCCAATCCTTTGGGAAATAATTCAAAGAAGAAAATTTAATTTCCATAGTCTTAGATTATGATTTCTAACCATGGAACCATATTGGAATTTTTAGTTCTTGATCTTGACATCTTTGACCTTATCATTGCGATTGATTTGATAATTATCTATAAATCACAGATTTATTTTAATCCTCATTATGTACAATTCATTTCTTCAAATAGATTCACTCATAGATTATAGGGTGAGTGGGAGCTGAGATTAGTAAGAAGAGGTATCGTTTCTCCAAGATCTATAATGATCTCCTACCTATTTTCATAGTTTTTCTTGATGTTTTTGATCCATGTCTTAGTTTTCATTTTTTATTTATTTTGAGGGAGTACCCTGGAAACTCTCTTTATTAATTTTCTAGGTTACCACATCATAGGGAAGTTTAGTTAGATAAATTATTGATTACATAGATGAAACCCATTTCCTTACCTTCATATCAAATGGAACCCACTGAATTGAATGAATTGAAGGTTTATCCAGAGTATCTTGAGGATGATAGATTTATTCATCCTAATTTTTTACATTAGGATTCACCAGTTCTCTTAATAATTCTTGTGTATCAGGTTCACTAACTTTATGATGATTACGAGAAACCCAACTTGGCAACCATTATGAACAAATATCCCTTGTCCATGGTTGTTGCCTTTTTTATCAGCTCTAGGGAGACTGAATGTTTTTGAAAATTAATCTTAGATCAGGGAACCATCAGTTGAGGTTCTAAGAGAAAGATATTCCTATGATGACTTTTATGATTATGTATAGAAATAATTAGTATCTAGTTATGAAATTTTTCCTTAATAATTCTCATGCGGTGTTTATTACTTTAATGAATCATATCTTACACCAATTTTTGAAATATTTCATGGATATATTTATGGAAGATATTTTTTATTCTATATTAGAGAACGATCATGATGATCATGTTAATATCATCCTTGGAATCTTGATTGATAATTGTTTGTATGGAAAGCTATCCAAATATTAATTTTGTATTCAACAAATGAAATTTCTAGAACATTTGTTTTCTGATGAGGGTGTCTCAATGGATATTTAAAAACAATTTGTAAGTACTATCTTGTGAGTAGCCCATAAATGTGTCTGAGATCAATAGTTTCTTGGTATTAACTAGTTAACATAGATTTTTTGTTCAATAATTCTTTAATATATCATCCTCTAAGATAGAGGTGACTCATATGGGTGTAAAGTTTGTTTAGAACAATTAGTTTCAATGATCTTTTGAGGAGTTGAATGTGATATTGACTTGAGTTGTAGTCTTGAATATTCTAGAGCTGGTTATTGGTTATCATGTATACTATATGAATTTGGTATGGGTTTAGGTTTTGTTATGAAGTAGTGTAATGCCCCGACCCTAGAATCTTGGATTCAGTGCCTTATTTTATTACATTGGAACAGATAAAAGGAAGATGAATAATGAAGGACCAATCAGTTTAGTAGTTTTGGAAACAAGATAGATAAAATTATTCAAAATTAAAACTCTAAACTTAAAACAACATAATAAATTAAACAGAAAAGCACATAATCTCTTAGATTGACCCTGAAATTCATTCATAGTATAATCATCCTCATAACCTGGAAGGATAAAACATAAGAAATGGTTCAGTTCAAACACTCAGTGAGGGTGATCAATACAGAGGAAGATATCATAAACATAAACATTAGTCATGGTGAATAACTAAAAAATCCTTTAACAATAAACTTGTACACATTATTTAATGAATAAGAGATGATTAATAATGCCATAATAAAACATAATCATGGGTATTCTACTAGTAAAATAATCACATGAACCATCAATACTATTTTCATAATGATAGAATTCATAATGTTGGACATCATTACCATACCGTAAATACCTCGTGGCAAGACCATATATATCCATTTTTTAAAGGCCTCAAGCCAAGACCATAGTTTGTCTCATGAGACCTACTGATGCACCAAGGGGATATGGCAAGCCCCACACAATACTTACTATGTCCAATTCATTGCACTTATGAATGGAGATAAACATAAACAACATAATGTAGACACCATGAAATGTGTTCCATGTAATTCTCCACAAAATGTCCCCAACGGGGCTCGAAAGGTTCACAGTGCGACTCTACATTTTTCATGGGGGTCCGTGATGGTAGCAAAGGCAGTAGCCCAAATGGCTAGGACCGCAGCCTAGCACTGATCCCAAGCAGGGCTTAGGGGGCGCAACTGCCGCAGTATGGAGAAATTATTTGGTTAAGTCCCTAAAGAGGTACCCAAGGTACCTGCACGAAAACACCTACGTGTCACCATGATGGAGTTGATTGAAGTAATACTTTTTGCTATGTCCTCAAAGTGTTTCCCTAGTCTAGCCAAAACACCGTCAGTGTGAAGCCTACTTGCGCACCCCCATATGTCGTGAACCTACTTCTGTGCCCCCATTTTTCAAGAAACATACTTGTATGCCTAATTTAATTTTTCCCAAGGTCACTTATTTGACTATAAATAGACCATTGGGGCCTTCATTTGTAAAAATTAATTTCCCTGAAGCCTAATTGTTGCTCTGGTCCCCCTAGTGCTTCGCCCAAGTCTTCCTAAACTTTCAAGGTAGTTATTCAATACCTTGAGCAGAGAATTTAAAGAAGGATCATTGGACTTAAGTCCTTTTAATGTTTGAAACCCATAACACTTGCACGCCTGAAGATAAAAAACTCCCTAAATCAGAAACACTTGCATGACACATATTCCTTTCATAGGAACTTGAGTGCCCCACTTCTGGGACCACCTGTGAATACTCCTGAAGGCTTGATCCAAGTATCGCCCAAGTATTACCATATAGTTTTTTGTCACTTAAGTGAATATCAGGTCGCCCAATCCTACTTGTTCACCCATACTTGTGTTCCCTTACCTACTAGGGCTACCCTCTTTGATTCACTTACTCTCTTCAGTATACAAGCCATCAAGCCTTCCTCATAGCCATTCATGGCAAGGATTCTTCTTCCTTGGCTCCCTTGTCTAAAATGGATTCTGTTGAGACATCCACCAAAACCTCCTGACTTATCAAACCTTTGGTAAAGGCACATTAGAGTGTGTCTTATTTGGGTTTTTATATCCACAGTCATAGGTTTCCCACATTTGTTTCACCAATGGTTTAGTATTCATGGAGTGTCTGGGGGTTTGTATATCCATAGTCATATGGACCATTCTCCCAGGAACAGTGCTTAGAAGTTATCTATTCTGAGAATAAAGGATTGGGTCATGACCTCTCCCTTCTCAAAGAGCCGGAAACTCAAATTTTTTTTAGGTAAGGTAAGGTTCATGATTACTTTTTCATTTAAGAGAATGAAAAGTCTCACTCCCGATAATGACTCAAACTTTTGAATAATATTTGTATAATAAATTTGTCCATTATATTATTTTATACTCAACAAAACTATATCCTTTAATTAATGAAGTGAGTATAATTAAAATTCTACCGTTGGGTTTAGACTTTTATATGACCGTTAGTTAATATGACCGTTGGAAACTAACCTATTAAAATTACAATTATTGTTTATAAATACAAGAGATATTGGTTAATTAATACAGAGAGAAGAGTCGATGGCCTCATCCAGTAGACTCAGGCCATACGAAACCCATCTTTCAGAGCCTGGTAAGGAGGTTTCATCTCTGGGTTTTGCTTTGGACCAAGCCCAAGACGAAATCCAATATGTGAATCTTGAATGAAATCACCTACGAGAGAAATTCAAGCTGATAAAAATCACCACTCGGGCAATGTTGTCCAAGTCGCCCCAAGATTCTATCACCACAGCACATCTTACACTTACGTCCTATGTAGGTGTTATAAGGGGCTATGTAACGAGACCTTAGTTACTTTTTGTAATCCTTATGTATAAATAAAATTTTTATTTCTTATTATGTTAAATTTGTGGATTTCAAATGCCCGGATAAATATAGGATGAAGTTCAATATTATTGATGAATTTTTGAAAAATGGTATTTTAAAACATTTTTTGTATATTTTAAATAATTAATAATTTAAAATTATATTCAAAAATGGCCTTCTACAGTTGTGACCAGTAAAGAATTTAGACTCTAATAAGATCAACTTAGTTTTTAGTGAACAGTAAAATATGAATAGTAATATTAACCTTATGAATAGTAATGTGACCAGTGGAATAGTAACCTCACTTAAGAAATTATAAATATAATTTAGTCATCTTGAATGGTGAAGTGATATAATAGCATAAGTAAATAACTATTTCAGAAATTATTAGTTAAGTAATAGTATTTTTTAGGGTAAATAGTGTTTTTACTTAAAAATTAAATATCTCGTAATTAAAAAAAACATTTTCATAAAATGGATTTCATTTTTGAATTTAGAGCATCGATATTAGGTTAGGGTGAATTTATGATATTTTTATTAAAAAAAATCGGTGAATAGTAAAAATACAGTTTTGAGTTTCGGTGTGATTAATGACATCGTTAATGATTTAATAATGATTTAATATTTCTGGTCAACTTTTTAATAGTAATATATGTTATGAGGTGTCCCGAGTGTCCAATACCATGGTAAAATAACATGGTAAAGCCCATAGTTTTTCAAATACCACTGATGAGGTGTCCCTTGGAAATTAATTAAATATTCCCTCACTTTTGCTATAAATACCAAGCCATTACCTCATTCATTTCAATACAAAATCCTCCTAAAATAAGATCTTGACTTTTTACCTCAAAATTATTCCTCCCAATGTGCCCTCAATCCCCCAAGGTCCCAGCCTTCGAGCTTTCTAAGTCACTCTCCAAGGTATGGAACTACAACACAAATAGGTTTTAGCGGCGGTTTTGTGGCGGCGGTTCACAAAACCGCCGCTAAATGTTTTCCGTGAAAGGTTTCGCGACGGTTTTTAATAAACCGCCGCGAAACCCATTTTTTTAAAAAAACCACGACACTTTCCCCCACCCCTATCGCATTTACCCCCCACAAACCCTCACCCCTCTTCCCCAATCCCCCCCCCCCCCGGCCCCCGCGCCCCCTGCACCCTCCGGCGAACCCCGCACCCCCCTCGACCCCCGGCGACCCCCGCGCCCCCGTGCCCCCCGCGCCCTCCGGCGACCCCCGCACCCCCCGTGCCCCCTGCGCCCCCTGCGCCCTCCGGCGAACCCTGCACCCCCCTCGACCCCCAGCGACCCCCGTGCCCCCCGTGCCCCCCGCGCCCTCCGGCGACCCCCGCACCCCCTGCGGCCTCCGGCGACCCCCGCACCCCCCGGCGCCCCCCGCGACCCCCTTCGATTTTGGTAAATTTTAGTTATTTCTTGGTTTGGTAGTGTTGTGTGATATGGTTTCGATGGTTTCATAAATAATATGTGTTATCAATCAATCCATTGTGGTTTTCCCTCATTCCTTTTCTATTTGAAGAATATCTACTTGTTTCCAATTTATGTTGTCGAAGGATCTTAGGTTCCTTATGTTTATAAGGTAGGTGTATCTATACAAGTGGTTATAATTTAAAATTTCCTTATATTCTTATTAATTTCTTTGGCTTGTTTCATGAAATTGATGGATTTAGATGGATTTTATGGAAAATATACATGTTTTTAAAGAGGTATTTCTTCAAAAATGGTTTTTATCACGAAAAGTGGTTGAATAAATTCTTTAAAGGGTGGATTTGTTTTTAAAATGGGTTTTCAAGCTTGAAGTCTAAAGGATTTATTATTAAAATTGTTTTATTATATGTGATCATGGTTTCTAAAAAGATTTTGAAAAACTTGGAACATTAGGTGTCCCTGGATGCATTGGAAATATACTTCTCACTCTTTTTTTATGTAATTCCACAAGAGGTTTTATGACACTTTTTTGTGTGTAATTCCACTAGAGGTTATATTAGTTGAATCCACCTTAATCTTGGATTGTGGATTCTCTTTCATGTCTAGAACATAAACCCATAGTTTGGATCCCAAATGGTGGGTTTTATCATTGATGATTTGTTTATAACATGATGGTATTTTCATGGTTACTTGCTCACACAGTTATATTATAGTGTATCTATGGTTGGGTTTTTCTATGACTACCTGATTTCTTTTATTCTTAACATATTCCTAGATTTTTTGTATATGGTTTTTTTATGAAAATCGAAGGATTATTTTAAAAAATTGTTTTATTTTATGAAAAATATATATAAACTGGATTTATTTTAAAGATAGATATATTGAATTTTTGATATTAGAACTTGTAATTTTCTCTTTTTGTTTACTATCTTTGTATAAAGATGGTTTGGTGGTGATAGATGCTCACATAGGGAGATGATAGTATTGTCTATTTTATCTTTATGGTTTGGCCTATTTAGATTGAATTTTTTATACTAATGGATGTTTATCTTTATTTTTTATTTTAATTTGGTTTCATAACTTTATTTTCTAAAACAAGATACTACTTTCATGTCTCTTTATTACACATCTCCATGTATAAGACCCTCTTGGGAGACTTGCCTAGTTTTCCCTAGTCAGTTCATTATAAATTGATATCAAAAGGAATATTGAGCCTGGAATGTTACGACACTTCATAGTTTTGGTTTAGTGTCATTGGTAGACTAGATTTAGTAGCACTAAAATTTAGTTAATATGTGTGGGATGGTGCCTAGACATCTCACCTCCTTGTATGAATTCAAGTTACTATGGGTGGTCAGTTATTTTTGAAAATATTGTCACTTGGTCTTTGTGGTTGATTGAATAAACTAGATTTGGTGTCTATTTAAAAAAAACTATTCCTTTATTATGTTTTATATTTCATTAATAGAATTCATAAATTCATAAAATTATTATTATTTTAAATCATTAATATGGATTATGGAATTTGTTCTATGATTTAGGAATTTTCTCATGACTAAAGGGGTTTTCATCTTGTATTTGTTAGAAAATTCGTACTAGAAGAGTTCTTATGAATCTAAGTGATGGATTTGTGAGACGGGTTTAATAGGAGAATCCCTTAGTGGTATCTTCTTTAGTGGAAGTTATAATATGCACTATTCATACTTTGGTTATGAAGGTATTAAAAACCCAAGAGGAGTAGTGGATCATGACTCATAATTTACTAACAAGAATCCACCTATCTTTCATGGTGATAATGGAATCTAGAAATATGAGGAGAGGATTGAGTATATTGGTAGGAGATTTAAAATTATAAAGATTCCCAAAGAATCTAAGGGGTGGGGGTCAACATATATTCTTGATGGATTGGGAAGGAAATGGTGAGACTCATTTGTGCATGCTATATTTCATGAGGATCTTATGTGGGAATCCTTCAAGAAAATATATAAACTATAGTTTTATCCTAAAATGTTACATGTGGAAAAGAACTGATACTTTCTAACATTATAAAAATGGGAATGTATTGTTATAGTGTATTCCAATAAATTTTCTAGGTTGGTGCATTTCAAAGTGGATATTATTACCAATGTTTACATGAAATATCTAAGGTTTGAGATTATTCCAAGTGTCTCCTAAGAAACCTGAGTGTGACATGAATTTATATTTATAGTGACACTTAATTTTGATATACCTGCACATTATTGTTTGTTTTATATTCGTGTACTAGATTATGCATTAGAAACCATTAGTGGTGGCCTACTTAATTTACCTCACACCATATTCAGTACATGTATTGGTACCCAGATAGTCTTCTTTGTCATAGGAAATACAACTTTGATATGGTTGGTTGTGTATGAAACCATTAAGAAACATCATTACTCTTGGAGGACATCTAAGGTCAAGCCTAAACAATCACATAATGTCTCCGGTTTAAAATGCATTATGATCAGTTTCGATGACACGTCAATGGGGTGTTGTTTGAGGCAACATAAATGTGTGATCGATAGTGTTATAAATACCGACTGGTATCCCATTTCTAGATATGGAAAATAAAACAAAACATTTAATTGAGATGACCAAGCATGTGAGTACATGAGATGTTCAGGAAAGTTGTAGTATTTTTTGTGAGGGTGTGGAAGTAATCTGAGTGGACCAATGTATCTCATTAATGTAGTGGGGATAGAAATTGTTTTAGGAAACATAAATGTGTGATTGACAGTGTTATGATAATTGTGTATCCTGATATTCTTACTGCTCCTCAATGAGGTGTTCACACTGTCTCCTAAGGACCAGACTTGTTTGGTTTGTCTGGGCATGCTAAGTAAGTGGTAAATGTGATCAATGAATCATCTTTATTATATTATGCATAATTTATGATCAATTGGTCATCTTTATTATATTATGATTTTGCAATCTTACACTATTGTATATTTTGTGTAGGCACATTATGATATACATGGATAAAATCTAGATCACATTACTGAGGAACACACCTCAGTATGTTAAGGGTTTGAATGAGTTTTTAGATTTTACGATTTCTAATCGATCCGTTGAAGGGAGAATAAGATTTCCATGTCCTAAATGTAAATTTAGAACATGGTTGAAGAGAGATGAAGTTTATGAACATTTAATACTGAAGCAATTCCCTGGTCAATATTTGTGTTGGAATTGGCATGGAGAATCGAACAATACAGAAAGATTGAGCACTGATGTTAATCCACAGAATGTGGTCCCAAGTTCGTCGACAATGGAAAATGAAATGCAAAACCTCATAAATGATGCATTCGGAACTGCAAGACACCACTATCAGCATCAAAACATATCAGAACAACCAGAAGAGGGTGCTACAAATTGCAATGTGACAAGTGATGTTTTTGAGACTGTAACACAAGTAGATCAAGATTGGAACATATCATTGCATCCTCCTCTTGATTCTGTAGAGCCAAATGTAACGGAAAACTTCACTGATAAAAATGAATTTCATGATTTAGTTGACGATGGAAATCAAGAGTTGTATAGTGGGTGTTTGAAATATTCAAAGCTTTCATTTCTGCTGAAGTTTTACCATATCAAATTTCTATGTGGAATTACAAATAAGGAAATGTCCATGATATTGGAATTGATTCGTGATTCATTTCCTGAAGCAAAAATCCCAGAATCTTTTTATGATATGAAAAAAGTTGTTAACAAGCTTGGTCTGAATTATATAAAAATACATGTGTGTCCCAATGATTGTAGGCTTTATTGGGGAGAGGATTCAAGTAGACAGAATTGCAAGAAATGTTCTTCTTCTAGATGGCAGTCAAAGGGTGATGTTGGAACTCTGACTGAACATAATTTCATGAAGAAGAAGAAAATGAACACACCTACAAAGGTTTTTCGTTACTTTCCTTTGAAGCCGCAATTGCAAAGATTATTCATGTCATCAAAAACCGTCGAACACATGAAGTGGCATTCTATAGATAATAACATTGATGGGTTAATGAGACATCCACGAGATTCCCAATCATGGAAGACATTTGATTCATTACATCCAGATTTCTCAGATGATCCTAGGAATGTTCGATTGGGATTGGCTGTTGATGGATTCAACCCATTTGGGACTTTGAGTACAAGTTATAGCATTTGGCCAGTTGTTTTGATCCCTTACAATCTGCCTCCATGGATGTGTATGGAACAATCATCTTTTATCATTTCAATGATTATTCCTGGAAAACAAATGCCTGGAAATGATATTGATGTATACTTGCAGCCTTAGATTGAAGAATTGCAGGAGTTATGGAGTAACGGTGTTGATACATTTGATGTTTATTCTAAAACAATGTTCAAAATGCATGCTGCTTTACTGTGGACCATTAGTGACTTCCCTGGGCTTGGGAATTTATCTGGTTGGAACACTTATACGGGTTTGGCTTGTCCCGTT
This sequence comes from Viscum album, assembly GCA_963277665.1. NCBI lineage: Eukaryota > Viridiplantae > Streptophyta > Magnoliopsida > Santalales > Viscaceae > Viscum > Viscum album. The sequence continues at coordinate 494,903,303 of OY728159.1, forward strand.
TGTAACTTTGATTTTGAGCCCAAACGGCTACCTCACAGTAGAAAATGGTGCTTTTTATTCCATCGAAGATTTCTCGATGCATCTCATAGATTCTGGCTGAACAAATCAAAATTTAATGGTTTCATTGATCGTAGACCACCTCCAAAGTTGTTAACCGGTTCTTAAATATTGACACAGCTTGAAAATGTTGAAACAGAATTTGGGAAGGTTCATCATTTGAATGATAGTGGAAAACGGGTCCGAAGTACATCGTCAAGTGAAATCAGAATGCAACAATGGAAGAAAAAAAGTATATTCTTTAAACTTTCGTATTGGGAATTTAATTTGTTGCGCCACAATCTTGATGTGATGCATATTGAGAAGAATGTCTGTGATAATTTGATTTTCACATTACTTAATGAGCATGGAAAGTCGAAGGATCATCTTAATGCTCACAAAGACTTACGAGTAATGAACATAAAATGAGATCTCTGGCCAGATGAGAATGAAAAGTATGCTCCGGCCATTTTCGCAATGAAAAATAGGGATAAAGATACGTTCCTTCGAATTTTAAAGAATGTGGAGGTATCTGATGGGTATTCGAGTAACATCTCGAGGTGTGTTGACTTGAAGAATCGTAAGTTACATGGATTGAAAAGTCACGATTCGCATATTTTGTTACAGCAGTTACTACCATTGGCATTGCGTACATTATTACCTGAAAAAGTTACTGCTGTTGTACTCCAATTCTGCACATTTTTTAGGCAATTATGTGAGAAAGTTGTACATCCATTTTAGCTTGACAACCTCCAGGAGAGGTTTTTATTGACTCTTTGTGCAATGGAGATGATCTTTCCTGCATCATTTTTTACTATCATGATGCATTTAACTGTGCATTTGGTTGAAGAAGATAAATTAGGAGGCCCCGTTCATTATCGATGGATGTATCCAATTGAGAGGTATTTTATTTATATTTTTTCCTATTAAGTAAAGAATTTTTGACATTTAAATAAATGTATAATATTATTATTTTATTTCACAGATATCTTGGGCATTTGAAATCATACGTGAGAAATAAAGCTCAACCAGAAGGTTCTATTGCTGAAGGCTATTTGGCCAAGGAATGTCTTACCTTTTGTTCCAGGTATTTAGATGATATTGAGACAATATTTAATCGAGTTGGACATGTTGATGACACATCAACTCAATCTCAAATGCATCAGAAATCAAAAATATTTCTTGCTATTGGCCGATCAGTTGGGAGGACCTCAAATGTGATACTGACAGAATTGGAATTATTACAGGCACATAAATATGTGCTGCTGAATAGTGAAATTGATGATCCATTTATTGAAGAGTTGAGGATACAAACAAAGAGATGAATGAGAGGCCGAACACGAAATGAGAAATATATAACGAAAGTTGTGAATAAAGAGCTTGTAGAATGGTTTGCATGACGTGTAAGTTCATAAATATTGCAATAAATAAGAATATTAGTTTGACACATAAAATTTGTAAATATATTAAATTATATTTCTTTTTTCCAATCATGAATACTGATACTCGAGCAGACTTGTCAGAATATTTGAAGTTTCTTGACAGAGGTCCTATAAATCAAGTTAGAAAGTTCGACGCTTATAATGTGAATGGATTTAGATTTTGTATAGTTGATCGAGAAGTGGGTTTGAAAACACAAAATAGTGGTATATTTACATTTGCTGAAGTGGAATACTATGGAAAGCTGCATGATATTATTGAATTAAACTACCATGGACATTTTTCTGTTGTTTTATTCAAATGAAAATGGGTCGATATTATCAGAGTTGTTAAAAGAGATTCATTTCAATTTACTTCTGTGAACTTATCTCGCTTGATGGATGTTGGTGATTGTGAAATGCATGATCCATATATCTTAGCATCGCAAGAAAAAATGTTATATTATGTGAATGATGTTGTGGATGAAGGGTGTAGTGTAGTTACTCACGTAATACAAAGAGATTTGTATGATATGGGTGATGAAGTGGAAGATTTGCATCTGAAGTTGAATCTCATCAACAACAGGAAGCAGAATCATTTTTCATCATGATATTGAAAATATTAGTCTTGCAAGGATAAATGAAGTAGATGAAGTAATGGAGTAGGAAACTGACATTATTGAAGGGGAAAATGATTGTATGTGCAATTATTCATTCATGTAGCAACCACTTGTTTCATTTCTGCAGTCATTCATTATCATTTTTATATATATTTGGTTTGCTAGTACTGGGCATCTATTAGCATTTTTAATTTTTTTTCTGCATAATTTTTTTGAAATATATATTCTGAACTTAATTTTATTTGATTAAATGATTGGAATGCCAAGGAGGAAGCGGTATACTATTTCTTCTAGTCCTGCGACGGATGCCGATCCATTTGGGTCACTCCCCACGACATCTGAGGCACCAGCTACCTACACCCCCGCACCATCTCCCCCTGCACCATCTCTCACACCATCAGAGAGCCTCCCATTAGAGGCTGAGTCGTCGACTCCCCCTACAGGTGCCTCATCAGTTGGGTGGTGACAGACCCCTTCCAGTTCATCCCGGATACACTGGAGGGTCACAGTCATAGGTATAAATTTTAATTAAATAAATTTATTTCATTTTGTTTATACTAATTCTTTACTCATTGAAGATGAAAAAAATAAAACCACGGAGAAACACTTAAAAAGCTCAGATGTTTGGAACTTGAATGGCGAAAAGATAGTCATTCCATTTGATTCTTATGGGGTCCCTACGGATGATGTCGCGGGGTTACTTGGCCAGATTATAGGTCAGTAGGCAGCGGATCCCATTTCCCTTCCCATTTCATATAATGATAGGAGACATATGCCTCCAAACTAGAAAAATGAAGTTTTTGATTCTCAAATAATGGTAATTTTATTACATTATGGTTTAATTTAATGTCATGTTACTAATATGTTCAAAATGAATTTCTGTATACAGATGTTCTTCCACTTCACAGTTGTTGATGTGATAGCACAGAAGTGGACTTTGAAAAATCTCAGTAAAAAATGGAAATATTTCAAATGGAGATTGTGGTGTGATGTCAACGATACTTCGTTGACCTTGGAACAAATATATGACAAGCTACCCAGTGGGGTACCGAAAGAGTAGTGGAAATTTTTTGTTGGCAAACATCGTGATGAGAAGCGGATGGTATTGAAATATATATTATTATATTATCCTCATTTTACATTATTACATGTATATGAAGAGGAGATGAAATTGGATACATTACTGTTAAATTTCATTTTATTTATTTCAGGATCTTTCATGACAGAATGCATCAAACAGGGCAAAGCAAGTCATCCCTCACACGGCGGGCTCAAAAAGCTTTTCTAGAAGCTGAATGTCATTGGTAATATTTTAAATAGTTTAAATATTTATAATACAATATTATCTATTTAATATATTGAATTTTTTATTTATCTTTGCTTAATGAAGTCACAGAATTTAGGGCATGAAGCCTCCCGGACTGAACTGTGGTTGGATGTTCACAGAAAATCAGATGGCTCTTTTGTTAATGAGCCTACCAAAGAAGTTGGGGTATGAAGTCAAATTTTTAACTTATTATCAGTTTTTACTGTGTTAATATGTATTGATATTTGATTTATAGGTAAAAATTAAAGAACTATGGGATGTCAGTCCTGGGCAGTCCTACTCAGTCTCCCAGGATGACCCGGTTGCTCAAGTCCTTGGGAAGGAGCATCCTGGTAGAGTGCGCGGGATGGGTTTGGGACCCATACCATCTGAGGTCTTTAGCAGGCCATCAGGGATTCCAGCTGCATCTACTCCTAGTTATGGTCAGACTATACCTGAAGATGCTCAGAGGGAGATTTCTTCTCTACGTGCCACATTTCAAGACCAAGGGGCTCAGATATCCACTATGCAGAAAGTGTTGACTGATTTATCTCAGCAGATGAGCAGATATGCCCCCAGTGGTAGTGCACCAAGTGGTGGTGAGCAGGTAAATCAAAAAAAATCACAATCATTTAGTTTGAAAACTTTTATTGGTTTTAAGTTTAATTATAAAAATGCAACAATATTTAATTTTCAATATAATGTTCTTACAGGTGGCAGCAGGAGATGGAGGTGGAGAGGGTGACGATGCATCATCGGACCATGAGTAGTATTTTTGATGTGTTGAACAAATATGGGAAAGGTTGGTTTGTATATATAACATGTGTGGTGTATGGAACCTTTAAAAAACCATTGGTCTTGGAGGAGCTTCAGTGGCTAACCTTGAATGATCACAATAACCTCAGGTGGTAAAGAGAATGATGTGTTTGTTTCATTGGTTAGATGATCTATGGTAATAGGCTCTTTGATGTTTCTGTTGTAAATTCAGCATTGGGAATTTGACACATTAGAGTGTTGCATGTCCAAACAGGGGGTGAGAGGCTGGTCATTTGACCGGTGACATGAAGCTCCATAGCTCTCAAAACCTTATCTCTCGTGTGTTTGTTTTGCAAGACAACTTTGCATGACCTCATCACAAGAACCATACAAGAGACCTAATCATGTGATCATGTCACTTGAACTCTTTGTGGGAACCTTTCACCCTCCTCTTTTAAGTCATGACTTCTTTTATGTTATGTATTCTAGTTCCCATGTTATTATGTGGTGGTATGTTATTTTATATCCTTATTAATGTATATTTCATGTCCAATTTATAAGAGACCTTTTCTGATCTCATCTATGGATTTTCTAAATTTTAAAGTGACGAAGTTAGGCTGCCGAATTTTTCTTAAAAGAAATCGCGTCTTCTCTTTTCTTTCAAGTTTCTTTCTCATGTGGTATGTAATTAAAATATCCATACCATGATATTATTTCTTTTTTTTATTCTATAACTATATTGTATTATGAGTTATTTATGAGTGGCTTACTTTTGTCTCTAATATTTTTAATGTTTTCTAAAACCATGTTATGTAGTTGTTATGCTGCATAATTTTTGTCTCAAAATCTCTCTCTTTTTATAAAGAAATTCTTTTTTTTTATTAATGTGAACACCCAAATATATTTTCATTTCCAGAGGTAGTAATCAAGACATAAAATTGATCTATTTGGTTCTATAATGGGCATGAATATAACCCTCACTCCCTTTCCATGGGTTATAAATTTCAAAATGATCTCATTTTCAAGTACCTTTTAAAAACGTAATGATTTTGATATGAAAGCCATTTATTTTATTCTATTTGGGTTATTTATGATATGTATTATTATGATATATGTGGATCACATGAAAATAAAGACATATTAATGGTGTTCCCTGATATCACTCCAATGCATTTGGTAAATAATTCAATCCCTATAGATGAAAAGTTTTACGATACCTTGTTGAATAACCTTGGTAATTTTTATGACACATTGGGGATGGACCTTGGTGATATTTTCATGAATTTATAAATTAAATGTTATACCCAAATATTAAAGTTATGTTTCAAGTTATTATTTCTATGATATGAAACTTTATCATTCCTTTTCTATATCACTCATGTTTTTATTGATACCACTCAAGTTCAGATGTAAATTGTTTTACTTGTTTTCCTTACTGGGCCTTTTTATCACCCTTGCCTTTGATGTATGTCTTCAGGTTATGAGTTTCAGTAATTGTACTTAGGATAAACCTATGGTGAATCATTAAAAATTTATTAGAATAATGTTTTAATATTTTAGGTATTTTGTCCCTGATTTCCAAGACACAAGACTTTATAGATCCTATGTTTGTAAAATGTAATGAAAAGTTATGTAATAAATAGGAGGGATTCCATAGTTCATATCAAATGATAGTTTAGTTATTTATGAAAAGTAGGCTACGAATACCTTAGGAATAACCCTATAGAAAAGTTTAGATATAGGAAAACTTTCTGGTATTTTGGTGAAATATTAAGTAAGTGGTTTCTGAACAAATAAATCCATGTATGGATATGAACAAGTGGATGTGGATCTGGCACAGATGTACCTAGAAGTGAAAATTGTGACAATGAGTTTTGGGATTGACCTGGGGTATCCTGGTATATGACAACGGGCCTTGCTTCACACCTAGTTTGACACTCCCGGGGGATATGTTTGGTTAATCACAAGCTTCTTATGAATTATTATGATGGATTTATAGAGAATTTAATTGTTTAATCATGATGTTTTAGGACATAAAATCCTTTATAGTTAAAAGATTCGTAAATGAAATAAGATTATAACTATGGTTTTATTCTTTTACAAAATGGCGGGTAATAGGGGGAATCGTGCAAATGGTGACTACAATAGACCATGCACTAACGACCCTCTGATGGAAGTCAGAATGGAAACTTTCATGAGAATGACAAACCAACTAACTCAAGTTATGGTAAATAACTTGAATCAAGTTGAAAGAACGATCTCACCGTGAAGGGGACATCATTCTGTTGAGTCCCTTATGCATTAATGAACACCAACCTTTAGTGGATCAACCAACCCAATGATTTTTGAATAGTGGATCAGCTCTATAGAGAATATATTTTCTATGATCTGCTATTCAGAGCAAGAGAAGGTCAACCTGATTGTCTATCGGTTAGAGGAATAGGCTGGTCAGTGGTGGGAACTAATTAAAAACATGAGGCCAAGAGTGGTGGTTGAAGCTATATAGTGGTAAGAGTTTAGAGGGATATTATTCAATAAGTATTTCCCTCGTTTAATGAGAACAATAATGGGGAAGGAGTTTCTCAAGTTGAAGTAGAAGGAGAATGAATCTGTGGGAATCTATGAGATGAACTTCACAAGGCTTTCACATTACACCTCTAGCTTTTTTATGGATCCAAATGGTAAGGTTGATAGACTATTCAGTGTACTGAGACCTCATTTGTGGAATAATCTAGCCAAACGAGACTATTATAGGTATGAGGAGATCGTGCGGAGTGCAATGAAAGTCGAACTGCAATTTGGTGAGATGCAACGGTCTCATAAATCAAATGACAAGAAAAGATCTATGGATCCAAGATTAGGGAAGACTTTTGATCATGGAAGAGGAGGAGAGCATGTGAAACATCCCACCTATAATAAATGGGGGAATAAGAATTCGGGAAACTTCCTGCTTGAGAGTGGGAAGTGCTATAAGTGTGGAAAATATTTCCATATCACATGAAACTGTCATAGTGAGGTGAATCCTCAACTCCCAAACACTAAAAACTAAGGGAAGATGGTTCATTCCCTACATTATGTCCAATGCAATAAGTTTGGAAAACTTGGGAACTTTTCCAATCACTATCCAAATCTGAGGGCAATGGAGGGGAATCAGCATCATCCTCAACATCGGCCAAGGGAACAAGTTTGTAATTTTTCAATCACTACAGCTGAAGTTGAAGGTCCAAATGATGTGGTTGAAAGTACTCTTGTTGTTCTCTCAAATCTAGAAAGTACATTTTTTTATTTTGTTCTATGCATTCCTTTATTTCCTCCATGTTTGAAAATAATTTAGAATCAGCCCATTGATTTTCTAAAAGTTGGGTTATCAATGAAGACTCCTGGTGGGATTATCCAAGCATCATTGGTGTTTAAAAACTCTAGTATTTATGTTAGTGAGCACAATCTTTTCATAAATCTAGTAGTCATTCCCATGCTGGAATTTAAAATTATACTAGGGATGGACTATCTCTCTAAGTATAATGTTAAGATCAAATACAGAAGCAAGGAAATATCAGTAGTATTGAATGGAAAACCAACAATTATCTTCCAAGGAGAGATATCTCAACCTGATATTTGTCTAGAAGAACCTTCTATATCCTTATTTATAGGTTTGATCGGTGAAGAATAACAAGGAAATGAGAGTTTAAGGATAAAAAATGTCCCCATAATCAATGAATACATTGATGTATTTCTTAAGGAGTTACCCAGACCTCTCCCAGAAAGAGAGATACAGTTTTCTATGGAACTCATACCTGGATCTCATTTGAAATCAAAGACCCCATATAGGATGGAAAATGTGGAGCTAGAGGAATTAAAGAAGCACCTCCGGGATCTTTTGGAGAATGGGTTTATCTTACCAAGAGTGTCTCCTTGGGAAGTGTAACGAACCAAACTTTTTAATAATACTTATTTCCTAAATTTTTGTGTTATTTTATACTCAACAAAACTATATCCTTTAATTAATTAACTGAGTATAATTAAATGAGACCGTTGGGTTTTGACTGTTATATGACCGTTGTTCAATATGACTATTGGAAACTAAAATCTTAATTTTACGATTATTGTTTATAAATACAAATGACCTTGTTCAATTAATACAAAAATAAGAGTCGATGGCCTCATCCAGTTGACTCAGGTTGTACGAAGCCCATCTTTCAGAACTTGGGAAGGAGGTAGCATCTCTAGGCTTTTCTCTAGACCAATCCCAAGCTGAGCTTCAGCATGTGTATCTTGAATGTAATCTCCTAAGGGAGAATTTCAAGATAATTGAAATCACCACTCAGTCAATGTTATCCAAGCCACCCCAAGATTCTATCACTGTAGAACACCTTACACTTAGGTCTTATGCAGTTGTTATAAGGGGTTATGTAATGAGGACTTAGATACTTTTTGTAATCCCTTGGTATAAATAAAAATTTTATTTATTATTATGGTAGAATTTTTAATTCCATTTCTCATGTCTTTATGTTTTTCATCAAGTTCTTATTGATATCGATCAAGATCACATATAAATTGTTTCACTTTCTTTTCTTATTGGGACTTCTTCTCACCCTTTCATTTGATGTATGTCTCCAGGTTATGAGATGCAGTAATTGTACTTAGGATGAACCTTTGATGAAGCCTTATAAGTGGATTAGAATAATTTTTTATATTGTTTTCATGTATATTTTTTCTGATTTCCAAGACACTGGACTTTAAAGATCCTCTGTTTGTAAAATGTAATGAAAAGTTATGTAATAAAAAGTCAGGATTCCATAGTTGGTATCAAAGGATGGTTTAGTTGTTTATGGAAATTATTATATCAAAAACTCTAGTAAGAACCCTATAGAAAAGTTTAAATATAGTAAAACATCTTGGTATTTTGGGGAAATATTAAGTAAGTGGTTTCTGAACAAATAATTCTCTATCTGGATACAAACAAGTGGATGTGGCTCTAGAAAAGATGTACCAAGGAGTGAAATCTCTGACAAGGAGTTCTGGGATTGACCTGGGGTATCCTGGTACACAAAAAAGAGCCTTGATGCACTTCTGTTTTGACACTTCCAAGGGATATGTTTGGTTAATGATAAGATTTTTATGAATCATTATGAAGGATTTATAGAGAAATGTAATTTTTTAAGCATGAAATTTTAATACATAAAATCCATTATATGTAATAGATTCGTAAATGAAATAAGTTTCTCACTAAGGTATTATTATTTTAGAAAATGGAGGGCAATAGGAGAAACCATGAAAATGGTGACCGCAATAGACCATGCGCTAATGGCCCTCTAATGGAAGTCTGAATGGAAACTTTCATGTGAATGATGAACCAACTGACTCAAGTTATGGGAAATAACATGAATCAAGTTGAGAGGCTGATATCACCATGAAGAGAACACCATTATGTTGAGTATTTTATGATTCAATGACCACTAACCTTAAGTGGATCAACCAAACCATTGATTTCGGAACATTAGATCAGCTCTATAGAGAAGTTCTTTTCTTTGCTCCGTTTTTCAGAGAAAAAGAAGGTCACCCTGGATGTATATCGCTCAGAGGGAGAAGCTGATCAGTGGTGGGAACTGATTAAAAAAATGAGTCCAAGATTCTATATTGAATCTATGGAGTGGTAAGAGTTTATAGGGATATTCTTCAGTAAGTATTTCCCTTGTTTTATGAGAATAAGAATAGAGTAGGAGTTTCTCGAGATGAAGCAGAAGGAGAATGAATATGTTGGAAGCTATGAGATGAACTTCACCAGACTTTCCCATTACACCACAAGATTTTTCATGGATCCTAATGGTAAGGTTGATAGATTCTTTGGTGGATTGATACTTCATCTGTGGAATAATCTAGCCTACTCATACTATGATATCTATGAGAAGATCATGCAGAGTGCGATGAAAGTCGAACTGGAGTTTGGTGAGACGCGGTGGTCTCATAAATCCAATGACAATAATAGATCTATGGATCCAATCTTAGGGAAGAGATTTGATCATGGGAGAGGAGGAAAGCAAGTGCAACATCCCATGTGTAATAAATGTGGGAAGAAGCACTCGGGGAACTGCTTGCTCGGGAGTGGGAAGTGCTACAAGTGTGGAAGTGATGGCCATATCGCGCGGATTTTTTGTACTGAAGTGAAGTCTCAACTCCAAAAAAAACTAAAAATAAGGGTAATATGGTGAAGGTCCTATATGATTTCCAATGCTATATGTTTGGAAAACTTGGGAACTTTTCTAATCACTGTCCAAATCTGAGGGTGGTGGAGGGGAATCACCATCTGCCTAAGCAAAGGCCAAGAGAGAAAGTTCGTGTTTTTAATATCACTACGGATAAATTTGAAGCACAAAATTATGTGGTGTAAGGTACACTTGTTTTTATCTCAAAGATATAAAGTAATTTGTTTGATTCTGGTTCTACACATTACTTTATTTCCTCTAAGTTTCCAAATAATTTAGAATCAACCCCTGATTTGCTAAAAGTAGATTTATCAGTCAAGACACCTGGTGGGATTATCCAATCATCGTCAGTGTTTAGAAACTCTAGTATTTAATTTAGTGAGCATAATATTATCAAAAATATAGTAGTCATTCCCATGCTGGAATTCAACATTATACTAGGTACAAACTAGCTCTCAAAGTATAATGCTAACATAAAATACAGAAGCAAGGAAATCTCAGTAGTCTTTAATGGAAAACCTACAGTTATATTCCAAGGAGATATATCTCAACCTGATCTTTTTCTAGAATAACCTCTTATATACTTCTTTATGAAGTTGATCGGTGAAGAAGAAGGAAATGAGAGTTTAAGGAAAGAAAATATCCCCATCGTCTAGGAATATGTTGATGTATTTTCTGAGGAGTTACCCGAACCTCCCCCAGAAAGAGAGGTAGAGTTCTCCATTTAACTCGTACCTAGATCTCATCCAAAATCAAAGACCCTATATAGGATGGAAAATGTGGAGCTAGAGTAATTAAAGAAACAACTCCAAGATCTTTTGGAGAAGTGGTTTATCCGTCCGAGTGTGTCTCCTTGGGGAGCACCAGTTCTCTTTTTGAAGAATAAGGATGGATCAATGTAGATATGCATTGATTATAGAAAACTAAATGGGATCACTGTGAAGAATAAATACCCTCTTCCAAGAATTTATGACTTATTTGACCAACTTTGTAGGGCTCAATTCTTCTCTAAAATTTATCTTCGTTCTGGTTATCCTCAATTGAGGGCGATGAAAGAAGATATTCCAAAAACTGCCTTCCGATCAAGATATGGGCATTATGATTTGGTTGTTATTCCTTCCAGACTGACTAATGCAACTTCTATTTTTATGGATTTGATGAATATAGTCTTTAAGGACTACTTTGATAACTTTTTGGTAGTTTTTATTGATGATATTATAATATATTCCAAAATTTGTAAGGAGCATGAGGATCGTATAAGGGTTATTTTTTAAACTGTACGGAAGTAGATTCCTTTTGGGAAGTTTAGAAAATGTGAATTTTTTTTACAGAAAATTGCTTTGTTAGGTCACATTGTAACCAATTAAGGAATCACAGTTAACCATTCAAAGATAAAAGTTTTATAGGAGTGGCCTCAACCTACAACAATAACTAAGATTCATAGTTACCTTGGTTTAGCGGGATATTATAAAAGGTTTGTAAAAAACTTTTCACAACTTTATAATCCATTAACCAAGTTAACTCGAAAAGGGTTCAAGTTCATCTTGACAAAGGAGTGTGATGAAAGTTTCCAAGAGCTGAAGTAGTATTGGTTACTACACCCGTGTTAACTCTTCCCTCAAGTGGAAAAGGATTCATTATTTTTAGAGATGAATATCTGAAAGGGATTGGGTGCATCGTCATGAAAAATGATAGTCATTTCTTATGCATCTAAATAGTTGAAAAATCATTAGCAGAACTATCCTATGCATTATATGGAGCTGGCTATGGTCGTTTTTGCTCTGAAGATATAGAGGCACTATCTTTATGAGAAGAAATGTGATATATACCCAAACCATCAAAGTTTGAAGTATATTTTCACACAAAAGGAATTGAACATGAGGCAGAGGATATGGTTATAACTTCTTAAAGACTAATATTGTTCAATTCATTATCATCCTGGAAGAGAAAACAAAGTCATTGATGCATTAAGCAGGAAAGAGCCAGTTGTTCTATCCATGATGAGGATTCAAAGAGATCCTTTGATCAATGACCTAGTAAATCTGGACATGGGAATTATAAGGGAAGGGACATCATAAACCCTAACCCAAATGATTTATCAATCATCATTATTAGAGAAGATCAAAAAAGCTCAGAAAGAAGATCCTTTTTTATAGAAGAAGTTTGAGGCTATGAAGGATTGGAAGTTTTATGAGTTCAATATTGATCAAGAAGGTGTATTGAAATTTCATACAAGACTATGTGTTCCATCAATTCCAGAAATAAATAAGGAGATGATAGATGAAGCTCATAGCTCTACTTTCTCTATACATCCTTTAAGCACAAAAATTTATATGGGCCTTCACGATCTTTTTTAGTGGGATAATATGAAAAGGGAGATTGCTGACTACACTTCAAGGTGCCTAGTATGTCAGCAAGTGAAGGAATTGTGACAACTTCCTAAAGGGGTATTGAAACCACTACCCATAACAGCATGTAAGTGGGATAATATCACTATGGACTTCATCACTGGTCTTCCAAGAACTTCCAAAGGAAACAATGCGATATGGATTATTGGGGACCGTCTCACCCAGACTGCCCATTTTATCTTCATTCGGGAATATTTATATCTTGATAAAATTTCCAGGATTTACATGAAGGAAGTGGTAAGGATGTATGGAGTTAAACTTTCTATCATATATGATCATGACCCAAGGTTCACATCAAAATTCTGGATAAGTATTTAACATGTTCTGAGCATTGAATTGAATTTCAGTACCGCCTATCACCCGCAAACTGATGGTCAATTGGAAAGGACTATTCAAACACTTGAGGACATTATGAGAACATGATCAATGGAATTTAAAGGTGGATGGGATCAACATCTCCCATTAATTGAGTTCTCTTACAATAATAGCTTCCACTTGAGCATTCAAATGGAACCCTATGAATCTCTATATGGGAAGCGATGTAGAACTCATACTTGTTGGGATGAAGTTGGTGAGAGAAAGCTTCTCAAGCTTGATCTTGTGTAAGAGATGATAGAAAAAGTCCACGCCATCCAGGAACACATTAAGGCTACTTAGAGTCGGCAAAATAGATATGCCGACAACCATCGAAGGGACTTATAGTTTGATGTTGGTGACAAGTTATTTCTTTTAATTTCACCTTGTAAGATATTCTTGAGGTTTGGAAAGAAAGGGAAGCTCAACCATAGGTAAATTGGACCCTATTAAATCCTTGATCATGTGGGAGTAGTGGCCTATTGGCTTGAACTACCTCCAAATATAGAACAATTTCATGATCTTTTCCACATATCCCTCTTGAGGAAGTACATACCTGACCCTTCACATGTACTAAATCCAGAGGTGGTACAACTGGAACATGACCTCTCTTATGAGGAGCATCTGGTGGAGATCTTGGATCATAGAGAAAAGGTTCTAAGCAACAAGACTACCCACCTTGTTAAGGTGTTGTGGAGGAACCACAAATGTGAAAAAGCCACGTGAGAACCAGAGGAGTCTATGAGGTAGAAGTACCCACACCTTTTCTCTTCTTAGGGTATGAGTTAAAATTTTGGGAACAAAATTTATTAAGGGGGGAAGAATATAACGACCCAAACTTTTTAATAATATTTATTTCCTAAATTTGTGTGTTATTTTATACTCAACAAAAATATATCCTTTAATTAATTAATTGAGTATAATTAAATGTGACTGTTGGGTTTCGACTGTTATATGACCGTTGGAAACTAAACTCTTAATGTTACAATTATTTTTTCTAAATACAAATGACCTTGGTTAATTAATACAAAAAGAAGATTCGATGGTCTCATCCAGTAGACTCGGGCCATACAAAGCCTATCTTTCAGAGCTTGGGAAGGAGGTAGCATCTCAGGGCTTTACTCTGGACCAATCCCAAGCTAAGCTTCAACATGTGAAGCTTGAATGGAATCGCCTAAGGGATAAGTTCAAGCTAATTGAAATCACCACTCGGTAAATGTTGTTCGAGCCGCCTCAAGATTCTATCACCATAGAACACCATACACTTAGTTCTTATGTAGTTGTTATAAGGGGCTATTTAATGAGGCCTTAGATATTTTTTGTAATCCCTTAGTATAAATAAAATTTTTATTTCTTATTATGGTAAAATTTGTGATTTTCAAATGTCTGGATAAATAAAGGATGAATAATACTGATGAATCTTGGAAAAAGGGTCTTTTAAAATACTAATTTAAAATTTAAATAATTAATAATGTGAAATTATTTTCAAAAATGGTCTTCTACAGTTGTGATCAGTAAGAAATTTAGAGTCTAATAAGATCAACTTAATTTTTAGTAGTAAAGTATGAATAGTAATATTACCCTTATGAATAGTAATTAATAGTAAATCATCCAAAAAATAAAAACTTCACTCATGAATGTATAAATACAATTTAGACATCTTAAAAGTGAAAAAAAAAACGATCATAGTATAAGTTTGGGTATTTTTGTATGTCAAAAATACTTTATTTACAATTTTATAATTAATTTAATAATTTAAAATGGAAATTTATTTTTAAAAAATGTAAGAATAAATTTTTACTTTATTGTCTTATGGTTATAAGATAATTTTATGGGACCTTGATTACTTTTTCAAGGTGTTATAAAACAAGTTACAGTTTTAGAGTTGTTTTTTTGAATAAATAACAATTTTGTTTAAAAATTAAATTAAAAATATTTAGAAAATTAATTTCATAAAATGGAGTTCATTTTTGAATTTAGAGCATCGATATTAGGTTATATTGAATTTATAAAAATTTTAAAAAATGTTTTGTTGTTCGGTGAATAGTAAAAATACAGTTTTGAGTTTTGGTGTGATTAATGACATCATTAATGATGTAATACTGGTGTAATAAATCTGGTCTAATTTTTAATAGTAAGATATTTTATGAGGTGTCCCAAGTGGCCAATACCATGGAAAAATACAATGGGAAAGCCCATGGTTTTGCAAATTCCATCGATGAGGTGTCTCTTGGAAATTAATTAAATATTCCCTCACTTTTGCTATAAATACCTAGCCATTCCCTCATTAATTTCATTCCAAAATTCTCTTAAATTAAGGACTGGTATTTTTAACTCCCAAGGAGTCCTCCAAAGGTTCCCTCAATCCCCCCAAGGTCCCAACCTTCAAGCTTTCAAAGTCACTCTTCAAGGTAAGGGAACTTTTCACCCTCCTCTTTTAAGTCATGACTTCCTTTATGTTATGTCTTATAGTTTCCATATTATTATGTGAGGGTATGTTATTATATATATTTATTATTATCCATTTCAATTACAATTTCTGATATACCCTTTCCTCTCTCATCAAATTATTTTTCTGAATTATAAGCGATGTCGTTAGGCTGTCGAACTTTCGTAAAAGTAATCGCATTTTCTCTTTCCTTTCAAGTTTTATTTTCATGTGGTATGTCATTCAAATGTCCCTACCATGATCTTATTTCTTTTTATTTTGTACCTCTACTGAAAAATGATTCATTTATTGATGTGATACCCCTATCTCCTCTATTTTATTGTTTTTTAAAACCATGTTATATAGCCGTTATGCTGCAGAAATTTCGTCTCAAAATTTCTCTCTCTTTCTATCGAAAATTCGCTTATCTTATTCATGTGAATACCCACACATATTAAATTTCTAGTGGTGTTCATGAAGACATAAAAATTATATTCTTGATTCCGGAATTGACATACATAAAACCCTTATTCCTTTCCATGGTTTATAAATGAAATAATTATTTTGTTTTTAAACACTTTTTAAAACACCATGATTTTGATATAAAACCCATTTATTTTATTTTCTTTGGGTTATTTATTAAATGTATGATTATGATCTATGTGTCTCAAATTAAAATAAATACATATTAAGGTTTCACCCTGATAGTGCTCCAATGCATTGGGTAGAGAATTTAATCTCTAGATATGAAAAGTTTCACGATACCTTGGTGAATAACATTGGTAATTTTTATTACACCTTGGTGATGGACCTTGGTGATTTGTTTATGAATGTATAAATTAAATTTTGTAGAAACATCTTCAAGTTAGGATTCAAGTTATTTTCACTATGATATGACTCTACTTCTGTTTCTCATGTCTTTATGTTTTTCATCAACTTCTTATTGATATCATTCAAGATCACATGTAAACTGTTTCACTTGCTTTCCTTATTGGGCCTTCTGCTTACTCTTTCCTTTGATGTATGTCTCCAGGTTATGAGATGCAGTGATTTTACTTATAATGAACCATTTATGAAACCTTACTAGTGGATTAGAATAATTTTTTAGGTTGTTTTAACATATATCGTTCCTGATTTCCAAGACACTAGACTTTAAGGATCCTCTTTTTGGAAAATGTAATGAAAAGTTATGTAATAAAAAGGCAGGATGCCATTGGGAGAACATGTTCTCTTTGTGAAGATAACAGATTGATCGATGCAGCTATGCATAGGTTATAGAGAACTGAATGGGATCACAGTAAAAAACAAATACCCTCTTCTAAGAATTTATGACTTGTTTGACCAACTTTGTGGGGCTCAATTCTTCTCTAAGATTGATCTTCGATCTGGTTATCATTAATTGAGGGTGAAGAAAGAATATATTCCAAAAAATTCCTTCTGATCAAGATATAGGCATTATGAGTTTGTTGTTATGCCATTCGGACTGACTAATAAACCTGCCAATTTTATGGATTTGATTAATAGAGTCTTTAAGGACTACCTTGATAACTTTGTGGTAGTTTTTATTAAAGATATTCTGATATATTCCAAAAGTTGTGTGGAGGATGAGGATCATATAAGAGATGTTTGGAAAATTCTGCAGAAGGAGAGGATTTTTGGGAAGTTCAGAAAATGAGAATTTTGGTTACAACAAGTTGATTTATTGGGGCACATTGTTACCAATGAAGGAATCACAGTTGACCCTGCAAAGAAAAAATTTGTAGAGGAGTGGTCTCATACTACAACAATGATTGATATTTGTAGTTTCCTTGGATTAGCAGGATATTATAGGAGGTTTGTGAAGAACTATTCACGAATTTCTAATCCATTAACCAAGTTACCTCCAAATGGGTTCAAGTTCATCTGGACAAAGGAGTGTGACGAAAGTTTCCAGGATTTGAATAAGATATTGGATACTGCATCCATGTTAACTCTACCCTCAAGTGGAGAAGGATTCGTTATTTTTAGTGATACATCTCTGAATGGGATTGGGTGCATCCTTATTCAAAATGAAAAATTCATTACTTATGCATCTCGACAGTTGAAGACTCATGAGCAGAACTATCCTACACATGATCTAGAGCTTGTTACGGTCATTTTTTCTCTAAAGATATGGAGGCACTATATTTATGGGGAGAAATGTGATATATACACAGACCATCAAAGTTTGAGGTATATTTTCACACAAAAGGATTTGAACATGAGACATAGGATATGGTTGGAACTTCTTAAAGACAATGATTGTTCAATTCATTATCATCCTGGAAGAGAAGACAAAGTCACTGATGCATTAAGCAGGAAAGGCCCAGTTGTTTTTTCCATGATGAGGATTCAAAGATATACCTTGATCAATGACCTAGTAAAGTTGGACATGGGAATTATGAGGGAAGGGACATTATCAACCCTAACCCAAATGATTTCTCAACCGTTATTACTAAAGAAGATCAAGAAATATTAGAAAGAAGATCCTTTGTTGCAGAAGAAGTTTGAGGATGTGAAGGATGGAAAGTTTATTGATTTCCATATTGATCAAGAAGGTGTAATGAAATTCTATACAAGACTATGTGTTCCATCTATTCTAGAAATAAAGAAGGAGCTGATGGATGAAGCTCATGGATCTACTTTATCTATACATATCGGAAGCAAGAAAATGTATAGAGACCTTCATGATCATTATTGGTGGGATAATATGAAAATGGATATTGCTAACTACACTTCAAGGTGCCTGGTATGTTAGCAAATGAAGGCAGTGTGACAACTTCCTAAAGGGGTATTGCAACCACTACCCATGCCAGCATGGAAGTGGGAAAATATCACTATGGACTTCATCACTGGCCTCTTGAGAAAATCCAAGGGAAATCATACGATATGGGTTATTGTGGGCCATCTAACCAAGACTAACCATTTTATCTTCATTCAAGAAGATTTATCTCTTGATCAACATTCCATGATTTGCATGAAGGAATTGGTAAGGTTATATGGAGTTCCACTTTCTATCATATCTGATTGTGATCTGAGGTTCACATCAAAATTTTGGAGAAGTCTTCAACATGCTCTCAGCACTGAATTGAATTTCAGTACGGCCTATCACCCCTAAACTGATGGCCAATATGAAAGGACTATTCAAACACTCGTGGTCAGGCTGAGAACATGATGAATGGAATTTAAAGGTGGATGGGATCAACATCTCCCTTTAGTTGAGTTCTCTTACAACAACAGCTTCCACTCGAGAATTCAAATGGCACCCTATGAAGCTCTATATGTTAAGCGATGTAGAACTCCTACTTGTTAGCATGGATTTGGTGAGAGAAAGATTCATGGGCCTGATCTTGTGCAAGGGATGATAGAAAACGTCTCTTCCATCCAACAACACATTAAGGCTACTTAGAGTCATAAAAAGAGTTATACTGAAAACCGTTGATGGGACTCGGAGGTTGATGTTGGTGAAAAATCCTTTCTTAAAATTTCACCTTGTAAGAGAGTCATGAGGCTTGAGAAGAAATGGAAGCTCAACCCTAGGTACATTGGCCCCTATAAAATCCTTGATCACATAGGATTAGTGGCCTATCGACTTGAAATTCCTCCAAATATAGCACAAGTTCATGATTTCTTCCATGTATCCCTCTTGAGGAAGTACATTCCTAACCATTCACATTCACTAAACCCTAAGGTGGTACAGTTGGAACATGACCTCTCATATGAGGAGCAGCCGGTGGAGAACTTAGATTGTATGGACAAGGTTATATGCAACAAGACTACCCACCTCGTTAAGGTGTTGTGGAGGAACCACAAATATGATGACTCCATGTGGGAACTAAAGGAGTCTATGAGGCAGAAGTACCCACACCTTTTCTCTTCTGAGGGTATGAGTAGAAATTTCAGGGAAGAAATTCCTTATGGGAGAATAATGTAATGAACTGAACTTTTGAATAATACTTGTTTCCTAAATTTGTGTGTTATTTTATTTTATACTCAACCAAACTATATCCTTTAATTAATAAATTGAGTATAATTAAAATGATATTTTTGGGTTTGGACTGTTATATGATCATTGGTCAATATGATCGTCTGAAACTAAATACTTAATGTTATGATTAATGTTTATAAATACAAGTGGTCTTGGTTAATTAAAACAGAAAGAAGAGTCTATGGACTCATCAAGTAGACTCAGGCCATACAAATCCCATCTCTTAGAGCTTGGGAAGGAGGTTGCATCTTTGGGATTTTCTCTAGACCAAGCCTAAGCCAAACTCTGAAGCTTGAACGGAATTTCCTACGGGAGAAGTTCAAGCTGATAGAAATCACCACTCAGGCAATGTTGTTCAAGCCACCCAAAGATTCTATCACCATAGCACATCTTACACTTAGGTCCTATGTATGTGTTATAAGGGGATATGTAACGTGACCTTAGTTATGCTTTGTAATCCTTTTGTATAAATAAAATTGTTATTTCTTATTATGTTAAATTTTTGAATTTCAAATGTCCAGATAAATATAGGATGAAGATCCATATTATTGAAGAATTTTGAAAAAATGGTATTTTTAAATATTTTTTCTATACTTTAAATAATTAATAATTTAAAATTATTTTCAAAAAATGGTCATCTAGAGTTGTGACCAGTATGAAATTTAGAGTCTAATAAGATCAAATTAGTTTTTAGTGAATAGTAAAGTATGAATAGTAATATTACCCTTATGAATAATAATGTGATCAATGGAATAGTAACCTCACTTAAGAAAGTATAAAAATAATTTATGCATCTTGAATGGTGAAGTGATATAATAGAATAAGTAAATAAATATTTTCGAAATTATTAGTTAAGTATTATAATTTTTTCGGGTAAATAGTGTTTTTACTTAAAAATTAAATATCTCATAATTAAAAAAATATTTTCATAAAATGGAGTTCATATTTAAATTTAGAGCATCGATATTAGTTTAGGGTGAATTTATGAGATTTTTATTAAATGTTTTTTTTTTCAGTGAATAGTAAAAATATAGTTTTGAGTTTCAGTGTGATTAATGACATCATTAATGATGTAATGATTAAATAATCTTTCTGGTAGACTTTTGAATATTAAGATATGTTATGAGGTGTCCCAAGTGGCCAATACCATGGGATAATACCATGGTAAAGCCCATCATTTTTCAAATACCACCGATGAGGTGTCCCTTGGAAAATAATTAAATATTCCATCACTTTTGCTATAAATACCAAGCCATTCCCTCATTCATTTAATTCCAAAATACTTCTTAATGAAGTTCTGTTATTTTTAACTCCCAATGAGTCCTCCCAATGTTCCCTTAATCCCCTAAGGTCCCAACCTTCGATCTTTCGAAGTCACTCTTCAAGGTAAGGGAACCTTTCACCCTCCTCTTTTAATTCATGACTTCCTTTATGTTATGTCTTCTATTTCCCATGTTATTACGTAGGGGTATGTTATTTTATATCCTTATTACTTCCCATTTAATTTCCAATTGATGAGAGACCCTTTCCACTCTCATCAATAGATTTTCTGAATTTTAAAGTGACGTCGTTAGGCTGCCGAATTTTTCATAAAAGAAATCGCATCTTGTCTTTTCTTTCAAGTTTCATTCTCATGTGGTATGTCATTAAAATATACATACCATGATCTTATTTATTATTTTTTATTATTTAGCCATATTTTTATTATAATTTATTTATGAGTTGGTGACTCTTGTCTCCTCTCTTTTTAATTTTTTATAAAACGGTGTTACGTACCCGTTATGCTGCAGAATTTTCATCTCAAAATCTCTCTCTTTTACTCAAGAAATTATCTTTTTTTATTCATGTGAACACCCAAATATGTTTTCATTTATAGAGGTATTAATAAAGACATATAATTTATCTATTTGGTTCTATAATGGACATACATATAACCCTCACTCCCTTTCTATGGGTTATAAATGACAAAATGATCTCATTTTCAAGCACCTTTTAAAAACGTCATGATTCTGATATGAAACCCATTTATTTTATTATATTTGTGTTATTTATGATATGTATGATTATGATCTATTTTGATCACATTAAAATAAATAAATTTTTAAGTGTGTTCCCTGATAGCACTCGAATGCATTGGGTAAAGAATTCAATCTCTAGAGATGACAAGTTTGACGATACCTTGGTGACTAACCTAGGTAATTTTTATGAAACCTTGGGGATGGACCTTGGTGATATGTTCACGAAATTATAAATTAAATGTTTTATCCTCATTTTCAAGTTATTTTTCAAGTTATTATTTCTACTATATTCCTATTTATCATTCCTTTACGATATCCCTCATGTTTTTATTGATACCGCTCAAGTTCACATGTAAATTGTTTCACTTGCTTTCCTTACTAGGCCTTATACTCACCCTTTCCTTTGATTTATGTCTCTAGGTTATGAGTTTTAGTAATTTTACTTAGGATTAACATATTTTGAATCCCTACAAGTTTATTAGAATAATTTTTTCATGTTTTATGTATTTTTTCCCTAATTTCCAAGACACTAGACTTTAAAGATCCTCTATTTATAAAATGTAATTAAAAGTTATATAATAAAAAGGCGGGACACCATTCTCCCCTATCAAGATCAATTTTAGGGAATCCATCCTAGTTTAAGCCCATAACCTGCATCCCTTCTTCCTTTCTTTTTGACCCTTGTCCAATATAAAATGAATAGAGGGAGGGCTTGTTGCCTCACCCTCTTCCTGGGTCACCTCGACCTTGTCCATCCTAGCCTCCATAGGCTCTCCCCCTCCACTAAAAGAGGAGGAAAAGTGAGTTTCATTGTTGAATCTTTCACATCCTCTTGTTTATCACACCTAGCATGACTCACATGGGCTTAGAGATTTGCGATGATTACAAAATTTCGACAAACACCCATGGTGAAGAAACTATGAGAACTTTGATTCCTATTCAAACCAGGATACGCAGGAAGCCATTTCAGGGCCTGAGCTCATTAGATATCATCTTCAATAATCCAAACCTAATTCCCTTAATCTAGCATCCTCCTTATTAATAAGCTTCAAATTATACCCTTAAGTCATCATGGAATCCTTTTTAGGAAGTAATCCCAAACTCATTTCTCTCAAAGGACTATACTCTCCTATGAGATTTATCGAACTACATGGGATTTGATTCCCATACATATGGGATACATAGGAATACTCCTTGAGGTTCAAACAAAAAATTTCAAATAAACCATGTTCTCCTTGGACCATATTCCCAATAGGTTCTAATATAAATTTGAAACCTATATTCTTACCAAGTTTGTTGGGTTGTTTCGGCATAAGTCCCACACCAAACTTTGACTAATCAACTTTCTCTTAGATGTCCTTACCACATGACAATAAATTTTAAGGTTAGGTCCTTATCACATGACCTTAAAAGATATGATTTTTCCCATTAAGTGGCACCAAACTACGAGGGTTCTTATTCCTTTCACAATGATATGTAGGTAACCAATTTCATGGTTATGATTCCAACATCAAAACAAACCTTTGTCTCCCTGGATGAAAATAAATTCCAGAGTGCCCCGCTGAGTGGATTAAAAACTAGTATCATTATAATGATGATTAAAATAATATTTAATTAGTATGTGAAAGGATCTTTCCATTAATTAATAACCTTGAATTCATACTAATAATTCTAAATTTTATAGATGTTAATAAGTGATTGAAAATTACAATAGAAACTTATGTTATACTTGGTGAATTAATAAGGTTTCATGAAAATATATTAAATTTATAAAGAGAGTCTCGTAGTAGAAAATAATCCCCCCCAAAAGGCTGGGATGAGTCCGACCTATCATCCTCTCGACCAATGCACATTCCTAAGTATCGTAAAGTTCAAACTTAACGAATGCCTGCCTTTAGAAATCAGGTACCCTTTGGATAAAGAGCTGTTGTAAGTTTCTAGTTCCATGAATAAATCTAATGGAAACCGCCTATAAATAGTTATTCTTAAAACTAGAAAAAAAACACTTCAAGGAACTACAAAACATATACACATTCTTAATGAAACTAACATATAAAATTTAAATAACTTTCCCCAATCATTAATCATAAACACAAACCATTCAGATTAATATGGTGAATGGTTTTGAGATAGAACATACATAGTCAAACTAATAATAAACCATTCAATAAAACATGGTGGATGATATTATAGGAGATAAAACTCAATTAATTACAATATTCAACGAAGGAAGTTAACATAGATGAAGATACTTTTAAATGATACCATTGAAAAATCATTAAGTAAATGATCTTTAAACATTCTAAAGTGTCTCATACCACCATAAAAAATTAAAATCATGATCCCTTAGAATATCATTAGAATAAGTATATTATTGATATGATATAAAAAATGGAATTAAATAAAACACAAGCAAGAAATAAGTGGTGAACAAGGCATATATCTCATAAAAGTTAAAGTGAGATCAGAAAAATCCTTTTTACTTTGGAAAGAAGAATTCTTTTGGAAAAACATTTGTATTTATCATGAAATCAAATTGTAAACATGGATATCCCATAAAATAAAAGGGAATTACTTTGAAATTATAATTGAGTCTTAAATAAAGTCTTATTGATGTGAAGTCATTTAAAAATAGTTTTTAAAGAAGCTTTAGAAATAAAACATTTTTGTGCTGTTTAAGGAATATATTAAGGGTTTTTAAAGCGCAAAGGAATGTTTGCTTTCATAAAACCATAAATGAAAAAAAAAATCATGTTAAAATTTTTGATTTTATAAAGATAAATATGTCTTGAAAAATTATAGATTGAACTGTAAAATAGGTAATAATTCGATAAGTTCCTTGAATCAGACTTGCATTGCGAAATAATTTTTGAAATATTATTTTAAAATATTTAACTACACATAAAATAAATAAGTATTATGATTGGTAAAAAGATATAGAAAATTAAAACATAATTAATGAGGGTTTTAAAAATAATTAATAATAATTTCATTAAGGTGAGTAGAGAATAAGAACAACTCGAATGAAAATGGCGGTTCGAGTAGAAAATTATTATAACTTTGTAATCGATCGAATCATATGCCAAAAAATTAATAATCATAAAATTATACATTTAATATAATAAAAATGAATATATTAATGATATTAAACATCAATGGAAAGTATACATATACCATACACAAGAAATATTAGTGACTATGGAATATCTCAAAAAAATGGATGTGAGATGAAGAAACCCCTTACAAACATTTCAGCATGGTAATGAGTGTTCTTGTGAGGGGATAATGAGAGGTAAAGGGGTATCCCAGAATTTATATATAATAAGGTTATTATGGGGAGGTGATAAAACATACCTCATAATTAGTAATTAAAAATAAAAGGACACATCATATGTGGGATTCTTAAATATAAGTGAGAGAGAGGATCCCTTACCTTAAATCTGAGGGTATTCTTCACTTGATCTTAATGACATGAATAACCAAATTAGTTTCTTAATTAAAAATTAAATAACCCTTTATAAATTTATTTCTTTTATTAGTAATTTATTAAATTCATTAATAAACTTTAATATGGGTTAAGGGTTTCAATTTCATTTTTTGTGAGTGCTTGTTTTCATAATATTCATGATCGACTCACTTATAAAAGAGTATGGTAGTTCATGTATGAAGGTAGTTGAAGTCAAGAATTGATTTTATATGTTATTAATGAACATTAATAAGATTAAACAGTTATAAAATTCATTTGGTTATTTTTTAGTGAAGTTGAATCATTATATAAAACATTAATGTTAAATTCTTGGATTAATTTGGCGATTTTCCTCACAATTACCTTGTATTGTTTTATTATTTTAAATCATGAGTGCATAAGGATTATAGAATATTAAATAAGATAAAATATATGTATAATAGTATTTTTCAACCATAAAAATGGTTTCATGACCAGATTTGAATAAGGTAAATCAAATTGAAAGCATCGTTGTCGTTGAATGTGATAAATCAACACATATCAGACGATGTTTCATTTTTAGCATAAATGATGGGGAAATGAGAGATGAAGATGAATTATCCCATTAGAATAAAAAAATTATAGTAAATATATGGTACTAGAGTTTTCATACCATTTGGATGAGGAGAGGTTAGGAAAGAAAAGAGAACAAAGAAACATGAAAATGAAATAAAAGAAAATAGGAATTTTGCCTCTTTAATTAACCATCCTTGAGAGCCTCTTAGGGGAAGAGGATTTGGTATTTTTATGAGACCAAGGGATTCTTGTCATGGGGGAGGATCTTTGGAGGATATTTGGGTAGAATTTGGATAAGTATTAATGATTTATAGGTGTGAAGAGAAGAGGGTGGAAGAGGTAGTATTTATAGTGGATGGGAGAAGGGTTTTCTTAATATTTTAATCATTGGTTTATTATTTTTTCATAAGACAAGAAATAGTGATGATTAAATGACCCAAAATAGTACTATGTGCATATGAGTTCGAAACATTGGTGATTTCATAATCATAATATCATCAATGACTCAGTAAATCAATTATTTAGCATTTATTATAAATTATCATATTTTACTATTCATTAAAAATTGAAGTATTTCCAAAAAATCCCAAAAATTCACCCTAACCATTTTTCAACTTGTAGAATCCAAAAATGAAGTCCATTTTTCAAAAATAATTTTCTATTTATGATTAATTTAATTTTAAACAAAATCTTAATTTACTTGAAAAATATAGTTTTTAAAACATTTATTTACTTATTCCAAACCATAGGTACATCATACAATTGCTTAAATTCTATATATATACTATCATTGGTGAGGTTACTATTCATAAGGGTATGTCACTATTCATAAGGGTAACATTACTATTCATAAGTGTATGTTACTATTCACCAAAAATTAAGTTGATCATATCAAACTCTAAATAACTTACTGATCGCAACCATGTATATCAGATTTTGGAAATTCAAATCATAGGGGTGGTAAAATTATGTTTACTGTATAGGTTATAATAAAGTGGTACTTTTTAGAGACTTAGTATTTCATGCATTCAATATTAAATTTATTTTTAAAATCTTGGGGTGTTATGTTATCCCCTTATTAGAAAAATTCCATCCTAAAAATTCAATATTTCAATTTGAATGTTAGTGGTTGTTACTTGAAATTTTCTTTATGAAAAACCCATATCAGAAATAGGGTTAATAGAATATCCTCGATAAAAAGGTTAAGGAAAAAGAGGTGGGAAAATAATAATAATAATTATAATAATAAATAAATGAATGAATGAATGAATAAATAAATAAATAAATTATCCTTTCGAATGGAGTGACATTGATTGGAATTGCAAACCTTGGCATAGAAGAAAAACCAAACAATGAATTTATAATGACAGAAAATTGGTTTATATGAAAGTAGATTACCACAAAATAATAAACTAAAATTATGAAAAATTTCATTAACATTATCAAAGATTATGATAACAAAACAACATTTAACACTCTTTTCATAGAGTTGATGGATTATTCAACTCTATAAGTGTATAAATATACTTTAATATTTCATAAACATGATCTTATCCTTTGATTGTTCCTTGAACTACCTATACTTCATCTCTTAGCATAAGTTTCATCATGTGGTATCATTAAACTTTAAAACCTCATTCAATGATCAATTTAAACCATTTCATAAATGGTTTAACAATCTAAAACATCAAGATCCAATAATTTATAATAATTCCCATGGTAGTTAGTACTATCCAGTTTACTTTATTCATATATACCATCTCTTAATTCCAAAATTTATATCTCAGTATTATGGACATAATGAGGGATTTCTATCCCTCGACTATATATTTTTCAAAATTTTGACCTGCTACTGAGTTAATTTTCCTGAGTACCATTAATCATAAAACCTCAAATCCTTAAACAAAAATTACAGCAGTTCAATCCTCATATATTTTATAATTGTTATAACTAGTACATTGCTGATAAAATATTCAAATGAAATTATTCTTGAAGAGTCATATTAATCATTCCACTTCATCAGCATAAGTATCATGATTTGATCATTATCCAGTAACATCTTTTGGGTCATATTCCTTTGAATATTGGGACATCGATTCACATAGTGTCCCATCTCCTTTCATTTGAAGCATTATACATTAGATACCTTTTTCATTACCTTTAAATCATTAAATTGGTGTCCTTTTTCTCCACACTTATAACAAACACCCATTACCTTCAAAAATTTACTAGGGTGATTCATTCCACAGTAATCAGATGTGGGAAAACCCTTCATTCCCTTATTTTCATTATCCAGATTATTCTTGGTTGTCCTCATATTTTCTTTCTTCCCTTAAAATCCATAGGAATTAGTGAATTATTTACATATCTTGTTAACACATGATACTATTTACTCATATGATGAGGATACTTGGGAGACTATCTTCCTTAAAAATGAGGGATTAATACCATAATAGATATAATATTTCTTACACTTTACATCACGTGCATTGGTGAAGTTATCATTCCTATTGCTAGGTGACATTTATAATTTATTAAATATACTATATTATCTCATAAAATTATGAACTCTATATAACTCTAAACATGATATAACATATAACATAAATTTATGAATAATAGATCCTAGAACCTTATAATTTGGTTACATTGGGGGCATAAATCCTTCATAAGGGTTTTTAATAATCTTTTGAATTTACCAAATCATATCCCTCAGGAGTGTCAAACCAATAGTGTAGAAAGACATGTTGTCGTGCACCAGTTCCTGTTTGAGTCTATCTAAAAGTGGTGTTTTTAGGTTTTACCCCAAGATACATCTATGTCAAAGTCTCCTCTACTTTTTTTTATCTAAAAAAGGATGTATTTTCTTGATAAAACACATCATATATTCCTTACCAAAATTCTAGTATGTCCATTTATTATTATCCCCAAAGTCTATCTTAGGGTTTGGTTCACTAATCTACTTTTTTTATTTCTAGTTTTGAAGTTTTCTACTAAAATTACTTTAATAAAAAAATATAATGCCCTGACCCAAGAATCTTGGACTTGATTCCTTATTTTAACACATTGGCATAGATACAAGGAAGATGCATCTTGAAGGAATGATCAGTTTAGTATTTTTTAAACAAGATTCATACAAGAATTCAAAATTATAACTCAAAACTAAAAACAACATAATAACTTCATCAGAAAATCCCATAATCTCTTAGATTAACACTACAATTCATTCATAGTATAATCATCCTCATAAACTTGAAAGATAAAACGTAAGAAAGGGTTGATCTCAAACACTCAATAAGGGTAAGCAATACAGTGGAAGTTATCATAAACATAAACATTAGGCATGGTGAATAACTAAAAACACATGCCTTTAATAATAAACTTGAACACGCTTTGGTAGGAATAAGAGAAGAATAAATAATTCCATAATAGAACATAATCAAGTGTATTCTTCTAGTTGAATAACTATATGAACCATCAATAATATTTTCATAATGAGGGAATGCATAATTCGGGACATCAAAACCAAACCGTCAAGGCCTCGTGCCAAGACCATATATATCTATTTTGTTAATGCCTCCTGCCAAGACCATAGTTTGTTTCATGAGACCTATAGATGAACTGAGGGGCTATAATGGGCCCCACCTGACACTTAATATTTACAATTAATTTCTCTTATGAATACAGATAAGCATAAAAACATACACATTCATATTGAAACTAACATATGAAATGTAAATAACTTTCCCCAATCATTAATCATAAACACTAACCATTCAGACTAATATGGTGTATGGTTTCAAGATTTCACATCCATAGTCAAAATAATCATAAAACATTAAATAAAACATGGTGGGTGATATCATAGGATATAAACTAAAATGAATTATAAGATTAAAAAAAGGATTTTGACATAGATGAAGATACTTTTAAATGATACCATTGAAAAATCCATGAGGAAATAATCCTTAAACATTCCAAAGTGTCTCATACCACCTTGAGACATTCAAATCATAATCCCTTAGAAAATAACCAGAATAAGGAGAATTTTTATATGATATATAAAAGGTAATTACATACACCAAAAGCAAGAAATAAGTGGTGAACAAGTCATATATCTCATAAAAATTAATGTGAGATGAGAAAAATCCTTTTTTACTTTGGAAAGAAGAGTTCTTTTGGAAAATCATTTATATTTTTCATGAAATATGATTTTAAACATGTATATCCCATAAAATAAAAGTTAAGGTCATTGAAATTATATTTCAGGCTTAAATAAAGTCTTATTGAGGTGAAATCTTTTAAAAAGATTTTTTAAAGAAGCTTTATAAATAAAACATTTTAGTACGGTTTAAGTAAGATATTAAAGGATTTTAAAGTGAAAAGTCTTGTTTTATTTCATAAAACCTTAAATGAACCAAAATATATTTTTCATGTTACAATTTTTGATTTCATAAAGATAAATATGGCTTAAAATATATTATAGAGTGAACTTAAAAATTGGTAAGAATTTGAGAAGTTCCTTGAATTATACTTACATTTCAGAACAATTTTTAAAATATTCATTTCAAAAATGTAAATCCACATAAAATAAATAATTATTTTCATTGATAAACATATATATAACATTCAATAATAATTTATGAGAAGTAAATAAGAATAAATAATAATTTAATTGAGGTGAGTAGAGAATAAGAGCAACCCGAATGAAAATGGAAGTTCGGGTAGAAAATAATTAAAACTTTTTAATCAATTGAATTGCATGACCAAAAATTAATAATCATCAAATGATACCTTTAATATCATAAAATTAAATATATTCTTGATATGAAACATCAATGGGTAGTATAAATACACCATACACAAGTAATATTAGTGACTATGGAATAGCTCAAAAAATGGAAGTGAGATGAAGAAACCCCTTACAAACATTTCGGCATGGTAATGGGTGTTTTTTTGAGGGATTAATGAGGGGTAAATGGTTATCCCATCATTTATATATCATAATGGTAGTACGGGGAAGGTTAAAAAACATACCCCAACATTAGGAATTAAAAATAAAAGGAGACAACATGGAGGGATTCTTGAATAAAAGTGAGAGAGAGGATCCCTTACCATAAATCCAAGGGTATTCTTCACTTGATCTTAATGACCTGAATAAAAAAATTAGGTTCATTAATTAACAATTAATTAACCCTTTATACATTTATTTTTTTTATTATGACTTTATTAAGTTCATTCATGTCCGTTTAGATGGGTTAAGGGATTCAATTTCTTAGTTTGTGAGTACTCATTTTCATAATATTCATGATCGGATCACTTATAAAAGAGTATGGTAGTTCATGTAAAATGGGAGTTGAATTCCATAATGTATTTTATATGTTATTGATGAACATCGATAAAATAACATGGTTATAAAATTCATTTTTTTATTTTAATGAAGGTGAATCATTATATAAAACATTAAATTATAAACACTTGGATTAATTTGGCTATTTTGTTCACAATTACCGTGTTTTGTATTATTATTTTACATCATGAGTGCATAAGGATTCCAGAACATTACATAAGATAAAATAAATATAAAATAGTTGGGTTCAACCATAAAATTTTTTCATGACTAGATTTTAATAAGGTAAATCAAATTGAAATCATCGTCGTCCTGGAATGTGATAAATCAACACATCTCAGGTGGTATTTCATTTTTAGAAAAAACGAGGGGGAAAGGAGAGACGAATATGAATTATAAAATTAGTATAAAAACATTATAGTACATGTTTGGTACTGGAGTTTTCATACTGTTTGGATTAGTAGAGGTTAGGAAAGAAAATTTAACAAAGGAACATAAAAATAAAAGAAAAAAATAGGAATTTTACCTCTTGAATTAACCTTCCTTGAGAGCCTCTTAGTGGAAGATGATTTGGTCGTTTTATGAGACCAAGGGATTTTGGTCGTGGGGGAGGATATTGGGAGGATATTTGGGTATAATTTGGATAACTAAAAAATCTTGAGAAGAGTGAAGAGAAGAGGGTGGAAGAGGTGGTATTTATAGTGGAGGGGAGGAGGGTTTTCTTAATATTTTAATCATTAGTTTATTATTTTTCCATAAGACAATAAATAGTTATGATTTCATGAAAAACGTTAGTAATATGTGAATGTGAGTTAGAACCATTGGTGATTACATCAGAAAAAAATCATCAATGACTCAATAAATCAATTATTTACCATTTATTGTAAATTATCGTATTTTACTATTCATAAAAAATTCAAGTATTTTAGAAAAATCCCAAAAATTCACCCTAACTATTTTTCAATCTGTAGAATCCAAAAATGAAGTCCATTTTTTAAAACTAATTTTATAAATATGATTAATTTATTTTTTAATTAAAATTATAATTTACTTGAAAAACACAGTTTTTAATACATTTTTTTACTTATTACCAAACATAGGTACACCATACATTCACTTAAATCCTATATATATGATATCATAGGTGAGGTTACTATTCATAAGTGTATGTCACTATTCATAAGGGTTTGTTACTATTTAACAAATATTAAGTTGGTCATATCAGACTCTGAATAACTTACTGATCGCAACTGTGTATGTCATATTTTATAAATTCAAATCATATGGGTGGTAAAATTATGTTTACTCAATAGGTTATAAGAAAGTGGTGTTTTTTAGAGACTCATTGTTTCATACATTCAATATTAAAATTATTTTCAAAATCTTAGGGTGTTACATGTAGGGTATAAAAATTATAGATTATGGATCTTGTTTATTATACCCTCTTGAGAAGAACTACCCCACTCATGATATGTAAATGGAGGCAGTGATGCAAGAACATAAGAATTGGAATCACTCCTTATACTAGTAGAGATTTACAATGTATTTAGACCATAAATGGTTGATGTGTATATTCACCTAGAGGGATGTCAACATTAGATAGATAAAATGGGTATAGTATCTTTAGGCCTTTCATTTTGATATTAATTTCACCCCTAGAAAAGGGAATATGGTCGTATATTTTTTGAGAAAAAAATTAAAGACTCAGTTGGTATATGAATTAGTAAAATAGTGGTTCTTGATGATCCTATTTACTGAGATGGATTTCAATTAAGGGAGAGATAGAGTACAAATATTACTAGATTGTTCTTACTAAAGATCATTTATGGATTATTAGATTCAATTGGGATAGGTTTAGAATGCATTGTTCTAAAATTTTAGATGGAAGATTTATACTGGGAGACCTCTATTGAGTGGTCTCGGTCTCTCGATTGAGTTTTTTTCTTCTATGACAGGATGGTTGTTATAATATACATGATGAAAGAATAGTCTAATAGTAGACACTAATCAAGTTGGAGTATGAATACAAGAGATAAAAGTATGTACCATGACTTGAGATATCATTACTAGTGGTCAAGAATGCACAAATATATTATGGGTTTTATATCTCGATACCTCAAATGTCATAGAATTAAGGGAAAAATCAGAGGCATGATGGGTTTTCCCAAAATTTACAATTTCAATATGAAAATTGGATGAGATATCCATATAATTTGTGATTGGGATACCTTATAATTCTTTTGGTGGTGATTTAATATGGGTGATTATTGATCGACTCATGAAATTAGCTATGATTATACAAATCAATGAGTGAAAAAGGGTACATGGCCTTGGGAACCTATATACATGGGATGTTATCAGAATTCATGGTGTTACATTAGTTATCATATTTGATAGAGAACATAACTTTACATACCAGTTCTAGTGTTGATTACAGACAACGATCAATTTTTAGTTGAAGTTGATCATGAATTATCATCCCTAGATGGATGGCTGGATTGAGAAATCTATCTAGATTTTTGAAGACAAGATTTGAGCATGAAAATTTGACATTTTTGGTCATTGTAGAAATATCTTCCCTTAGTATAATTTTATAATAACAATTTTCATCAGGATTTGATCTAGATGAAACCATTTGAGGTGTTTCATGGGAGGCCATTCATATCATCTCATTATTGGGAAGATATTGGAGAATAGTACTTGGTTTGAACATGCATCATTACAGAGACAATGAATATCATGAAATTTATAAATATGAGGTTAGAGAAAGATAATATTCATCAAAAAATCATTTGTCGAATGATGTCGTCCTCTGTTGTAATTTCAGGTAGATGATCAGGGTTTTCTTAGAGTTTCACCTTAGTTGGGACATAGATGTTTAGTAAAACAGGGTGATTTAGAACCGCATTATGTCAGATTATTTGAGATTATGGAGTTAACTAGGAAATTTTAATATTGATTATACTTACCTTATCCTTTTAATTATTTTAATAATTTATTCCACATTTCCCAAAAAAAGAGGTATCAGACAGATCCATCCAATGTGATCGAGTGGGAGGATGTTGAGATTAAACTCAACACATTAGTGGTTGAAATACAGATTCAAATAGTAGACCAATTGGATAAGGTGATGTTTGGAGACGTGATCTTCTTATTTCTAGAGATATGGAAGTGTAGTAGGGACAACAATGAGAAATTGGAGTGTGAGGCATTGATGATGCAATAATGGATTTATCCCTTATTGGGTTTACGATCTAGATATTTTCTGGGATGGAAATATTTTATGGTGGGGAGGATTATCACTCCTAGGTAAGATGAATATGGTGTGAATATTATTAATCTTTTTTAATTTTAAATTTTGGTTAAAACTTAGTTTAGGAGATAGTTTTTTGGTTGTTGGTGCCAGTAATAATAAACTAACTAGCTAATGGAGGGCAATGAAATTTTGGTGATGGTTGGTATAACACCTACATGTATGTCGATTCCACTAGAAAACAAGTGGAAAAAAATAGGTGAAGTATATCTACCTGCACCCAATGTCCTATTAGTTGTAATAAACCAGATTTCCATTGAAAGTACTATAGGTATAGGCAATCATCCTGCACCCACTGACAATTCAGTGAGGTTTAGCGGCTCACTAGTGACACTGTTGGGTTTGCATTTTAGTAAGAATGAATGTGTAATTTTCACAAACATTAATGGTTTAATGTCTCTAATAATTCTCCCCTTACCCAAATTCATATTTTTTTAGTTTATAGTCTACTTGGTGACATTATTTTATCTCTTACTCATCTCATTGATGAATCTTTTTACTCTTTGGAATTTTGGTTCTCTATAGGGTGACATTCATTAACTGGATCCTTTCTATCATGTTTTATTTTATTCTTCTCCATGTGTTTTATGTTGATTAAGACTAGAAAAATATATATAGTATGTACATGGAGAATTTATTTTGTTTTCTTTGAATATAGGTTATATAGGATTCGATCTCTATATCTCTAATCCTCGGTTAAGAAGGAAATAATGTTTTCTTAGTTATTACAATACTAGAAACATAGGATACACCAATAGTTTTACACCATTTGTATTGGCTAGAAAACCATTGGTATAGACTATACTAGTAATTTTTCAAACCATTGGGAATTTTGGTGTGGGTATAGGACTATACCAATGGTTTTACATAAATCGTTGGTATTGTCCATAGAAAAGTACACTATACCAATGGTTTTTCTAAACCATTTTTATAGATCTATACTAATGGTATGGAAACCATTGGTATATATCATACACCTTTATACGAAACCAACTATTTAGAAAATTTTTGTATAGAGTACTCCAACATTCCAAAGAGCAGACCCCTAATATTTTTTTTGAAACATCCTTTGATATTTCACATTGCAGCCTCCCATCCTTTTCCCAAATCACTAGCACATAAAAAACACTACAATACCATATAAAAAATTAAAAAAAATAATACAATACCTAAAAATACAATACAATACAATATAAATAATTAAAAAAATTAATACAGACCATATATTGAATAATAAATGATGAATTCAAACGTTTAAAATTCATTCATATCCAATTATTCATGCTATCATTATGGGAAAACACCACACTAGAATGAATTTTTTTTAAGTAAAATGTGACACTTGAGCAAAAATTTTATTCTTATACATGGAATGAACAATGTTATAGACACGTAAATAATTTCTAAATTTTAGTTACTACATAATTTTTTCATATTAGATTATTCACTTGTGGGATATATATTCATTTGTTCAAAGAATGTTCTATTTTTAACATAATCCTACTATCATGGAAAAATAAAATAAAAACATAAATATAAATAATATAATATTAAGTTAATGTAAATAACATAATATTCCTATGAAGTCATTCACTGGAGTAAATTAATAGTTTTAACTATTTAGTTGACACGTGTATTTGAAAAATTAACATTAATTATGTATTGTTGTGGGGGAAATATGGGAATATACATCCACCCTTTAATCAATACATTTCACCCTTTATAGGTAGGAAAATAATTTGATAATGGAATTCATGGTTGTTTTAGTTGTTTGGAATTTCATTGAATGGTCTATCTAAAGCATTCAAATGTGTTATTTTTCAATATAAATCATTTTTGTGGGTTAATATAACAATGAATTGGCCTAATTTTAAATAATTGTAAAACACCCAAGCCTGACCATCATGAATGGTTCTATAGACTAGTGGCACGATGTGACCTTAGGCAGACCTCCCACTAGTTCAATCATAGAAAAATAACTCAAAAAAAAATACATTAAGAGGATCCATAACATCCCTAATTTACTCCTCAATTAAATATTTGAATACAATTGATAATATGCAGTATGATCTTTTAAAAATATATGTTAGGGTTTTTATGAGTCCAAAATCTTAAGAATACACCAATTTTCATGTGTAGGGTGTGAAAAATTAGACCTGGTAGGGAACCACCAATTAATACCCAAATATATGTGTTTATATACCATTTTATGTATGATTAGAATTATATAAAACTATAAAACCAAGAATAAAAGCATAAAAGTCATGTTATAATATTCTAAATTGGTCACCATGACACACAAAATTACCCATTTTAATAGTTCTATTTAACCATATATAGTAATGATGATTTCCTGGATTCTTCCTAAACTAGATTATAGTCAATAAATTGGTGATATAGATGGTTGTAAAATTGAATCCCAACTGAGCGGTTTGTGTTAACATTGATGCTGAATAATACTACCAAATGGAATCATTGGATAGGCATTGGTCTAACCATGGGTAGTATTGAATAATATCGGATGTTGTACCTTAATAAATTTTATTGTGACTATTATAGTTAATGATGACTTGTAGATGGTGTTGTAGACTAGCTTCAAATATGATTACGTGTGTTGATGAGAATTGCTAGATGGTATCTCTAACTAGATGTCTGTTTGAAAATGGTTTTAATTGATAGTTAATATATTCTATCTTAAAAAATCATTTAGTCTTACCATGGGTTATGAAGATGACTATAAGATGGTGAATTCAACTAACTATTGATCAATACTATGGATCACAATGAATTAAATTGAAAAATTCCCACACATGAGGGTGGAATAATGAAATAACATAGTTAATAAAATCCCATTAATAGTTTATATAAATATTTTATATTATTTGATTCCTAATCACAAGTGGGAATATACTTTTATGGTATATGATTACATATCTTCACTCATATTTCCATGAGCTAGAAACCACCAATCATTTTTCCACACTCCAGATTAGAAATCTATAATCCCTTAATTTTTAAAATTATAAATCATTAATCACAAACTATTATTTAATCCTTATGGTGGTAAATAAATATCATCTACTAGTCTATATAACAAGAATACACTACTGTATTTTATTAGTAAATAGTACTGGAATCTATTTGATCCCTCCCTTTGAACATTTCCACAACACTACAAGTAGTACCCATTCATTAAAAATAAATATAAAAAGGAATATCATTTGTATTTTGTAGCCTCTCAAGGGTATATTTCTAATAAAAGAATCATATTCCAATTCTCATCCATATACTAAGAATTATTGTCATTCAAATCATCCCACTTAATACATTTTTTCTCTAAGATACCCATTAATGGAAATTAGAATACACTATTGGAAACAGAGGTTATCCAAATATTATTTCCATTTCATACATATTTAAATTAGTACATTTTCTTAACATTATAAATCTTCAGGTCAGAAATTGGTTTCCATGACTATAAAACAATAAAAAATCATTAGAATTACTCACACTCGATAATACAAGTTCTATTTAGTCATTACTAAAAATTAGAGGCTTCCATGATTTCAACGACATTTTCAAAATAAATATAGTTATTAATCATGAAATAGGGGATAAGAATGTGTAATATTGTAGGTTATTAATAAGGAATATATATATATATGGTTATGAATTATGATATATGAATTAGAAGATGAACTCATACACCCTGAAAGGTTATTAATAAATAAAATTGTATAGGAAAATGCATGAGGTGAAACATGTTTTCATCGACATGATATACAATGAAAGTAGACTATAAATTCCTTAAGACATATTCAAAGGATGGTCAATAAATTCAATTGATATGTCACATGTATGACTTTACATAACTTATCTACATTTAGAGAGGCCATTGCAATTATAATACAAACTCCTCATAAGAAGAGATCTCAAATCCTTTGGATCTATCAAATCTTTAGTTGGTTGTCACCTTTATTTTGAATTTTTACCCTAGGTCTAAGAAATTTTCATTTTAGGTTAAAATATATTTTTGATAAATATTCATTAAAAAACAAGAATTACAATTATAAAACATATACATATCATATAATAATTCCAAAAAAATGTTCATAAACCCAAAATTGTGATCCCACACAACACCATGTCAGCAAGTCATTATCAAAGGTCATCACAAGTCTCTTTTCCAAATAAATAAAGCATACCCATAGTTATCATCCCATAAAAATGAGAGTTTTGCTTCGAATTTATCTTAGATTCCTAGAAATCTTCAACATTAGTACATGGACATTTATAGGTAGTCAAAACCATATCAGTATCTTCCACTTCAAATCATAAAATCCAACTTTAACATTCATAAAATAAACCTTAAACAACGTTAAAGAGATCTATTTGAAAATTTATAACAGAAAAAAATAATTTCCCATCTTGGAGAAAATCATAGGATGACCACCACAAAACAACTACACTAATACGTGTATCAAAATAACACATTACAAGATACAGATCTCAGTTTTCATCTATATTAATTGAAAGCTAAGTATCACCTAATATTAACATCAAATCCAATCAAAAAATAATTCAACATAGATAAAAAATGTTCATGGGGGTACCCTCTTCATAACCCCAATGTCATGTATAAATTAATAGAACTGAATCTTTCTTCTTCCCCTTTCAATTTAAGTCCTTGAAGAATATAAAAAATTGCATGGGAGGCCATCCACTACCTATAAGAGAAATCTTAAATAAAAAACAAGACCTCCTAGGTGTCATACCATCCATAAAATCAATACATTAAATGGACAGACCCACAAAAATCAGCATCAGTTATTTAAATCTATTCAAAAAGGTTGAAAGCTACAATCATCTAAGGTTCATTGGATTTGTAATAAGATGATCCAAAAAAAACTTTACTATTAATAGTAAAAAAATATCTATAAATCACTATAATTTAAAGTAGACGGTCCATGTAGACTCAATCCAACATTTTTTCATAGAATTAAT
Source organism: Viscum album (assembly GCA_963277665.1). Classification (NCBI taxonomy): domain Eukaryota; kingdom Viridiplantae; phylum Streptophyta; class Magnoliopsida; order Santalales; family Viscaceae; genus Viscum; species Viscum album. The sequence continues at coordinate 494,942,544 of OY728159.1, forward strand.
CTTCTTCATTGTGTCCTTATCATTCAACTGAAGAGAAAGAATCCAAACATGATCAAGGAATAACATACACAAAAAAATAAAATCAAATGGAATAATATGACTAAAATTAATCTCATTTAATGATTTAAACCTAAGAAAAAAATAAAATTAATAGTTGAAATAATATATGATGGATTTAGAACTCAATAATTTAATTTTCAAGAATAATTTAGTTTAAACATGAATTGAGGAGATATTTCAGTAGCTGGGAAATTAAACTGAAGACTGCTTGATCCCATGGTTTGATCTTGGTGGGAGGGAAATTGGAGGAGAGAGGTCGCGTGGCTGTTTAAAGTGTGAAAGTCTATACTAACTTTTTTTTAAAACCATCGGTATAACCTTACTCTATACTGATGGGTTTAAATAAGAGTTGGTATATCCAAATTTACACCAATAGTTTTACTGTAACCATTGGTATAACCATATTTTGAAAACCAGGGCCATTTTTTTTCAAAACATTGGTATATCTCTGCTGGTATAGGTTCACTTTATAAAAGTGTTTAGTTAGGTGTTTCTATCCTACAATTTATCCATCAGATATCCTTATGTTTTTATGATTATTTCCTTTGGTTTTGAATATTGGAATTGATTTTAATATTTTTTGGAAATGGAAATAGGTTTTAAAAATGGATTTTCTTTGAAAACTAGATTTTATGCAGTATTTGTGTTTGAAAAAATGTCTCAAAGACAGTTGTAGAAACCCAACCCTAGAGATCCCAAAGCTGGTGTCCCCTACCATTAAATTGGAAGGATTACAAGGAATCAAATCTCGGAGGACCAAAGAGTTTAATAGTCTTTATAAACCATATACAAACATAATTATTGTATTGTAAATTAATACACTAATTAAAAAAATCTTTCAAGGATAATAATTATAATGACCCGAACTATTATAAATAAAATTCCCATATTTTTAAATAAATGTATTATTATATAATCTGGGTATATAAACCACATTCACTTGTTTAGTATTATTAATCACATTAGATTTAAAATACCATTGTGTATCATTACCATTGATAATATAGTCATTGAATATTAAATACATTATTAATATAAATATAATGTTTTAAAAATCCAATTTTCATAGACAAAGGAAGTGATAAACTCAAAAAGTAGGATCGTACTCAATGATGCCCATTTATCGAAGCTTTTGAGGGACATAGCATTTTTGGGATTTTACCTTGACCATTCCCAATTTTAGATCCAAAAACTTAAGCATGATAAAAACAATTTATATAATAATTTCAAGATCATCGAGATCATGGCCCAAACCATGTTCTCAAAACCACCAAATGAAAGTCCCACCATCACACACCTTACCTTTAGGGTGTTTGCTAGTGTATTAAAGGGGTCTGTAACAAGACCCTAGAAATATGAGTAGGTAATTGTTTTTAATAGAATAATGAGTATATTTAAATCATATTATTGTTACTTTATAAATGATTTTTATTTTGATTCAATAAAACACAAATAGTAATTTTGGTTAATATTTAAATTTAATTATGAAATATATTTTGATGAATTAATGGATCTTTGAAATAAATAATATTTTAAAATGATTTTATTATTAAATATCATTTATTAAATATAAATTATCATATAATTTTTATGAAGTCAAATGTATTTTTTATAAGGGGTCAAAAAATGTTATTGTTAAAAAAACTGTCATTTTCAATAAATGCAAGTTTTTATATTAAAAGTAAAAAATAACATATTTAGGAAATTATTTAGATAAAATGAATATTTTTTTGGAATCAAAATTTTGAAATTATCCAATAATAATTTTTTCATAATTTTTTGAGATAGTTGAATTTTTGAGTAATAATTAAATACAGTATAAATATACGTTGTGTTTCATGACATCACAATGACCAAAAAGTGATGGAATAAAAAATATAAAAAATATCCAAGAAAAAATATATGTTTTTAATTTAAAATAATGTGATTTTAATATTAGTTCATTTAATTTGTAAATCATTTTTATGAATCCTCGAAGACTAATAATATATTTTAATATTTTTAAGTCATTTCATTACGAGTGTGACTCACCTCCACATCACCAAGGGTTATATTTTAAAAATTTCGTCTCTTAGACTTATAAAATAATAAAAAACACTCCCCATTTGTATAAACCATGGAAAAAATCATGGTATGGTTTCTATTTTTGAATATTTTATTATGTAGAATCCAAAACCAAAATAATAGGGAAATCTCCCTCTTTTCCAATATAAACCCACAAAATCTCACATTTCCCTTCACTAAAACTCATTTTATAATATAATTACTCTACTATCCACTCCATATAGTCTTCCCAAGGTTCCCAAAGCTTTCATGAAGCCCCTACCAAGACTTAGGAGTCAAATACTCAAGTGAGGGATCTTCCACTCTCCTCTTTTATCAAGAACTCCTTTTATGATATTTCTTTTAATTTTAATTTTCTTATGATGGGATATGATATTACATATCACCCCTTACTTTTAATTTGATTTATAAATGATGATATTCTCTTTTAACTCTCATTAATCCTCCCTTTATGCTTTATGTACACTAGTTACCTTGCTGAAATTTCGTAAGGATTCTTTTCTCTATTCATGTTTCTTCATTAGCTTATGCATTCTATTTTAAAATTTATAATGTTGGTATATGATATTCCTTGTCCCTATTACTTACCATTTTATGTCTAAATAATTATATATACTCCTTTCTCTCTCATCAACAATTTTTAATGAATTTTTATGTAATGTCGTTGTGGTGCTGAAATTTCACCGTGATTTTTCATGCCAAAACAATTATGTAATGAATAACATACCCATTATTCTATCAAGGGTATTCACAATTATTCACATATAATTATTTATTGGGGACTTACATGTATGTAATAAATATTCCTTGATCGTGGAATGAATTATGATGTTTAATTAATCCATGTCGTATGATCTATGTGGAACACTTAAGCATGAGAATGAAATTATTATGATGGGTGCACCGAGATAGCGCTCCAATGCATTGGGTAATGTCTAGTATCATGATATGTCATGTTGGGATAGGTTTTTACCTAATTACATTAAAGGAATTTTTCCACCATGAATTCTTGGCTACTTATCCTTGACTAATGTTCATTATTCGGTGCTTTAACTTGTTGCCACATTTCCCATGTTATGATTATCACGCTATATCATGCAATATTATTAATATTTCTTTTATTACTCATTGATATGAATATTGTCTAACATGTATCACTTATTATTTTTTTATTCCCTTACTAGGATTTATATCTCACCATTTCTTATATATTTCCCCAAGTCATCGCATGATGTTTTAAGTTTGAAGGTGTATTTTGATCAGGTTAGAGAAGTTTTCGATTAAGAATGGTAAGTATGTTTTTAATAATATTGTCAAATCCCATGTTCAAGATGTTATGTAATGTACCCAATTCCCAAAGAAATTAGACTTATTGATCATCCTAGTTGTATTAAGTTTTTTATTATGTAATAAATCAAGTATTAATGTTAAATAAAGATGAGGTTTGTTATAGTTTGAATTACAGGAAAAGTTTTGTTATTTTTGGGATATTATTAGAAAAATATAGAGAAAGACATAGGGATAATACTAAGTAAAATAAAACATCCCTAAATTTTTTAATGTAAAGATAAATATTTTTATCAAGAAAATACATCATTGTATAGATACTACAAGTGAATTTGGTTCTCGTACAAATGTACCTAGGAGTGACAACACTAACAACAAGTTCCAGGCCTAACTCAGGGTAACCTGGTACACGAAAATGAGCCTTATTTCACACATATATTGAAACTCCTAAGGTATCTTATTTGGTAAATTCATAAGATCATTATGAACCCTTATTAATGGAAAAAAAATTCCCATAAGAATATATGTTAGGAAATAGATCATGGATAACAAATATTAAAGATTAGAAATTGAAAAGTTATGAAGATAAATTTAATGTAATTGGATTCCAAATTATGTGTTTAATTGATTAAAATACGGATCCCTAATTTTAATTTTATTCTATCCAATGTCCAAAAATAAGATAATTTAGGTAAATAATCAATGCGATGGGAAATTTAATGACTGCACTGACGTGATACCTAATCTGATAGGATTAGGAGTCACAAAAATTGTCATGATACTCTCTCAACAAAATCTGGTTCTAAATATAAACCTAGATTAGTAGGAGCTCCCAAACCACCCTAATAGATAACAAGTCACAATTGATGCCTTCATATGACAATGACCTCCTACTTTCAATTGGATATCTGATCCCTTAAAGGAGAAAAAATAGATCAACTCTATTGATAAAATCTTCTCGATCCTTAAATTTTATGAGTGAGAGAAGGTTATATTGTATGTTTATCATATAGAGAGAGAAGTAGATCTAGGGTGGACATTGATCAAAAATATGAAGTCTGAGTAAGTGATTGATGCAATGGAGTGGAAGGAATTCTGGAAATTATTTTTGATAAATATTTTCCTTGCACCATCCGACTTAAAATGGAAAGGGATTTCCTCACCCTTAAGAAAAAATATGAAAAATATATTGGGGAGTATGAGGAAAACATCATAATACTTTCATGATATTCCTCGAGTATTTACATTACCCCTAAATTCAAGGTTAACTACTTCATTGGTGGTTTAAAACCTAGTCTATGATAAGACTTGGTGATTTACAACTTTGATAGGTATGAAGAATTGTATGCTATGGCCTCAAATTCAAGATGGATATTGGAGAATCTCAAGGGTATCATGGGGATAATATATACCAAGTGGAATTTAATTTTGGTGTTCTGGTGGAGAAATATAACACTTCAAAAAAATTTCATCACCCCACGTATCAAAGGTGTTGAAAGAAGAACCCCAAAAATTACCAAATTGGGAAGAAGAAATGATTTACGTGCGGTAAGGAAACCTATCTAATAATTTTCGATAGGAGAAACCCGATAATGAAATGATGGGAATTAATTCTCTAGTCAAACCTCAGTGAATTGTTCAATGCTACATATTCAAGGAATTAGCGCAATTTTCAAACCAATGCACTAATCCAAGGGTATTCAGAGGAAACCAAAAACCTTTAACGTAGAAAGGGTGAGCCTTTTCCACCACTACCACTGATGTGGATCTTGATAATGAAGTGGTGACTGGTACACTAGTTATTCATTAAATAACAGTGATTGTACTTTTTTATTCTGGTTCTATGCATTCCTTCATATCATGAATATTTATTGGAACTGCTCAAACACCACCAGAAATCATGGAAGTAGTGATGTTGGTGAAAATGGAAAATGGAGAAATTATTGTATCCCATTTATATAACTCATCCCCTATCATAATTTGTGGCATAAAATTCATATATAATATTCTTATACTTCCTTTGTTAGAATTTGATATAATTTTTGGCATGGATTGGCTTTCCTGGTATGGAGAAAACATAAATTTCCATGAGAAGGAAATCCCTCTCCGTATAGTGAATCGACCCCTGATTCCATAAACATGAAATGGGGAGGATAAATCTTATTTAACACCATCATGTATAGAATTTATATTTTTGACCTATGATAAATCATATCTAGATCAAATGATTGAGTCTAAGGAAAATATCATCCTCTGAGAGATACATATTTTCAGGGAATACAATGATGTGTTTTCTGAGGAATTGTCTAGTCTTCCTCCTAAAAGATATCTTTAATTTTCAATTGATCTTATACATAGGATGTTTCCATTATCCAAGACTCCATATAGGATGGATACTGTGCAACTTGAAGAGATAAAGAAAAAACTACAAGAGAATCTAGATAAAGGGCTTATGCGCCCAAGTGATTCACCATGGGGTGCACCGGTCCTCTTTATCAAGAAGAAGGATGGGTCAATGTGAATTTTCATTGATTTTAATGATTTTAAAATGATCACAATAAAGAGAAAGTATCCTATTCTATAGATTTATTACTTGTTTGGTCAGCTCTATGGATCACAACACTTCTCCAAGGTGGATCTTCGGTCGGTACATTATCAAGTAAGTGTGAAAAAGGAAGATATCCCCAAGACCACTTTTCAAACAATGTATGAGAAATATGAGTTCATTATGATTCCATTATAACTCACTAATGATCCAGAAATATTTAAATATTTAATGAATAGATTCTTATAAATACATATATGCTCGCAATACACACAAGTGGGGACCTTTTTATAGTGTTCAGCAATGCTTCAAACAAGGGATTGGGATGTGTGTTAATGAATAATGATAAATTAATTGCCTACATCTCAAGGAAATTCAATGTTCATGAGAAAAACTATCGCACACATGATATTTAGTTATCATCTTTGATATTTTATTTGAAAATATAGTGACATTATCTCTATGGGGAGATGTGCGAGATATATATAGATCATAAGAGCCTCAAATTTATATTTACACAGAAAGAGATTAATATTCACTAATGAAGATGGTTATAGCTGAACATGTACTATGATTTCTCAATTCACTAAAATCATGGTAAAGAAAATAAATTGGAGGATTATTTAAGTAGAAAGGATCCAATAATTTTATCATTGATGAGAAATAATAAGGGTCCAATCTTATTATAATTTAAGAGGATGGACATGGAGATCATAAAGTAAGTAATATCATCAATACTTTCGCAAATTATTTTTCGACCATCTCTACTTAAAAGTTCAAAAAATGCTATAATGGTTGGTGTGGGAATTCATAAGAATTTAGAAACTATAAGAATTGGAAAATCCTCAGAGTTTAATTTTAACAAATAAGGAATTGTGAGATTTGGGTTTATACTATGTGTTCCATAAACTCCTATATCAGAGAAGGAACTGTTAGATGATTCGCATAGTTTGAATTTCTCCATTCACCTAGGAAACACAAAGATGTGTCGAGATCTCCAAGAGCACTATTGGTGAGACAACATAAAGAAGGAGATTTATGAATATACACCAAAGTTCCTGGTATGTAAGAAAGTTAAGGATTAAAGGAACAATTCTAAGGGTATTATTCAACCATTTCCAATACTGACTTGGAAATTTGGAAATCATTTCCATGGACTTTATCACTAGAATTACAAATACATACAAAGGAAACAATGATTTCTAGGTTTTTTGGATCATCTTACAAAAAATGACCACCTCATTTCAATTCGATAGGATTTCCCCCCATATCAACTTGTATGTATATACATTAGAGAAGTGTTGAGGCTGCATTACTGCCGCTATCAATTGTGTATGGTCGAGATCTAATATTCAACTATTTGTTTTCAAAAATTATCTAGAAGACTCTAAACACTAATACGAATTTCATTACATATTATCACCCTCCAAATGATGTCCAATATAATATAAATATCCAAACACTTGATTACATGTTGATAGCATTCTCAATTGACTTAAAAGGATTCTCTTATAACAAAAGTTTCCACTCGAGCATCCAAATGGATCCCTAGGAAGCCATTTATGGGAAGAGGTGTAGAACACATGTGTGTTTAGATGATGTTAAGGAAAACAAACTAATAGGTCCTGAAATCATTGAGGAAATTATGGGGAAGGTTAAAACCATTCAGCATCTTGTCAAAGCTTCTCATAGTCGACAGAAGAGCTATGCTGACAATCATCTATGAGACCTAGAGTTTCATGTGGGAGACATGGAATTCCTCTATGTCACTTTATTTCATATATATATGCATAGTAATACCATGTCTCCAACATCAAACTATAGGTCCCATAGATTATTGTTAGCATATCTCCTTTATGAGGAGCAGTTGGTGGTACTCAATCCAGAGGTGGAACCATTGTCAAAAAAAACTATCATTTTCAATAAATTTCAATTTTTATTTTAAAAGTGAAAATTCACATATTTATAAAATTACTTAGACAAAATGAATATTATTTTTTGAATCAGGATGTCAAAATTATGAAATGGTGAATTTGTTACAATTTTCTGAGATAGTCAAATTTTCATGTAAAAATTAAATACAGTATAAATATACATTTTGTGTTATGACATCACAGTGACCCAAAAGTGATCTAATAAGGAATATAAATAGGATAAATGACCAAATATATTTTTAAAATTTAAAATAATATTAATTTATATTTATTTTATTTATTTTGTAAATCTATTATGAATCCTCTAAGACTTATAATATATTTTATAATTTTAAAGTCATTTCTTTAGGAGTGTGACTCACCTCCACATCACCAAGGGTTATATTTCAATAATTTTGGCCCTCAGACTTATAAAATAATAAAAAACACAACCCTATATCATAAACCATGTGAAAAAACTATGGGATGATATTTGGTTTTGGATATTTTATTTTGTATAAGCTAGAACCAAAATAATAAATAAATTTCCCTCTTTTCCTATATAAAACCACAAAATATCCCATTTAACTTCTATAAAAATCATTACATAACGTCCTTACACTTCCATCCACTCCATAGAGTCCTCAAAATGTTCCCCAAATCTTTCAAGAATCCATTCCCAAGTCTTTAGAGTCACACACTCAAATAAGGGATCTTTCACTCTCTTCATTTATCAAGCACTCATTTTATGTTATCTATTTTACTATTCAATATCTTATAATGGGATATGATATTTTTTGTTCCCAATACTTTAAATTTTAATTATAAATTATGTGATCTTAATTTAACTCTAATTAACCCCACCCCACCCCCCCCATTATCCTTTAGGTATTCCCGTTACTATCCCAAAATTTCGTAAGGATTCTTTTCTCTATTCATGTTTCTCCATTACCTTATGTATTCTATTTACAAATTTATAATGTTGGGATAATCTTTTCCATGTACCTATTACTAAAAAATTTATGTAAAAATAATTATATACCCATTTCTCTCTCATCCACCATTTTTATTAATTTTTATGTAACACCATTATGCTGCCGAAATTTCACCACAATTTTCCATGCCAAAACAATTGTTTACTGAATACCATACCCATTATTCATTCATAGGTATTCAAATTTATGAACTTATACTTAATTATTTGGGTCTTACTTGTATAAAATTCACATTACTTGAAAATGCAATAAATTATTATAATGAATGAATCTATTTCATATGATCTATGTGGCACACTTAAGCATGAGAATTAAATGATAATGATGGGTGTCCCCAGATATCACTCCAATGCCTTCGGTAATGTTTAATATCATGATACATCATGTTAGGATTGAGTTGTACATGATTCATTTATTGAAATTTTTCCATCATGAATTCGTGTCTATTTAGCCTTGACCTATGTTCATGATTTAATGTTTTAAGTTGTTTCCTCATTTCCCATGTTATGATTGTCATGCTATATCATGAATTATTATTTGTGTTTCTTTTGTTCCTCATTCATATGACTATTTTCTAACATATATAATTTATTCCATGTTTATTCCCTTATTCGGATTTGTATATCACCCCTTTCTTATTTATTTCCTCAGGTTATCCCATGCAGTGTTATGTTTGAAGGAGTGTTTTTTTTCATGTTAAAGAAGTATTCAATAAAGCATATTAAGGAAGTTTTTAATAATGTTGTTGTATCCCATGGTCAAGATGTTATGTAATGTATCTAATTATCAAATAAGCTATACTTATATATCATCCAAGTTGTATTGAGTATAGTCTTATTTAATAAATCAAGTATTAATGTGAATTTTTAGGGTTTTTATAATAACTTTATTCTATCTATCATAACCTTACATATCTTTCTTAGAACACTTATTGGATTCTTGGAGAAAGGAAAAAATATAAGGGTGATATAAAATTATTATTAATGGTAAAGTACATCAAAAAATGAATCATTAATATTAATCAATATGGAAGGGTAAATATCTGGGAACACATTCCATGTATTAAATAAATGAAAAGGAAGTGAGTAAACAATATGGTAAGGTAATAACTGGAAACACGTTCCATTAAATTAACTAGATAAGTAAAAATAAATATGGAAAGTTAAGAAATTGAAAAAAAAAATCATTTAATTGATGAACTAAAAATGAAATACATCTATAGATATGTTGATATAAAATCTCATGGATTAAGAATAATTGAATCTAAATGAGTGAAATGCTTAATTATTAGATTCCATGTTTCCTAAGTACATAAACCATTACCGTCAAGATATTTCACAAGATAGTTTGGCATATTCTGTAGAAAACTATCTAATTTCAATAACTAAATTGTCTCATAAGACTAATAATGCATCAAGGGGATATTTATAACTAGTCCCCACCTGTGTTATACATTTCCAATGAAATACTCATATTGAATAATCAAAATAAATAATATGCTTGATCAAATATCTATATTGAATAAAAGATAAATAATTATCAATATTTCTATAAGAATATAGATGAATATAAAAGTAATCACCATATGGAAAATTCTATATGGTTTAAGAAATGATATATTCATGATAAATGATATGCATAATTAGGGTAAATTCAATTTTCAATTCTAATTTGAATATTTTAAGGGGATTACAAAACATGAATCAAGGAAGTGAAAGTTAATACTATACTTGGAAAACATATTTAAAATACGTTTCTTTGAAAATCACATTTAAAAACATTTTATTTAAAAAGTAACCATTTAAATATGAAATGTATGCTTCAAAAATATAATGGTGGTTAAATCCATATAGGTCATATGAGGTAAAAATAACATTCTTTTTTTATGGTAAAAAGGTTTGAAAAATGTGTTGTTTAGAAAGTGATAAGAATATTACTTTGAAAACATTGGTAAAAGACAAAAGGGTAAAAATGTATTTAATAAATAATTTTGGAATGGTTAAAAAATTTGAAAACATTTTTAAAAAATTGGGTTTTTAGATGAAAACAGGTTCTCCGACTAAAAGAGAGAATGAAGTCAGGTTTTCTTAAAAACATTTTCTAAAACATTTTTCTTACCAAAGAGTGGAAAATGGTACTATTATTTGACAAAGGTCATGAATAACCTAATAATATTAAAATGAAATAGTTCATTAGACAACGATCAAATAATTTCCTCTAATATAAATTGATCTATAAATAATCACAAACAAAATGATATTATAAATTAAACCCTTAAAAATATTATAATGTTGAAGTGAGAATCAATCGATGAGTAAATTATGAGTATCAAATGTAAATCCACATAATAAAGTGGAAAAAATAAGTATATATTCAAAGTCATTATAAATATAATAAAAGAATATTAATGACAAGGGGGTATTAGTATAAATTAATGAAAAGAAATTTTGTTGTGAAATTCTTTTCCACTTGGTAACTTTTAATCCAAATGCCCTTTGAAGAAATAATTCAAATTGAAAATAAAAATATCATTAAACATGAATTAACCTTATATTATATGACAAAGTGGTAGTATGTACACCATATATAAGAAGTTAGGTTAACAAAAATAAATTGAATACTTCAAGATAAAGTTAAAAATCATAAAAGGAAGTGAGATTGCAAAGATAATCATTAAATAAGTTCTTGATGAGAATAATATTTAACCATTCCAAAGTGTTGTATACCACTATGAAAAAATTTAATCATAATCTACCTGAGGTAATAACATTAATTGAAACTTATAATACCATGAGAATAAATATATTCAGGATATAACATGTCCAATGGTAGCATATACACTATATAAAAGAAACCTAATGTATAAAAACAAATTATTCTCAGTGGAATGTAAATTGCGACAAAATCCATTACCTTTAATTTTTCTTTTTGGGTGATAATAATTTAAACTATTGTATAATGGTTTTAAACATGTCACTAACTTATACCATAACCATACTAAAGTTCCAAAGGATATAATAACAATGAATGGTGGGTTGAATTAGTAGTTCATTTTTTGTAAGTTTCAAAACTTTTCAAAACTAAACCGCTGCAACCTGTTAAGATTTATTTCCTTATCAACATTTACTAAATACTCATTAATGAAAGAATAGTAAAAAAATTAATGAAAAAAAGATTGAAAAGGTTTTTACTTAGTGTTAGAACCTACATCCTTTTCATAGCCACTCTCATGGGTCTATAGAAATCCACTATTGTGAAGAAATGAATACAACTTGTACCAACTACTTTTAAACACCTTCTATCACCCGATAGGAAAGATTATCCTGACTCCTATCTATTTACAATTTTTCTATATAAAACAATTGATCCAAACAAATGAATAAATACTTTTTTGAATCTACTCCACAATTTCTCAGTCTAAATCCTCAGTCGAATTTGGTTGGATCCGATTTTCTTAATTTAATGAGTCTGGATCCAATTATATCAATACAATATGTCTGAATCTGATTTTCTCAATCCAATGAGTACGGATCTGATTTTATCAACATAATAAGTCTAGATATTATTCTCCTAATATGATAGATTCAATACAATGAACCCAATCTCAATATACGAAAATCAAACTCTACTCAAATACTCAATATGATGTACCTCGGTACGATTGACTCAATCCGATTTACTAAATCTGATATTCTCAATCCGATTGACTCAAAATGATCTTATTAATAAGATATTTCTAAATCCTATAAAAAACATTCAACTATCTGATCCTATTTACAAGATCTATATCTAGCAATGAATTTCACTTGATTTATTTAGTGCTCCACCTTTCCTGCTTGTGGAAAATAAATGTGGGATTCTTGGAAACATTACTCGATTCCTAAAATCTCAAAAATATGTGAAAATATATCACATTTAAAACTTCAACATTGACTTCTTCAAACCTCCTTTTATTTATTTGAAATTTAGGAAAAATTGAATTTCGTTTTTTACCACTTCAATTATTCATAAAACTTCTGGAATTGGGATTTTGTGTCTTCTTCATAATTAGCTTATTACGAGTTTGTTTCATTCTTAGAGTCAGTTAGATTTCCATTTCCTTCTCAGAGTCAATATAATTTCTATATTCAGTGAATCTGATAAAATTTACATTATAATATAATTTTACCATTCTGATGGAAGTCATATTATTATGGAATTCCGATTACAATAGAATTCCCATTATGATGGAATTCCCATTCTGTAACTTTGAAAATCTTCAAACTTCTCAATCATTTCTTTAAAAGGTTTTATCCTGAAATTTTTCATTATTTTGTGATAAATTCCTGATCATCAAAGGATCATCTAATTTATTTTAGAATGTATGAAAACATTCTAATTCATGGATTTAGAATCTTTTTTCAAAACTCTTCGGTAACAATAATACTTCAACAAAAAAATTAATTCTTTCTAACTCATCATCTTCTTTGCTTCACTGAATATGGTAGAGATAAAACTTCCCAAAAACAAAAAAATCTTCCTTTTATTATTTTTCTTTCGATTACCTGAATATAATTCAGATGGATCCATCAGACTGAATATGATGCATCTAATTCTGATTCTCTGAGTCTGATGATGGTAAGTCCGATTATCTCATTATTATGGACTAGATCCGATTCAAGGAAAACAAAAACAATATTTTACTAAAAAATAGTTTTCAACAAATACAAAAACTTTATTAAACCAATTCAGAATAAAGTGTCTTCAATCTACCCATTTGGATTTATTGGAAACCCTCATTAACAACTTTTCAACTCTTATAATTTTTTCACAGATCTTCTTCTGTAAACAAATCATGTTTTTACTTTTATCAAAACATCGAATTTCTCAAAATAATTAAAAATATAATTTAACACAATAAATTATTCAAATGAAAAATCAATTTTCAATTAAAATTTGGTGTCATTCACTATTCATTAAAACATGAAATTTATCAAAAAAATACCAAAAATTCACCCAAAGTAAATTTTTATATTACAATTTATAAATCAAAGTTTATTTTTCAAATAAAAATTATAAAAGTGTCAAAAATTGTATTTAAAATAGGTGTTCCATTAAAAGGTAGTAAAACTGCCTTTTAAAAATATATAGTTATTAATGCTTAAAATTAGATTTATTATTATATTAACCCTATAAAACTTATTGGATGAATTTGAAAACATTTTTTTAAATATATAACATGTAAATTTAATTAATATATTTCAATAATAATTATTTAATTAATTTATTAAGATAAAACATTATTTTGGTAATAAAAATAGTTTTTCATAAATCCCATCCTTTATATTCAATTGGTTTTTATTTTCATTTCTAATTAAATTTTCACCAAATGATTCATTATATAAACATGTGTAAACCATATTTTCATAATCTAGTTATTAATTATCATTATTCCAAAATTTAAGTGATAAAAATTATGTTAAATAAATAATATTAATAGTATATTGTTGTCTGATAAGGCTCAGCCTAGCGTGTAACATAAGTCATAAAAGGGATTCAATATTGCATGCAATGTAAAATAAAATGGGTTTTTCTTGTGATGAAATATAAACTATTTACTGTGTCTAACAAAATATATTAAATAATTTAAATTTATTAAAAGAATATATTTCATAAAATTTCAGGATGTTACAATTATTTTCTTAATTCCTGATGAACCTCATTTATAAATAAGAATAATATTATTAATATTAAATTTAAATGCGCTAAAATCATAGATAAAATAAATATTATTTTTTTGGAATAAATAAATTAAAATTTATTCAAATATTATTTAATATGATATTTCTCACCAAACCATTAAACCTAGTCCGCTAATCCTCCTCAATATTTATTGGCCCTTGAATAATGATTATTTATTTAATTAAATAAATACCACTACATTATTCAATAATAAATATATAAATATTATAGTCACATAATTATTGAATAAATATTTATTAAATATTCCTGTACCTAAATAAATAAATATTTTTTTATCTTGTATCCATACTAAATAAATATATTACATTCACATAATTAAATAAATAATTACCTGATGAATAAATATATATTAAATATTGAACTCACATATATATTCTCTTGAATAACAATTTATTGAATATTTTTTATCAAACCAACATAAATAATCATTAAACCATGTATGAGATTAATTTGTATCCAACATGTTAGATTCATATAGAATTTAATTGAGGTCTTGAATACACTTAGTGTGTGACCCTATAAGCCCCTTTCTTAGTAGCATTATGCTACACTATATAAAGTCCAATGTTAACATCTAAAAACATGTTAGGGCTCCCATAAATAAAGAATTTAATGTTGCAATGACATGTAACCTACTACAAATGCACACTGTGTAATATAATCCCTTTATCTTGATATCTCTAATCAAGTAGGACGCATGCTAGTATCATCAACCCATATACTCTATGTCTCTTTCTTTGACTTTCTTAAAATGAATTTTTTGACAACACCTCCCTATAAATGGACTTGATCAAGAAGTTTGATTATTATAAAAGGGCCTAAGATATTAAATTCTATTTAATAATTATTGTGATAAATCCTTTCTCACATTATTTATTAATACAACCTCACTCATGTAGCGCCAAACATATCTTACTACATTGTGAGCAAAGTCATCAAAATTTTCATTAATACATCAAAGTATGTGACTCATGACATTTATTAATAATAATATTAAAGTATAAAGACCATTACACGCATTCATAAATAAGAATATTCAATGACACGTATAAATATGAATTTCTTATTATAATTTCATGTTATCATAATCTCTTACACTAAATATTATCAAGGTAATACACCAAGAGAAAGTGTCTCAATGTCCTATGAGTCTCCGCCTCTGATAGGCTGTAATATTTGTGTCCTATAAAATGATATCGTACAGCTATAAAATATATATTTAAGAATACTATAATGGAAATTCTAGGTTCACATCATAGCGGATAACTTCTATGACCTTTCAGTGTGGCAAGTGCACTTGGGATGATATGTTGCTTGCTGATACAGAGTTTCGTCAGATTGAGGAACTAAATAGAAAGATATTAAGAAGGATTGATATTAAGAACCTTGAAAAAGTTAATAAGATATTAGGGATGATAATCAAGAGGTATAGTAAATCTAGATATTTGGATTTATCCCTGAAGGAATACATTAGGGAGGCCATCAAAATATTATAATAACCAATTGTAAACTTTCCTCAAGACCAATTTTAGAAAAAATTTAACTTTATGAAGCACAAGTACCATCATAGGATAGAGAACTTTGTTACATGTGAAAGGTTACCTATTCTTTGGTTGTATGAAGTGTGATGAACGCAATGGTTTTTATATGATCATACATTACTTTTTTAGTGGGATTTGTTATCTTTTTCATGTAAAATACTAAATGGAAAAATTGGGAAGATGTGAAATGGATCATTTGATGCATCAAAATGGGTCAAAGGACAAAAATTTATTTTTTGGTTATAATGATCAATTGAAAGTTTTTTATATGAATAATGTGCCAGAGATATGGACTCACAAAAAATACTGTATGTTTTGTATTTACTTTTAGTGGAACAATGGTTAGCGCAATGTCTTGGTTGTAGCCTAATATTACTTTATCTATAGTGGAAGTAGAGTATGTTTTTATTAATGAAGTATGTAAAGATTTTATATGGTTGATTCACTTGCTAAATAAACTTAGAAAGGGATCATATAGAGGAATTTTATTCAATGATAATTATAGTTTCATTCATATTTCTTGAAATCTTGTGTTTTAGGAAAGAATGAAACACATTAACTTGAGGTATCACTTTATTCAAATACTACTATAAGATAAAGTTTTTGAGCTTAGAATATTACTAGAAATCATAATTCTATATATACATATACAAAGATGATGGTCCAAGAAACTTTGAGGCAACAATGTGCCTCAATTGGACTCATTTTATTGAATAGAGTGAAGAACATTGCATGCATCGGAGTGAGGATGATCTCAGGAGTATGGATGAAGAAGGATGAAATCATAAACTAGTTTCCAAGTGGAATATTATTGGGTTTGTGGAAAATATTTAGTTTCATTATATATAAATTTCTATATGGAGGTCATCAAACCAATGTGATCGAATAAAGATAATCATAAAAGGACTATCAGATGGATGTTTCTTGAAGATCAGTTTTAGAGTGGTTGAGGTTGGAAGGATTATCACTAGATATACTTTCATTGGATAGATAAAATCGAATGAAAATCGGATAGAGGAATATTATGGTGAGGATTTATTATCATTAGACCAAGGTGATTGGATGGATATCATCGAACAGGGTTCACAGAGATAGTGCTCATCGATGGAGGTGAATCAATGTATTGGAATTTTTCATGGTGACTAGATGTTGATGGTTCCACTGGATGGTTCAAAAATGTATTGGAGGTTTTTCAAGTCAATGGTATTTTGATCGTGAATCATATAGGTAGGTGCAACTATTTGACTAGATAGAAACCTATATAAAGAAGAGTGGTGGCCCATATCTTATGATAACTAAATTTGTGATTCATATTCTAAATAGTTGAATTTTTTTACTTAATTTTATAATACTTTATAAAGATAGGAAGTGAGATATAATTTTTGTGATATCATGTATCTATAGTAATTAAGATATTTTTAGCATTCTCTCATGGATGTAGTAAATTCATCATATCCACCTAAATTTTTTTATCCATTTGTTTTCTATTTTTGTAAAGTGTGTTTGTGTAGTTTATGTGGTGATTAAGTGGGATATCATCCTAATTACATTTCAAAAACTATGGGAATTCATTTATCATAAAAACTTATATCTGGTAACTTTGTGGAAATTTTCACTTTGTATGATGTAGAGATCAAATGAACCTTCATTTGGTGTATGTGGCCCTTTCCAAATATGTCCATTGGATTAAACAGAGAGAGTGGTAATTCTTAAGGATCTCAAAATAATTATCACATACTATTTCAAGCATAATAACAATCATGATGTGTTAATATATTTTATGAATATAAAAATACATGAATATAAGTAATCATAAAGTTCATAGAATTAGAATATAGGGAACCATATCCAATAGAATCCCACTTCCTCTAGATCTAACTTCTAATAGTTTTCAATCCATTAGCTCTAACATGATGTTCATACTTCTATTGAGATAAGGATTTAGTCAAGGTGTTTTCCATGTTTTCTTCCATAAAAACTCTACTCACATCAATTTCACCCCTTTAATAAAAATACCTCAAGAGGTGATATTTGTGGAGTATGTTCTTCATCTATTGATGTGGCATTGGCTACTTTGAGATATCCATCATTACAATATTATCAGAATAAAATATGATAGTATCTATACAACTATTGGAATTACTCATACCCTCCTGGTCCATTACTTTATAAAATTTACAGTGTTTGGGGTATCCTAGGGACCATCGGTGACTCATTAAGGAGTTTTCCAAAAACTCGGTTCCACCAAACAGTTCCACCAAAATAGTGGAACCGGTCAGGGCGGCACTATGATGGTGGCCTCGGTCATGGTAGAACCGTGATGGTGGCACTAGTCATGGTGGCACCAGTTACGGCGGCACCATGATGGTGGAACTGTGGCAGTGACACCATAGCGGTCACACCGTCATGGTCACACACCGAAATGGTGGAACTACTTACGGTGTTCCACCGAACTGGTGGCATTGTGATGGTGGAACTATAGAGGTCACACACCGAAAATGTGGCACCACATATGGTGTTCCACTAAACTGGAGGCACTGTTACGGTAGAACCGTTACGGTGTCTCACCAAACGGTGTCCCACCCTTTGTTTTTTTCAGTTTCAAACTTTTTCTATTTTCGCTCCCACAACATATCTTTTGATGTAAAAGTTTTTTAATACCCATTTAAAATTCATTTAAATCCCATAAATGATATCTAAAATACCCCAAGATCTGGGAAACCCTTAACTTACCAAAACATGTGTCTTTTTCCTCAGTGTCAACCCTTTTCCCCTACTTTCCAGTCCCCCCCCTATTATGTATTTCCCTTCCATTTAAAGGAAACCCTTTAACTCACAGTTGTTATCACCACCTCTCTGAGGAAAATTATTAAATAACAATTAGTTACATCTTGTGTAACTTTCCAACCATGTGGAGAACCACGATCCGCCTTTAAAGTTGTTTAAGATTTCATATCCAGTAACTCCAAGATCTCGCCTTTTATCGCATGGAGTTTATTTCTTCTTCTTGGCCGGTCTCTTTTCCTTTCCTTGGTGCATTTTTAGTACCTCTTCCAAAGGATATTTTTGCACCCATGAGGGATCTTTTCTACCCACTCTTGGAGTTCTTGGAGTTCCTCCCCTGCAAGTCGTGCTTCCCCAGTTCTTAGTGTGAGGAGAAAACTTCAATCATTTATCATCCAGGTAGGGTTTTCCTTTGTCTCTCTTTACTATGTATCATGTGGGGTGGGTACGATAATGTTCCTTCAGGGATGGATGAAACAAAACTTTAATGAAGATAATAAATGGTTTTTTTAAAATAATTAAATGGTGTGTTTGATTATGTTGATGTACTCTTTTATATTTGCTTATATGTTGTGAATTATATGGTCTTATGTCCACTAAAAATCATGGTCATTGGTGGTCCTTTCTTGCACACTAATAAACCTCTATTTTATAGATAATTCTATGATTGAATGGTTATAACATGGAAAGTGAGAACTTAATTAATGGTGTGATTAAATATGAGAACTCCCTTTCTCTTTTCTGGTGATGTGTATAGTTGTTCTGTTTGATGCCTTGTGGAGTGACGTGGATGGGGATGGGATCCCTTATTGTTAAGTTGTTGGTTTTGTAACTGGGGCTATGTGGGGACGTATGTTGGGTCTTGGTTTGGTTCCAGTACTTTGAGGGATCTCACAGATCCCTTTTGTTGTTGTAACATTACAAGAGAACTGGTCTGAATGCTTAAATTGATGCTTGGCTATTTTTCCTTCCTTAGCTTGTGGCTATGCCTGTTATTTTCCCAGTAGTGAAGAATTATTTAAATTTAATCACTTGAATATGATAACAGTAATGGGTTCAATGGGGAATTGTTTTCTAGGAATGAATTGTTCTTTGGTTGTGGTTGTTGTGCTTTTGTATGAATGAATAGTAACGATGGTGTTTATGTATGGGCTGGTTTCAAAACCCTTAGTTTGGTATGAGTGCCTTCCTACCTATTTTTATAAATTCAGTTTTTTTGTTTCTTAATCTCACCCCACCCAAGTTGATCACTTCATGTCGAACACCCCCATTTCATGGGGGAGGGTGTTTTTTCCAACATCCTATTGGGTGGCTGGTTATTAGCTCCTTTATGCTCCCTCTCCCGAGTAGCCCAAGACTCTTCGGGTAGGATATGACAAACTAAGGTCCATTTTTAACCCAAGACTCTTCAAGAAGGGTATGTTGTGGTGGTTGGCCCAGGTGTGTGCCGGCAGGTTTGTTTCCCAAGTGTCTTCAGGATGAGGCCCAGGTGTCTTCGGGCATGGCGGTAGTTGTTCTGGATCAAGTGTCTGTGGGAGTGGTTACATATGGTTGTGGTGGCCCAGGTGTCTGCGGGTGGTATGTGTGGTTGTGGTGGATAGGTGTCTATGGGTAGGATACGTGGTTTTGGTGGCCCATAAGGTTGTTGTTGGGGCAGTAGTGGGACTACAAGGAAAATGGAGGGGGAGGTCTGACGCATAGGATGTCTTTAATAACCAGTGGGAAAGTGGTTCGGGGTACCCCAAAATCAATGATCTATTACTATTATTTTACCTGACTTGTCTTATTTGGGGAGTGTTCCTTGGTTATGTTTGGTGGATAGTTTCCTTGCTAGGTGCTTTGTTTATCTCCTTTTTCTCACGGGGCATTAGAATTCCTCCCCACTTATGCACGAGAGCTTTTGGTTTTCCCTACTGAGTATACCTGTATACTCACCCTACGTATATAAAACTACTTTCAGGTTTCCAGGAGGACATCAAGGACCATGCGGGACCATACTAGCTCGGACGTCAGGATAGTTTCCATTTTTTTTCTTTCTTTTGGTAATTTTCCTTTGAATTTTTATTGTACTTGTATGGTTTTATATTTGAACATGCATATGGGAATGGGTTTTGGATTTACCTTTACCTTCAGTTTTGGAGTTTTTGGGTTTTTACCATCGTATCTCCTAATACTACTAAATAAAAAGTGTAATGCCTTCTATATCACGTGTGATTCTATACACTTGGTGCTAGTTTCCACTCTAGGGCCTATTGACGGTGGGACTCGAGAGTCATTATCTCTCCTTCAACTTGAGTAAGGAAGGGTTCGACAATTTGTTGTCCCTTTCCTCATATTGGTGAAGGCAAGCCATGATAGAATGGTATCAGAGGTAATGGTTGATGGATAGGATGGAGCTTGGGGTTAGTCATAGTAATAATTTCATGGGATGGTAGGGCAAAAATGTTTGGAAATGTTAGTGTGTAAAATAGGTCAGGGAATACCAACTAGGACATGGGATTTTAGGGCCCCTCGTGATCCGATGTAAGGACTATGGACTTACCAAATGACCAAGTGAGGCTACACTGATTGCAGGGTAGAAACCCTAGTAAAGGTACATGCATCATAATGACTTGTGTTCTGGTGTATTTTTCATGTTCTTTGAATTTAAATAAATAACAAGTTTAAGAAAATTTTAAAAGAAATCCTCTACACTACTCGAGCTTAGGCATTCCTTGTTTACCTTGAAGCTATAGCACCCAGATGATGACCATGAGTAGTGTGGGAGATCGAGGCCCAAGAGGCTAATCTGGCTAATCAGTAGAGAACTAATTGAGAGGAGGAGGTTGACCAGTGGTAGAAGATGCTTCGTGAATTTCAGTGGCAGGCCCTCAGGAAGTATGAGGGAAGCATCTCAGACATGGAGACCAAAAGCTCTCTAGAGGAGTTAGTTATATCTTTTAGCTTGATCTGGGATCCATCTGAGCATTGGGTTCCATTGGAAGTCAGTCAGATGAGGGGAGTAGTGCGTCAGTGGTGGACGCACTACCTCAGAGAGAGGATGGAGAGTGAGATTTTTTTTTCTGACTTTGAGTAGGAGTTTTGGACGGAATTCCTTTCTTCTATGATGAAGGCTTAGAAGAGGTAGGAGCTACTCTCCCTTCAGTAGGGGAGTATGTCAGTGAGGGAGTTGGGGATCAAGTTCAAGGATCTCCTTAGATTTTCTGCAGACCTTTTTCTGGATGAGGAGTCTTGGGAGAGATATTTAAAAGAGGTTCTCTAACCTTCTCTTCAGTATGTTGTTACTCCCTTCAGCCTACCATCATACTTGGAGGTCCAGAAGAAGTATGAAGTGGTGAGAAGGATGCACACATTGGGATGTGTTCCATGAGAGGGGATTCAGTTGGGCTCATCAAAGTGGAAGGTCTTCAGTACCAGGCCTCCAGTGTTAGGGCCTTCTAGGTTTCGGTCAGTGGGGAGTAGGCCCCAGTAGTTCCAGTTTTGATCTCCCAGTCCTTGACCTTTTCTTGTGGGACCAAGACTGAGATGCTTTATATTTGGCAGCCATGGTAACCTTTTAAATCAATTCTTGGACCAAGTGTAGTATATTGGGGGTGGGAAGGTTCAGTGCCCACCTCAGTAGCAGCAGTTTCTAGCCAGGACCTTTTAGCAGCAGCAATAGGGACAGTGATCTCCTGCTCCTCTGAGAGAAGACATTGTAGGAGGAGGCTGACCTCAGGGTGCTCCTCAGGGACCTCGACCAAGGAATTTTTGGGGAGATAGCTGATATCTAAGGGGCAGAGGATCTGGGCATGGGAAATTGCACGCCGCAGAAGTAGCAGTTCCAGCAGGGCCATAAGTTGTTCGAGGTACGATCATCTTGTTTAGCACTCTTGTCTACACCTTGTATGATTCATGAGCTTTACACTCATTTATTGCACCCAGTATAGAAAATACTCTCATTCTAGATGCATAGAGACTTCTCGTGCCCCTAGTTTTGAGTAAGCCAGTCGGAGGTCAGACCAGCTTGTCTTATGTTTTCCGGAGATGCAGACTGATGTTGGGGCCACATCAGTCTAGTGGGGACCTTCTTTTGCTGCAGATGCAGCCGTATGATGTCATTTTAGGCCTCGACTAGCTGTTCTATATGTGTACCATTATATAATTCTTCCTAAAAAGGGTCATGTTTTCAAATATGGGTGAACAACGTGTGACTTTCATTGGTGAGCGGGGTTACCAGGAGGGAAGCCGGTGAGTAGAGCCCCTTCTTTCCTTATTAGCTGAGCTGTTAGTGGAGTCAGCAGATATGAAGATGGTGGAAGTCTCGGGGATCGTCGGTGAGTTCCTGTATGTCTTCCCTAGAGAGTTGGTGACTCTTCCCCCTTGACGTGATGTTGATTTTGGGATATACTTGCAACCCAGTGCTCATCCGATTTCGATGGATCCCTATCAGAAGGTACCTTCTGAGTTGCGGGAGTTATGGATTCATATTGATGATCTGATGAATAATAGTTTTTCCCAACTGAGCGTGTCACCATGAGGTTCTCGATTCTTGTTCTCAAAGAAGGCATATGGTGGTATCAGGATGTGTATAGACTACTAGAGGCTGAATAAGGTGACGGTCAAGAACTGTTACCCCCTTTCAAGGATTGATGACCTTTTTGATCAGTTAAAGGGGGGAGGATGGTTCTCCAAGATCAACCTATGGTCAGGATATCACCAGTTGAGGGTGAAAGAGGGTTAAATCTCAAAGACTACCTTAAGGTGAAGATATGGGCACATTGAATTCTTGGTCATGCCATTTAGCGTTACAAACGCACCAGCTGTGTTCATGGGTCTCATGAACTGCATCTTCTGGAAATATCAGGACCAATTTATAGTCGTATATATTGAATACATCCTGATCTACTCAATATCATAGGAGGATCACACCAAGCATTTGAGGATGGTTTTAGAGGTCCTCCGATAGCACCAGCTCTATGGGAAGTTGTCCAAGTGAAAGTTCTGGACATGATAGGTGCACTTACTCAGAAACATGGTGTCCAAGAAGGGAGTAGCAGTGGAACCGTTTAAGGTCAAAGCGGTTTTCTCTTGGGAGGCACCCAATAACGTGTCATAGGTTCCTAGTTTCCTAGGTCTAGCAGGTTACTACCGAAGATTCACGCCCAACTTCTCCTAAGTTGTATCACCTTTGATATCCTTGACCAAGAAAGACCAGTCTTTTGTATGGAGTGATAAGTGTCAAGAAGCCTTCATTTATCTGAATTAGAAGTTGGTTAGTTCCCTAGTTCTATGATTTTCAGAAGAAGGGGTGATGTTTGAGGGGTTATGTGATGTTTCGGGCCAAGATCTAGGGTGTGTGCTGATGCAACAGCATGGGGTGATCTCTTATGGGTCTAGTCAGTTACTTCCCCATGAGAATAAATATGCCACCCATGATCTGGATCTTACAGCAGTCATGTTCGCACTAAATTTTTGGTGGCATTACCTCATCGGGGAATGCTTTTTGGTCTTCACAGATCACAAGAGGTTGAGGTATATCTTCTCCTAGCGGGACATGAAATTACGGCAGTAGATGTGAATGGAGTTTCTTTAGGACTACAACTTTGAGATTTCCTACACCTCAGGAAATGGGAATGTGATGGCCAATACCTTGAGCAGGAATTCACAGAAGGGTGTGGTTGGAGAATCGGATGATGCTTGGAAGGCAATGGAAGAGTTGGCTTCCCTACACCTAGATGTAAGGGTGGAGAATAGAAGAGGTTGTCTGTTCCAAATGACCGTGCAGTCTTCTCTATTTTAGTAGGTGGGGGAGTCTCAGTGGGGGGACTTAGAGGCTAAAGTGATGTGTGATCGTGTTAGCCAGGTCAATGCTCTGGAAGGATGGTCGAAAGACGAATAGAATCGAATGTAGTTTCATGGGAATTTTTTTGTCTTGGTGGAAATGCATGAGATACTTCTTGGTGAGTTCCAAAAATCACCCCTAGAGGTACATCTAGAAGTTTCCAAAATGTACCAAGGCTTGATGAGTCAGTTTTGGTGACCCGAGGTGAAACGGGAAGTGGCAAGGTTCGTGGAAAAGTGTCTCATGTTTTAGCAGGTGAAGGCTGAGAACCGTGTTTTGGGTGGTCTGTTGCAGCCTTTAGATGTCCCTGAGTGGAAGTGAGAAGACATCTTGATGGATTTTTTTCATGGGACTACCCAGGGTTCAAGGAGGATGCGATGCTATCTAGGTAGTGGTAGACCTTATGACAAAATTAGCTCACTTCCTGGAAATCAAGGAGTTAAGTGCAGTGGATTCCTTAGTACAGAGGTACGTGGATAAGGTGGTGCGGTTTCATGGAGTTCTGAGTTCCATAGTCTCTGATCGGGATACACGGTTTACCTCGCATGTCTGGAAAGGATTACAGCATGATTTTGGCACCCATCTATGCCTCAACACTTCTTTCCACCCCCAGACAAATGGGAAGACAGAGAGGACCATCCATACATTGAAGGATATGTTACGAGCATGTGTTTTGGAATTCGGGGGATCATGGGTGTGACACTTTCCTCTGGTATAGTTTGCCTACAACAATAGCTATCACTCTACCACTGGCATGTCTCTGTTTGAAGCCTTGTATGGGAGACCGATTTTCTCACCCGTGTGCTGGACAGAGGTCAGGGAATCAGGTGTTCTTGGCTCAGAGGTAGTATAGAGCATGATGGAGAAGTTTCAACTTATACAAGAGAGGATGAAGGTGGATTAGGTCCGAAAAAATTCGTATTCCAATCATAGGATAAGACCCTTGGAGTTTGAGGTCGGGGACCACATGTTCTTGAAGGTCTCCCCTAGACATGGGAAACAAAGGTTCGAAGGGGAGGTAAGCTTTCTCCTAGGTTTTTCGGACCCTTCGAGGTGCTACGGTGGGTCGGCAAAGTGGCTTATCAGCTGGAGCTACCACCGCCGATAATGAGGGTGCATGACATCCTCCATGTGTCTCAGCTCTGTTGGTATCTACACGATGATACACACGTCCTCAACTGGGGAAAGCTGGATATCGAGAACGACGCGACGTTCATAGAGGGACCAGTGAGGATCAATGATAGTGAGAATAAGGTGCTTTGTAGGTGAACCATTCTCTTGGTTCGTCTGTTATGTTGTAATGGTGGCCTCAAGGAGAGTACCTAGGAATAGGAGGCACAGATGTAGGCTTAGTACCCAGAGCTATTTTGAGTTTTTTCTGTGTTGTTTTATTCTTGATTGTGATATAATGCTTGACCTTGTTGCCTATGAGATGGGTCGTCTCCCTTGTTTTTTGAATGTGTTTGAAGAGTCCTGACTGTGGGGAGGGTAGGAAATGATCCCTAATCGAGATGTATTAAGGTGGATGTGGTTAAACCTGTGCAGGCGATTCAGTGTCACCCAAAGAAGATAGTATCTTGACATGGAGGAAGGGACTCCCTAATCTATATGGCTGGATGATGTGACCTTTACATGTTTGTGTGGATTCTCAAGGGAGGGGATTGGTAGTGCCTCTATAGTTGATTAGTATTATGGAGAGGTTTTCCTATATGTTAATAATGTTTACTCCTTAGAGGTATCTTGCAAGGTGGTCATTCGGTCCCCCGCCCTATTTTTCTTCAAGTTTACTCTTGGATTCTCGAGGATGATAATAGTTTTAGGGGTATCTAATGTAATGTATTAGACCCTACTCATCCATTACTTTGCCAAATTTCTGGTATTTTGGGTATCATGGGGACCATTAGTGACTCATTTAGTAGTTTTCCAAAAACTTGGTTCCACCAAATGGTTCCACTGAAACGATGGCAACGGTCACAACGGCACCGTGACGGTGGCACCGATCATGGCGGCACCGTGACAGTGGAATTATGGCGGTGGCACCGTAGCAGTCGCACCGTTATAGTCACACACCGAAAAGGTGGCACTACTTATGGTGTTCCACCGAATGGGTGGCATTGTAATGGCGGCACCATTACGGTGTCTCACCAAACGGCATCCCACCTTTTGTTTTTTTCCCAGTTTCTGAATTTTTCTAGTTCCACTCCCGCAACATATCTTTTGACTTAAAAGTGTTTTAATACCCTTTTCAAATCCATTTAAATCCCATAAATGATATTTAAAATCCACCAAGATTCAGGCAACCCTTGCCTTACCAAAACGTGTGTCTTTTTCCTCAGTGTCACCCCTTTTTCTCGTACTTTCCAGTTTCACCCCTGTTACCTGTTTCCCTTCCGTTTAAATGAAACCATTTAACTCATAGCTATTATCGCCACCTATCTAAGGAGAATTATTATATAACAATTAATTCCATTGTTTGTAACTTCCCAACCGCATGGAGAAACCATGATGCGCCTTTAAATTCATTCAAAATTTCATATCTCGTAACTCCAAGATCTCTCCTTTTATCACACAGAGTTTCTTTCTTCTTCTTGGATGGTCTATTTTCCTTTCCTTGGTGAGTTTGGTGTCCCTCTTCCCAAGGATAGTTGTGTTCCCATGATGGATCCTTCCTACCCACTCTTGGATTCCTTGTAGTTCCTCCCCTACAATTCGTGCATCCCTAGTTCTTGGCGCGAGGAGAAAACATCAATCGTTGATCATCCAAGGAGGGTTTTCCTTCGTCTGTATTTATTGTGTATCATGTAGGGTTGGTACAATAATTTTCCTTTGGGTATGGATGAAACCAAACCTTAACTAAGATAATAAATGATTTTTTTAAAGAATGAAGGGGTGTGTTTGATGATGTTGTTGTACTATTTTATCTTTGCTTATATGTTGTAAATTATACGGTCTTATGTCCACTGAAAATCGTGGTTGTTGGTGGTCCTTTATTATGCACTAATGAACCTTTGTTTTCTAGATAATCCTGTGATTGAATGTATGTAACATGGAAACTGAGAACTTAATGAATGGGGTGATTAAATCTGATAACTCCCTTGCCCTTTTCTAGTGATGTGTATGTTTGTTCTATTTGACACCTTGTGGAGTGACGTGGATGGAGATGGGATCCCCTATTGCTGAGTTGTTGGTTGTGGGCCTAAGGCCATATGGGGCCATATCTTGGGTCTTGGTATGGTTCCAGTACTTCGAGGGATCTCACGGATCCCTTTTTTTGTTGTAACTTTATAAGATAACTGGGTGTGAATGCTTAAATTGCTGCTTGGATGTTTTTCCTTCCTTGTCTTGTGGATATTCCTATTAGTTGCCCAGTAGTGAAGAATTGTTTAAATGGAATTACTTGAAAATGATAACAAGAATGGGTTCAATGGGGTATTTCTTTCCAAGAATGAATTGTTCTTTGGTTGTGGTTATTGTGCTTTTGTATGAATGAATAGTAATGAGGAAGTTTGTGTATGGGATGGTTTTGGAACCCTTAGGTTGGGATGAGTTCTTGTGTACCTATGTGTACAAATTTAGTTTTTGTGTTTCTTATTCGCACCCCACCCAAGTTGAGCACTTCATGCCGAACACCCCCATTTCGTAGCGGAGGGTGTTTTTTCCAACATCCTATTGGGTGGCTAGTTATTTGATCCTTTATGCTCCCTCTCCTAAGTATCCCAAGACTCTTCAGGTAAGCTATGATAGCCTGAGGTCCATTTTTAGCCCAAGACTCTTCGGTCAGGGTATGTTTTGGTGGTTTTCCCAGTTGTTTGCAGGCAAGTTTGTTTCCCAAGTGGCTTCAGGATAAGGCCCAGTTGTCTTCGGGCATGGTGGTAGATGTTTTGGCCCAGGTATCTACGGGAATGGTTACGTATGTTTGTGCTGGACTAGGTTTATGTGGGCGGGATGCATGGTTGTGGTGTCCCATAAGGTTGTTGTTGGGGCGGTAGTGGGACTATAGTGAAATTGGTGGGGGAGGTCTTACGCTTAGGATTTCTTCAATAACCAGTGGTAAAGTGGTGTGGGGTACCCAAACATCAATTTGCTATTACTAATATTTTACCTGACTTGTGTTATTTTTGGAGTGTGCCTTGGTGAGGTTGGGTGGATAGTTTCCTTGCTAGGTTCTTTAGTTATCTTCTTTTTCTCACAGGGCATTAGAATGACTCCCCACTTGTGCAGGAGAGCTTTTCGTTTTCCCTACTAATTATACTTGTATAATCACCCTACCTATATAAAACTACTTTCAAGTTTCCAAGAGGACTTCAGGGACCATGCAGGACTGTACTAGCTCAGACATCAGGATAGTTTTTGTTGTTGTTTTCTTTCTTTTAGTACTTTCCCTTTGGAGTTTTCTTGTACTTGTATGGGTCTATATTTGAACATGCATATGGGAATGGGTTTTGGCTTTACTTTTACCTTAAGTTTTGTATTTTTTGGTTTTTTACCATTGTATCTCCCGATCCTACTAAATAAAAAGGGTAATGCCTTCCATATTACAAGTGATTTTATACCCTTGGTGCTAGTTTCCACTCTGGGGCCTATTGAAGGCGGGACTCGGGGGTCATTTTCTCTCCTTAAACTTGAGGAAAGAAGGGTCTTGCATTTTTATATCCCTTTCCTCATCTTGGTAAAGTGGTTAGTGACAACTAAACACTACATTAATCTCTTAGACTAGTTTTCAAATCCAAAAAACTTATTTGGGTACATCAGAAGCCTCTATATACTTGGAATCCACTATATAATCGATGAAAACTAGATGCAGTGAACTATTTTTGTACACAAATCCTTCAATGAGATTGAATACATATCATTACAGAAACTTCAAGTCATTCTAATCTATTTAGAAACTGGCATCAGTATATCCTCTTATGACTAGTTCCTCATCTCCTCCATATACAAAGAACACATCCTTAGTATGCCTTGGATACATAAGGATAAACTTAATAACTATCTAATTTTTTTATCCTAGAACATCTTGATATCTACCTACCATACTTAAATCATATTCAACATCAATCCTAGGACATAACATGCCATACATGATAGATCTTATCTTTGATGAATATGAGATCCTACTCATTCTCTCACTCCTGTTGAGTCTGAGGAAAAATTTTCTTGGAGAGATATATACCATGTGACACTAGAACTAATCCCAACTTGGATTATTCTATAATAAATCACTTTAGTATCTGGTCAATGTACATACTTTGACTTATTCTAAGAAGAATTTTGGATCTATCACTAAAGATATTGATTCCAAGGATATGTGTTGTTTCACATAAGTCCTTCATACAGAATCTCTTGTTTAACCAATCCTTAGCTAACTGTAAGACTGGTGTTTCGTTTCCAATAAGTAATATTTCATCAATATATACTACTAAGAATACAACCATACTCCCACTAAACCACTTGTAAATATATGACTCACATTCATTTTTTATGTAACCAAATTCTCTTATGAAATCATAGAAATTAATGTCCCATAAACTTGATGCCCACTTTGACCCATTAATGTATATCTACTACTTTTATATCCTATTGTAATTTTATAGTGTCATATACCCTTCATTTTGTGTCATATAGAAATCTTCCTCAAGGTTTTCTTAAAGGAAAACTATTTTTACATCTATTTTAATAATCTCATAGTCATGGAAAGATGTTATGAAAAGTAAAATTTTGATGGATTTAAACATGGAAAATGGAGAAAAGGATTTATAATATTCAATTCATTAGAATTTTATAAACCCTTTATCCACTATCATTTCTTTATAGGTACTACTTTACCTTCTATGTCCAATTTTCTCTTGAATATCCATTTTCACCTAGTGGGATTTACATCAATTGGTGAATCGAACAGAACCCAAACTTGGTTATAATACTTGTAATACATCTCAAATTTCATATATTATTTCAATATTTCATATTTATATCTCTATACTACCTTCTTATAGGAAATATAATCATTATTTTCAACCAATAATGAGTCACCATCTTTAGTGACTGGAAAACCATGTCTTTCTGGTTCTCTAAACTCTCTGGTGCTACTATGCAATACTTCTGTTTTAGTAAAAACATCTTACACAAGTACCTATGGAACCTATTCATATGCCAACTCTTATATACCTTGATCATAAACTTTATCTAAGTAAATCTTTCTCCCACTATCATTATTAAGGGCATTCTTCTTCTCAAGGAAAATGGCTTGTCTTGTGATATTCACCTTCTTATCAAAGGTTTTTTATAGATATTATCATATTATTTCCTTGTAATACCATGTAAATATACACTTTATTCCATGAGGTGCTAGTATTTTTCAATATTTTTTGGTAAAAAAAGGTCTCACAACACCATTCATGAATATGTGACAAAATGGGTTTTTTCACTCCATAACTTGAAAGGAATATCATTTGAGGCTTAATTTTGAACACAATTTAATGTATATGTTTTAGTGTGTAATTAATATCCCTAAAAGGATAATGTAATGCTTTAATGGCTCATCATCGACCATTCCATGTCAAGAAACATATGATTCCCCCTTTCACTAACACCACTCCATTGTAGTGTATATATAATCCCACACTCCCATAGAAATTATATGCATTCTTGGTTAATATATTCACTGCCTCAATCATATAAAATATGCATTACCTTATTACTAAGTTTATTCTCTACTTTATTCTTGAATTATTTGAATTTCTCAAAATATTATGACTTATACCTCATTAAGAAGACATATACACATCTACATAAATCATTAGTAAAAGTAATGAAGTAAGAATACCCACATCTATATTCTATTGGAAATGGTCCACACACATTAGTAAAACCATTTATATCTAGTTTGGATAGATAAATTGTGTTTTTATGAAATTTGGTACATAATAATAATATCTTAAAACCAAGACCATCCTAGTTGGAAACATAAGGTGGTGGTCTCTAATGGCTAGAGTGGCCAACCTCGTGCCATTGGTAGCCCATAAATCCACCACTACTTTATCAATATTTTAAGATATACTTGCTTCATGTATTTGAATATACATTTGAATACCAAAATCTATATCTAATAATAAATGTATAGATATAGAGAGATTTTATTTGATAACAAATGAACCTAAAGCTTCCTCTTTCATCTTAAATTGAGTGTAGTTCTTTTTCCATTATCTCATATTTCCACATAAAAAACATATTGTATCATTTTCCTTTTTTTTCCTTTGGATGTTCATTTTCTTATAAGGATGGTGTTATGGATCCTTAGACTTGGAATGATATGTGGGCCCCTTTAACTTATTCTTTATTTTCTTATTAACCATAAGGATCATAAGATTTTCATGCCTCATGCCTTTATCAACGTGGAGAATAAGAGTAAAGTGTTCCAAAATAATTTTTTCACTATTTATCATATTATAATTAAAAATAAAATTATAGAAACACTTAGACAGTGAGGATAGAATGAGATCTATTCTCATATCATCTGAGATCTAAAATTCCAAAATGTCTAAGGGATCAATGTAGCCAATAATCTTGACTACATGAGGCCCATCCAACACTGAATCTCTAAGATTTCACATGGATAATGCATTAGATATCTCATATACCCTTTTCTTTCATTATCTTTATTAAGATCCCAAAGGTGAGACATGATTCTATACACATCCATATCCTAGTGTTACTTTAAAATCTTAATATACATATAATATATTATAGAATATTATACATATATGGCATCATTAAAATGTTTCATATATAGAGACAGTTCTTCCTCCCTAGATTCTTTTCTAAGCACCTTAGAAAGAGGGTTTTTTGGAACAAATAATTTTCTTTAATGGTATAGTATAATGTGTAAACACTTATATCATTCCCAGAAAATAAAACGTGTGATGAGGTTATCCTTCTCTAGAGTATATCAAAGTGATATTATCAAATTTTTGTGGGTTTCAATTTATATGATAAATAAAATTATAATTTTTAGTATTTTATATGGATTGCATATTAGATAATACATTAATTTAACTTATTAATCTCACACTATTTTATCAAAAACTAATATCACTCACCATTAGTTTTAGAATATCTCATCGCATGAATATTATAGTTTCAATGATCCATATTCCTCTTATATTAAACTAGACTTGGGATTGAAAATTTATTTGAAGGTTTTTAGGTAGGTATAACTTTCTAACTACATTAACTAGTAGCTCCTTGATCTATTGATTGGACTCTCAAATCCTAAAATACTGGATAATAATTTCCTTAATTCTTTGCCTCTTATTTAATCCAATTCCTATTTGGGTAGTCAACCATTGGTGTGAACTTAGTTAAGTCAACCCAATAAATCAATTTAACATTTCTCGATAATTAAAATCACTCAAAGTTAGTTCGGTCAAGAACTTTGAACTATGGTTTGATTTTAACTCAATTAGTGAAAGGATATAGTGAATTAATATTTAATTTGATATATTTTTATCTTGATGTGTAAACTACCCATTTTATGTGATTACATGCTTGTTAATATTAAGTGGATTTTAACTAAGTGATTACTAATGTCTAAATAAAGCTTATACATATTAAAATATTAATTTTAATTCCATATTCTATACTTGTTAACTAATTTATTTAATGATTTAAGAAACTATAAAAATTATCCATGCAATTGAAAGAAATAAAATAAATAAGTGGTATGATCATGATCTTATCTAATGATTGGTTTATCTAGATAATGATAAACCAACTATTCACCCTAGGGAAGTAACTCTTAGAACTTAGCATGGTTTGAGTTGTAGTATTCCACTTGTACTTTTGTGTACCTCCTAGATTGGTTTCACCTCAACTCCAAAAATAAACCACCTCCACTCACTTTGGATCTCAATCCATTACATAATTTTATTCACACGCAAGAGAGGGGAACCAAAAGATTGGTTAAGTGATATTTAAATAAAATAAACCATAAGCACATTGTTCCTAACATAACTAAAGGAGATGAATGACTCACAAACAATTATTTATTTTAATAAATTATCAAAAAACTCATGCAATAATAAATTTAATAAATAAATCACATAAATAGTTTGTTCTAAGATCAAGGTCATCCACATACATGTAATGAATATGTAAAACTATACTATCCAGCATTCACTTTAATTTTTTATTTATTATTAAGATAAATGTGATTGAATTAATTAATTCCTTTTATCCTAATGTCCATATGAAGTCACTTGAAGATACCCATGATAAATAAAATATAGAAAATAAATGGATTGACCAATAATTATAGATAATTACATGGAATTAATTACGTATTTATTAGTTATAAAAATTGTATTACATAGTCATCACATCCAACAAAAATAATTTAATTAGGTTTTTAATGATGCAATTAATTATTCCTTATGTAATTTAATTCTGTTATTTACTAAGAGACTACATGACATGTATTATTGATCTTCACATTATGTTCTAATCTTGTAATATATTTGGGATAGATGCTTAGGGACTCAACATATATCTCGGTTAGATTACACAACGTGTACTAATAAGATGCATGTTATGTGTTTCACTTTCCAGGTGTCCTTGTAACCCACTAATTGACTCAACACATTCTTTGAACAAAATTAGTAATGGGTCACATGGTGTGTATTCTAGATACACACAATTTATCTCATTAATGATACAGTTTTTCTATCTCACACGATGTTATACCACATATTTGACCAAAAGGATTGCACAAACTTTTTCACTAATCTATATAGACTAAATGGAGTTTACACAATCTACAAACCATGTGGTCTAAAAGACCATATTCCAAGATATCATGGACAACATGTAGTGTGAATTAAATTCTTCATATGTCATTACTTCTTGGTGTTTCATGTATCCCATGACTTTTCTAGGTGCATTGAACTTGGGTACATGGTGTTTACTTTTAGTCACACATCATGTATCCATGTCTATCATCCATAATCCTCAAAAACTTCCTATAATACCACTTGAAGGTTTCATGGTGTAGAAGAAGCATGTCGAGAAATTCCCAACAAAAAAAATCCACCAAATTCTTTGTATTTATTCTTAGAACTATATAGAAATGCATTCCCAAAATCCATAAAGATGATATATTTTCACATATAGTTTATAATTAATTTATTTAATTAAATAATTACCTTTCATTGAATTATTTCTTGGTTGATGAATTAGTAAACCACTCTTTTCATACCATCATTTCATTATAGGAATCAATGGTAGATTACCTCTAGCGGTCATCTGCACATGCTTCATGAATCTTTTATTGTCGCTGTATAATTCTTCAGGTGCTAGCATGGATGGATCTAATGCTTCTAATGATCATAATTTATCACAAATGAATCCTTAAAAAGAGAAATATTGTTTCTAGTGGAGGAGGATAATTTCACTATATTCTTCATAGCATTTCAAAGGAGAGATCTTCGGGACTTGACAGGATTATCTCTAGATTTTGTTGTGAATAATGATGGAATGAAGATAATTCTTGAACAAAATTTCATAATTAGATTTATATAGGGTTGGGTTTAGAAAATAAATAATTATTCAAGGGAACTTATAGTTTTTTTCATTCTCGGTGAACCCCTTGTCTAAATAATAATAACAATATTATTATTGTTGTTGTTGTTATTGTTTTTGTTGTTATTGTTTACTTGAAACATGTTAAACTCATGGATAAAATATATATTAATTTCTTTTAACAAATGATTTAAAATTTATTCAAATAATATTTAAAATGAAATTTCTCACCAAACCATTAAAATCGGTCCACTAATCCTCTTCAATATTTATTAGTCCTTAAATGATGACTATTTACTTAATTAAATAAATATCATTGAATTATTCACCAAAATTCATCAAAAAATAGGAGGGATATTGAGGGAAGAAAATAGGGATTTACCAAGTGATCCCCCAATATAAAAATACCTAAAACACTACCTATGAGAAATTCACAGTGTGAAACTCTCTTTCATGTTGTGAAAGTTTAGGCCAGCACTCATCAGGTCCTAGCCACAATTTTTTAGTGATTAAAACATTGTTTCATTCTATGAAAGACCACATGAAACTCATAAATAGATATAGACCCATCCCATTTCTCCTAAACTCTCTTACGAATTTTCCTGACACCTCTAATAATAATAAAAACCATGAAACACATGTCTAGGTGAAAATATAAAGCATAAAACCCATAGAAATATCTTAGGGGTGTTAAAAAATATTCTTCTAAGGACTTCTCTTCCAAAAAATGTCTTTAAGGGTTTCTCCTAGATAACCTAGCCTCTGATCCCAACATTCAACTCCCTATCATAAAACTTATTACAAGAATATTCATGCAACCATAGTACTCAAGTAGAAATACACATCATGATTCACCACATGATTCTCCCTGGGAACTATGTGAAAAACTATCATTTCACCCCTTCAATAATGTCCTGAAACCCTTCACAAACAACTCACAAATACTAAAACATTCATCATAATTAAAACACATGTATTTTAGTAGAAATTAAATGGTTTAATACCTTGTATTAAGTCTAGTTTCTTTTTAACCTACCCGCCATATAGAATTTTATCCTAAAGTTATATTCCAAAATTTTAAAGTGTTCGTCAATAAAAAATATTGGCCACTCGGCCCTTATGTCTGATTCTCAATCCCATGTATCCTCTTGGTTGTGGTTTTCCTGCCACCGCACCCACACCAAAGGAAATATCGTACTATAGAGATCCATTTCACTATGATCGATAATGAAAACTAGAAACTCCTAAAAGGATGCATCGACCAAAAGATCAATCACCTACTAAAAACCCCATACACAGGTTCTCGCTCATACCCATGATTCATGATAACAACTTCCCTCACTCTATTAAGCACCAATGTCCCAATCAAATCCTTAATTACATTTCATAACATGATTATCCCCCTGAATCATGTGATAAAATAGATTCATACCCTGAATCAAGTGAAAAAATATGGTTTCACCCCCTAAAACAAGTCATGACCACACAAACTCCAAACAAAAGTCTCAATACGACCCATGTCTACTCTATAAGACATCACTCATTTACAGATCAAATGAACATGACCTATAGTCCCCTATATGATAATCATATCAACCACCGCTAACTTAATATAATTCATTCATCATATAGGTGGGTTACACTAAGCCAAGTGGTTCTCCCAAACACCACTAAAAACTAGGAAACAATATCCTAGAATGTGCTCAAAAAAATTTTATGGTCCACTTAGATTGTTCATTAGTCAATTGATGATAAGAATTACTCAAATTCATCTATGTACCTAATGGTTTATCCAACCCATTCCATAAATGAGATGTGAATGAGAATCTTGATCTAAAAAATGGTATGAATTCCCCCATGTAAGCATATAACATCCTGTACATAGATCTTTCGATCTCACCCGCTGAGAAGGTATCTCTTATTGATAAAATTTAATCCACCCTTTTTAATTGATCCACTACCACACACACCATGTCGCTACACCATGGTGTCCTTGGAAACCTTGTTCAAAGATCCATAGTAACTACATTCCAATTTCACAGTTCAATACCTCACCAGACCATGTATCATGATATCGATTATTTTAACTAACCCCACCAAGATTAACTACTTTTAGTGGCATTCTCAATCTCAAAAAATACCAACATCATTCCTCATTGGTTTTTTTCACTAGTATACACCACTTTATTTCCAACTTGATTATTTTTATCAGAACCCATACTATCACTTCTAAGAAAAGTTATAACATAATGAAATTTTTCATTATTCATATTGACATGTTACTCTAGAGCACCAAAGTCTCATAGACCCAATCACTCACCAACCAGTTTCTAATAATCAAACTTAAACACACCACATAATTGTAAAATCATATCTAATAGATGTAAAATATTAATCATACCAAATCTATCAACTCTGATTAACTAATATTCATACTCAAGTACCTTCCACTTTGTATGCCTAACTTGGCTTCATGTTCCAAACTGAAATCACAAAATTGAAACCACCTCAGGGTTGGATTTATCATCATGTTAATCCCAATATTAACTAAAAACTACTAAAAATAATCACTAAATTATCAAATTGACCATGGTGCATTCCCCTCCATAGGAATTCTTTATTACCAATCAACAAGAACAATCCTGCTTGATATACTCCATTAGCTAGACATTGTATTTCTCTAGCCCTACTTTCATAGCTATCATAAGTTCTCAAGTTGATACCTACTCATGAATCTATCAACACCATGGTTCCCCTTGCATTCACTTCCTAATTTTTTTGATAAAAGGACATCACACACCTGATCCCGATGATTATAACTCAAGTTCCATGACTTTAATTGCCTATATGAATCTCTCACATTTGTTTCGCTAATAATCCTACCTAGGACCACTAGAAATACTATTGATTATTTCACTATAGCTAAGGTATTTTCTTGATTCTATATCCACCACACCGAGTGGCTCAAATCCTCAGTGTCTCGCGAGTCCCAAGAGTCATCACATTGTAACTCACACTTTAAAAAAAGGTCACAACTCATATCTCACATGTGCTGACCATATATATAATACCAAAGTCATGAACCTGATATTAGAAACCCATGACCACACTCCACATAGTCGGGGTAAACAAAGGAGTCCTAGACCTTACCAGAATATATAGGCACCTCATAAGTACTAACTCTAACGAGTCTCTACGGACTGAATATATACATCCCAAAATAGTTCATATGCACTCAAATAGTATAAAAAGAAACCTATAATCATTTTATTATATTATCATGACCTTACCTTAGAAGTCACATAACCATCCCAACATAAACTCTTTATCCTAAATATTCCTCAAAAATCACCCATCGAAATGCCTCATATGACATATAAATATAGTAACATAAATTAAACCCCCAAGATTTCCTCCATAAGGATAATATTAGGCTACCCCAAAACCACATACCATGTAGGTTAAATAAAATCTACACACTTATTACATGGAAAAGGGTGTCTAATTTAACCTTTTGTAATGGTTATCAATAATTATGTTTTCCAACCAGGTATACCCATCAGTCTTACACCCCATTGTCACTTGGATATACCACCTAAATCAAATATCTTTAGTCATATAAAATCAATCCTATGAGTATGTGCCTAATAACCCTACTGATCATGGTCACTGTATGTCAACCTCATCTCATGGAAAGAAGCACACTTTATGTTTTCTTTCTAAAAATTCTAGGATATCTCACTCATGTCAAGGAAAAACACATGATTACCAGTCACTATGGTTATCACTATAAAGCCATAATCATATATCCATGCTCTTACCATTATAGATCTAACCATCTAGAATCACCCTATAACTAGCAGGGTTAGGAATCTGACTGATCATTCCCTCTAAAACTCAGACACATCTTGCAATATCAAGGATGGGCATATGCATCTATAATGCACAAGGAATCTATAATCCCATTATAAGCATTTTTTTATAACTTTGATACATCAATATCACTATAATTAACCTACCATTATTATCATATCTAAGGAATCCACAATCCTACCTAACCCTCTCTTAGGTTACCCCCATTTTCATATTTATCTCCAATAATAGAAAAAAAATGTCTTGTTAATCCATCAGAATGCTTTGATCGTGAATATACTGAGCCATTTATTACACTAAAAGGTAACTCAAAGCCCAAAACACCCCCTATAATGTTATCATACACATATATATCAAGAATTCCATAATTAATTTAACTACATAATCTAGGGTTGTCCACAAATCATATTCCTACAAAACATAGGAGAAATATCAGTATACAACACATATCATTGCTCGGCCCAAGCCCTTCTATATAAGGGTATCACGTACATGTTCAATTATTGTATACTCTACCCACTCTTAGATCATTCATAAATTCACATAGTCCATAGTTAGTCACAACATATCACTATTCTCAGTGTCACAATTCAAAACTAAATTTACAACAAACATAGCATCCTGTTATCTTATACATCCTACATAATAAATATCTTGCAACTCAGCCTCTCTCTATCTAGCCTCATTTACTCATTATTAAGATCAAGTCACACATAAATAAAATCCACATTAGAACACATCTCTTTTAAAATTATCATAATCATAGTTCAAGGAAATAAATAAAAGTAATTACACCCCATTATTCCCAATATCTCATATTCCAAGGTTCTTATAAATCACACACTCTCAGTTGACCTAACTACCCATACACAAGGTCAACATAATATACACATAAATTTATACATTATATACATGGGATTCATATCATAAAACTTTTCCTCTATAATTTAACCACAATTTCATAACCACAACTAAGTAAATAAGATGTTGATTACAATTTATATACAAAAAAACTTTATAAATTAAAATCTACATTTTAGTAAATAGATGCTACATATAAAAATTTAAACAATTGATCATGAAATTACATTTTAATCATTTACTTTAGCTATAAATTTTCACAATTGAGGATTGGTTAAATGAAATGTCAATTTTGAGTTAGAGAGGAAACCTCTTTTAAATCTATAAGAGGTATTTAATTTAGCTACCACCATATAATAATTTAGGAAAGTGATCATGTAACATTCTTTTATTCCATTTATAAATCAATAAAGTAAGATAACCCCATACATTTATATGTTTAAACACCATATAAATAGTTGCATACACATTAAATAACTGACCCATGTCACAGTCAGAGAAAACAACCATAGGAAATCATGAAAATAACATGTGAATCCTTTGTGTATGGTATGATACATGAATAAAAACTCTATTTCCATTTCAACCAAGAGAAAAAAAATCCCATAAATCGTAATTCCCATAATAATGTGTGTTAGTCAAGGTAAAAATAGGCCAATAGTAAAAGTAAAAATCAAGAACACCAATTCCATCCATAGTAATGTAGACTTCTCTTATATGTGGGTTGGCCATTCCTAGTAATGGGTTCCATACCATGTTCCAAAAATTCCCTATATCCTATCTACCTTACCCAAATAATCATAAAAAACAAAAAGGGAACTCATACAAATATATAACATCACTTAGTCCATGGACACTAATCAGTTTCAGATCATATATCACTATATGATCTCAGGAATGCCTCCCCATATTCTAGAGGATTCTAATTAGCAGTTCGGGTTTAAGGTGTTATGGTGGGAATATAATACTCATATATTAGAGTGAAACAACTATTTAAATAATAAATTAATCAGATATATCCAAATAAATAAATTAGAAAAAAGATATCTGGTAAAGTGAAAATAAATAATAAATATAATTCATTCCATAGAAAAATGAATTGTAA
Source organism: Viscum album (assembly GCA_963277665.1). Lineage (NCBI taxonomy): Eukaryota > Viridiplantae > Streptophyta > Magnoliopsida > Santalales > Viscaceae > Viscum > Viscum album. The sequence goes on from OY728159.1 coordinate 494,983,710, forward strand.
GAATTCCTAACAATTATACAGGACTAGACCATATCTATAAATATCTTAAAGAATAAAATATAAATCTAGAACTCTCCAAAATAATCATAAACTCCTATTCACCAACATAGAATCCCAAATCTTTCATTATCCATAGGGAAATTTACTTTTTACTCACTTGCAGTGATGAATTCTACTTAGGTACCAATAAATGACCTAATCAGGGTGTGATTACAACTCAATAGGCCACCACTAACAACATCTGTAAACATATCCAGTATAATTAAATAAATTATAAAGTGACAAATACACACACACACACATGTATAACTAGAGTAGAAAGTAAATAAATAAATAGATATCATTGATCATCAGTTTCCATAATGACACATGTGATGAACTATACCTACCTCAACTAGTGTTAGATATCTCTAAACAGCAGTATCCATTTGGATGAAATATCCCATCCTCATGATTTCATACCTTCCAATAAAATAAAACTATCCCAAAAATAATCATACTTGGGGAAATATACCTTTCCCATAATAATAGTCACCACTGGGGAAATATACTCATCCCATAACAATACTCTCACCCAGGTAAATATACCCATCCCTAAACAATAGTCACACCTAGGGGAAATATACCTATCCCAGAACAATAAATCACTCTAGAGGAAAAGATATCTTTAGAAATATAGAAGAAGTACCTAAGGGTGACACCAACTTTATAACCATACCCTAAGTCCAAATACATTAAAATCATTCAACATCTCACCATGCCCTTAACATTTCATTAAAAACACTTTTCCATGAAATAAATACCTAAGGGAAACACTAAAACCTTTTTACATTTAAACCAAAACATAATATATCATCATTTTAAATCACCCTTTACCCTTTAAATTATCACCATTTACCATTTTATAGATCAATAATTTCTATTTTTTAATTCAATATAAACTATTTTTATTTTATTACTTTTTCTAATACATTCCATGCTAATGATCCATTTCAAGGAATCCTCATTGGTTTCCTTCTAGTTAAGGTTCATAGATGACTCAAGGGATCATCCATTAGCATAATTTCAATGATTTAAACTTTTAATTTAATTATAGGTTGAAAATATGAAAATTCATTACAAAAATACAATGAATGAACAAATAAATATATTATGACTTGTGAGATAATTTATAAACAACCTAACTCAAGTGTAATGAGTATTAATCATCATAGATCACTGATTAAATCAATCCTAATAAACCAAGAACCCTAAATCAGATTCAATCGATACTATATTAAGGTTTACGAGAATTATAATAATAAATTAGGAATAAATGAAACATTTAGGGCATGAATATTCTTAGGATTACTAATAGGAATCAATCGAAATGAATGAAACCTTGAACCACCTAGAAATAAAGAGAGGTTTTCTTAGAATCCAAAATTCATCAAGCCCTTGGAATCCAAAATTCATCAAAAAATGAAAGCGCGGTCAAGGGAAGTAAAAGAGGGGTTTCCCAAGCGAGCCTATTATTTAAAATACTAGAAATACTATCTAGAATAAATTCATGGAATGAAACACTAATTCACACTATGAAAGTTTGGATGAGAATTCATCATGGAAGTTCCATGATTTCTCATGGCTTGACACACTGTTTCACACCATAAAATTCTACATGCACCTCTTGAACAACCATAGGCCCATTCCATTCCTTCTGAACTCACTTAGAAACTATCCTAACTCCTATAATAGCAAAAAATGACCAAGATACACATGTTTTGGATAAAATATAGATCACAATGTGCCTAAAAATATCTTAGTGGGATTGAATTTTGTTTATATGATTTCTCTTAGTTCCATTATATGTATTATTTTATTTTTTACTTTTCCATTAAAATTAAAAACTTATTTATAAATTGGAATGTTTTGGGAATGATTTTGGGCCATGTATTTGGGACTTTAGGGAACTAGGCCTTTAGACCACAAAAATCAATAAGAAAAGTGGCACAATGAATTTAAGTGAATAAAATAATGTGACTAGGTGGGAGGAATGACATTAAAACACACCAACGTCACTGAGTGGGAATTTATAAAGAGTAATGATTGTGTTGGTTCTTATCATCCAACCCTTTATCCATTGATATTTATAATGTGGGGTGGAGGGGTGCCCTATCACAATGCCATAGAGGGAATCACAATCTAATTATTTCAAGTGGGGAGGCATGATAACTAGTGACATTGTTTCTTGTGTGACTAGGTAAATAACATGAAATGAATGAAAGTTAATTTAATGTGAAGACATGTAAGTTTCAACATGTGTTCAACTCAAATGAGAGATGATTGTTTCGGTGCCTATCAATCAACCCTCTACCCACATGGATTTTTGAAGTGGGATGGTGGGGTGACCTACCATAGTGTAATAGAGAAACATGGAATGATGGTGCTGGAAAGGGTGTTACGTGATGTAATGACTGGTGATAAAGTATGATGCTTAACAACTCATCTAGGCCTCCAATTCATCACATTCAGTGGCCTTTGATCCACATTTAGATGTTTCTTATGACAATAAAGAACTTGGGCCTTTAGTCCATTAATATATAACAAAATAGGTCAAGTGAGGTGTTTTTCATTAATTTGTGGGAAGGATGAGTCTTGATCCATGAGGTTTCTGATTATGTGTGTTGTTTTCAGTTTATAATCTCATATACCTAATAGAGTCGATACTACTGAAAATTTTATTTTTCATAGATGAAGAAATGGGTTACCACTATTTTGTTGTTTCTAATACTACTATTTGTGGATACTAATTCTATAAAAAATCAGACACTAATTTTTCCTCCCTGGGGAGGGAAAATGACACATTTTGTTTTTATAGCAATAGCAACAACCATTTGGTAGTTGTTAATACTGAAAGAAAAATCAATATAATTTTTCCTAACCTTGTCATCATATTCCCTAACACCATTTCTAAAACATGCCTCCATCATCAACACATCACCTTCGATCACCCATGACATTCCCCGATCATCATAGTCCTCACCCAACACACTCTAATCATCCTCTGGTCCCCCCACCCCCCCCCCCCCCCGAAATCCCCCCTTCCACCCCTCGAAGGACCACATCATACCCCACCTCACTTTGACCATTTTACATCTACCATAGGTGGCAGATAAATCACTCATGGTCCCTTCACCTTACCCCAGTTATCCACCATGTCCCCAGGTCTCTTCGGCCACATCCCACACCCAAAACTACACATTTTGTGTGTGGATATTTAGTGACCCCAGAAAAAGAATCCATTGTTTAGAAGATGTTAGGTGGTCACTAAATCCATTATTTATAATAATGTTATATTTATTATGATATATATATTATGAATATTCTGATATGTATTTTGAAGATATTATAATATATATTCTGATATATATTCTTATATATACTCTGAGTACATATATTCTAATATATATGTTGGAAGTTCACATAAAATCTCATGAATGCGATGTATGGTGAATACATGCATGTGATGCCTGTGGATTCCAACTCTACTCCCAGATGGTTTTACATAATTTATAATCTATCATATGGATCCTACAAGTTGTTATATTCACATTCATTGAATCAGTTCAATGAATGGATATCAATAGGATGAAATTCTCAGTGTCGTGCGTTGGCACCCAAGCTGTTATGAAATAGTCGACACACTTTTTTCGTGAAGATCACTGATGAATAAGATATAAGTGGATGAGATACTCTCATGTTGGGTGTGCAATACTTGTGAGCATCTTTCAATTCTCTCTTCCTCCCAAAAGTTTTTTCATCATTCTCAATGAAGGCGTTATCACCCCTTCAACTTTCATGTATCCTCTTGATACAATAAAGGATCTGTCAATTGGTGTATTCCCACAAAGACATACTAACTTTGTTCATTGATCCTCATGATCTCCTTCAAGCATTCTCTTTCAAAGAGAATAAAATGGTTGTTTCTACTGATGATTTTTAGGTAATTTGTTTTATGGTATTTGATGTGTATGAATTCTTAAAAATAGATATCATGTTTTTTGGGTTGACTTTCACTACAGATGATCATAAGAAACCCATAAGTGGTATTATAGGAGTTTTATTCAATATTTAATCATATTTAAATCGCCATTTTTTTATAAAATCATAACTAAAAAATGAAGAACAAAATTTTCTTAGAATAGATATAGGTTATATACCATTACTTGAGTTACATACAGGTCAATACGATTTACCCTTATGTGAGGCATTTGCGTAAAGGTTTTACCTTTATAAAAGGAGGATACATAAATGTTATCAAGGCATTACCCTTATGTGGATTGTCTACATAAAGGTAAACACTAACTAACCTTTACATAGAAAAGTTCTGCATGATGGTAACTCAGACTTTACCTTTACTCATAAAGGTAAAAAAAACACATACCTTTACATAAAGGGTTCACATAAGGTTTTTCTATTACTTTCCTAGCTCATATAAATGTAATATCGAGATTACATATATGAAAGGGACATGCATAAAGGTATTTCCTAAATACAATGGGTTTTGCGTAACGATATTATCAATACATGAGGCACGATGTAAGGGTTGTTTCCACCTAACCCTTACATAATTGGCACTATATAAGAGTATTTCCATTTCTTAGAGTGTTTATGTAAAGGTAGAGGATAGTTACCCTTACACGGAGTGTTTTTATAAGGGTAAATAGAGGATACCCTTACACAAAATAGGCATTTTATGTAAGGGTAAAAAGAAAAGATGTTTAAAAATGTTTTAAAATATTTAAATAGTTTTAATGGTTTATTAAATGTTTATAAATAATGTTAAAAGGTGTTTTGGGAATATTTAATTTATAGTTATTTTAGAAATTAATTAATTAACTATAAATTATTTATAATTAATGAAATAAATGTTTATGAAACATTCTTCTCAAATATTAAAGTATTATATTTTAAAATACCTTTTGAAAAAATTAATGGAATGATTTATGATCTATAAATAAATTTTTTATTAAAAAATAATAAGATAACATTTAAAAATTGTTTATAAATTATAAAATATATAATATTTAGATTATATAAAATGTTTATATAATAGAAAATTAATTATAAAATGTTTATAATTCATAAAATATCATGAAAATACCATATAATATAAAATATTAATAAGTTCATATTGAAATAAATATAAAATGTTTCTATTATATATAATTTATAAAAATTTTATAATTAGCATTTATTTATGAAAAATTAATAAATGTATCAAGTTTTGGAAAACAAAAAAAATGTTTATTTATTTGTTAAATTTCTTTAATATTCATGTTTTGTAAAAAAATTATGAAATATGAATATTATGTTTTCCTATTTATATGATAACTTTCTTCTAGGATAGAGCCTCCCATGTCATGCTAGGTTCGATATCATAAAATTTAGTTTTCATCTACCTTGACCTCAGTTTTTAATTATAGTTATGAGCTTGAGAATAGTTGTTGGTCATAGTTTATACATATTAGGAGTTAGAGTTTTCATGAATTGAATTCTCTCTTGAGTAAAGTCTCACTGGGTAGAGGGACTTGGGGTCACTCCAAATACTTTACCAGAGGCTTGTGAGTTAGCTAAGAAAGTGAATGGGGTTGGATATCTATCACATTGGGCTTATTCATGTATATTTTTTCAATCTTATATAACTTTATGAATTTACATGAAGCATTCATGTAATAGATTCATATGATTCATTTGTATATGTATGAATATCTTTGGATTCTATTTTTAGGTGAGTAACACAAACTTGTGGTTTTTATAAAGAGTTTCACATTAATATAGTTTCAACACATTAATTTGGTGGTTGGAATAAGAATTTACAAAACTAAATCCTTATAAGTATGCATAAATAAAAAAATAAAAAAATAAAAGAAGATAATTATTCATAAGATGTAATTATTATGAATTTAATATGCATATGATGTATATTAAATTTTTTAGACTTCAAAAGAAAACCGCACAAATACAAAGTGTTAGATTACTTCCAAAGAAACACTTTTCAAGACCTCGACCATCTAACCATGTAGTTTGATACCAAATCAGGGTGCCCCTGTATTATCTTGTGTCAGGAAAGAATGTAATGAGTGAATTAGGATTATCGAACGGGTAGTTTCATTCCAAAGTGGGGAACCACTAGATTGTCTTGTGTTAGCTTGTTTTTGATATTTTATTTGGGTTGTACTTAGTTATAAAATCCCAAGGGTTGCGATACCAAAGGAATAGATTTGATTGAATCGGTATGATGAATTTGAATAAAGATTTATCTGCTCAACTATCTAAGAATCAAAATTATTTTGATTGGGATGAAACCCTACCTAAATAACTAAATAAATATGTTTCATGCCAAATCGGGGTAATTTCTTAGTGAAATATGGATCTTGGATCAGTAAATAGATATGATGTATGGGGTTATCATTTTTAATAGGAGAACTTTTATTTAAATACCTTAATGAAAAGATATAATACATGAGACTTTTCTAATAATATGTTTTTAATGTATATTATAGCATACTTCACACTAATCATATTGAGATCATAATAGGCATGACCTATAAAATAGTTAAAGATTGGTATCTAGGAATGAGAAGTCTTCCCAAGGAGAAACATTAGGTGTACCCAAATTTGAATATTATATAAATAAATTTCTCCAACTCTGACTCATGGGTATTTTATATTGTGTGTGTGTCACACATTTGTGCTGGAAAACAAAAACTCAGATATATGAGGGAATTGATGAAAGGTGAATTAGATCTTAATGTCGGTAATGGAGAAGGAGTTGTAGAATTATAGGTCATCACCTGTGTCTGATTTTACCAAGTGAATTGATCCTATAATTGAAAATTTGTTATTATATTCCCTCCATAAATAGAAATTTTATTTTTTATTATGATTGGATAAGATGAGATATTAATTCATTATTGAGAACAAAAGTTGTTGTAAATATAAGAATGAAATTTTGTATAGAATTGAGAATATAATGAATGATTTATATATTCTTGATATGGGTAATAATTATTATAAAATTCAGAATAATTAAGTCAGAGTTAAATCCAATCCCACCTATATTTGGAATTATCTCCTTGGACATATAAATGAGGAACACATTAAAAACTCCATATATATGTATTGTTGGACTCATTAGACTATTAATAATTTGATGCATTTGAATATTGTTTATTATGTAAAAATAAAAAGCATTCTTTTAGGAGGAAAGGTGAGAGGGATAGTGTATCATTGGATCTTATATATAGTGATGTATGTAGACCAATGAGTACATAAGAAAATGGTGGGTTTAGTTACTTTGTTACTCTTACCAATGACTTTAATCAGAATAGGTATGTGTTTCTAAAGAAACACTAGAATGAAACTTTTGAAAAGTTCAAATAGTTTTATAAAGAATTAAAAAAATAAACTACCAAAGTATTAAAGTCCTATGATTAGATCAGGGTGGTGAATACTTGAGCTAGGAATTCATAGCTCATATGAGAGATTGTAGAATTTTTTCACAACTCACTCCTCCTTGAACACTATAATGGAATGGTGTATCTGAAAAAATGAACCATACCTAGTTATATATGGTTTGATTTATGAAGAGTCTATGTGACCTTCCTATCACATTTTGGGGTTATTCTTTGGAGATCATTGCATTCCTACTAAACTGAATTCTATATAAATCATTTATAAGACACTATATGAGATATAGACTAGGAAACATCATTTTATGTATAGTATATGTATTTTTAGTTTTGAATCACTCATACGATGATTGTATTTTGATAAGATATGACCTAATCTAGAAAAAAATATTATTTTTTGGTTATCCCAAGGAAACTAAGGGATATTATTTCTACCACCCTACCAAGAAAAAAGATTTTGTGGCATGACATAATTTTTTTCTAGAAATAAAAAACACGTATCAAGTAGTTAGTTGGAGGAATGTTGAAATTAAATAATTTCAAGGGTAATAAACAAGAAGTGGTCCTAACATGGAGGTTGAGATAGTTGTATAAAGAGTTGTGGAAGAAGAATTGTCTCAAGTTACACAATAACCTTAAAGACCTGGTAGGATTTGTTAGGGAATCGAGAGATATGGGTTTCTCATGGATAATTATAATGAAGTAACATTCATAGGAGATGAACCCAATTTATATTGAAAGGCCATTTAGAGTTATAATTATAATAAATTGTTAAAATCTATGAAATATTATATAGAATCCATGTACACTAACAAAGTTTTGAACTTGGTATAATCACTTGAAGGGGTGATACCCATAGGGTGAAAGTGGGTTTAAAATAATAAAACAGACATGGATGTTAGAGTGTTTTTCTATAAATCATTCCAATTGGTAAAGGGTTACAAGAAAGGTCATGGTATAGACAATTAATAGAACTTTTCCCCAGTTGTAATGATAAATTCCATTTTGGATTTTGTAAGCCACGTCATCTCATTATGATTATAAGATATATCATATGGATGTAAAAACCAAATTCATTAATAATAATTTTGATAAGGACATTTATTTGATACATTCCAAGGTTTTTGAAGTTCAAAATGAGAATGATAAGGTTTTCAAATTGAAACAGTCCATTTATAGACTAAAGTAAGATTATCATAGTTGAAATAACTAGTTTGATTATACAATCAAAGAGTTTGGTTTCATCAAGAATGTAAATTATTCCTATGTATACAAGTATCTTAGTGGGAGTATATTAGTGTTTCTGATACTATATGTAGATAACATACTACTTATTGGAAATGACTTCTTGAGACTTCACTCTGTAAATATGTGGTCGGGTAAATGTTTCTCAATGAAATACATCATTGAAGTATCTTATATAATTGGTATGAGGATCTATAGAGATGTATCTAATAGGATTCTTGGAATGAGTTAGACCATGTATATTGGTAAAGTGATAAAGTAGTTTATCATGGAGAACTCCAAGAAGGGTTAATTACTAGTGTTGTATGGCATGATTATTAGAAAGATTGATGATCCTTATAATAATTTATAAAGGATGGATATATTTCCTTATCCATATTCCCTGTGATATATCATGTATTCCATGTTATGTAATCAACCAGATGTCTCATATACGTTGATTATAAAAAGTAGATACTAATCCAATCTAGGTGACATTCACTATATTTTAATAAATAACATACTTAAGTACTTAAGAAGGACAAAGGATGTGTTCTTGGCATGTATAGGAGAGTATGATTTCTCTGTAAAGGGTTACATAGATCCTAGTTTCCAATCCAAAAAAGATGATATGAAATCTCATTTTAATTCATGTTTTTCATAAATAGTTTATTAATTAGTTGTAAGATCTCCAAAAAAACCACCATAGTGAACTTGAAAATAAAGGAAGGACACATCACCACATCAGATGCTATGAAGTAAGATGATTGGATCAATAAGTTCATTTCTGGACTTGGATCGATTCCTATAATCGAGAGAGAAATTGAGATATATTCTGGAAACAGTGGTGTTGTTTATCATGATAAGGAAACTCAATTTTATCAAAGGATAAAATAAATCCTTCTAAAATACCATCTTAAATGTAAGATCATTGAGAGGTGTGATGTAAATATCAGTTGGGTGGATAATCAAAAAAATGTAGTAGATTCGTTGATGAAACCATTACTGTAACAACAACATGAGGGTCGTGTATAATCTATGAGTGTTAGACACATGAGATATTTGTTTTAATGGTTTTAAATGTATCATGTTATTATAATAAAGAAAATATTCAGTTATCATTCATTCATGTTTACTATAATTTATTTTATATGAATTTTCAAATGATAATATCCCCTCAAAGTACAAATTTGATTTTTACCTAACCAATGATTATTATGAATTATTATGGATTGTAATGATATGATAAGTTTATCATGAAAAGAATCTTATATTTTTAATAAAAAATTTATGGGATATATGAAGAATATATTTATGAAGCAATAAGCGGATACTTGTTACTTGGATTTATCTGCTAAAGTATATATAATGGTATTTCATACAATCATTGATATACTTAAGGTTTATTCTTATTATCAATCTTATTTACCTAAGGTTGTAAATATGTTAAACATGATAACCTTTATACTTTTATACACTACTTATGCAATTCTACATATTTAGTTATCAAATACGGAGGTGGTTGGGAATGTTGTTGATCATGTGATTGGTTAGAGCTCAACCAAGATGGGATTTGTCCACTTGTATGAAAAGTTAATGACATCTAGCCCCTGATTTAATTTGGATGAGAAAATTCATGGTCATGCTTATTTTTTTCAGATTTTATGTTTTCAAATACTTGGATAAGTGACATGTGATGTACTTATCATATTAATGAATTACATTTTATGTATTCATCTACTTGGTCAATATTTTTCATTGAATCCAAAAAAGATGAGAGACCAATACTTGATTACTATGTTACATGTCTAGTGGTTGCTCATTATAATGAGAAAATAGAATATATAGGTATAAATATTATTTATATGATAAATAATATGGTTCACATGTTCATATAGAGATATGAGTATATTTTATGGAGATGACACCAGACCCCTTAGTATCTTGAGTAGAACTGATGATTTTATAGACAACACTCTTTGGTTACATTTATGAAATGTGGATTCCATAGTTATAATCAATTCTTACAAGTCCATTAGGATCACGCAATTAGGACCTTGGTTAATGATAAATTTTTGAATAAAGTGTTTTTCTAAATGAATATATTTTTATGGAAAACTGCATTCAAAAGATTTTGGATGGATATAAAAAGAGTTTTGAATTTTTTTTCATAAAGACCTTATGGGGTTTTAGTGAAATTGAAATATTTCTTAATGTAAATATAAAAATATGTGTATTTTATGCATGGTTAATACATGAATGTGATGTATGTGACTATAACCTCTACTTCTAAATAGTTTTTCATCATTTATGATTTATAAAATGGACCATTCTGGTTCGTAGATACACATCCATTGATATTTTTAAATGAATGGATATCAACATGATGAAATAATAGGTTTCATGTGATGGAACCTATATTGGGATGTGAATACTTATTTTGATCATCATAAGTTTAGATAATTGTAATTTATGAGCATCATATGTTTTTAGAATCATAAGTTCAAGCATCCGATTTATAATCACCAAAATTAGATCAATAGAAGGTGGTCGGGATCAGTATGAAGTTAATGATAGTTCATCTATTCAGTATTTGTTGGGTTATCATAACTTTTTATCTTACAATGATATCAAGGGTGGTCAATAATATTGTTAAAACTCCTATAAGTAATTCTCTATAATGAATAACCTGTAATTATTTAACATGGAAAGTAGTTAAGGTCAACAGTGTTGCGGGTAATCAATAGTGAAAATCCATTTATAGGATCCTCTATGATTATAGGAAGTGTGACTTAGAAATTTTCTAAGCTTCCTATAAAAGTAAGTGGGGACATGCCTTTAACATAGATTATAATATATGCACAGTGTGTGAGTAGAATATATTATGCATTAGAGTTTTATAGAGTGTTAATCATTCTGTAATGAAATATTATTAAGGTTTTTATCAATTGATTATAATATTTATACATTAGGTAATATAAATAAGATTCATTGGTCCCCCCAATGCACATAGGAAAAAATTATAAAGCACTTTAAATTATCCTGTGTTCATTTAATGCTTTATGTACTTCATTTTCATGTATTATTGTTTCTTATATTTCCAATTAGTTTTTTTTAGGTGTGTGTGAAGTAAAATTAGTGTAGTGGGTGAGGTTTAGTGACTTCTTACTCCTATTACACTTATTTGAGGGGTAAGCAAACTACTATAGATTTGATTTTCCACTACGCTGTTATAGTGTATAAATTTTTAGTATATCAATCATCAGAACTTCTGGGGGAGTATAAGTAGTACAGATGGTCATTTTTTAGGTGACCAGTTCTTCCCTAGTAGGTTGTATCATAGGGATTTGATTATGAGATCATGGTTAACACACTGGTAGTATCAGTTTGAGTATGGCATGAAATGAAAGGAAGATCCATATTGTGAAATTTGATGGAACGGATTTTGGATTTTGATGAATGTAGATTGAAGACCATCTGATTTAAAAGGAATTAGTAGTCCCATTGTTTGGGGTAAATTTGGTGCTAATAAATAAATTTGAATGGGAGTTCTTGGATAAGAAAGAACTTAAACTGGTAAGAATATTCATTACAAAGAATATTTCATTAAACATTTTGGAGAAGAAGACTAAAACAGGTGTTCTGAAGGAATTGGAAGATATATATAAAAAATTGATGGCCCTGAACAGGTTTTTCATTCTAAAAACACTATTTAGTTTAAGTTTTATAGAATTAATACAATTGATAGATCATATGAATGATTTCAACATGATTCTTGTGAATCTCTAATTAGTAAAGGTGACTTTTACTGATGATTTATGGGTGTTTATACTCTCATCTTCACTTATAGAGATCTATGGTGAAATGGTTACTATATTTAGTTACTAAAATAGAAAAAATTATCAATAGTTTGATAATATCATGAATCTAATACTCAATTAAGTTCTTTTGAGAAGGTAAGTTTAGGCTCCTTTTGGAAGTGTGCTTAATACAGATGGAAGGGGTAGGCCACCCCATCAGAAAGAAGTTTTTCAAAAAAATACATTGGTAAATAAATATCAAGATATTTAGTGAGAAAAATATATATATCTAGTAAGTTTGGAAAAATCCATCTAGTAGGTGGTGAAGCCCTATATTTTTTTTAAATGTGATGTCAAAACCAATCAAAGAATAGAGGATTCTTGAAACTAATGGAAGTTTTTAACATCTATGGCCTTATGAAGAAACTTATTTCCATTGGAAAATTGGATGATGTTGTCTATAAAATTATCTTTTCATATATGATATGAAAGGTTACCCAAGGATCCATGGTGATTGTAGAAGGTGTAAAGAATGAAAACCTTTATATGACTAAAAATTTAGATGGAAGTGTAATTATTGGAAGTTCGACTTCTGATGATCCATATCCGTGGAACTATAGGTTTAGCAACCTTAGTGAGAAAAAAAGGTTCTAAGTGATAAGGGAATATTGAATCTTGGTCATAGATAAACAGGAAAGTGTGAAAGTTATGTATTAGGAAAGAATAATAGAGTGTCCTCCAAACTATATGATCAAAATCATAGTGACCGAAAGTTGGATCTTTTACACTCTAATGTTTGGGGACCTCCCCCTATTAAATATTATAATAGTTTCCTTTATATTATTACTTTCGTTGATGATTCTATAAGGAATTTATGGTTTTACTACTTAAATAACAATTCCAATGTATTCTAGGTATTTATTCAGTGAAAATAATTGGTAGAAATGGAATGAATATGGAATTTTAAGTGAATACAAATAGACAATGATGGTGAGGACACCAAATGAAGCATTCATAATTTCTATAGTAAAGAATAAGGAATGAGAATATGTTTCATGTAACTATATAGTATAATTGAGTAGCTTAAAGGATGAATCATACTTTTATAGATAAATCCAGAAGTATGAGGCTACACTCAGGAATGCCTAAGGCGGTTTGGGTAGAGGCACTCAACATAGAGGCTTATCAAACCAACAGGAATCTAGAATCAATAGTTAGATTGGAACTTCCATAGGATTTTTTGTCTAAAAACATTTATAATTCATCATCTTATAGTATTCTATAGTTGATAATATATTCATGTAAATGCTAAAGACTAAGCTAAACTTCAATCAAAATCAAAAATGTGTTTCTTCCATGGTTATGGAGATAAAAATTTTAGATAGTTTTTTTGAGATAGTGAAAGAAAAAAAATCATAAAAATAATAGATGTTTTATTTGTTGATAAGGTTATATTGAAGGACTAAATATTAGTGGAGAAGTAATTTGAAGGAAAATAAACTTTCAAAATCTAGGTTGATCAAAGTACCAGTAGTTAAAAAAAATCGAAGAACTAAAATAAAGGTTCTAAATGAATAATAATTCCATAAGTAAGACCATCAGAAAGACTATAATATTCAATATAAGTTTACTCATGAGTGGTATAATTGGATTTCTGTTCCTTGGAATTATGAGTACCAAAATTTAAGTTCCATTATAAAGATTAGAGATAAGTATCTCAGACTAGATGATTTAGTTGAGGAGATCAATCTGAATTAGAAGACCAGTTCAGAGGTATGGATATAGACATTATACTCCCAATGGATTCAGGAGAACCTAAAAATATGGAGGAGGAATCGTCACTTAGTGACTCTAAGTAGTGGGATTTATCCATTAATAAGGATATAAACTAATTGATGTTCAATAGACCCTGAGAGATGGCTAAACTACTGGTGGTAAAAAGGGAACTTGAGAAAAATTGGGTTTACCAAATCAAGGAAGAATTTGATGGAAAGAAAAAATAAAAATAATGACTTATAGTGAAAGGGTTTCAATATAAGTAAGGATTAGAATTATCAAAAATCTTTTCATTGGTAGTTAAACATTCTACCATTAGAATAGTGTTAATAATTTTTTCATCGTAGGATCTGTATCTAGATTAGATGGATGTCAAGACGTATTTTATTCATAGATATTTGAAGGAGTATATTTACATAGAACAACCAATAGGTGTATTAGGATTTGGGAAACATAATTTGGTATGTAAACTAAAGAAAATCATATATGGGCTGAAGGAATACCCATGACACTAGAATCATAAATTAGATCCATTCATGTCATAGGAAGGGTTTAACATGTGTAATGTAGATCATTGATGATATCAAAAGTAATGGGAATATTATAAATTCATCATATTTCTCTTATATATGGATGACATACTGATTACTAGATCATATGTTTAGAAAATTTGAAAATTTAAGTGTAATTTATCAAAAATATTTGAGATAAAAGATCTTGGATAGGCATGGAAAATTTTGGGGATGAATATCTAGAGAGATAGAAAAATTGGGGATTCTATTCTATCTCAAAAAGATTATATATGGAAGATTGTGGAGATGTTTGGGATGGTCAGAAGTAAGCCGGTCTCAACCCCTATTGCAGATCACTTAAATGTTTCTAATTTATAGGATCCAACAACTTAATTTGAAACCAATTACATGGAGAAAGTACCATGTTCATCAGCGGTCATAATTTTAATGTATGTAATGGTTTTCACTCAGTTAGACATTTCCCATGCAGTGGGAGTTATGAGTCAGTTCATGGTGAATCTAGGGAAAGTTCACTGGGTGGATGTGAAGTGAATCCTTTAGTATTTTAAAGAACTATAATATCAAACTCTTTTATTTTTTTAGGGAGATCCATTACAAGGTTTTAGGGACCCAAACTACTCAAAAGATTCAGATACTCATAAGAGTATAATAGGTTTCATGCTTACATATTAAGGATCCATAGTTAGTTGGATTTCATGACTTTAGAATATTGTTACATAGATTAAAAATGAATTATAGTATATAAAGACAATGAAATCTTGGAAATATATGGTTTAGTTGAAGTAGTTACTGAAGGAATTAAGAATAATTTGAGGAGGGATCATTTTCTGTGACATCCAAAGTAATATCTATAAGATATTGGTTTTTATATTGAGGTACAAAACCCTTTAATTTTAAGATTAAACCTATAGTTTTATTCTTATAAATTTGATTAATAGTTTAAGGAAGGTTGTGGGAGTATTTGGGGCTCATTTGGAGCCCAAAACTCCAGTTTTCAGAAGAATAGGGTGAGGTGTATGGTTAGTGCTAACTATGCCCCACAACTGTGTGGGCCATGGAGGGTTTTGTATGGTTTTTAGAACTATACACCCAGGACACATTACCATGAAAGAAATTAAAAACATATTTCAGATTGGTATTGCATGGGCTACACATAGTTAGGCTAATCATGCGCCTAACCATGCGAGGGGGAAGTACACTTGGACAGTGCTAGCGCATGTTCGTCACACGATTTGGCTAGCCATACAACCAAACCATGTGCCTATTTAATGTTGGGTGAATTTACCTTTTTTATCTATGTATATTTAAAATGTATACCCCTTTATATTTCTTCATTCTCCAGTAGCTGCTCACATTGGGAGCTCCTTCATGGAATCCACTTAGGCCTTGATCCCTCTCCTCTGTCTGAACTCCAATCGGACCACTTTATGTCACGTTAGATAGCCAACAATAAGATCATCAATATATCACCATACTTCCTCAATTTATCTCTCCATATATTTTGTGATCTTTATGTATGATCGTATACCCTATTTTCAGGTTATTCATCTATTTTATGATTTGTTCTATTATCACTCAAATCTAAAGTGGATACTAAACAAGGGTTCATCTAATTCCATAAGATAGGTGGTATATAACTTTCCCTCATGTATCATTTTTTATATTTTTCATAATTGTTCTATGTGTTGGTTTCATCAAAACCATTCCTTTAAAATCAATCTTCTTTAATTTAGTTTCCTAATTTGACACCTAAACCCCCTAATATATTTCCTTATATTGTTGGAGATCAATGATCTCAGTGTAAGACACCCCTTGGGTGTTCCACATATATACCAATGAGACCCATTTATTTTTTTTTTTAAAAATACCCATTGGAATGTTTTTATTTCTTTATCAAGTGCTTCGATTAATTTAAATAGATGAACTGATTTCTTATTAATTGGTAAAGTATGTTTCTGTTGGCTCTCATTAATTTCCAATAAAAAGATAAATGGTATGACACCTCCTTAACCCTTGTCATTGTAAATTAAAGGTTAATATATTATATATATTGGAAATGGTACACTATCATGGTTATCGCATGGCCTTTGATTATTGTAAAAGTGTAAGGTACCTATTGTTATGATGGACCAAATTCCTATTAAAGGAGTGGTCATACTTGAGATCTCATTAAATTCCTGAGGGAATGCCTTGACCACTTAAATGAAGCAACCATGATTCATTAGATCAATTTATAAGGGGGATAACCACCTTGGAATTAGGTCAATATCTTACTATTATGTGAATTCCTTAGCATAGTATCGATGATTCACCCAATTAATTTCCATATATTATAATTACTTGTATACACTCCTTAGATTCAGCTAATGTCCTTAGACAAGAGGTGCCTTGTATTCTCCCCTCCCCAGTCATGATTAGCCCAAGATCCTTGGGTATACCCCTTGGATTGCACTAAGACCATTATAGCTAGACTACGTGGGTTTTTTTTTTAAAATAGATGACCTTATAAGGTCAAGGATGCCTTAGTTTCACCATGGATCTACTTATCATATTATTACTATAATGGCCTAGAACTCTTTGGTCCATTCCTTTGTGAAAATCTGGTGTTTGAGGTGTTCTGGGAGATCAAGGTGACTTATTTCTATCACTTTTCCAAATTTCTAGTTCTATGAACAGTGTTTCTTGTTCTGTGAATAGTTTCCACAGTGAGACATTTGTGAAAAGTGTCGTCGGTGAGACATTTGTGAACAAGGTCGTCAGTGAGACAATTGTGAATAGTTTATTTAGTGAGACATTTGTGAAAAGTGTCATCGATGAGATATTTGTGAATAGTTTCATCAGTGAGATATTTGTGAACAGTGTCATTGGTGAGACATTTGTGAATAGTGTATTTGGTGAGACATTTGTGAACAGAGTCATCAGTGAGACATTTTTAAATAGTTTCATCAATGGGATGTTTATGAGCAATGTCGTCGGTGAGAAATTTGTGAACTGTTTCATTGGTGAGACATTTGTAAACAGTGTTGTTAGAGAGACATTTGTAAACAATGTCATCTGTGAGATATTTGTGAACAGTGTCGTCAGTGAATTTTTGAATAGTGTCATTGATGAGACATTTATGAATAGTTTCATCAGTGAGATATTTATGTACAATGTCATCAGTGAGATATTTGTGAATAGTTTCATCGGTGATACATTTTTGAACAGTGTCATCAGTGAGACATTTCTGAACAATGTTTCTACCTTCATATAGTTTCACTCCTTTGACATTTTCTTTGATGTTAAACGAATTCAAAGCCTTATTTTAAGGGATTTAAGTCCAATTAAAATCTTATAACTCTTATATTAATATTACTAAGGGTCTGGGAACCTTTAATTGGTCAAACCACGTAGTCTTGACT
The DNA here is from genome assembly GCA_963277665.1 of Viscum album. Lineage (NCBI taxonomy): Eukaryota > Viridiplantae > Streptophyta > Magnoliopsida > Santalales > Viscaceae > Viscum > Viscum album. Next base: position 495,001,898 of record OY728159.1, read on the forward strand.
AGATCTGACTTTAATGGAAAATCTAAATCATGTATAAACTGATGCTTCATTTAGATTTTCAAAAGGGCCAAGATACATTATAACTTGTTATTTCTTATCCTTTATCTTAGTGTGATGTTCCCTAAACCTTTTTTTCTAAGGATTTGTATGATTGTGCTATCCTTGGATCATTTCTTCTTAGATTTTTTCCTACTGCGTGTGCACCCCCTATCTTGGTGCAACCAGGAAGTGTCGATCCGTCTCCGATAAAAGGTATGTAATTCCTCTATTCTTATAGGTTCCTCAATCTGTTTCCTACCATTCTCCTTTCCATGTTATGTAATTTTATCTCCATGTTTCTAATGGACCTTTCTTGGGTGTTGGTTGATGTGGTTGTGTCACGGTGTCCTCGGTTGGATGTAGTCATTGCGGGAGAGGTGATTGGGATCCGTTGTGTTGGCCCATTCTCATGAAAATAACATTAGAAACCTTTTTAGGTAAGGTATTAGTGGATTCTCTATTATTTTACATGCAGTCATAGAATTGTAATTTTTTAGCCACTGGATCACAATGAAATTGACATAATGAATACTTGAACTGGATTAAATAATTGGTATCAATTCCTTAGAAATGTTATTGATTCTTGATTTGATATATCGTGTGATATCTGTGATTTACTTGTTTATCATGTTTTTCTTGATGGAAATTAGTAAAGAAAATAAATATGAGATTAATTATTAATTAATTGGATAAAGATAAAGAGAAATGTTTAATAAATCTGGTTATTTTTTTTGTGCTTGGTGATAAATCAAATGGATATAGTTAAGCATGTTTAATTGAATCAGTTAATTCAATATGGAATAAAGGACTAGTTTTACAATAAAGATAATTCCTTCAAGGGTTATAAGTTACCCTCTTTATTTTAAATTCTAGGTCCCTTGTGCTTTAGAGATGTGAGTGATCGTTGTGTGTGAATGTTTAATGCCTTGTTTAGGGCCAAGAACCCAGTTTCTATGTTGTTTGTTTCCAGCTACTTGTGTTTTGTTTTGAGTCTGGGATGGATGATCCTAGAGGGATATTGTGGTATTTGGGGGTAGGTATGCCCAGTGGTGGTGGTAGAATTTGACACCTAAAGTGGAGATATGCATTGGTTTTTGCATGTAGGTGTCAGGGAGGACACTGGGGGTGATGTAACAGGTTGAAGCTGGGCTTACCCACTGATATTAAAGTGGTTGTTGATGAATCTTATGTTTTTTTATCTGCTTTAATTTCCCCACTACTTGAGGAAGATGTTATTGCTTTCCCTCCTTCCAAAAGAGGCAAAGACGTGCAGGGTATTCCACGGGCTTTCTGTGTTTAGCATCTCAAGGATGGATGGGTCTGCACTCTATCTATAGGTGGAAAAGACTTTATTGGTAGTTCATCTACTCACCGTGTTGATCCCCTTGTGTTTGGAAGCTTATAATGATTTTCTAGAACACCTAGAATTATGGAAAAGTGATCATTATTTTAATAAATGATTGAATAAATGGAGTTAACCCATGGGGTGGGAGCTTTCTGGGATGCGATATTGAGGTTACATGTAACACCCCAAGCTTCCACGGTACGTTTCCCTTCGAATAATGCAATAGCGTGTGTTGTACGCAACCTCGAGCTCTAACACACACCACAACTAATTAAACTAGCTGTTGTGAATAGTAATACCTACTTTTTGAAATTTTATAAATTTTATTTATCAAAATGGACTTCATTTTTGGATTCAGAATATCGAAATTATCCTATGTTGAATTTTTTGTATTTTTCTGAGAACTTCTAATTTTTTATGAATAGTGAAAAATACTTAAAAACAACTTTTTTAATCAAAATAATTTATAGTGATAAATTATACTATTTAGTGGTTTTAAAGTATAATTAGAATATATTTGTACCATTTTATCCAATGGTGGTCATTATAATTAATTTAACATTGAAATTGGACATAAACAATTGTCAATCTTTTGATATAAATTGTTTCTTAAAAACACGCTATTTGTTGTAACAGCGGGAATTAATTATAAAATTAATTAATGAAACTTATATGTTTGGAATTTTGTAAAATATACATCATTTTTGAATTCGGAATATCAATTATAGCTTAGGGTGAAATTTTGGCCTTATTCTGAAAAACTTCAATTTTTGATGAATAGTGAAACCACTAAGTGGTTGTTAAAAACTGATTTTTCGTTAAAATAAAATATTATCACTTCTGTGATTTGATTTTCAAAAATTAGACATACATGGTTGTCATTAATAAGTAAAATGTGGTTCAATGAGATTAAAATAATTTTTTGGTGAATAGTAACTTTTAAGTTCTTAATCACGATTAGAGGTAATTAGTGTAGTTTAAGGTAAAAATAATGTTTTAATAATATGAGATGAGCTTGAAACTTGTCCTACTCCTATTTGATGAGTCATGGCCGACCAAGACAACCCATGGGTCAACTTGGGGACCCCATGGAGCCACTTTGGTTGGAAAATGACATTAATATATATTTATTTAATGTTAAAATTAAATTGACACAAACATGAGTTGTTTTACTAAAACAGTTTTTAAGTGGGGTTAAACAAGTCCAAATTTTGACTATAAATATTCATTAGAAAGCTAAAAATATTTCCTACATCATAGTATTTTTTTTATAATTTTTAGACATTAAATAAATTAAATTATTTATGACATCATTATGATGCAGTGATGACCTCATTATTTAACGATTTTAATAAAATGAAAAGATAATGTAAAATCCAAGGCTTAAACTTGTCCAAAGACTATTGGATGGGTATATTTAGAACCCTTATCACCTTAGCCACGAATTATATAAGTTTGGGACCTTTATAATCCGAAAATCATTGTATAATAATGTAACATTTCAATCTTTCCAAAAGAGCCCCTCCTCTCCTCTTATAAAAGGCCCCCACCTTTACCACCTTATTCACACTTTAAAGCCTTTTTGTTCGGCCAAACTCTGCCCAAATACTCTCCCAACTTCTCTCCCTTCATCATAGAATCTTTAATTTAGTCATAAAGACATCCTAAGTAGTCCTTTTGATCAAATCAAAAGAAGAACCCGAAGAAGAGGTAACATTTTCATCACCCTCTTTCAAGTTTCTTTCTTCTTCCACTCCCTCTTTGTTTATTATTTCAATTCTAAAATTATAAATCCAGTATCTTCTATATACTGTGATTTTATTATAAATATGGAACAAACATATTCAGTATTCTACCCATCATTTGAATGACATGTCACCATACGTGCGTACGTACGGCTTACCGTCTCCACGTCGTTGTATAATTGTTATTCAATATATTATTATTTAGATGGGTATAATAATGATATGTAATTAATGTAAATAATAAATATAACATGATAATTATTCTGTATATAAGATATAATATCCAATTATATATTATTTTAATATCAAAATAATAATATTGTCGCTCGTGCGTACTTACGGACTACCGTCTCCACGAACGCGATGAGATTCATTCTCCGTCGTATCCATTCAAGTATAATTATCATTTTATGATTTAAAAATAATGTTTAAGGACATGATATCATTCTGGATATGAATAAGATACAACCTATCCATGAAAAACATGACTTACGTAACAAAACATATAAAATAAAACGAGTAAGTTAACACCCGAAACAACGATAAATCTAAGATATTGTTAACAAAGCAATGTTAAAAGATCATATTTGATATCATATGAATGTATATGATTCTTGTATAATTTAATAACAATTACTTCACCATTATACAGGAGGTTAACCTACCCCAACCAAGGAAAAGTACAAGGTAAGGGTTTACTTCACAACCTCTTCATTATCCAAGGTTGTTTATACATAATTATCTACTGGGACCTCGTTATCATCCACATCCATGTTTCTTAAAAATGTCTTTCAAAACATTTTTACTATTAAATGGAAAATGGGTTTAAGTCATTTATACCCTTATACGTTTTTTAAAGGAATCTTACCGCCGTTTTCCAAACAATGTACTTTTTGACCTTTTTGACAAATTTAAGGTAAGAATGTTTTTTTTAACTTATATGGCGGGCGCGGCTATTTTCCGCCATTATAACTTCGTCGAAGCTTCCCTTACAAGCTTATAAGAATATTTTCAAAGTAAATGAATTATTTTATAATTATGGTACTTTTAAATTATTTCAAAAAAGAGAGAGATATTTCTCTCAAATAGCTTTGATTTCATCCATGTCAACATCCTTTGATGGGTTTTAAGTTTAATTGAAATTGATTTATGATAAAAAACTTCCATTGAACATTTTGTGAAATATTTGACCGTGGATGTGTTATTTTTATACCATCCATAGTTTATGGAGAAATTGTTGACATTTCGTATGCTAGTTTTAATACGAATATTTATGTTATGTTTAAACCTATTCATATGAGGAATGTATTGGACTTAATAAGTGACGGGTGGAGCCCGCTATAGATCCTCGATGCATCGGTAGGTCTCATGAGACAACTAGAAGTGGAATTGGTCGAGGCCCTTTCCCAATTTGATTTATGGTTTTGGCCGAGGCCTTAATCATTTTAGACGTCTTGGCTGAGGCCTTGACAAAATGTTTCAGAATGTCTGGCATTATACATTCCCTCATTATGAAAGTGGTTATTGATATTTCATGTGATTATTCATCTAGTAGAATATCCATGTGAGTAAGTAATGGCATTATCTTATTTTAATTTTTCCATATTATGCTGAAGTTCAAGTTCAATAAGGCTTTTGTTTTAGTTATACATTGCCTTAAATGCTTATGTTTTCTTATGAAAGTTTCCGCTATATTGTTATCCTTACGAAGCATTTGAGCTCACCCCTTTCAATGTTTTATTTTTCCCAGGATGTAAAGAAGTGTATTATGACTGACTTGCAAGAATAGTCAGTGAGGATATGAGTGTGGACTAGGGAGACCATGTTATTGTAGTTTTCATTTTTATGATGTAATGTAATGTTTATGAATGTATCTAGTGTTTCCAAGGCTACTAAACTAATCGGTCTTTCGAGACTTGATCTTTTGTGATCATGCCAATGTTACGAAGTAATTCACCGACTCTGGGTATCTGGGTTCGGGGCGTTACATTACAATTTAAAGGAACTATAGACTTGGTTTGGTTATGCCTGGAGGGCATGGAACTTTGTTGTGATGATAATGCAATGTAATGTGGAAATGATAATGGTTAAATAATTAATTAATGTAAAGTGAAACTAATAAAAAGGGATAAATTAATTTAATGTAGTTATTTAAATGGTTGTTTTCTTATAGGATACCTAATCTTAGCAATGGAATCCAGGAGTCCAATAGACGTTAGTTATAGTTGAGTCTAAGACTATGTTATTCCCATAGTGTGGTTGTGAGCTATATTATATTTTTTACTTTTTGTGTTTCTATATACTAATCCACCCTAACAGTTAGGGAAACTAACACCCTAGGTGTAAGAACCCGGACCTTCTTTTCAGGTATGTTTTCCTTTCTGGTCGTTTTTGAGAAAAATAGGTTTTTCAGGAGGTTGTGCAGGGGTGCACAATTAGTGCACGGTTGGCGCACGGTTTGAACAAACCATGCGGCCAGCCAATTAAACCATGCACCCTTGATAGTGGGCTCTGCATGGGCTGTGCATGGTTTTTCAAACTATATGGGCAAGCTGTGTGAAGTCCATGGATGAGACAGTAGCAACCGCACGGTTAGCGCACGGTTTTCCAAACCATGCGGGGTAACCATGCGGCCACTTAAAGTTTGGGTTTTTAAGTCCCGGGCCACTCGAGATTTCCCATTCCTCCACCTTTCTTCCTCCTACTCGTGGCTCACATAGGAGTTTCGATTTCCAGAGGTTGGGGAAGCTCCTTGGCTCGTTTTGAAGGAAAATTAAAGGGGTTTCTTGGCGAATCAAAGGTGGTTCTCCTTGGGTAAGTCCCACTTTTGGTTCTTTGAGATTTTGGTTAGGGTTAGCCCTCTTCCTCTCTTAGTTTTCTAGATCTAAAAGGGTTTCATGTAGATCTAGGGTTGTGTTTCCTTTGTGTGTTAAAGGTTGAACTTGTTGATGTTAGGGAAGTGTTTTTGAGGTGGTTTCAAGGAGGTGTTCACCCGGTTTTGAGCGCGTTTGGGAAAATAGGTTGATTTCGCCAAACCCTAAGAGGTAGGTGGTTTGTGCCTTTTGGTTTAAGGTCTTTGAATTTTATGTGAAAAAACACCAATACCCATGAACGAGGTATTGGTTGTTTACCGTTTTTAACCCTATTAATTGAATGCTTTGATGGTGTGTGTGAGTAGAGGTTATTTGTATGTGAATAGGTCTGATTGCTATTTTTTGGATGTGTTTCCCATGCATGTTTTTCTTGTTTTGACCTTTGGGTATAGTTTTCCTATAGGCTGCTGTTTACTTTTCCATGCCTAGTATTGTAGAATGGTGTGAGTGTTTCTCTGTTATGTTGTTATACTGTAGAATACAAGACAAGTAGTTCTTGAGGTTTAATTTGGCCGATACGCGATGTTATACTTTCTTGAATTACATAGGGCCATGAGAACCTGATGTATAGACCATAGGGAGAATGGATGTTGAGGGTTTCTCCAGAGTGTCTTTATAAATATACAATGCGAGACCATATGGGGAATTGACATTGAGTGCTTCCCCAGAGTGTATGTAGTTCCTCGACGCGGGCCACAGGGGGAGTTGACGTTGAGTGCTTCCCCAGAGCACCTTTAGTACGATACGAGACTATAGGGGGAATTGATGGTGAGTGCTTCCCCAGAGAGTCTATACTTTAGCTGAACCAGAGGGGTGAGACTATGTATGCTTCCCAGAGGGTTTCTTGTACTTATTGGGTTGAACCATAGGGGTTAGGCTGAGAGTACTACCCAGAGGGTTACCTGTTTGTGATTATCTGCTTTGATAGTTGTTGCTTGATATATGGAACTATAGATTGTTACTGTTGAGTAATTCCTTGTTTGCTGCTTTCTGTACTTTTACCTAACATATATTCACTGACTGTTAGGAACAGATCTTGTGGTGGTTTCCTACTGGGATTCGTCTCACACCCTGTTTGGGCCATGCTTTTGGGCCCAAACAGATTATATTATTGCAGGTATATATAAGGGCAAGGTCCCTTCTACTTCTGGCACTTGATTTCATTGGTGCTGGAGAGCATGGGACTAAGCTAAGGCTTGCGATGTTGAGGAGTTGCTTATCTGTTTTCCTTTTGTACTTTGGTTTAGTATTGTATTCATCATTGTGACTTCTTTGTCTGTTTTCCTAGACATAGGTGTATCATTCATCATTTATATATATATATATATATGCTCCAGTTGTTTCTTTATCAGTCTTTCATTGTTTACCGTTGTTGGATGTTTACTACTTCTACTATTGTATGTGTTTGTTTACTTCCATTGTGTACTCTGCCAATGAGGGCATAGTTTCCCCACTATCACACACAAGGCCCTCGCTACTAGTCGGCAGCCTCTGGCGTTCGGGGAAATGCGTTTGAGGCCATGTGACCAACTGGGTACGGGGCGCCTCTGGGTGGCTTTCAGAACTGGGACGTTAAAAAGTGGTATCAGAGGAATTCTTTTCCCTTGATTTACTATTTGGATCCTTTAACCAGGGATAGGAAGGAATAGGTACTTGGTAATAAGCTATGCCCGGTAGTAGCTAACCTTTGTATAGGGAAAATCCAATCAACCTCATTTATTGCAATTTTTTGGTTTTTCAATGTTACAGTTGATTTGATTTCACTTATGGGTGACTCACATGTTTTTTGTTATTACTGTTGACATTGTTGAGGTTCTATTTTTGTCTCAACCCGATGAGATGAGGGTATGCCATTTCATGCATCATATAGGCACTTGTTATAAATCACATGCCATGCATTCTTTCCATGCCATCAAGGATGCATTAGCAATTTCATTTTGTTGTGGTAGATGTTTTGTAGAATATGAATGTTATTGTGATAGGTGTCATGATATAAATACCTTCTGTTTGATAGGAATTTGTTTGTAAGGTATCATTTGGATGAATGCCAAACTTTGGTTCTTGAGGTGTTATAGGCCCTCATGGACCATAAATTGGTGGATCATTGCACTTTTTTCTTGTTTCTAACTTGTATAAGATTCCATACTTTGATTCGTGGGGAGTATGGGCCCTCACAGATCGGAATTTGGAACTTTCAATGCTTGTTTCAGTGTTTTCTGGGTTCCGGAGTAGTTTTTAAGGCTTACTGTCAGGAAAAACCCAGAATACACACCGTGCAATGTTAATTACATGCCATGTGTTATTATATTCGGGAAAAAACAATCTTTCTTAAGTACACATCGTGTACTCTCTGTACACGTCGTGTACTCCTATGTTTTAGTCCCTGTTAATTCTGATCTAAGGTGTGTGCTTGACCTTGCAGAGTCATGCCACCGAGACATCCTCCGACTGTCTGCCAGTTACAGGGCAGTGATCAGATGCTGGATATGGCTGATCAGGGACTTCCAGCAGATCCTCATGTTGTGCCAGTCTTGGCACCAGCAGTTATACCTGTTATCAGTGCTGATGCACAGTTTAGGGAAGGCTTCATGAGGATGATGTGGACCTTTCAGGGAGCACCGCCTCCTTCCTCGTCAATGGATGATTTGACGTGGGTCTTCCAGTGGTAGTATCCACCCACTTTCTAAGGGGAAGGAGGACCTCAGGCTGTAGAGTCATGGATAGAATCCATCCTGACGATATTTGAGCATCTGGAGACACCTCCAAAAAGGAGAGTCAATCTCGCTACCTATATGCTATGGGATTCTGCCAAGAGATGGTGGGATGTGATCTCACAGGTGGTTCATCAGCAAATTATGGCTTGGGAGGAGTTCCAGCATGTCTTCTATGACTAATTCTATCCAGAGACTTTGAGGGTAGACCGAGCCTGGGAGTTCATGAGTTTGGAGCAGGGTACTCTTTCTGTCATAGAGTATTCCTCATGCTTCACCAAGCTTCTACGCTTTACACCCTTCCTGGGGGGATATGGGTTATTTATGGAAAGGAAGTTTGAGGATGGCCTCAGACAAGACATCCGCTCTCAGGTGAATATCTTCAGGTTGACTTTCATCGCTTCCGTCATCAACTAGGCCCTGATCACGGAGCGGAATCTGAGGGAATCCAGAGTTGTGAGCCAGGGAGGCTCGACATCCAGAGTTAGTGCTTCGCCGGGTGATAGTAGGAATCCTTTTAGAGAGAATACACGGGGAGATCCGAGTAGGCGGGATGCATCCTCTGGTATTCAGGTGGTGTGCTACCAGTGCGGGAGAAGCAGGCATATGAGGCCGCAGTTCCAGAGAGACCCGGTGGAGTGCCGATATTGCGGAAAGTTGGGACACCTTCAGCATTTCTGTCAAGTCTTCTCACTAGCAGCTGATGACAGGGTTTCTTCTATGACTCCTCTTATAGGAGTATCTCCGCCAGTTTCTCACCAGTCTGGGAACTGGAGTTCTTCCGGCCATTCAGGATGAGGTAGAGGTCACAGCCGCAGTGGTCAGTCACTAGGCTACCAGCGATAGCAGGGTGGATCAGCTCAAAGTAGCCAGGAACGGTCACAGGGCTGCGGAGTAGGCAAGACCTTTGCAGTGGAGCAGACCCAGCCGGAGCAGGATCTCGTACCTTCTACAGTTTGAGGTATGATCCTAGTTTCCTCGGTTTTATCTTCAGCTCTTTTGGATACTGGTGCTACGCATAGATTTATATTTGTTGTTGTTGTGGAGAGGTTTGGGCTCTGTATCTTTTCTTCTGTCGATGTCTTGACACTAGACACTCTATTGGGGACTAGAACGGATAGTGTACGCCAGTGCAAGGAGTGCCCTCTCAAGGTTGGTGGGTGTCACTTTCTTTGGGATCTTTATGTTCTAGAGATTACAGGTTATGATGTCATTCTCAGAATGGACTGGCTAGTTCCCTTCCAGGCATTCATCGACTTCTACCACCGAAGGGTGAGTTTCATATCACTAAAGGGTGGATATTTTCAATATAAGGGTGAGTGGGATGTCCATGCGAGTAGAGTAGGACCAGAGTATCATGGGTTGGGAGCAGTTACATCCCAGATTGCTAGTCTTTATCTGGATGACCAGGGGGCTTCACAGTTAGACTTTCCTCCATTGGTGTATCATTTCAGAGATGTCTTTCTAGAGGAATTTTCAAGTTTATCTCCAGAGCATGAGGTATACTTTTCGATCGAGCTTGTGCCAGTAGTGGCACTGGTGTCCATTCCTATTTACAGGATGGATACACCTGAGTTGCAGGAACTCAAGAAGCAGTTGGAGTTACAGGCAAAGGGTTTCATCCGACCCAGTACTTCTCCTTGGGAATCGCCTATCATGTTCACAAATAAGGCATACGGTACTCTTAGGATTTGCGTGGACTATCGGAAGTTGAACCAATTGATGGTCAAGAACCAATATCCCTTGCTTAGGATTTATGATCTCTTTGATCAGCTTCAAGGAGCTCGGGTGTTCTCGAAGATTGAATTGAGGTTCGGTTACCATCAGTTGCATGTTAGACCATTTGATATACCTCTCACAGCCTTTCGGAGCAGGTATGGTCTATACGAGTATATGGTTATGTTGTTTGGTCTCACGAACGTGCCTGTAGTTTTCATGGCACTGATGAACTGAGTGTTCCATCCATACTTGGACTCTTTCGTGGTGGTATTCGTGGACGATATCTTGGTGTACTCTCACACTCGACATGACCATGCTACCCATCTTGATATAGTTTTGAGTACACTGAGAGAGCATCAGTTATATGATAAGCTCTCAAAATGACACTTTAGGATGGATCAGATTCACTTTTTGGGTCATGTTATCTCAGAGATAAAAGTATCAGTAGACCCAGAAAAAGTGAAAGATGTAGTTTCCTGGGAGCATCCAAAGAAATTATTTGGGGTGTGGAGTTTTCTAGATCTGGCTGGATACTACAGAAGTTTCATTCAGGACTTTTCGCGCTTAGCAACACTGCTGATGGGTCTGAATAAGAAGGGTGCAAAGTTCCTATGGTCAGATTCTTGTGATTTATCCTTTTAGGAGCTGAAAGGAAGGTTGAATTCATCACTGATACTAGTATTTCCAGAGTCGGGCAAGATCTATACTATTTTTTGTGATGGTTCAGGTATCGTGATGGGAGCTGTGCTTATACAGGGAGATGGAGTCGTTGCGTATGAGTCTCAGCAGTTGAGGCCACATGAGAGGAACTACCTGACGCACGATCTAGAGTTGCCAACTATTGTTCATGCCTTATGTTGTTGGATACATTATCTTCTGGGAGATCACTTTTTGGTTTTCACCAACCACAAGAGTCTCAAGTACATCTTCACTCAGAGTGATCTAAATTTGAGGCAGCACAGGTGGGTTGAGTACCTACAGTCCTTTGACTTTGAGCTTGCCTATATGCCTGGGAAGGGAAATGTAGTGGCTAATTCATTGAGAAGGAGGACTTAGATACAGGAAATTTGGGAGTCCAGAAGTGAGTGGAAGCTTATGGCTCTGTTCTCTGAGATGCATTTAGAAGTGCATGACAGACAGGGGAATAATTTTCTATATTCTGTAGTTGTTACCTCTATACTTCTTGATCGAGTATGAATGAGGAAGCAATCAGATTCTGAAGGCTTAGTCATGTGGGAAAGTGTGTCAGGAGAGGACCCTATTTCTGGATGGACCATAGGCGAGGATGAGATCTTGTGTTTCTAGGGACGTGTATGGGTGCCAGTAGACATACGTGAGGAGCTGATGCGGGACTTCCATTCCTCAATGTGGGCAGTTCATCCTGGCATCACCAACATGTACCGCGATCTACACCGTCATTATTGGTAGACAGGTATGAAGAGGGATTTTCCTGGGTTCATCATGAGGTGTTCCACTTGTCAGCAGGTGAAGGCAGAGCATCAGCGACCGGCAAGGCTTCTGCAGCAGTTACCCATTCCCGAGTGGAAGTGGAATGATGTCATGATGGATTTCATGATAGGGTTTCTGAGGTCGCCCTGATGGAATGATGTAGTTTGGGTTTTCATTGACAGGCTCACAAAGGTTTCTCACTTCTTTCCGATCAAGGAGACCTTCAGTGTTGATGAGATGGGGTGGTTGTACATCTGAGAGATTGTATGTCTATATGGGGTTCCACACTCCATCATTTCAGACAGGGATGCTCGTTTTACTTCTTGGGTATGGAAGGGGCTGCAGAAATCTTTGGCTACACAGGTGATTTTGAGTACAGCTTACCACCCCCAGACAGATGTCCAATCCGAGCATATGATTCAGGTGCTTGAGGACATGCTCCGAGCATGCATTCTGGATTTTGGAGGTTCGTGGGAGAAGCACATACCTCTTGTGGAGTTTGTTTACAATAATAGTTTTCAAGAAACTATACAAATGACACCTTATGAGGATTTGTACGGTAGGCCATGTTGATCACCCTTATGTTGGCTGGAGGCAGGAGAGGCAGCTTTGTTGGGACCTCGTCTTGTTTAGGAGACCACAGAACAGACAGAGTTGATTCGGAAGAGGATGGCTAATGCACAATCTTGATAGAAGTCTTATACTGATTAGCAGAGATGACCTCTGGAGTTTGAGGTTGGGGATCAGGTTTTTCTACGTGTCACACTGAGGTTGGGGAACAGAAGGATCAGGAGACAGGGTAAGATTTTTTCATGGTACGTCGGGCCATTTGAGGTGTTGGAGAGAGTTGGGCTGGTTTCCTATCGGTTGAAATTATCTCAGAGGTACTGGGATATGCACAATGTCTTCCATGTTTCACAGCTTCGACATTACTTTTCAGACCCGTCTCATGTCTTTCAACCTGAGGAGATTGAGCTCGAAGTGGATGTGTCATTCGAGGAGCATCCTATCTGGATTTTTGATCGAAGTACGAAGGTTCTCCAGGGTCGGTCTGTTCCTCTGGTATGGGTGCTATGGCAGCATGGGCGAGTACAGGAAGAGACTTGGGAGAGGGAGGCCGATGTACGATCTTAGTGGCCGGAGCTGTTTGGGGTTTCTTCTTCTGCATCGTGCTAGGGAAATTCGGGGATAAATTTCTTTAAGGGGGGAAGTTTGTAAGAACCCGGACCTTGTTTTCAAGTATATTTTTCTTTTCTAATAGTTTTTGAGAAAAAGTGGTTTTTTGGGAGGTTGTTCAGGGGCGCACGATTGGCGCACGGTTGGCGCATGGTCTGAACAAACCATGCGGCCAGCCTAGGAAACCGTGCACCCTTGACAGTGGGCTCCGCATGGGCTACATACGGTTTGTCAAACTGTGTGGGAAAGCTGTGAGAAGTCCTTGTATAAGACAGTAGAAACCACACGGTTAGCGCACAATTTTCCAAACCGTGCAGGGTAACCATGCGGCCACTTAAAGTTTGGGTTTTTAAGTCTCGGGCCACTCAGGATTTCCCATTCCTCCACCTTTCTTCCTCCTACTCATGGCTCACGTGGGAGTTGCGATTTTTAGAGGTTGGGGGAGCTCCTTGGCTTGTTTTGGAGGAAAATTGAAGGGGTTTCTTGGAATATCAAAGGCGATTCTCCTCGGGTAAGTCCCTCTTTTGGTTATTTGAGGTTTTGGTTAGGGTTATCCCTCTTCCTCTCTTAGTTTCCTAGATCTACAAGGGTTGCATATAGATCTAGGGTTGTGTTGCCTTTGTGTGTTAAAGGTTAACCTTGTTGATGTTATGGAAGAGTTTTTGAGGTGGTTTCGAGGAGGCGTTCACCTGGTTTGGAGCATGTTTGGGCGAAGAGGTCGATTTCTCCAAACCCTAAGAGGTAGGTGGTTTTTGACTTTCAGTTTAAGGTCTTGGAATTATATGTGAAAAATCACCAATATCCATGAACGGGGTATTGGGAGTTTACTATTTTTAACCTTGTTAATTTCCTGCTTTGCTGGTGTGTGCGATTAGAGGTTATTTGTATGTGAATAGGGTTGATTGTTGTGATTTGGATGTGTTGCCCATGCATGTTTTGCTTGTTTTGACCTTTGGGTCTAGTTTTCAATTAGGCTGCTGTTTACTTTCCCATGCCTAGTATTTTAGGATGGTGTGAGTGTTGCTCTGTTATGTTGTTATGCTGTAGAATGCTAGCCAATTAGTTCTTGCAGTTTACTTTGGCCGATACGTGATGTTATACTTGCTTGACTTACACAGGTCCATCAGAATCTGGTGTATAGGCCATAGGGAGAATGGACATTGAGGGCTTCTCCAGAGTGTCTTTATAATTATACGATGTGAGACCATAGGGGGAATTGACGTTGAGTGCTTCCCCAGAGTGTTTGTAGTTCCTCAACACGGGCCACAGGGGGAATTGACGTTGAGTGTTTTCCCAGAGTGCCTTTAGTATGATATGAGACTATAGGGGGAATTGACGGTGAGTGCTTCCCCAGAGAGTCTATACTTTAGTTGAACTAGAGGGTTGAGACTATGTGTGTTTCCCAGAGGGTTTCTTGTACTTGTCGGGTTGAACCATAGGGGTTAGGCTGAGAGTACTTCCCAGAGGGTTACCTGTTTGTGATTATCTACTTTGATAGTTGTTGCTTGATATCTAGAACTATGGATTGTTACTGTTGAGTACTTCCTTGTTTACTGCTTTCTGTACTTTTACCCACCATATATTCACTGACTGTTAGGCACAGATCTTGTGGTGGTTGCCTACTGCGATTCATCTCACACCTTATTTGGGCCATGCTTTTGGGCCCAAACAGATTATATTGTTGCAGGTATAGATAAGGGAAAGAGCCCTTCTACTTTAGTTACTTGATTTCATTAGAGATAGAGAGCATGGGACCAATCTGAGGCTTGTGATGCTGAGGAGTTGCTTATCTGTTTTCCTTTTGTACTTTGGTTTAGTACTATATTCAGCATTGTGACTTGTTTGGATGTTTTTCTAGACATAGGTGTATCATGAATAATTTATATATATATATATATATGTATATATATATATATATATGCTCCAGTTGTTTCTTTATCAGTCTTTTGTTGTTTACCATTATTGGATGTTTACTTCTCCTCTATTGTATGTGTTTGTTTAATTCCACTGTGTACTCTACCAATGAGGGCATAGTTTCCCCACTATCACACCCAAGGCCCTTGCTGCTAGTCGGCAGCCTCTGGCATTCGGGGAAATGTGCTTGAGGCCATGTGACCAACCAGGTATGGGGCGCCTCTAGGTGGCTTCCGGAACCGGGACGTTACACTAGGGATTCTGAGCCCTGGGGGGTGTTTTCCCTAACATCCTAGTGGAAGGATGGATGGTTGACTACCCCCTCTGTCCTGGTTCTATTCTCTTGGTAATTACTAGTGCTGGTATGCATAGTAGTTAGTTTTCACTATATATGTGTGTAGAGGTCTGTAATGGCTTGTGGTTATTTTATACACATATATTCTGTATATATTTTCATATGTTCTACAATAGGTATAATGTGTATAGGTTGTGATATCTTGAGGATCCTTAATTGGTGTATGGGTTATAGTGGCTTGAGGTATAATACCTAACGTTTGATACACGTTATGCAGGCTGTGGTGGCTCTTGAAAACTACCTAGTTACTTTTTTTATGTGTATGTGGTGGTGGTGTGCTGAACGAGGTGTGGGTTGCTGTTCTTTTCCTAGGTGTCTTTGGGCTATCCTTTTTAGAGAGAGCTGCCCAAGACATGCGATGTTGAGGAAAAGATACAAACCAGTGGTGAAGTGGCAGTAGGGTACCCTTGATATTCTTTATTATATTATATACTCTTGTATACGATACTTGGTGAGAGTATCCATGGTGAGTTCGGGAACATAGTATACCTATTTAGGTGACGAGTTAGTTTCACTTGTTGTTCATTGTGCTTTAGCATGATTTCTTTACATGAGAGGCTCCAGGGAGGATCCTACTAAGTATACTATTATACTCACCCTATCTATATATAAACTTTTTTTCAAGTCACTTGGAGTAGGTTGGAGATCAGGCTAGTTACTACTAGCTTGGGGTTTTGTATGATCTGTTTGGTCTTTGTGGTAGTTTTAATTTTACTTTATTTTGGTACTTGCATTTTTTCCCTTCATTTGTAGTAGTTCTTGCATGAAATTACATATGTGTACTTGGGATTTCTTTTATATTGTAGTTGGGTATGATTTGGTTGGTGTATGTCTTATCTCTCTCTTTCGCATGTGTTCTCTTAGAGGGTAATGCCTCTCATTTTTGTGTTTATTATACCCTCGGTGCTAGTCCCCAACCCGGGGCCTACTAGAGGCAGGAATTGGGGGGTCATTATCTCTCTTCTCAAATTGTCAGCCTAGGAGGTATACACTTCGTGGGGAGGGGGTCATGACAGAGTGTTATTAGAGGTCTGGTTGAGGGATAGGATGGAGTTTTGAGTTAGGCATAGTTGAGGTTTCATGGGTTGGTAGAGAAATAGTTTCAGCTAAGTTTATAAAGCATTGTAAACATGGGAGACTGGTTGAGACATAAGTATTTAGGGTCCCCTTTTATCTGATGCATAGACCTTTAAGTTTATAGTGGCTACTAAATGAGGTGATACTTATTGCAGGGTATATACCTAGGAAAGGATCATGCATCATTCTTCTTTGAACCTATGTTTGAATGGGTAGACCTTGGGATAGGTTAACCTCAAATAAATAAAAGAAAACAATTAATTAATTAATGTTGAGTCTTTTATATTATAGGTTTAGGAACTCTAACTAGTTGTTCTTTTGTAGGTATGGATCTAGGTTGACGTCCTTGTTAGGTTCACTAAGAATATGTTTGGCGGGTTTTGTTGGCTGACCACCATAGAGTTGAGGTTAACGACGACGAAACATAGAGGAGGACACTCTGAGAGTTTCAATGCCAGAGTCTACATAAGTATGAGGGCTCTGTTTCAGATGTATTCATAGAAGACTGGTTGGAGTATGTTGAGATAGATTTCAGTTTGATCCATTTTTAGAAGGAGCACTGTGTGTCATTGGTTGTGATGATGCTTTGTGGGGTAGAGAGGCAGTCATAGTTCTTGTTCCTTGGGGATCGTGAGGAGTCGGTAGTATCATGGGAGGAGTTTGGAGACCAGTTTGGAGTTGAGTTTCTCTCTTCAATTGCGAAGGCGGCCAGTCGCCAGGAGCTACTTACCCTTTGACAGGGGAGCTCCAGTGTGTAAAATTTTGAGATCTATTTTAGGAACCTTATACAATATGATTCAGACTTATTCCAGATGAGGAGGCCAGGGAGAGGAATTTCTAGGAGGCTTTGCATCCATAAATCCAATTCTAGGTCACCCTGTTTATGTTAAAGGGTTATCTCGTGGTGCTAGTGAGGGAAGAGGTCATCGAGAGGATGTTATCCAGAACCAAATCATCACAAGAGGGGAGTTTTTAGGATTTCTCATGAAGCAGGGTTGTGGTTAGGGGTTTCCGATTTTTAGGGAAGAAGAGTTTCAGTTCAGCCGGGGGTAAGTCCCAACCCTCAGTATCTCATTCCTTTAAGGGAATTGGCTCTCAGACCTATTCCAAGGGATCACGTGCTTTTTTATTGTAGAGGCTAAGGTCATCAGTAGAGATAGTACCCGACCTTTCATAGCGGTCAGTGTGTGCTAGGTGTTTTGCTTCAAGTTCCACCATTGAGGCAGTTTCAATCGAGGCAGCAGCATGGGGTTTCACCGGATTTGGATCAATAGATAGTAGATGGGGTAAGAACAGGATAGACCCAGCATGCTCCCCTTCCTCAAAGAGAAAAGTTGGGTCATGTTGGTTGTTGTCGGTAGGTTCCTAGAGGTCTTGGAGTAGGTCGTGGTATGATTTATGCTTTAGCATTTCCAGTGTCGAGCAATCCAGAAATTGTTCAAGGTACCCTTTTCTTGTTTTCTACTTGGTTTTATGTCTTATTTGATTCAAGAGTGACACACTACTTCATATAAACTACCCTTATCCATGCTTTTGGACTTAAGTTAGAGAGGTTTCTAGTGACATTGGCATTGACTACACTGGTTGGAGGTCAAGCTGAGTTGTTTGAAGTATGTAAAGACTATGATCTAGTTCTGGGAAAGAACCATTATTTGGTAGATTTACTATGTTTACATATACAACCATATGATTTCATCCTCATCGTGTATTAGTTGTACTCGATGTAGGATATCATGTATTTTTTCATGAGGTAGGTGGTGTTATTTAATGCTGATGGAGATTCATTGGTGTTTGTTATCAAGAGAGACCCTTGGATGAGTTAGAGGTGTGTTCCATCCTTATTATACTTGATGGATGAGTTGATGCTATGTTCATCAGAGGTTCAGCAGTTTGAGTTTAACAAGGTCATAGAAGAGTACCCCGATGTATTTCCAAAAGAAGTTGTAGTGTTACCCCATCAATGAGAGATCGAGTTTGGGATCGAGCTACATCCAGGTGAATCTCTTATCATGATGTATCCATATAAGATGGTACCTTATAAGTTGGGAGATCTACGTATACAACTAAATGGTTTGTTACAGTGCAGTTTTGTTCTGCTGAGTGTTTCACTATGGGGCACACTAATTTTTTTCTTGAAGAAGGTTGATGGAAGTTTTTGGTTGTGTATCGATTATCATCACTTGAACCAAGTGACAGTGAAGAACGACTATCCTCTTCCATAGATTGAGTATTTGTTCGATCAAATAAAGGGTGAAATTTGGTTCTCGAAGATTGATTTTTGGTCAGGATATCATCAGATGTATGTAAAGGATGAGCATATTCTGAATACTACCTTATATTACCATCATGGGCATTATGATTTTGTTGTGATGTCGTTCGGTGTGACGAATTTTATAGCTATGTTCATGGGGTTGATGAACACTATTTTCCGTGATTTCCTGGATAAATTCATGGTGGTCTTCATCAATGACATCCTTTTATACTTTGCATCTGAGGAGGAGCATACAAAGCATATGCATGTAATTTTTGGAGTTCTTTGTCGATAGCATCTATTTGGGAAGTTGTTGAAGTGTGAGTTTTGGGCTTGAGAATTCCTTTTCTTGGGGAATGTTGTATCCCATTAGGGATTATATATGGATCCTTCTAAGATAGAATTAGTTGTGTCTTGGGTATCCCCCAAGATAGTGGTGGAGGTGAAAAGTTTCCTTGGTCTTAAAGGCTATTATAGTAGGTTCATAGCCGATTTATCTTGGTTTGTGACTCCTTTGATAGTTTTGACCAAAAAGGATCAGGAGTTTTTATAGACTAATTAGTATCAGGCAGCTTTTAAGTATCTGAAGGAAAATTTGGTCAATGATCCAGTTCTTTGTCTGCCAGTAGAAGGAGTTTATTTTGAGGTTTTCTGTGATGCTTCACATTTGGGGTTAGTATGTGTTCTGATGAAGCAAAGATCAGTAATTTCTTATGGGTATTGATATTTATTTCCCCATGAGTGTAACTATGCCACCCACGATCTTTATTTGGAAGTACTGATGTTTACCCTAAAGTTGTGGATACATTAACTCATCAGAGAGAACTTAGTGGTCTTCAAAAATCAAAAAATCATGAGGTATGTTTTCTCCCAGCATGACTTGAACTTGAGACAGTGTTGGTGGATGGAGTTCTTACGGGATTATGAATTCAAAATATCATATACACCTAGTAAGGGGAATATTGTAGCTGATGCACTAAGTAGGAATTCACGTAGTTATACAGTGCATGAATCAGGTTATTCTTGGAGTGTAATATAAGACCTTTTAGAATTAAATCTAGATATGGGAGAAGTTGGGGGTAGAGGCTGTCTTTCTTAGATGATGGTGTAGTCATCTTTGGTGAAGCAGGTGGAAGATTCCCGGTTGGGGGTCTTGAGTTAGAGGTTTGGATAGACCAGGTTTGTTTGTGGAGAGGCCCATGATGGATGGTCTGAGGATGAACAACATTGAGTATTGTTTCAGGTAATACTTTTCGTTCCTTTGGCAATGTGTGGGATGGTTCTAAGATAGTTCCATAGTTATACCTTAGCAGTACATCCTGTCATGACAAAGATGTACCGAGATTTAAGGAGTCAGTTTTGGTGTCTTAGTTTGAAGTATGCAGTTGTAGAGTTTGTGTCTCGATGTTTGGTGTTCCAAAAGGTGAAGGTCAAGCACCATGTTCTCAGTGGGTTTCTCTAACTATTAGATGTTCCTCAGTGGAAGTGGGAGGACATCTCAGTGGAATTTGTTACTAGTTTACCTCGAGCTCAGGGAGTCTATGATGATATATGGGTAGTGCTGGATCATTTGACAAAATCAGCCCACTTCATATCAATCAAGGAGTTAAGCTCAGTGGAGGTTTTTTTAGGAAATATTTTGAGGAGGTGGTGAGACTTCACGGGGTCCCTAAGAAGATCATTTCTAATTGAGATCTTTTTTTTACATCTAGGGTGTGGAGAGGCCTCCAGAATGCTTTTGGTTCTTAGCTATTCCTTAACACTTATTTTCATCCACAAATGGATTTTCAGACAGAGAGGACCATTCAGAATCTTGAAGACATGTTTTTCTCTTGTGTCTTGGATTTTGGAGGTTTGTGGATGAGACACTTACCCTTAGTAGAGTTCGCCTACAACAATAGTCTCCACTCCACTATAGGTATGTCACCATTTAAAGCCTTGTCTGTCTGACCTTGACATTCTCCATTGTAATGGATAGGGTTTAGAAAGTCAGTAATTCCCCGGTCAGAACTAGTACAAAATATGACAGAGATAGTTTAGGTGATTAGTGAGAGGACGAAGGCAGTACAGGATTATTAGAAATCCTATGTTGATCATAGGAGGAGACCTTTGGAGTTTAATGTTGGGTATTACATGTTTCTGAAGGTGACTCCCTATCATGGGCAGTGAAGGTTTGGTCATGGGAGTAAGATTTATCTAAGGTTTGTTGGGCCTTTTGAGGTGTTGGCTTGTGTTGGAGTCATGGCATATCGGGTAGAACTTCCCCCGCATATGAGTAGGATACATGATGTTTTTTATGTGTCGAAGCTACGTCATTATCTTTATGATGTCTCTAACATCATCTATTAGGGAAATATCAATGTTGACTATGATACAAACTTCAATAAGCAGCCTATAGAGATCTAGGACCGCAAAGAGAAATTGTTTCACAGGAATGATATCCCCTTGGTCCATGTATTGTTGTGGCATAGTGGCATGGAGGAGAGTACCTGGGAATGTGATTCACGGATACATGCTCATTACACTAAGATATTTTATGTTTATCTCTTTTCTTATAATGATATTTTTTGTGGTTTTAGACCTTTACTATTTATGAGATGGCTTCCTCTTGTTTCTTCTTGTGGTTTTCTCTCTTTTGAGAGGTATCTCCCCCAAGAGAGTGTTTTGGATCTGGTTTCGGTTGTTTCATAGATTTATTCTTGTTCCTATAGTGAGGTGGTTGAGCTCCTTTGGTTGTGAGAGCCTTGAGAGGTATCTCGAAGGGTGATTGTTCGAACCTTTTTTCTATTTCCTCTCTGGTTTGGATTTGAATTCTCGAGGATGATAATGTTTTGAGATGTATCTGATGTAATGGATCGGACTCTCCAATCCATTCCTTTGTGGAAATATAGTGTTTTAGGTGTTTTGAGAGTTCAAGGTGACTTATTTCTAACACTTTTCCAAATTTCCAGTTCTTTGAATAGTGTTTCCAATTCTATTAATAGTTTCATCGGTGAATCATTTGTAAATAGTGTCGTCAGTGAGGCATTTGTGAACAGTGTCGTCAGTGAGACATTTGTGAACAGTGTCATCAGTGAGACATTTTTTAATTGTATCATCATTGAGACATTTATGAACAATGTTGTCGGTGAGACATTTGTGTACAGTGTCATTGGTGAGACATTTGTGAACAATTTCATTAGTGATACATTTGTGAACAGTGTCATCGGTGAGACATCAGTGAATATTGTTGTTGGTGAGACATTTGTGAATTGTGTCATCAATGAGACATTTTTGAACAGTATCATTGATGATTCATTTTTTAATAGTGTTGTCGTTGAGACATTTGTGAACAGTTTCATTAGTGAGACATTTTTGAATAGTGTATTTGGTGAGACATTTGTGAACAGTGTCCTCGGTGGGACATTTGTGAACAGTTTCGTCAGTGAGACATTTATGAACAGTGTCGTCGATGAGATATTTGTGAATAGTTTCATCGGTGAAACATTTGTGAACAGTGTTTCTAGCTTCCTACAGTTTTACCCCTTTGACATTTTCCTTGACGTTAAATGCATTCAAAGCCTTTTTTAAGGTATTTAAGGCCAATTCAAATATCATAACTCATATCTTAATATTATTAATTTTTTGGGTTCCTTTACTCGGTCAAACCGCATATTCTTGACAAAATATTCCTTTAATGGAAAATCTAAACCGTATCTAAACTGCTGCTCCATTTATATTTTCAAAAGGGCCAAGATAAATTCTGTCTTGTTATTTATTCTCCTTTTTCTTGGTTTGAGGTGCCCTGAACCTTTTTTCCTGAGGATTTTTGTGATTTTTCTATCCTTGTATTATTTATCCTTAGATTGTTTCCTACTGCATGCGCACCCCCTGTCTTGGTGAAACCAGGAAGTGTCGATCTGTCTTCAATATAAGGTATGTTATACCTCTATTCTTCTAGGTTTCTTTATATATTTCTCCAATTCTCATTTCCATGTTACGACATCTGATCTCCATTTTCTAATAGACCTTTCTTGGGTGTTGGTAGATGTGGTTGTGTCGCGAAGTCCTCGGGTGGATGCAATCGCTGCGAGATAGGTTATCGTGATTCGTTGTGTTGGACCATTCTCATGAAAAGAATGTAGGAAACCTTTTGAGGTAGTTGATTTGTGGATTTTCTATTCTTTTACAAGCAGTTATAGTGTTGTCGTGTTTTATCCACTAGATCATAATTAAATTCACAAAATAAATACTTGAACTGGATTAAAGAATTGGTATTAATTTCTTAGCGATGTTATTGCATCTTGATTTGCTAGATCATATGATATTTATGCTTTTATTGTTTAGCATGACATTCTTGATGGAAATTGGTAAATAACGTAAATCAAGGATTAATTATAAATTAATTTTCTAAATATAAAGAGGCGTGTTTAATGAATCTGGTTGTTGTTGTCTTTCTTGGTGATAAATCAAATAGATGCAGTTATGAATGTTTAATTGAATTGGTTAATTCAATATGGAATAAAAGGCCATTTGTGTAATAAATATAATTCCTTGAAGGGTTTTGAGTTACCCTCTTTCTTTTAAAGGCCAAACTCCTTATGCTTTGGAGCTATGAGTGCTCGTTGTGTGTGAAGGATGAATGCCTTTTTTAGGGCCAAGAGCCCAGTTGCTATATTGTTTTTTCATGCTACTTGTGTTGTGGTGTGAGTATGGGATGACTGATCTTGGAGGGATTTTTTGGTATGTGGGGGTATAGAGGCCCAATGGTTGTGGAATTAGTTGGTTCCTGGAGTGGAGAGATGGATCGGTTTATGCAAGTGGGTGTCGGGGATGACACTGGGGATGATGGAACAGGTTGAAGCTGGGATTACCTGTTGATATGAAAGTTTTTTTTGATGAATTTGATGTTTATTTATCTAATTTAATTTCCCCACTTCTTAAGGAAAATTTTATCACTTACCCTCATTCTAAAATAGGCGAAGACGCATGGGGAATTCCATATGCTTTCTGTGTTTAACTTCTCAAGGATGGATGGGACTATGCTCCAGCTATAGGTAGAAAAGACTCAATGGGTAGTTCATTCACTCATCGTGTTGATTCCCTTGTGTTTGGAATCTTAGAATGATTTTCTAGAATACATGGAATTATGGAAAAGTGATAATTTTGTTAATAAATGATTGAATACATGATGTTAACCCATGGGGGTTAGAGCTTGTTGAGATGCAATGTTGAGGTTACAATTTAAAGGAACTGTGGAGTTGGTTTGGTTATGCCTGGAGGGCATGGATCTTTGTTGTGATGCTAATTAAATGTAATTTGGAAATGATAACGGTTAAATAATGGTTAAATAATTAATTAATGTAAAGTGAAAGTAATAAAAATGGATAAATTAATCTAATGTAGCTCCTTAAATGGTTGTGTACTTATAGGATACCTAGTCTTAATAGTGGTAGCCAAGAGTCTAAGATACGTTAGATTCAGTTGAGTCTAATACTAGGTTATGACAACAGTGTGTTTGTGAGCTATATTATATTATATACTTTTTTTGTTTCTATACGCTACTCCACCATGTCGGTTAATAAAACTGAAACCCCATGGATTTTGAGCCCTGGGGGTGTTTTCCCCAACATCCTGGTGTGAGGATGGATGGTTGACTACCCCCTTTGGCTCGGCTCTCTTCTCTTGGTAGTTACTAGTGTTGGTATGCACAATGGTTAGTTTCCCCTATATATGTGTGTAGAGGTAAGTAATGTCTTATGGTTATTACACACACATATATTCTGGATATGGTTTCATATGTGCTACTATTGGTATAAAGTGTATAGGCTGTGATGGCTTGAGGATCCTTACTCGGTGTATGGGCTATAGTGGCTTGAGGTATAATACCTGACATTTTATACACATTATGCAGCCTATAGTGGATCTCAAAAACTACTTGGTTACTTTTGATTATGTGGATGTGGTGGTGGTGTGTTGGATGAGGTGTAGGTTGTGGTGTTATGCCTAGGTGTCTTCAAGCTAGCCATTTTGGAGAGAGATTCTTAGGATGTGTGACATTGGGGAAAAGTGGTAAACTAGTGGGGAAGTGGTAGTGGGGTATCCTTGATATTAATTATTATATTATATACTATTGTATGCGATACTTGGTGAGAGTACATGTGGTGAGGCTGGGAACATAGTATACATGTTTAGGTGATGAGTTAGTTTCACTTATTCTTCACTTTACTTTAGAATGATTTCTTTACTTTTGAATGAGAGGATCCAGGGAGGATCCTACTGATTATATTGTTATACTCACCCTAAGTATATATAAACTATTTTTCAGGTCACTTGGATTAGGTTGGAGATCAACCTAGTCACTACTATATTAGGGTATTGCAGGAGCTGTTTGGGATTCATCATCGATTTCCTTTTACTTTCTTTTGGTACTTTCATTTTTTTCTTTTCAGTTGTAGTAGTTCTTTCATGACATTACATATGTGTACTTGAGATTTCTTTTATATTGTAGTCTGAGTAGGATTCGGTTGGTCTCTATCTTATCTCTCTCTTTTTCATGTGTTCTCTTAGAGGGTAATGTCACCCATTTGTGTGTTTACTATACCCTCAGTGCTAGTCTCCAACTCGAGGCCTACTGGAGGTAGGACTCGGGGGGTCATTATCTCTCTTCTCACATTGCCGGCCCAGGAGGGGTATACTTTCTGGGGAGGGGGTGGTGATAATTTCTAATTGGACACCTTTTTTACACCTTGTGTCCCAATTTATATATATTTATTCTACTTGGATACTATGATTATAACTATGAAACCCTCGCCATTCATAGGTTGCCTATTCATATGCATCTGGCTTGGGTCAAAGCAGGTATGGTTGGTCGGGCATCCCATGAGGAGTTTGATATTGACATGGTTATTATATCATGAATTTTAATTTCATTACTTATTCATATACCTTCACATCATTACATTTATATTTACAGACTAGACTTGTTATAGAAACTATTAGTGGGGGCCTACTGAGTATATCTCACACCCTGTTCAGGCCATCTATTGGTACCCAGATAGACTTCGTGGATACAAGTGGGGACAATAGAAATCACTCGATCATGGATACTTGATCTCATTATAGCATGGGATCTTGGATCCTAGAACCAAGGTGAGTCTTATGATGCTATTAGATATAGTTTTGGTCTTTTTTTATTTTGAGATACATGTATTGTATTATATTCTTTCTTCCATGTATTCTAGTTACTTTTTGTATTGCATCATGACATTAAAATAATTTTTCATACAAAACTGATTTTTTTGTTCGGTTGATTGATCTTATAAGTATTTTTATCTTCTCCACTATTTTTTATCAATTTTTATCATTATTATTCCGTTATTTATTGATATCATTATAATGATGATTTACACTCTAACCAGAGGGAATAGTCTCCCCATAGACACACCTTAGGCCCTTGCTACTAGTCAACAAACTCTTGTGTATGGAGAGTCATGCTTGAGTCCATGTGGCTAAATGGGTTCAGTTACTTATGAATGAACAAGGTCTGAGATGTAACAAAGTGGTATCATATCTTATTTTCCTTTTTGTCTAATTGTTTCAGGCTGGTAGATAGGATACTAGGAAGTATTGTAATTTGGTAATGATTGTGTGCCTAGGAGTAATTAAACCACGTGTGGGAAACAATCCAAAATTTCTAGGATGGGAATTGATGATCTAGATTATTCCTATTACGGTTGTACTAATTTCACCATTTGGTGATGCACATGGATTGTTCCATTTATTAATATTATGTAATTTATTTTTATCCTTGGCCCGGTATATCAAGGAGGTAGTGTCTCATTCATCATTATAGGAAGATGAGGATTGATATGTCATGCATTATGAAATTCCATGTTT
Organism: Viscum album; assembly: GCA_963277665.1. Lineage (NCBI taxonomy): Eukaryota > Viridiplantae > Streptophyta > Magnoliopsida > Santalales > Viscaceae > Viscum > Viscum album. The sequence continues at coordinate 495,028,430 of OY728159.1, forward strand.
ACCTACTATGTGCATTTCTTGTTACATATTCCTTATGCATTAATAGTTATATTTGAGTTTGTGATAATGTTTCTTACATGGATAAAATAATTTCAATAATTAAAGTGTATGCAGAAACCTAAATGGTGTTTTCTCATATAGCTTGATTATGGAACCTCATGTAGCCAATTATAGTGTATTTGAGTTATGGATCATTTGTCGCATGATCTATGATGTTATTTGGTTGCAATTAAATGTATGCCAGTTTCAATTTAAAGAGTGTGTGTGCCACTATAAATTGGGAATGGTGATCCATCTAATTGAACCATTATAAAATCCTAGTTTTAGTTACATGTAGTACCATTTGCAACTTATAAAGTGTAGGAATTTATAACTTGTGAATGATAGATGCATCTAATTGGACCTTGATGTGTGTGTGTGTGTGTGAATATACATAATGAAAAAATTATAAATTATTGATCTATAAACTTAAATGAAATGGTTATCATTAAATAGTGATGCCAATTGAAACTTAAAGGGTGTTTTCCTCTAAAAATTTAAATTAAAACATTGTATACCAGAACCCCTGATATAAAATAGAGAAGTTTACTGATACCCAAACTTAGTATTGGGTTGTAGGAAGTATCTCTTGTGATTCATCATGGTATTATACATCACTCATACCTGGATTTAGGAGTAGGAAGAGTGGTGTGACTCTTATATAGGAAGGATTGTACCTATCCTATTCTTATATCTATTATTTTTTTCATTTTTAAATATTATATAAGTTATGTTCTTGGAATTTATAGATCTATGTCACCACGGCGTCCTAGAGTCAAGCGCCAGGAAGGTGGAGAGAACTATGTTCCTAAAGTGGTGGGACCTAACCCGCAAGTAGTGCCACCTACGAAACCTCTAGTTATACCAGACTTGTGCACTAATGCTCAGTTTTTATAGGGTTTCCTGTGACTTGTGAAAACTATTCAGGGATCTCCGTGACCTTCCCCTACTATGGTGGAGCTAACACGAAAGTTTCAGCAGTAGCATCCACCCATATTTTTGGGGGATGGTGGTCCATAGGTTGTTGATACAAGGCTTGATACCATACTATATATATTTGAGTGTCTAGAGATGCCTCCATATTTGAGGGTTAATCTCACCACTTATATTATTCATAGTTTTATCAAGCATTGGTGGGATGTTATTACTTAATCACACCATCATCGAGATATGGTCTGGAGAGAATTCCAAGCTGCCTTTTATGACTTTATTTTCGAAGATGTTGTGAGATGATCGGGCTACGGAATTTATACATCTAGAGTAGGGATCCCTATAAATTATGGATTATTCATCACACTTTATAGATATTTGGTTTTTTCACCTTCCTTTACTACTGATGAGATTTTGAGAGTGATACACTTTGAGGATGGGCTTAGGTATTCTATATGGTCTCAGGTAAATGATTTCTATTTGAATATTATCCCAGAGATTTTGAATCAAAACCTTTTTAATGATAACAACTTGAGAGAAGCTGGAGGTATGGGGAATAATGGTTCAGTACCAAGGCAGGTGATATATTTTTTTGTTCATGTATTTTGGGGTGTTTTAAGAAATTAATTTCAGTATTTAAATTATTAATTTTTTAAATTTTTGGACTGTTTTAATTGTTTTATGTTTTATGATAGGATACAATGAATATTTTAAAAAGGAAAAAAATTGATGAATATATGATCAAAAGACACTTCACACCATGATTTGAACTGGGGAAGCATGACATTGGAAAATTGAAGAAACAGAGGAGCTGGAGAATCTGAAAATGGAAATTTTCACGACATGTACATTATACTTGAAGTGAGTTCATCAAGATAAGGGTATTCCTAAGAATATGTGAAATTAATATTCATGTCTTGTGACATTTCACATCATGATATTAATTCATGACGTAAAAGTATCAAGACAGAATAGATTTGGAGATGTCGTCACCACTGCACATTACACATCATGTACAACTTACACAACATGAACCCGCTGAAAATTGTGAATTTTATTGTGTTGGAGATTAGGGGTTAGACGTACATTCCTATTTATACACAGTTTTGTTTGTGCCTTTGGGGGATCAGCAAAGATAGGGTAACAATGATGTCAGACCAATTCAATATTGGAACCCTTCTACTGTCGTTGCTCTATAGGTTTTGTTTATTCTTTATTCTCACCCACTCATTTCTAGAATAATGGGGTGATTTCTTTGTGTCATGAAGTGTATGATGAATGGGGATTTATTGTATAGTGTGTTTTAATTTTTATTAAAATTCCTATTTGGATTTAATACTTGTTCTTCATTGCTATCTCTTCCCTAATTTTTTTTGCATGGCCATTGTAAGAAAGGTTAAGAAGTAGATTTAATTTACTTATTTATTTGATCATGACCATTTCCTAAGTTGATTTAATTCCTTTGTTTAATGTGAGATCTAGGGTTTAGACTTCCTCTATGGACATTGGTATATTTCTTACCCTATGTTTAAATATGGGTTCTGATTACCCCTTATTTTGTAATAGAAAGTACCTAACCATGAGAAAAGGATATTTTAGGATGGATAAAATTTACCAAGACCATTAGACTCACTAAGAACTGATTATAATGACAACATGATTTTTGATTAATTATTTCATACCTTGTTATCCCATGAACCTAGATTCATTATTTTTTGACACCCTTTTTCTATTTTATTCTCCCACATTCTCCACTAATAACATGCTCAGTAGCTTAAATTCAATATCTACAAATCACAATTAGTTTAGTTCTTTTTTATCTAATTAATATTTTATCCAACTTTGTCTCTATGGATTCAACCTTAGATATTCATTTCCTATACTGCTATGTAGTTTAGTAATTTATTTGATTCATGTTTTAAATTTATAAATTTGGTAACACTATGGAAGTAACGACACCCACAAGGCTATCATTAGGGTGGTAGTTCATCCAGTGGTAGGAAATATTTTTTGGAGGGTTATTAATAAGGAATTGGAATCTAGAGTATTCTCACTGATAGTTCTATTATATTCCATCAGTGTGGGTGGTATGGTCATGTAAAGCCTCGGTGTGACTAAGACCCAGTTGAGTGTCAAGCCTATGGTGACATGGGGAATATTCAAAGGTTTTTTCAAGACTTTCCATCAATTACTAGTACAATAAAATCCACACCATATTCACCTTCCAAATAAGTATTTGAGCTCTACACCATGCCAAAAGCTGAACTACCACTAGTCGTATAAGCTGAGGAGGTGGACTTAATCAAGGAGGCCAGACTCGAGCTATATAGTGCCAGCTGAGCAAACCCACTATGGGTAGTAAGGTTTCAGATCAAGGTTTTGGAATATTCCAGATATATATAGTAGAGAATATACTTGAGAAGCATGTCATCGATCCATCTATAATATGAGGTATGATTTCGGTAGCCTCTATTTTAGTATATACCCTTTTGATACAGGAACTTAACATTTTTTATCTCTGTGGCTGTCATAGAAAGCCTTTGGATTGAGATTCAATATTTTTGTGGCATGATAAAACTTGATACTCTATTGGGAATTCAATCAAAAATTGTACGCCGATGCAAGATATTCCCACTTATGGTAGGCAATTATCATTTCTTATGAGACCTTTTCATCCTCAAGGTGACGAGCTTCAACATCATTCTTGGGATGGACTGGCTAGTCCCCTATCATGATTTTTTAAATTTCTATCACCGGAGAGTATCCTTCACATTACTATAGGTCAATAGTTTTATTCAAAAGGGTGGATGGGATGTCTAGGAAAGTAGAGATGGACCAAAGCATCGTGGGGTGGGAAGACTAACATCCTAGATCACTATCTTGTATATAGATGATTAGGGGACACATCAAGCTAATTTCCCTCATGTATTAGATCTTTTTAGGGATTTTTTCCTTGAAAAATTTATATAATACCACTTAAGAGTGAGGTATATTTTACTATTGATATAGTGTCAAGAGTAGCACCAGTATCTATTCCTCCTTATAGGATGTCTACTACTGAGTTATAGGAGCTCAAGAGATATCTAGAATACTTGAAAGCTAAAGGTTGTATATATACCATTACATAATATTGGGGCACAACTATCATTTTTTCCAAAAAAGTAGGATGGAACCCTCAGTATTTTCATGTGTTTCTATCCGTTATACTCGCTAATGGTTAAGAATCAATATCCATTACCTCATATAAATGACCTATTTGACCGTATTTGAGGATAAAGGGTTTTATCAAAGACTGATTTGAGTTTAGTATACCATCATGTTCAATTTATACCTTTATACATACCTCATATAGTGTTTCATAGCATGTATGGTCTTCATGAGTAACTAGTTATTTTGTTCTATTTGATGAATGCACCAGTAGTTTTTAGGGCTCTGATGAATCGAGTTTTCCACCTATATATAGATTCATTTGTGTTTTTATTTTTGGATGACATCTAGGTGTATTATTTTACTCAACAAGACCAATCCATACATATTAATATCATACTGAATACACTGAGAGAGCATGAGTTATTTTCTAATCTCACCAAATGATTATTTTGGATCAACAAGGTGTACTTCCTAGGTCACTTCATCACATAGGTAGGAGTATCTTTTGACCTAGATAATGTGAGGTTCATGGTCTCTTGGTGTTATCCCAATAATTTTTTTAACATCTAAAGTTTCTTGGGGATGTATGACTATTATAAGTTATTTATTTAGGAATTTTCATGCTTAGAATCACCTCTCACAAGCTTGATGAAAAAAAGTGTTAAGTTTTTATAGTCAGATGCATTTAAGGAATCCTTTCAGATGTTGAAAGGGAGACCAACTTTAGTATTGATCTTGATTCTCCCTGAACTGGGAAGAAGCTATATAGTTTATTATAATGCATTAGGTATCATACTAGGAGAAGTTATTATGTAGTAAGATCAATTTTTGGCATAATTATATCATCAATTGAGGCTACATGAGTGGAATTACCCAACACAAGATCTCGAGCTAGCTATTATGGTTCATGCTTTGTGTTGTTGGAGGAATTACTTGCTTGGAGAGTAGTTTGTGGTATTTACAAACCACAAGAGCCTTAAGTACATATTTACAGATAAATAATTAAATCTCATATAGAGGAGGTAGGTTTAACACCTATTTTCCTTCAATTTTGAATTTTTTTTATACAATGGGGAAAGGTAATGTCATAGCTTGTGTTCTGAGCCATAGGACTTAGATACAAGTAGTTCAGGAGTCCAGTAATGAGTGGAAGTTGATGGAGCTATTTTATGAGATGCACATAGTGGTCTAAGATAATCATTTATAACATATCCTTACATCTTTATCAGTGACCTATTCACCTCTAGAGAGAGTGAAGATGAGGAAACTTTTAGACCCTGACAGCTTATTCATGAGGGAGATCATTTCAAGCGAGGACCCACTGCCAGGCTGGATCATCGTTGAGGATGAGTACTATAAATTCTTGGACACATCTAGGTTACTAGAGGCATATGGGAGGAGTTTATGAGTAAGTATCATTCCTCTATTTGGGTAGTACATCCTGTTTTTACCAAGATGTATCCTGACATATGCCGCTAGTATTGGTGGCCAGCGATGAAAAGAAAAATAATGAGTTTTATTGCTCGATGTTCCACCTTTCAGCAGGTAAAGGAGGAACACCAATGACCAGAAGAACATTTACATCCATTTACCATTATGGATTGGAAATGGAATAGAGTCTTCATGGATTTTGTGAATAGTTTACCAATATCTTCTCAAGGCAGTGATATAGTATGGGTGATCTTTGATAGGATAACAAAGGTCACTAACTTTATACCTATCAAGGAGACCTTTTCATTAAAATAACTCAGAAGAATTTATATCTAAGAGATTATAAACCTTCATGTTTTCCCCATTTTATGGTATCAGATATATATGCTTAGTTTACATCAAGGTTCTGGTAGGGGTTGCAGAAGGTTCTTCCTACACAGGTTCTTCTGAGAACAACCTTTCACCTACATAATGATCGAAAATCCAAGCATGAAATTTAGATATTAGAATAAATGAGATCATACACCCTTGATTCTTTAGGTTATTAGGAAAATAACATGCCTTTATCTAAGTTCTCATGTAATAATATATTTCTGGTGACAATATAGATGGATCCATATGAGGCCTTATATGGTAGGACATGTTGTTCACCCATGTGCTAGGTAGAGGTAGGAGAAGTAGAACTACTAGGACCTCATCTCATTTAAGAGTCATTAGAGTAGGTATTTCTTATCTAGTAGTGTATGGATATAGCTCAGTCTATGAAGGAATCTTATGTTTATAATCATTGATGAACTTTGGATTTTGTAGTCGGGGATCAGGTACTCACCTAGACTGTGCATAGATGGATTCAGAGATAGGGTAAGTTATCACCTCATTACATTGTTACTTTTGAGATATTGGAGAGATTTGGGTTTTTAGCCTATTAGATAGACCTTCATCAGAGGTATCAGGATATGCACAATGTCTTCCATGTATATTAGCTTCACCATTACCATTTATACCCATCTCATGGTTTAGATCCTAAGGATATTGATTGGAATTTAATTCTTCCTTTGAGGACTATCCTATATATATTGTTGATTTGAGAAAAAAGGCACTTCGAGGTTGGTCTGTTTCTCTAGTACGAGTGTTATTGAAGCATGGACACATATGGGGTGAGAACTAGGAGAGTGATGCTAATGTATATTCCTAGTAGCTAGATCTTTTATTGGATAATGTTTTAAGACCTTCATAAGGGAACCTCAAGGAAGATTTATTTTTAGGAGGGGAAATTGTAAGATATTGGTTTTTCTCTTGAGGTATGAACACTTTAATTTTCATATAAAACCTATTTTTTATTATTATAAATGTTCTTAAGAGTTTAAAGAAGGGTATGGGAGAATATAGGGCTCATTCGGAGCCCAAATATTTGGTTTTCAGAAGAATAGGGTGAGGTGTGTGGTTAGCGCACGGTTAGTGATAACTATGCACCTCAAAAGTGTAGACCATAGAGGGTGTCACATGATTTTTCAAACCATGAACCCTAGTCTAAATGACCATGAAAGAAATTATATAAATGTTTTGGAGGGGTATTGCATGGGTTGTACATGGTTAGGATAACCATGCATCTAACTATCCAAGGGGGGTACCCTTGGACGGTTCTAGCGCATGATTGGCACATGGTTAGGCTAACTGTGTGCCAAAATAATGTTCCTATTTAAAGTTTTGTGAATTTAACTTTTTGACCTCTACTTGTTTAAAACTTAAACCCCCTTTATATTTTTTTCATTCTCTAGTAGCCACTCATGTTGGGAGCTCCCCATGGAAACCACCTAGGCCTTGATCCCTCTCCTATATCCGGACTCTGATTGGACTATCATCTAGCATGTTAGATATCCAATGGTAAGAGCTTCAATCCATTACCTTCCTTACATAGTTTATCTCTCCATCCATTGTGTTATCTTCATGAAAGATCTTATGCCCTATTTTTAGGGTATTCATCTATTTTACTGATTTCTTATATTCTAGACCAAATCAAAAGCTGATATTTGATGAGGATTTATCTAACTCTATAAGGTAGGTTTTCTATAACTTTCCATTAGGTGTCATCATTTATATTTTTTATCATTATGTCTTACATTGGTTTCACCTACACTTTTACCCTAAAATTAATCTGCCTTAATTTAGTTGCCTAATTTGACAACTAAATAGCCTAATATATTTCCTTATATAATTGGAGATCAATGATCTCAACTTAAACCACCCCTTGGGTGTGCCTCATATATTCATATGAGACCCATTGTTTATTTTTAACCAAAATTCCCATTGGAATGTTTGGTTTGTCTTTCTCATGTGTTTTAATTAATTTAAATAGAGGAACTGATTACTTATTAATTAGAAAGGTATGTTTCACTTGGATCTCATTAATTTCCAATGAAATGTTATATGGAATGACACCTATTTCACCCTTTTCATTATGAATTAAAGGGTAATGGATTATATAAATTGGAAATGGTACACTGACATGGTTATCTTAGGTACTTTGATTATTTTAAAAGTGTAAGGTGACTATTATTATTATAGATCTATTTCCTATTAAAGGAGTGGCCAAACTTGATCTCAACTTGGATTCCCAAGGGAATGCCTTGAGCACTCAGAAGAATCCACCCCAATTCATTGGGTCAATTTCCAAGGGAGATACCCACCTTGGAATCAGGTTAATGTCTTAGCCTAGGATTTACTATGGATATGCTCCATTGACTTGGTTAGATATTATTCTAGTAGAATGTCTTGGGTGTACCCCTTATATTACACTGAGATCACTATATCTAGGTTGCATGGGTTATTGTCAAGATCTATCCAACCTTATAAGATCAAGGATGCCTTGGTTTCACGATGGGTCCTCTTATCATATTATTATTTCTCGTATGCCTTGGTTAAACCTTAGGAACCACTTTATACATATTGAATCTACTTAGATAATATGGTTATAACTATGAGACCCTGACCATTTACATGTCACTTATTCAGACACATCCAACTTAGGTTAAAGAAAGTATTGTCAGTCAGGCATCCCATGAGGATTCAAAGCCTGACATGGTTATTATTTCATGAATTTTAATTCCATTACTTATTCATATAACTTCACACTATTATATTTATATTCATTGATTGGACTTGTTATATAAACTATTGGTGGTAGCCTACTGATTATATTGCACACCCTTTTCGGGCCACCGATTGGTACCTAGTGAGACTTCATGGATACAAGTAGGGACAAGGGCAGTCACTCGATCATGTATGCTTGATCTAATTATAGCATGGGATCATGGAGAATAGGACCAAGCTAAGTCTCATGATGCTATTAGAGATAGTTTTGGTCTCTTTGTTATTTTGAGATACATGTATTGTATTGTATGCATGATTTCATGTGTGCATGTTTTTTTTTTGTATAGCATCATGAAATTAACATCATTTTGTATACAATGATAATTGTTGTAATTCAATCAATTTATCTTATTTTTATGTTTATGTTCTCCACTATTTTGGTTATTCATTATCATCATTATGATTACACTATATATTGATATCATTATATTGTTATGTTCCACTCTAACTAGAGGGCATAGTCTCCCCATGGATACACCATAGGTCCTCACTGCTAGTCGGGAGCCTCTGGAATATGGGGAGGCATGATTGAGGCCATGTGGCCAACTGAGTTCAGTTATTTATGAGTGAACCAGGTCTGGGAAATCACACAATCCACTTGGCTAAAAATATTGTGTTTCATGCAAGGGAAAATCACATTGAACTAAAGTACCACTTCGTCATAAATATGTTGGAGTAGAAAGTGATAGATCTATGAAAGATCACTAGTATCTAAAATTTTTCGTACATGTTCACCAAGACTTTAGCTTAAGAAACTCTAAGGAATCATCATGCCTCTGTGGGGATTGGGTGAATAGATAAAGGAAAATGTGGAGGAACATAGTTTCTACAGAGAATGGAAGGAAGGTTGATGAGGAGGGTTTTTGAGGTTTTCCATGGAAAAAGTCTTCATGTGGGAATTTTTGGGATGTGAAGCATTCTTCTAAGAATCATAATTTTATAGCATCATAAGTTCAGAGAATCATAAGTTTTGAGCATCGAACGTTTTGAGAATATGATTTATGTTCACTAGAAATTCAATCAATATCAGGTGGTTGGGCTCAGTATAAAGGATACAAAAATTCATCTCTTTAGTAGTAGTTGGGTCATCGAATGTTTTTATCTTATGATGAAATAAAGGGTAGTCCAGAATGTTGGTGAACCTTTTCAAATAAATTCTCTAGAATAAAGAATCTATAAGTGGTTATCGGGGCAAGTGATTAAGGCCAACAGAGTTATGGGCAGTCAATGGTGACATTCTCTTTGGAGTCTCCTTCATTATTATAGGAAGATAGTGTAACCTATACAATCGGGTAAGTTTCTTATAAAAGGAAGTGAGGACCAACCCTAACCATAGAGTCTGATATATGCATAGTGTACTAGTAGAATATACTGTGCAGTGGATTTTTAGACAGTGTTAATCATTCTATAATTAAATTTTAACAATGGTGTTTGTATATTGATTGTAATCTTTGTACTTTCAGTGATATAAAGAAGTCATAGTGGTTCCTTCCATGCACGTGGTATAAAATTCTGAAGCATGTTATATTATCTTATATTCATTTACTACTTTATCTACTTCATTATCATGAATTATCATTACTTAAATTTATATTGAGTTTTTTATTTTTGTTGAGGTGAGTGTGAGGTCAACTTAGTGTGATGGGTAGGGTTCAGTGACTTATTACTTTTGGTACACTTAGTTGAGGGGGAAGTGAACTACTGGAGATTTGATTTTCTAGTATGCTTCTATAGTGTGTGAATTTATAGTGGATGGATCATAGGAACTTCCAGTGGTGTATTGATAGTATAGAGGTTCAATTTTTTAGGGGGTCGTTTCTTACCCAACAACCCAAGTCGTTACCATATATCTGATGCTTTTCTTTTCATAAAGAGTGGTGAGGAAGGATATATAAGAGAATGATATCCTATCCAATTGGGTGTACAATAATTTTAAGCCTCAGTTGAACCTCTCTTCTTCCTAAAAGGTTGTTCATTGTTCTTAATTAAGGTGTAATCACCCTTTTAGATTTTGGGTATCCTCTTGATACAATCAAGTATACCTTGTCTGGTGTATTTAGATAGAGGCTGAGTGTTTTTTTCATTATTCCTCATGTTCTCCTTTAATCATTCTCTATTAAAGAGAATAATATGGGTGTTTCTACTACTGATTTCTTGGAACTCTGTTTTGCAATATTTTTTAAATTTGAATTCTTGAAGATTTATATCATGTGTTCTGGGTTGTCTTCCACTAAAAATGATCATTAGATGATTATATGAAACCCATAAATGTATTCTGAATATATATCCAGATACATGCATATATATTTTGAATATATATTTTAATATATTTATTCTATTATATATGTAATCAAATTTAGAATTTACTTTATTACTATTTTTTCAATATTATTGATGCTTATAGTTTTGATTTTTATATTGTTATTCAATTATGAATAATCATGTTACATAATTTATATAATTCATTAAGATACAATTTAATTGAATTTTGTTAGATCATTACAAATAAAAGTTTTCTTTATTATCATATTAGATGACAAAACTAAATTTAATAATTGATTCTTCCTTTCCTAATAACTTTTATAACTATAATTTCAAATACTAATTTATAGAATTCGAAACTGACTACACAACTTGAATATGCATAATCAAGTTACAAGAATTTTTCCACTTCATCAATTAGTGAAATTACACTTGTATGCATATTTGTATGACTATATGCATACGCTTTAGTTAGTGAAATTACACCTGTATGCATATTTTTATACTAATATGCATACAATTTAGTTATTTAAATTACACCTATATGTATATTCTTATAGTATGCAATTACATTATATATGGTATTCAATTATAGTATGTAACACTTCTCTATGAAATTTAGTATTCCTCCCATGCTTCTTTCAAATTAACTCATTGCATATAGTATGAATCAATTTTATATTATATGAATACATTATGCATACAATTTATATAAATTTATTGAAATTACATACACTATGAATACATTGTTTTAATTTACCCCCTATACACATTTATTCACATTTCATGAAAAACATTGGTATGCATACAATTATAATGTTTAAAAAAATATTAATATGAAGACACTTGTATGAGTAAAATATGCATACAACATCAATTTAAAAAACATTAATATGAAGAGACTTCAAAAACAACCATTATAGATCGGAATCCCTGGTTTGAGTTTGAAGTCAAAAAAAACCATTGAGAGTCTAGATCTGATGAAGACCCGAGCTGTTTTCTATGGATGGAGGGTGTCGCCATCGATTAGAAGCCACATAAGCCATCGCTGCTAGTGGATTTGATGCAAGAAGAGGCTGCTTCCGTCGCTGTTGTCCGTCGAGGAGGGTTGGCCACCACCAGATCTGGAGTAGAACCATGAGCTACCTAAGAACAAAACCAGTGCCTTCCTCTTCGTCCACTAAAGAGCATCTACCTAAAGGATTCGCTGCCACCAAAGTGACTTATTTGGGAAGAACTAGATCCTCCCCCCCACGCGTAGAAGGGGGAGATTGGGGGGAAGATAAGTTTAATAATAAAAAATAAAAAAAATAATAATAATAACTTAATTATAAATAAAACTAAAATATATAATAATAACAATAATAAATATTAATCTTAATAAACTATTAAACAATAAAATAAAATATAGAACAAAATTTTATTTAAATAAAACTTATCGAACTAAAATAATTTACAAATTAAATAAATTATTAATACAAACTAATTTAATCGAATAAATAATACTTTAAATAAATAGTTTAATAATTATAATAATTATAATTTAACTTTTAAAATAAAATAATTATAATTATATTAACACAATTAACAAATAAAATAAAGTAATAATAATCTAATTTAAAAATATAATAAATATTTAATAACTAATAATATTAATTTAATAAAATAATCAAATACAGATTAAATTATAATCTTAATAATTTAATTTAATTATAAATTATAAATAAATTAATAAATTTTATAATAATATTTGATAAACTAAATAATAACAAATACAAATGTATTTAATGTTAATAAAATAAATAAAATAATAATAATTAAAATATTTACTAATAATTTAAACATGTCCTTCTCTCTTACATGTGACTTGTGAGAGAGAAGGACATGTTTATGTCAGTGTGTGAAGTGGGTTACTAATGAGAGATAACAGCAAAATTAAAGAGGAGAAAACAGAGCAGCAGTGGGGAGACCATTCATTCACTCTCACCCACAGAGCAGATCTGAAGAGCACTTCCTGGATACTGCTCAGAGAACCTCTTCTTAGAGATACGAGGACCAGCAGTGCAACACCATTGTAGTTCATAGGGGAGCTCTTTCTTCCCCTGTTTTCTCTTAATTTCATATATTGTAATCAAATGTTTTTACTTTTAGTATTAAATATGATTGTAGGCTATAATTTTTAGTTCAGGGGAAAATCCATTTCTACTGGTTATCATTTATTTTTCATTTTTTAATTCTCATTTTAATGTATTCAGAATTGATCGACAAGATCAATTATGAATTCAATCAATCACATCATGCCACTTGAATTCAATTTTCAATTCCATGATCATTCGGTGATTCTGATCATGGATACATTTTCTAAAGCATTTAATTCAAAAATAAAACTTCAGAACATCTGGTGAGTTTGTTCTATTATCCTTTTCAAATATAAATTTTGCGGTTAAACTTTTCTTGGAGTGAATAACTCCAAGAGTGTTCAGTCTGAGTGAATTATCTTCGAGCAAGGGAAATAATTCAGTCATTTTCAGTGGTTTTTCTGACATTCTTTCTTGTAAAAAGGAATTCTTTTTAAAATGGTAGGATAATTTTTCCCTGGGCTTGCATCTTGATTATTCATCTATCAAAACTTTATCTTTCTGTTGCTTATTGTTTTCATATTACTTTCTGTTTCATCATAGAATTGAACAAAAATACAAAAAAAAGGTTTTGTTTATTTACTGCCTTATAAAAATAAAATAAAAATATAAAAAGTAAAGAGTAAAAAAAATACTCTCCACTCCTAACAATAGTGGGTGTTTTTAAAAGAAGAAAATAAAATTGGTCATCATCCTTCCCTGTGGGTTTGACCCTACAAACCATTATACATAGTAGTTAGTAAGAGTTATATATTTTAATCTTTGAATTGATTTCAATAATAGTGGGTTCAAGTTTTTGGCACTATTTTCGGGGAAGGCACGCACTGAGTATCCTAGGGTATAAAAAAAAATTCAAAAAAATATAAAAAACACATAAAAATATGTAAAAAATTATGTGAACTTCACTTCTATTTATGTTGAACATCAAAATTCTGTAATTTGAACTTGATTGTGTGTGTTTAGATAAATTATTTTAAAAAAATAGATGAATTTGTGGGCTCAATTTATCACATTAGACCATATTGTGTATGTTGTGGCTATAATGGGCACACTGCCTGTCAGTGTGTCTATAACTAGCCACAGTAGACTGATTACATTAACGGAAAAAAAATTGAGTCTGATCCTGAATTCCTATCAAAACTTGACCTAATTGAATCTAAAATGGATGCTAGGATAGAAGCTAGGTATTCTTGGTTTAATCAAAACCATGAACTTAAAGTTAGAGATTCTCAAGAGCAAGATCAAAAACTCAAAATGTTAGAAAACCTAATCTTATAATTACGGAATAGGTTTAAAGAACAAGTCGAAACTAAACTAAGTGAAAAATAAATGTTTATAGAAAATTTGATAATTAAAATTGAAGAGGAGGGTGACTCTGAACCTAGGAATCAAACCATATACTTTTAATAATCTGAATTTAATGAACCAAATGTGGAAATAACCATCTCACTAAATCAATAACACAATATTGAATATCCCATAAAGAACTTAAATGAAGTGGAGTTGGAAAATTTTGAAAAATAACTAAAAATAATGAAAAATAATGCCCAGTTCTCTTCATGGTTCTTAACTTTGATAAAATTCACTATTTTGGGAGTTTTGAGAAGGTAATAACTCAAGTTGAATAGAAAAGTGAAATGGACAATTTGAGTGTCAAAAACTCTTCACCTAGTTTTTTTTTAATCCTCAATAATGAACCTTTAATGGAAATGGGAACTATATTGGAAGAGAACGTTAAGTGGATATCACGGAATCTGAAATTTTTTAACCTGAACTAAAAACCACTCTCCCCTATTTAGAAACTTTAAACCCATTAATATTTAAAATAATGTTGGATGAATTTGAACAGGGCATTTTATTTGAAGAAAGTATGACTGATGATCTTTCACTACCATATTCTAAGAGTCATCACTTTTATGAAACTTTATGTGCTGAAATGGAAAATAGTGTTGATCAACTTGGGGAAATTTTTTTGAATTTGAACAATTTGGATACTAAATTTCTTGAAAATGAATTGAAAAATCCTTCCCATATTACTAAATTACAACACTCAACTGAAATTGTTTTAAAAATGAACTTTTTTAATGTGAAATTGAAGTAAAGGTTGAACACACACAGGTTGTTTCAAGAAAAATTGATTATTTAGAAGCAGTTGATGTTAATTATTTATTTACTAATGAGGAACTTTTGGAATAGATATATAGTATTATGAAACCTTAATTTTTGTATGAACAAAAATTGACTCTTCCCTATTTTTCTAAGTCTTCCTTAGTAGAGCAGGGTGTTGAATCTTTTTGTGATGCTGGGAGTAATTTAGAGGGGGAAGTTCACTTGAGTTCTAGTGTTTCTGATTCTGTTCAACACAATATTGTTTCCCCTTTTGAACCTATTTGTCAGAACTCAACCACAAGAACCGTTATTTTATATTCTGTTAGTGTTGAAGTTGAGATAGAAAGTTGTGAGGATAATTCCATACCCCTAGAAGCACCTAGTACAATGTTGTCCCTTCATGTGAATTCAAATCTTGATAAATCTGAACATAATCTAGAAGTGTACAACACTACTTCCAAGAGTAACTTTTATGTGTCTGAGCTTAAAATCATATTGGCAGAGCTTGATGGATTCAATTATTTTCCACCCGAATTTAAAAGTTTTGAAAATACTGAAAAAATGAATTTGGGTGATGAATTTTCCACTCAACTTAGATACTCCTTTGAGCAGTTCATTAATAGTAAAGGGTGATATTTAGGTATGTCTTCATGTTATCATAGTTTGGATTTTGTTTTCTTTAGTCTTTTTGGCCACAAATCTCATTTCTTTATTAAAAACATTTGTGAAAAAACACATTTGGTGGTTCCTACTGAAGAAACCACACCCACCTAGTGACTACAGTTAGTTCTAGGTGAGTCCGGTTGGGGACTATAAATCTAGCATTGCATGAGAGGAAACCCATGGTTTTTTCTACTTTCAATAAAATAACTTTTATACTTAAATAAATTCTAATTGAAGGATTTAAATTCAGTTATTCATGGGAGTCAACCCATGCTCTTTATTTGTTTTCACTTTTGAATTGTTTTTGTTTTTGAATAAACTTATTCTCTATCTATTTTTTGTTCTCCATGTGTTGGATTTTTCCTCTTGCTCTTACAGTTTCTTTTTCTTAGAATAAAACGTATGTTGTTGTTAGTTTCATAAAGGAGTGTAATTACCATGTTGAATCATATCAAGATATACCTTTTTATGGAAGTTCTTTAATTTTAATTATACATTTATTTTCTACTCCTTTCAAAAAAAAACATTATATTGTTAAGTCAACATCACTCTAAAAAATCGTATGTCATCGAGTGACCATTTCATTTGAGCCACTGTTACATTTTTGGCGGTGAGTCATCTCAACGGTGACTCATTAATAAATTTCTAAATGATGAGTTGGTGAATGATATTTTTAAATAAAATTCTACTCGTGTTTAAATTTTTTTGTTTATTATGTGATAGTAAATATTGTTTTTGTGTGTTATTGCTAGAAAAATATGTTTGTTTTTCTGGTATGAAAAAAAAAATCTGATGCATTTTTGTTGTGCTAATTTTAAAAAAAAAAATATTGTCACTGTGTTGAAGAAAAAAATTATGCATGTGCCTCTTGTTGAAAATTAAATTTCATTGATATTAAAACCACTCACTATTATAAATTAAGTGTGGGGGGATCATACCCACAGTTTTGGTTGTTTGTTCTGCTTGTATTTGTTGGGTGTTTTAGCATGCATTTTTTCATTTTATTAAAAATCAGTTTGAATTAAAATTCTGAACTTTCTTACACCCTTTTTTATTATGCACCTACATGTTCACATGCTACTATTTGAATTTAATTGAAAAAAAATAAAAAAAACTTAAATGATAATGCATGTGCTTAAATATAATTCTGTTGTAATTTTATTTTGTGGAAAATGAAATTCTTTATACTTTAATGAGACCCTTAAACATGTCATTAATCTAATAAATTGAAAATTCTCCTTGAGTTTAATTGTCTAATTGTTTTATTCTCTATATTTAAATTCAACTTTGGGAAAAAAAATTGGGTTTTAAGTGTGGGGGAGGGGGTCAACCTATCTTGATCTAATCTGTGTTTTATTATAATCTCATCAATTTGTGCTACTCTTTAAACCTTTTACAAAAAAATGGTTAAATTCTTTTCACAATTTTAGGTTTTACATGGGTCTTGCCTAAGAAAAATTACTTTATTGGTAGTTAATAGTTTCTTTCAATCTGAAATTTATGTGGATGGATGATTGATGAGTGACTATGATTAGTGATTTTATGAATTTTCAATTTAGGAACTATTTTTGAGAGTGATATAGGTTGCCTGTTAGTAGAGCTCATATCATAACCTTAGGAACTAGAAGTTTGAACTTGATCATAGGGGACTCACTTTCTTTTAATTAATAAAATTAATCACATTAATGATATAATGTAAATGGTTGTTATATAAATATTTTTAAACTAGATTAAAATGGGCATTTGGGAACCCACGGTGAATCTCTGAGACCCTAGGTACTGGGTGTATTTATGTTAACTAAAAGCCATTTGTACACTTTGAATAAGTGCATATGCACAGTGCTTAGCACAAGATACATGGCTCAGTAAAGATAAAATAAAGTGTATGGGGTCAAAAATGAGTTCATTAAGGTGATGGGAATAATGAACGCCTGATGAATAAGGGGACAATTGGTTTATATGGAAATCATTTAGGTTGTATCAATAAAGAGAATTAAAAAAATATTTATTTTTGGAACTAAGGAAAAAGTCAAAGTACAAGGTTCTTTTTGTTAAGTTCCTGAATCTACTAGATTTTAATCTTTTATCACTCTTGAATTTAGATCTTAAACTTAAATAGAAATAAATCAATAGGCATATTTGTATATGAGGCAGGACATCCTCATTGGTAGATGATTCATTGCTCTTTTTATTACCTTTGTGTATTTGATTATAGGCAAGACTTGATTTAAAGATATCTTTTCAAAAGCCTTACCAACAGTTTCTTGTTCTCTTCTTTTAAACTGTTGAACATGTTTCACTTTGAGCTAAGTAATAAAAACACTTTTTTGTTTTTCAAAGTTAATAAAACATGGTATTGTTTAAGGATAAAAAAATGTTTTAAGTGTGGAGGAATTTGACATGCCTCTAAAAACACATATTTTTGCCACATCTTTTTATTAAGTTTTTAATAATTTAATTATCTTATTTTTTCAATTTTTATTAAATATTTGTACTTTGGTAATTTTATAAATAAACTAATTAATTAATCAATTTTTATAATTAATTATGTATTTTTTGTCTTTAAAATAATTAATTTAGTCTTACTAATTCTTCTAGTCTAATAAATTATTAATTAGTCTAGTGGTTTTAATATACTTTACTTTTTAATATTATGTCATTTTTATTAATCAATAATTTAATTATTTTATTAATAAATTATTTAATTTAATATTTAATCTTTTGATAATGTTTTATTAAAATAAATTAACTTTATTTATTTTTAACTTTGTTTTCTTTTGATTTTTTATTTTTTATTTTTGATGCAGGCCTTTAACTGTTTGTTATTTGTGGCGCAACTTCTCATTTTTATGTTCCACTGTTCCCTTGCCACTGTAATTTTTCTTTGACACTGTCAAATTTTTTTGATCCAGTACATTTCCCACTGGTTCCATATCGAAACAGTGGAACTGTTTCATCTATGACATCATTTCCTTGCTTCTTCTTGCCACCGCATTTCTTACACCGATATCTCCGTTTATGTGTCTCACTATTTTCACCCACTGTCGTGCCACTGTTCCTTCACTGCTACACCAGTGCCACAGCAAATCCCTCACCACCAGTGCCACCATTCCTTTAACTCACCCACAGCCCCATCTCTCACCGCTCCTTCATCCTGCAAAAACTATTCATCACTACTAGCGTCATCAACCTATTTTCCTCTTCCATCGGTGTCACACACTTCCATCAACGTCATTCTTCTTACATCGCAATGCCACACGTACCCAAAACTAGACTCGATTCAAAAACCACCATTACAGATTGGATTCCTCTGTCTAAGTTCGAATCCAAAAAAAACACCTTGAGAGTCCATATCTAATGAAGACCCAAGTTGCTATTCGCGAATGGAGGGTGTCGTTGTCAAGCAAAAGTCACCGAAGCCACCACCATCGGTGGAGTTGACGCTGGAAGAGGCTTCTTCCTCCACTGCTGTCCATCGAGGAGGGTTGGCCAGCACCATATCTGGATTAGAACCGTGAGCTGCCTGAGACCAAAATCAGCACGTCCACCGTCATCCACTGAAGAGTCGCTACCTGAAGGGTTCGCCATCGCCAGAGTGTCTTCTTTAGGAAGAACTAGATCCTACCCCCACACGCAAGAGGATATTGGGGGGAGATAATTTTAATATTAATAAAAAATATAATAAATAAAAATATAAAAAAAACTTAATTATAAGTAAAACTAAAATATATAATGATAAAAATAATAAATCTTAATCTTAATAAACTATTAAACAATAAAATAAAATATAGAACAAAATTTTATTTAAATAAAATTTATCGAACTAAAATATTTTAGAAATTAAATTAATTATTAATACAAACTAATTTAATCAAATAAATAATACTTTTAATAAATACTTTAATAATTATAATAATTATAGTTTAACTTTTAAAATAAAATAATTATAATTATAATAATAAAATTAAAAAATAATATAAATTAATAATAATTTAATTTAAAAATATAATATATATTTAATAACTAATAATATTAATTCAATAAAATAATCAAATACTAATTAAATGATAATATTCATAATTTAATTTAATTATAAATTATAAATAAATTAATAACTTTTATAAGAATATAAGATAAACTAAATAATAAAAAATAAAAATGTATATAATGTTAATAAAATAAATAAAATAATCAATTAAAATATTTACTAATAATTTAAATAATCAATAAACTATTAATATTATTACTTTAATTTAAATAAGTAAAATATTTTTTATTATGTTTTTTAACTATATATTGTCATCCTCTATTTTGTTGGTTAATGCGGGAGATGCAATCCCATCTATATTCATACTAACTAACTAATTGACAATTGTTTAGAGGGGTTATGCTAATACTACAGTCATTTCAGAAAAAACACACGTGTGATGTGTGAGAGAGAAGGATGTGTTTAAGTCGGTGTGTGCAGTGGGTTACTAATGAGAGATGACAGCATAATTAAAAAGGATAAAATAGAGCAGCAATGTGGAGACCATTCATTCACTCTCACCCGTAGAGCAGATCCAAGGAGCACTTCCTGGATACTACCTAGAGAACCTCTTCCTGGAGATCTGAGGACTAGCAGTGAAGAACCATTGTAGTTCATAGGGGAGTTATTTCTTCCCATGTTTTCTCTCAATTTCATATATTGTAATCAAATGTTCTTAGTTTTAGTATTAAATATGATTGTAGGCTAGAATTTTTAGTTTGGGGGGGGAATCCATTTCTACTAGTTATATTTTATTCTACCTTTTTACATTCTCATTTTAATGTATTTAGAACTGATTGGAGAGATCAATTCTGAATTCAATCAATCGCATCATGCCACTTGCATTTAATTTTCAATTCCATGATCTTTCGATGAGTCTAATCATGGATACATTTTATAAAGCTTTTAATTCAAAAATAAAACTTCATAACATATGGTGAGTTTGTTATGTTGTCCTTTTCAAATATAAATTTTACGATTAAAATTTTCTTGAAGTGGTGAACTCTAAGAATGTTCAGTCTGAGTGACTTATCTCTTGGAAAGGGAAATGAGTCATTCATTTTCAATGGTTGCACTGGAATTATTTCTTATAAAGAAGAATTATTATTAAACCAGTAGGATAATTTTTCTCCAGGCTTGCATCTTGATTGTTTATCTATCATCATTTTATCTTTTTATTGCTTATTGTTTTCATATTACTTCCTGTTTCATCATAGATTAGAACAAAAATACAAAAAAGTTGTGTTTCCTTACTTCCTTATAAAAATACAAAAAATATATAAAAAGTAAAAAGGTAAAAAAAATATTCTCCCCACTGCTGAAAATAGTGGGGTGTTTTGAAAATAAGAAAAGAAAATTGGTCACCATCCTTCCCTGTGGGTTCGACCCTACAAACCACTATACATAGTAGTTAGTAGGAGTTATAAATTTTAAACATTGACTCAATTTTAATGACAGTTGGGTCACTTATTTCAATTTCTATTGTCAGAGGGTATCATTCACATTAACATAGGGAGATAGTTATATTCACAAGGGTGAATGGGATGCCCAGGTAAGTAGAGTTGGACAAGAGCATCATAGGCTGGGTAGAGTGATAGCCTAGATCACTAGAGTGTATATGGATGATCAGCGAACATATTAGGATAATTTGCCTCATTTAGTAGATCAATTCGGGTATTTTTCCCTAAATACTTTTCTGGACTACCTTGAAAGAGAGAGGTAGAGTTTATTATCGATCTAGTTCTAGGATAAATGTCAGTATCCATTCCTCCTTTTAGGATAGCTACTACTGAGTTGCGTGATATCAAGAGGCAACTGGAGGACTTAGAAGCTAAGTTTTTTATATGGACCAGTACTTCACCTTGAGGTTCACCTATCCTTTTCTCCAATAAGGTGGATTTTACCCTTAGGATTTGTGTGGATTACCATCGGTTGAACTAGCTTATGGTTATTAATCAGTATCCACCACCTCATATAGATGACCTCTTTGACCATCTCTAAGGATTAAGGGTTTTCTCCAAGATTGATTTGAGGTCAGACTACCATTAAGTTCAAGTTAAACCTTTAGATATACCTCGTACAATTTTTTTAGCAGGTATGGTATTTGTAAGTATTTGTTTATGTTGTTTGGTTTGATGAATACTCCAGTAGTTTTTATGGCTCTGATGAATCGGGTTTTCACCCATATCTAGATTTATTTGTAGTAGTCTTTGTGGATAACATCTTGGTGTATTCTCATACTCAACACGGCCATGAAAAACATATTGAGATTTTACTAAATACATTGATAGAAAACCATTGTTTTGCTAAGCTCACCAAATTTCACTTTTGGATTGATATGGTGCACTTATTGGGTCACATCATCTTAGAGGCAGGAGTATCTATTGACCTAGAGAAGGTGAGAGTCATGGTCTCTTGGGATCATCCCAATAATTTTGTTGAAATATATATTTTCTTGGGGATGTATGACTATTATAGGTTCCTTATTCATAACTTTTCACACCTAGAAGAACCTATCACAGGCTTAACGAAAATGGGTGTAAATTTTTTATGGTTATATTCATGTGAGGAAGCCTTTCAAGAGTTGAAAGGGAGACTAAATTCAATGTTTATCTTGATTCTCTTAGATCTGATAAGAATATATATAGTTTATTGTGATGCATCAAGTATCAGGCTATGAGTAGTTATATTGTAGGAAGATCAAGTTTTGGCATACGAATCTCGATAGTTGAGGTTACACGAGCAGAATTACCTAATGCATGATCTTGAGCTAGTAGTTATGGTTCACGCCTTGCGTTGTTGGAGTAATTACATGCTTGGAGAGTGGTTTGTAGTGTTTACATAATACAAGAACCTTAAGTACATATTTACACATCGTGACTTAAATCTTAGATAGAAGAGGCGGGTTGAAAACTTATTGTCCTTCAATTTTGAGCTAGCTTATACACCGGGGAAATATAATGTCATAGCTAATGCTCTAAGTCAGAAGACTCATATACAATAAATTCATGAGGCTAGTAATGAGTGGTAGTTGATGGACCTATTTTTTGAGATGCATATAGGGGTATAAAAGAATTATGGATGTTTTATCCTTATATATTTACCAGTTACCTATTCACTTTTGGAGAGAGTGAAGATGAGGAAAATTTTATACCTCGAGTGATTAGTCTTAAGGGAGAGTGTTTCAAGTGAGGAACCGACACCAGGATGGATCATTGGTGAGGAGGAGGTAATGTGCATTCATGGATGCATCTGGGTTCCTAAAGGCAAGGATGAAAAATGGGTTTTGGGCCCACGGGCTAAGCGGGATTAAGGCGGGTTTGGGGCGGGGCGGGTTTATAAAAAATAACCCACATTTTAAGCGGGTTTATATGGATAGCCCGTATGGACAGAAAACTCATGTGGGTAAACCCAAACGGATACGGGCTGACCCGTGGGTTATTTTATTTTTTTTTATAATAATTATTATAATATTAAATTTTCAAATCTCATTTTATTTCATGAATAAGACCCGCATGGAGAGGAAAATTGCATCCTCTTTTTCCCAACATCGTCGACTCCCAATAACGCCTCGAACCAATACTTTTGCACACGTGTTGCCTTCTCCTCGTATTCATCTCATCGTTGTTTTATTTATCAACACCACCAAAGTTCAAAAACTACCCTACCCTCCTCCTCTACACCGGCTCACTACTCACACTGAAACTCTTCTTACCATCGTCCTTTGTTCCTTCTTCATGTTAGGTAATCCTCCCGATCATGGTTGTTCTCATCCCCCTCCCAGTGCTTCCAGCCCCCCCAGGCCACTCGTCCCCACCCCCCATTCCCAACTCCACCGTCGTTCGTCCCCAGCCCCGAGTCGCTCGCTCGCTGCTCGTCCCAAGTCTCATCCCCCACCCCTTGTTGCGTCTTCCTTCCCGACTCTCTGCCACCCTACCCTAGGCCCGACCTCCTCTGTGAGTTCGTGAACCCCACCCCACCTTCACGCCTCCTCGGTGAAGGTGATCCATGCTACCCTGCCCTGGGTCCGACCTCCTCCACGAGTCCGTGACCCTTGTGACCTCCGCAACCCCCGCCCCACCTTCACACCTCGGCGAGGCGACCCACACTACCCCACTCCGGGGCCGACCTCCAGCACGAGTCCGCGACCCCCGCCCCACCTTCACACCTCTTCAGTGACGACGACCCTCGATACCCCCGCCTGGCCCCAGCCCCTCTTGCGTGCCTCCTTTGCAGACTGCCATCTCCACTCCAGTGACTCCACTACCCCCGCCCAACCCCAGCCTCCTCTCCCACCCCTGCCTACTCGGCCACCCCCGCCCAACCCTGACGACCCCTCCCCCGCCTCCTTCGCCGCGCGCGACCCCCACCTCTGGAGGCTCCTCCCAGACCCCCGGCTTTTCCACCTCCTCCACCAAACCAGCCTCCATGACCGCAACCCCCCTCTCTGGTGGCTCCTCCCCAACCCCCGACATCACCGGCTCCTCCATGATCGATCCCCTTCCATCCTCTGCACGATCGATCTCCAGCTATCCTTCCTTCACTGACTCCTCTCCGCTCTCGGGTACTACAAACAGAACATAACAGGGGTATTTTTTTTATTTATGTTATTTCATAAAATTATTTTATTTTTTATTTTTAATTTTTAATATTTTATACATTTTTATTGTGTTTCTCATAATAATTTAATATAAGTTTAAAAAATAACATATAACGTCAATAAATATTATATCACATAAATCACACCCTTATTTGTTAATTTAAAATCTGATTATTTTTAGAATATATATATATATATATATTATTTTGTTATTTATATAGTTATTAACTATTAATATTATTTTTTATTTTTGAAAAATTGTAATTTTTTTCATAATTTCATTTAAAATGAAATCATTCATTTTTTAATTTTTAATTTTATAAGATATAATTAGATTATCAGATTTTATCATTTATGTATTTATATTTGAATTATTAATTATTAATTTTTATGGATTAACATTTATGATTTTAAAAATATAATTCTTTTAATGTTTAGTGTATTTTTTAATCACCAATAATTGTATTAAAAAACTTTATATAAATTATTTGTCTAATATAGATATAGTATTTTGTTATTGTAGGTTGTCTTAAACATGTATCAACTTCAAAATGATGTTCAATTGGAAGAAAATCATGGAATTAATGATAGTAACTTGGTGATACATGATGTGGATAACACTTTCAAATTTAGTCAATACATGGATAAAGATGAAAATAAAAATGATGATGTTCAAGTTGTAGCAAAAAGATCAAAAAAGACCACATCCAACATTTGGAGTTATTTTGAGCAAATGGGTGTAATTGATGAAAAACCTAGAGTTAAGTGTAAAGGATGTAGATTGATATTGGTGGGAGGTGGAAGGAAATATGGAACATCAACTCTATATCGGCATATTGAAAAATGCAATGGAATCAAAGTTTTAAAAGATCATAGTGTTCCTTCAATGATCTTGGACCATTCAGGAAAGTTGTGAAATAAAAATTTTGATTCAAAGATGTTTCGAGAAAAGATGGAAATGACCATTATAAGACATGACCTTCCATTTAAATTTGTTGAATATGAAGGAGTTAGAGAAGTTTTAAATTATTTAAATCCAGAAGTGAAGTTTTTTTCTAGAAGTACTGTAAGTTCATATGTGATGGATGTATATGATAAACATAAAAAAATTGAAAGATATTTTTTCAAACATTGGTGGTAGGATATGTATTACTTCTGATTTGTGGATGGCTTGTACTAGTAAGGGGTATCTTTGTTTGATTGCTCATTATGTTGATTTGGAGTGGCAGTTAAAAAGAAAAATTCTTTGTTTTATTGACATGTGACCTCCACATTCTGGTGCTAAATTGGAAAAAAAGTAAAAGAAATATTAGTTGATTGGGGCATACAAAAGAAAATTTTCTCTCTCACCCTTGAAAATGCTTCTTCCAATAATACCATGAAAAAAAAACTGAAAGATCAATTGAATTTGGAAAATAATTTGTTTTTCATGGGTGAATTTTTTCATGTTCGATGTTGTGACCATATTTTAAACCTTAATGTTCAAGAAGGTCTGAAAGTTATTGATTCTGTATGTCGAAAAATTAGAGAAATTATTTCTTATGTTAAAGGTTCTGAGGGTAGAATGATATGCTTTCAAGATTGTGAAAAGAGTGTTTCAGTTGATAGTGGTGTGCTTTTGAGATTGGATGTTCCCACCCGGTGGAATTCTACTTATACAATGTTAGAAAGTGAATTGAGGTATAAAAATATCTTCAATAATTTGGATATTTATGATCCAAATTATAATAATTTTCCTTCAGAAGAATAATGGAAGAGAGGTGAACTGATTTTCAATTTTTTGAATCCCTTTTTTGATATGACAAATTTGATTTCTAGATCCACATATCCTACATCAAATTTATACTTTGTTCAAGTTTGTAAAATTGAGAGGTTTTTGTTGCATAATATCAACAATGATGATGATGTCATTAGAACAATGTCATTCCATATGAAGAAGAAATTTGATAAATATTGGGGTCATTATATCATTCTACTTGCAATGGCGGCTGTGTTTGATCCTCATATCAAGTTGAAAATGTTGGAATTTAGCTATCAAAGTCTTGATTCATGTCATTATCAAGAAAATATTTTTATGGTGAAAAAAATCTATATCATCTTTATGGAGAGTATTCAAAGGATTTAACTTCTATTTCATTAATTAGAACTAATCAAATGGGTTCATCTTCTGCTTCTCTTAATTCTTCAACAAGGTAAAATACTGATGTAATTGATGTAAGTTCAGTTTCTTGTTATTTAAATCATTATCTATGTATTTCATTTCATTTCATTTCATTTTATTTCATTTTATTTTATTTGTTTATATATATTTTTTTAGATGTGGATTGATCTATAAAATAAAGTTGTTGGCCCAAATGATGGAAAATCTCAATTGGATATTTATTTGGAGATGCCATTGGTGGATATATCAATTTATAAAAATCTAAATGTGCTTGATTGGTGGAAGGATGAGAGTGAAAGATTTCCTATTTTATCACTCATGGAATGTGATTTGTTAAGAATTCCTATTACCATGGTGGCCTCAGAGTTTTCCTTTAGCATTGGAAGAAGGGTGTTGAATAAATACAGGAGTCGTCTTCTACTAAAAAACATTCAAGCATTAATATATGCTTGGAGTTGGATTCATGGTTTCAAACCTATTGGTAACATTATAAATATTATTTTTTATCATATTAGATATATAATAATTATATTAACATTGATTTTCTTACAGGATTGGAGGATGAAAAAGTGGAATTTGGCTTGGAGGAAGATTCTAGTTCTGAAAGTATATATGTGGAAAGCACAAGTACTCCTTCGATTTCTTAAATGTATGTATTCCTAATAATTAATAAATATACTTTACTTTTATTAATATATTTTCATAAGAATTTTTATCAAAATAAAATTCATCAATACTTTTATTTTTTAATATATTTTTTATTTTATATTTGTTTAAAAGTCTATTTTTAATTATGTTTTGATATAGGATTTGGAGGAAGCATTAAAGGAGACAAGGGTGCATAGAATATTGAAGAAGCATGTGAAATAGATCGCCTTGTTCTATATTTTTTTTTTGGTGTTATATTATTTGTAACTTTGATTTTGAAACTTTGGAATTTTTATGCAAATCATGGAAAATTTTATAATGAGGTGGAATTTTGAATAGTTATTACAATCATTTTCTAAATTATTTCTTTTTTTGTATTTTCAAGCTTACATTCTCATTCTCGTATAGTTTCCAACCATAATTCGACTCATTTTTCATGAGGTCTTTTACAAGCCTATTAAAATGTAAAAAATTATAAAAAATAATATTGAATGCGGGTTGCCCGCGGGCTTGCCCGCATCCACTGCGGGGCTGGGCGGGCTTGATAAATCCACCTGTTTTTTATGCAGGCTTTTACGGGTATAGCCTGCATGGGCTCAAGCCCACGTGGGCTTGGTCCGCCCCGCCCCATCCTGCCCGTTTCGCATTGCTACCTAAAGGCATACAAGAGGAGTTGATTCATGAGTCTCATAGATCTATTTGGGAAGTACGTCCTATTATTACTAATATTTATCATGAATTATACTACTAATATTCATGGCCAATGATGAAAAGGTAGATATCATGTTTTATTACTCGGTGTTCCACCTATCAGCAGGAGAGGGCAGAACACTGGTGACTAGGAGGACTTTTACAACCATTTCTCATTCCAGAGTGGAAATAGAATAGTGCCACCAAGGATTTTGTGACTAGTTTACTAAGATCACCTTGAGGCAGTGATGAAGTATGGGTGATCGTTGATAGGATAATGAAGGTTTCACACTTTCTACCTATCAAGGAGATCTTTTAAGTGGATGATATAATGAGGTTTACATCTAAGAGATTATAAACCTTAATGGAATTCGATGTTCTGTTTTATTATATAGAGATTTTTATTTTATGTTGTGGTTCTGGAAGGGGTTGCAGAAAGCTCTTGGCAAACAGGTGCTTCTCAGCACAGACCTTCACCAACAAACTGATAGGAAATCTGAGCATAAAATTTAGATATTAGAGGTCATTCTTAGACTACACTTCCTTGATTTTGGAGTTTCTTGAGAAAATATCATACCACTATTTGATTTCTCTTATAATAAAAACTTTCAAGTGACAATATAGATGTATCCTTATGAGGCCTTATATGGTATTCCATGCCATTTACCCATGTTCCAGAGAGAGGTAGGAAAGGAAGTGCTACTAGGGCCTCGTCTCATTCAGGATACATCTAAGAAGGTACAGCTTATCCATAAGTATATGGCTATATTTCATTATATGAAAAATTATTATGTTGATATTTACTGAAGACCTCTAGATTTTGAGGTTGAGGATTGGGTACTCTTATGTGTTTCACCTAGACTAGTTCATAGACGGATTCAGAGACTGGGTAAGTTATAACCTTGTTACATCGGTTCTTTCAAGATATTGGAGAGGGTAAGGTTGGTAGCCTATCATATATCCCTTCCTCATAGGTATCGGTCTATGCATTATGTCTTCTATATATATTAGATTCACTATTACTATTCATCCCATCTTGTGTTTTAGATCCTGAGGTTGTTTAATTAGGAGTTGATGCTTCCTTTGAGGAGTATTCTATACGTATTATTGATTAGAGCACGAAGGCACTTCAAGGATAGTATGTTCTTATGGTGTGGTATCTATCACACCACGACTATGTATTGGAAGAGACCTAGGATAGGGAGGTCAATGTACAAGACTAGTGACCTGATCTTTTCTTAGATAATGTTTTACTACCCTTAGAAGGGAAACTCAGGGACAAATTATTTTAAGGAGTGGAGATTGTAAGATCCCGGTTTTTATCAAGAGGTATGAACCAATTAATTTTTAGCTAAAACCACTTGTTTTATTTTTTATAAATGTTTTTAAGAGTTTAAGGAAGGGTTTAGAAGCATCTGGGGGTTTTTCAGAGCCCAGAGCTTCAGTTTTTGGAAGAACGGGGTAAGGCGCATGATTAGTGCTAACTGTTTCCCTCAACCATGAAATCCATTGAGTTTTTCACATGGTTTGTCAAAATATGCACCCTGGATTGCATGAATATGCAAGAAATTGCAGACATGTTACATAGGGGTATTTCACGGGTTGTGTATGGTTAGGCTAACCATGTGCCTACCTGTGTGAGGGGTGAAGTAACCTTTGATAGTGTTGGTTCACGGTTTGGCCAACCATGTGGTCAAACCCTGAACCACTTTAAAATTGGGTGAATTTACCTTTTTGAATTTTTTATCGTTAAAACTTAACCCCCCCCCCCATCACTTCCACATATTCTAGTTTTCTTAGTGCCTCCCCTTTAACAGCAATAAAAAAGCGTTGTTAAATGTACCCCTTTATCAGCGCTTTTTTTAATAGCGCTGGTAAAGGGTATATTTCAAAAAAATCATTAAAAGTAATATATTAATATATTAATATATTAATATATTCATATATTCATATATTCATATTGATATAATTATAATATATATATTTTTAAATTTGTTTTAGATAAGGATAAATAGAAATTTAAGGTTAATATATAAGATATTTAGTAAAAAGAGCTTATGAAATAATTTAAAAAATATTTTTAATTAATAATTTTGTTATTTTTATCTAATAATAGTCATTTAATAACAATTTTAATATAAAATAAATAAATAAAAGATCTAAATTAAGTTGTAGAAACAACTCAAACTTCAAACGGTCATAACTTTTGATCCGGGTGTCTGTTTGAGCTCTAACACATATCAAATCAAAGATTGTGATGAAATATACACCATTATGATTATAGAAAACCCCAAAAAAATGTTTTTTAGAGGCCAAAAAAGGCTCATAAGGCCTCCAAAACTGAGTTTTTAGTCGGTGTATCCTAATTTTTTAACATTTGATGTATTTTTAGGCTCATTTATGGGGGTCTTTTTGCAATTTTTTGGTGGGGAATAAATTTATTCTTAGGTATTATATTCATATTGATATAATGGTTTTTAAATTTTATCATTTTTCACAATGTAATATTATTTATAATCAAATATATAACAATATATACATATTTTTCATATATTCACACCTAAAAAATTAATTTTATAAATAATTTGTTGGTCGGAGTGGATACTCAAGAGGGGGGTGAATTGAGTTCCAATTAAAATTTCTGTTAAAATATTGTCTATTAAAATCCCCCAATTTATAAAACAAGTTAAACTGTAGTGAATTTATACAGATTTTAAATGTTCACTTAGCTTCTCAAAGATTTATTAGGTCTCATTTAATTTAACCACAAGATTAAACTAACTTTTGAAGCTAACCTAATAATTTACAATAAGTGTAAACACTTGCTAATTTTACTATCAAAGTAACTTTAAAATGATTTTGTATGTCAAAGTAGCAGTAACGGAATATAAAAGATATATGTATTATACTTTAAACTTAAACTAAAGATGCACAACAGATATAACAAGAGGTTCAGTCTCAAGCTGAGACATAGTCCTCTCAAATTTATATAAATTTGATCCACACACTGGATCGGGGTTAACAACAGTTTACAAAACTGTCCAGTCCATGCAGGGACCTCTAACGCAGTTCTTCGTGGGAAACAACACAAAGAACAGGCCACACAAGGACCTCTTCCACATTTGTCGTGGGTAAACAAGAGAAAGAAAATTTGGTTTGAGGATTTTGATATCCTCCAATTCAGCACAGAATTCAGTGTGTGTATAAGATATACAGAGTACACACACTCCTCAAAATGTAAATAAAAGAATCACTAAATAAAGTGTGAATGAGTTTAGAAAAGGTTTAGTGATTGGCAGTGCAGCTCTGGACTCATTGGATTCATCAGAAAAGATTTTGAGTCCTTCTCTGGTTTTTCTGTTAAAAAACAGAGTGTCGTAGTTCAGCTTGTTTTCCACACGTGAGAATGATCTCTTGATTCGTCGTGTGTTCTTCAGTGGTGTTGGATTGCACTCATGAAATTATTGCAATCTATCCTTCTTGCTCAGGATTGGTTTTCTTTTCAGTTTAGCACAGTTCACTTGGGTTTCTTGAGTTTTCGCGCGGATGTAAGTTCTCCTCGTTGTACCGCCACACTCGTGTACGTGTACTGCAGCTCAATATTCCTTATATTCCATGAGCTCCAAAGTATGAATGATTTCCTTTTTCATAGGTATGAGATACGGTTTCCTGACATAGCAACAACTATCATTAATTATCATTAATTGCATTAAAAACACCAAATATGACCGTTAGCATTATTTAAATAATATTGACAAAAAGTTAAGAAACGGTCTCATAGTGATTATGTAAACAGTGTCTTCTTCACAGTATGTGGTTCATAGTATGTGCTTCACGGTATCTAGCTCACGGTGTTTGAGTCATGGTGTGTCCTTCATGGTGTCTAGGTCACGGTGTGTCCTTCACGATGTCTGGGTCACAGTGTGTCCTTCACAGTGTCTGGGTCACAGTGTGTCCTTCACAGTGTCTGGGTCACGGTGTGTCCTTCATGGTGTTTGGGTCATCGTGTGTCCTTCACGGTGTCTGGGTCACGTTGTTTCCTTCACGGTGTCTGTCTGACTATGACTGTGTCTTGCACACAGTCTGTCTTACTGTGTCAGCCATCACAGTGTCTCTATACTTAGACAAATATTTGTATTTAGACTTAAACAGTAATATGCAGAATATGGATTAAGCTTAATCATTAGAGATTAAGAGAAGTTGAAACATAAATATAAAGACTTGATAATATAAGTGAGATTTGTGATCATGCATAAGACTTTTAAATAATAAAGAGAGTAATTAACATCAATAAGATTTGCTATCATTAAAACATGATGTGTAGTTATTATTGATATTGAAGAGAATTAACAAGATGTTCAATTAAGATTGAGATTAATTAATAGTAATAAGATTTTTGATCATTAAAACATGATTAATACATGAGGAGTCCAACAATCTCCCCCTTTTTGATGATCACAAATCATGTATAGTCAAAATATAAATTAAATGCAACATTAAAGAAACTGTCATATTAGAATAACAAAATTAGAGAATAATAGATTCGATAATAACATATCTCATTATAGTACTAATACTTGTAGTTTTTCTCCCCATTTTGGGATTATAAAAAAGTAGAGAGAAATGAAGTGAAACACTACATTTGTCAGTAAGAAGGTTCAGAATAAAACATACAGGGGAAATAGAAATAGTAAACAACAAAAGACATCCCATCAAAAAGAAAACAGTCCCTGGAGTCTTCAGGGATCGACCCTTTCCTTGCCTTTATCAGCAGTAGGAGCTGGGGCTGATGTAGAAGAAGGTATAGATGTGGTAGATAGAGAGGGTAAGGGTAGACCTTCAAAAACGGATGGATCCAAAGTAGGAGCAATAGAAGATCTAGTCTGTGGTTGGTCAAGAATGACGGGCCGGATCTGAGAAAGAGCTTGGCTGACTGACATGGCAGTTGAGGAAAGGGTAGGTAGACCAGGACTAAGGGGTGCAGCAGCTGGAGCAACAATAGCAGTACTCTGCACATGAAGATATGGCTTCAAAGTTTGATGAAATCAGTAATGATTTCTCCACCATATTGCATAGCCTTTTCAAAATCGTCCTTATTCTCCATGAATTTTTCCAACAATCTGGTGAACTATGTAAGCTTATGAACTTGAGCTTTAAAATCTTGAGTCATCGGAGGGATTTCCAGGTTTTATACAAGATACTTAAAGTGATTTGTCATGTCACTTTTGGAGAAAATCTGGGTAAGATAAAAATATATGTTCTTGGTGATCTTCTGTTGAGCATCATTGGATATCTTATAATGGATCAGAATAAGATCAAGTGCTCTATCACTGTTCTTCATAACTTCAGTCAGAGGAGACAGATCTAAACCACTGAAAACATTATGAATTTCTTCCTTGATTATGGATCTAAACATAGAAGCATACAAAGAAGGTTTGGAGGTCTGACCAGAGGTAGAAGAATCCTTGATAGCTTTGGTTAGAACATTGAGCTGTTTTAAAACTTTCTGCAGACATCCAGTGTACTCATCTAGGAGCTTATTCAGATTTTCTACAAGCTCTCTCATGCATTGCAGCATCTTTTTGTGTCTTGATCCAATCTTCTCATCAAAGGACAGCAGATAAGGATGCACTTGAGACACAATCTCTCTAGCAAGGGTGGAATCAATTGGTTCAGGAGAAGCAGCAACAGGTGTAGGGGTAGAAACAGGATCAGGCACAGGCTCTGATCTTAAAGACAGTTCTGATTGTAGGTTTTCCACCAAACCTTTCAAATTTACAACATCAGCACTAAGCAACCTATTTTCAACCCTGACTTATTGAATCTCACGAATCATCCTTGGTTGAATATGCAATATAATATTTTCCAGAAGAATTGAGGCATATTCTTGACTTAACTGAGTCACAGGGCGAGGTTGAGTGGATAAAATCTTCTTAACACCAGCCAAGATAGTTTCTCCAAATACTGTCAAATCATCCTTAGGTACAAAAGAGTGTTTCTCGGATAAGAGTGCAGGTGAAGGTAGTGGAACAGGTTCTGGTTGCGGTTTAGAGTCATCTTTAGACTCAGATTCTGATTCTGATTGAGGCTCTGGTTCTGGTTCTAAATGAGCTACAAACCTCAATTGAAACAAATAAGAGAGATCTATACCAGTTTCAGTCACATGTTGTGACTCACTCACATCATAAAAACTTGGAAATTCATACTAAGTGTACACAGAATATGTGACAGTAGTTTGAGATGTTTCAGCAGATTTGGCTTCTATAATCTCAAGGTTTTGAGGTTCCTCCCTCTCAAAATGTGCTTCCATTTCAGATTCTTGAGGCTCAGGAATTGGGTCATGATCCACGGGATCATCTCTAATCTCTTCAGAAAACTCTTGCCTTGCCAGATGAAAGGCAATTTCCATCCTCTCTTTAGCAGAGGGTATGTACTCAGGAACCAATTGTTCCACTGGTTGTGCTTCCAGACTTTCTTCTTTTTCAATAGAGAGATCCTCTTCAACAGGATCTGTCTCCACCATTGCTTTCTTCTCTAAATCAAGAAAAACCAATTTTCTTGCAGTCTTAGGATGAGTTTCTGGATTGAAATCCTCACTAGAAGTAGGAGCTTCTTCTTCTCTAAAACCAACAGAAACTTCCTCTCTTGAAGGCATTTCAACAGGAACATCAGTAGGGATAGCAGTCCTTTCTTTCTCAACAGGAGCTACTTCTATTAGAGGTATTTCAGCTTCTTCTCTAAGTGGTACATTAGCTGTCACTTCCTCTTCTTCTTCTTCTTCTGAATACTCAGCCACTTCATCTGGTTCCAAACCATAACCATCTAGGTTCTTAGGTCTTCTTGGATAATCAATAGGATTAAACTTCTTATACAATTGATCATTATCCTCAACCCATTGCTTCTTCCAGGGGTTCCAACTAATCTTCATCCTTCTGATGATAGGCTTGGATAAGCAGAAATCAAAGTCCACTAGCTTTTTTCATTCGGTCCAACCATTCCTTTGACAACTAGCATTGCTGAAATCATCCTTGAGTAAAACAAGGAGGTGGATTTGGAAGTGACTTTAATCAGCTCACATATATGGTTAATAACATATTTGAAAAGATTGATCTTATGGACATTCTTCAACATGTGAATTAGGAACACATCCTGATACTTCATCATAGCAAAATCTCCTTTTCTTGGACTAATCAAGTTTTAAACAAACTTGAATAGAAGTCTTGTCTCCCCATCTAATTCAGCAGCTATGGCCCTTCGCTTGGTGCCATTTCCAGTCAGGATTTCCAAATCATTCTCCAGGTCAAAGATATCGGTTGTTAGAGGAGGGTCTCTCTGGTAATCATCACACACTCTTTCATGTGGAATCCTCAGGCATGCAGCCCACAGCCTCGAAGAGAAAGAACACTTCTGACCATTGATCCAGCTGGTCACCATAAATCTTTCTCCAACATCAAAAGAAAACTTCACATATTTATAGAATTGAGATACCAATCTCGGGTAGATCGTTCTATCTTTTCTAGAGAACCATTCAAACCATCCTTGTTCTCTTAAGATTTTCAGGATTAAAGACTTACTAGACAGCAGCCACTCAGGGCAAACCTCTATTTTAGGAACTATGGTACAGTTAAAAAGGTTTGGGTTCAGGGGTCCTTCAGGTGATATCCTCAGTATCCTCTTCTGTTTCTTAGAGAGGCGCTTCTCAGACGAGGGTGAAGACGGGCGCTTCATCCTTGGCATCCACTGAAGGTTCAGGCGAGAGAGGAGAAGGTTTTCAATAATGAGAAGATTCAAGAGAGAGTTCGGGTAAGGAATCGAATAAAATCTTTAAGTTTTATCATTTTGGAATGTCAAACGTCATAAAAACAAAAACATGGGAAATCAAATAGTGGTGAAATAAAAATTACCGCGATACGGGTTAAAATAAGAGTAAAAATAATCTTCACAGTGAGACCATGAGTAGGCATTACGGTGTGATGAAAAATAGTCATCACGGTGAGACAGTTGGTGGTCATCACGGTGAGACAGTGACCATTTTGTGCAGTCACGGTGAGACGGTGAGTGAATTGTTCTGTCACGGTGAGACAGTTAAGTGACAGACCGTGAGTACAAGGTGTTAAACTGTGAGACCGTAAGCATGAAGCAGTAACTTAGAAATAGTGAGAATGAAACCGTAAAGTAAAATACAGTAAAGTATTAAACATTAAGATCATTAAGATATCTATTTATGATTAATCATACCAATATCATGTATGATGTAGTCTAATCTTTCAGAATTTAATGGTTTATTGATTATATCAGCAAGTTGATATTCAGTACCAATGAATTCTAAAGTGATATCACCTTTTTGATAATGATCCCTCAAAAAGTGATGTCTTATATCAATATGTTTTGTCCTATAATGTGAAACAGGATTCTTAGAAATGTTAATAGCACTTGTGTTGTCACAATTTGTTGGGACATGTCTGAATTGATATCCATAGTCTAGTAATGTGTGTTTCATCCAAAAAATTTGCACACAAAAACTGCCAGCAGCTATGTATTCAGCTTCTGCAGTAGATAATACAACAGAATTTTGTTTCTTACTACACCATGATACTAGTGACTTGCCTAAAAGATGACATGTTTCATAGGTGCTTTTTCTATCTAACATACATCCAGCAAAATTAGCATCAGAATAACTAACTAGTTCAAATGATTGTCCTTTTGGATAGAATAGTCCTAAATTGGGAGTATGCTTGAGGTATTTGAAAATTCTTTTTACAAAATTTAAATGTGACTCTTTAGGGTTTTATTGAAAAAGAACACACATACATACACTAAACATAATATCAGGACGACTAGAAGTCAAGTAGAGTAGACTTCCAATCATTCCTCTATAAATGGTTTGATCAACAGATTTACCATCTTCATCAAGATCCAACTTACAGGTGGTACTCATGGGAGTATCACTACTTTTTTTTCTATCCAATCCAAAACGTTTTAAAATATCTCTAGTATATTTACTTTGAGTTAAAATAATTCCATCATCATTTTGAAATATTTGAAATCCAAGAAAGAATTTTAGTTCTCCCATTAAACTCATCTCAAATTCATTTTGCATCATTTTAGAAAAATCAGTACATAGGGAATTTATTGAAGATCCAAAAATAATATCATCTAAATAAATTTGTACAACTAAAACATCTTTAGAAATTCATTTTATAAAAAGAGTAGGATCAGCTATACCTTTTGTAAAACCTTTAGAAATTAGAAAAGTACTTAATCTGTCATACCAAGCTCTTGGAGCTTGCTTTAAACCATATAAAGCTTTTGATAATTTGAAAATATGATTTGGAAAATGAGGGTTTGAAAATCCAGGTGGTTGTTCAACAAAAACATCCTCAGCAATATATCCATTTAAGAATGCACTCTTGACATCCATTTGATATAGTTTGAAATTTAGATGTGTTGCATAAGCAAGTAAAATCCTAATGGTTTCTAATCTGGCTACAGGAGCAAAAGTCTCCTCATAGTCAATTACTTCCTCTTGACTATAGCCTTATGCAACTAATCTAGCCTTGTTTCTAACTATATTTCCAGATTCATCTACTTTATTTCTAAACACCCATTTAGTGCCTATGGTAAAGGTGTCCTTAGGTCTTTCTACTAGTTTCAAAACTTTATTTCTTTCAAACTGATTGAGTTCTTCTTGCATAGAAATTACCCAAAATTCATCATTAATAGCATCATTAATGTTTTTAGGTTCAAGTTGTGACAAGAAGGCTTGATGTTCAACCTGATTTCTAAGAGAAGCTCTAGTTTGTGTCTCTCTATCCAGATTTCCTATAATAGCATCTAAAGGATGATTCTTTAGAATTCTAGTTGATCTAGTAAAGGTAGGACTAGAAATTTCATGTTCATCTATAGGTTCGGATTCATTAGGAGCAGATTCTGGAATAAGTCCATAACAGGTTGTCTTTATAGTAGGTTCTTTATATTTGTCATTAAGGTCCAGAACACTCAAATCTTCTTCAAGATTTTCAAGAGAGTTTTTAGGCTCATGTGGATCAGTTTCATTGAACTTTATGTGAACAGATTCTTCCACACACTTGGTTCTTTTATTGAAAACTCTATAGGCTTTGCTGGTTATAGAATATCCTAAAAAGATTCCTTCATCACTCTTAGAAGCAAAATTGTCCATATTATCCTTTGTATTGAGAATAAATACTTTACATCCAAAGACTCTAAAGTAACTAACTTTAGGTTTTCTATTGTTCCAAAGTTCATAAGGGGTCTTTTTGAGAATAGGTCTGACTAAGACTCTATTAATGATATAACAAGAATTATTCATAGCTTCAGCCCAAAAGTAAATAGGTAGGTCATATTCATTCAGCAAAGTTCTACCAATTTCTTGTAGGGTTCTATTTCTTCTTTCTACTACACCATTCTGTTGAGATGTCCTAGGAGCAGAAAAGTTATGACTATAGCCATTGTGTGAGCAATAAGATTCAAAGTCTTGATTTTCAAACTCACGACCATGATCACTTCTTAGAGTTTCAATATTAAGTCCACTAAGGTTTTCTATAGATTTGGAGTATTTAACAAAATAAGAACAAGCTTCACTTTTTTGATCTAAGAAGTATACCCAAGTATATCTAGAAAATTCATCTACTAAGACATAGACATAGTGCTTCCCATTTAAGCTAGAAACTCTAGATGGTCTAAAAAAATCCATGTGAACCAAATCGAGAGGTTGATAATTTGAGACTTCTTTCTTTTATTTGAAAGAGATTTTGTGTTGCTTTCCCGTTTGACAGGGATTACAAACTTTGTCATTTGGAAACTCAAGTTTAGGTAAGTCTCTAACTAAGTTTTTCCTAGTTAATTTTCTAAGTGAGTGTATGTTGCAGTGTCCTAATCTCCTATGCCATAACCAAGACTCTTTATGAAAATCATTTAAACAAGTAACATTTTTCTTATCTATAGAATTCAGATCAACAGCATAAACATTTTCATTTCTTAAAGCATAAAATACTAAAACATTTTTAGAATTAAAAACATTACAGGAATAATTTTCAAATTTAACATCAAATACATCATCACATAATTGAGAAATACTTAACAGATTGTATTTAAGTCCATCAACAAATAAAACTTTAGAAATTAAAACTAAATTAGTGTTACCAATTTGGCCAAGGTCAATGATCTTTCCTTTGGAATTATCACCAAAGGTGACATAGCCTCCATCAACCTTCATTAAACTCTTGAAGAATGAGTAATCCCTAGAAATATGTATTCAACATCCACTGTCCAAATACCATGTCTTCTTGTGGGAACTCTTTAAACATGTATCCTACAAAATAGTTTAAGATAGAATATGATTTTGGTACCCAGATCTTCTTGGGTCCAGACAGGTTAGAAATCAATGATTTAGGTACCCAAATTTGTCTTATGGGTCTCATATAATTTACAGAATCAAAATATTTCGAGAGATAAACTCTATTTGATTTATAACTATGTGAATAACTATTTGAAGAATATGAATGTCCAGAACTAGAACTAGCATTTTTCTGTCCAGATTTAGGAATAAATCTATTCTTAGTAATCTGTCTCTGTCCAGGTTTGTAGCCTATTCCAGTAGTGTATTTAGGTTCCACTTGCTTTCCTAGCATTTGAGTTAGTGTATCCTTTCCATTTTTGAACTTCTCTAAGTCCTTTCTAAGTTGCTCATTTGACATTTTCAGTTCAGTGTTTTCCTTTAACAGTTGAGAATTTTTCTCTTTTTCAATAGTAAGTTCAATGTTAACAGTTGTAGTGAGAGCATGTTGTTTTTCAATGATTTGTATTTATCCTTAAGTTCACTGCATGTCTCTTCTAGAATATTAAAGTATTCAAATAATTCATCTTTAGTCATGTCTTCAGAATCAGAATCAGATTCTGCATCATCTCTAGAATAATAATAATTTAAAATAGGAGTATCTAAGGTTACCTAAGATGTGGTGGTCATGAAACACATGTTGGCACGATTCTTTTCAGAATCAGATGTAACGTCCTGGACCTGGGTGCCACGCAACGGGTGCCCCGAGCCCAGTTCGCCACAAGACCTCAAGAGCATTTCCCCAAACGCCAAAGGTTGTCGACTAGCAGCGAGGGCCCAGGTCTGATAGTGGGGAAACTATGCCCTCATTTGTCAAAGTGTAGCGCAGCGGAATACAAAATAAAACATACAACAAACAGCGGAAGCGGTAAACTATACACAAGGCAGTGGATATAACCAACAGTGTATAAATAATGATGCTACATGTCTCAAGTTCTAAGAAAACAGCTAGAACATGTTATACATCAATACAGTACAGTAAACAGTAGAGTACAACAAAACAAAGCAACAGCTGGCAGCGGCATCGCGAGCCTAGGCTTGGTCTCATGCCCTCCTACTCCTCAGCAACAGTCAAGTAATTGTATAGGGACCCTTGACCCTATCTACACCTATAGTAACATAATCTGTTTGGGCCGAAAAGTGTGACCCAAACAGGGTGTGAGAAATATATCTCAGTAGGCACCCACCAAAGGTCTGTGCCCAACTGCGTGTAAGCATGCAACAATAGTGTTCAGTAGTAAAATGAAAATAAGTAAGCAGTACTTAAAAGTAACTCATTACCAGTTATATTTCCATTTTATTATCCATTTAATCCATTTAATATAAGAAATCACCACAGTGCATTTCTAGTAAACAACTAGTGTCCTCAGACACGTAAACTCCTACCCTCAGGTAACGAGTATCCAAAACAAGAATCAGCCCTCAGGCATAACAGAATTTTCCCTCAGGCATAAGTAGTGTCACCCTCAGGCACAGAATCAGCTGCCCACAGGCATGGAAGAAGTTTCCCTCAGGATGAAATAACTACAGCCCTCGGGCTAAATAGTGCAGTGCCCTCAGGCTAATCACAACAACACCCTCAGGCTAAACAGGTAACCAAGTCATGCCCAACATATCAAAATGCAGTAAACAAGCAATTCCTCTCAAGGCAATTCTACAATTACTACATTAAAGGCATACCCTCGGGTATCCTGGCCAAACGGCTAAACAGTGAAACACACCCCGGGGGTGGTTCCGGATCCAAGCAACGATCCCAACCAGCATTTTAATATCTTTATTTAATTACCTATACAGTTCTCGGTAGTTAAATTAGCCACGGCCTCAGCCTCACGACACCCCAATATGGGTTCATAGCTCAAAAACACACAAAACACACAGCAGTTGGAAAACAAAACACCAAGCCACCTACCTTATACGCCAACGAACGCTATACCCGAACGCCGACTCCAGAAACGCCCAAAAATGGCGTAGATCTGACGAAGAACAAAACTCATTCAAACGTAAATAACTTATGTTAGGAGAAGAATTGGCAAGAACAGTACCAGGAGAGGAGAGGGCTTACCCGTGTGGTTCCAACGAGATCATCCGAAGCCGAATCGGATTCCAGACGAACGCTCGGTGGATCTTCAAAGGTTTGGCCTCCTCCTTTGGCTCCAAAATGGCTCAAACGCCTCCTCTGCCAAATGAGGAGGCTACTGCCTGTTTTAAGCCGAAAAAACAAAGTACACGGCGTGTACTTCTAAGTACACGGCGTACACTCCCTTCATTTAACTGTTCATTTGGTGGCATCGCCACACTGTTCATCCGTCGACATGAGTACACGGCATGTACTCTCGAGTACACGGCGTGTACTGTTGCCCAGCTGGCGGCGACGCCACTGCCTTACTGTTTAAGCCTTCCGACTGACTACACGGCGTGTAAGGTACCACTACACGGCGTGTAGTCGGTTCCTACACCCTTCGTCTTCGGCATGGCTACACACCCCGTGTACTCATCCCAACACGGCCAAAAGTACACGGCGTGTGGATAAAGTACACGGCGTGTAGTTCCAAAATTCAGTATTTTTCCACATTTTCCATATTTTCTCAAAAACACTTAAGGAAAAGGAAAAGAAGAAGCTTGTACCTCTAAAATAAGAACCGGGTTCTTAAAAACTTCCCCCCTTATAGCAATTCGTCCCTGAATTGCCCTTCCAAGGGTGGAGAAGAGAAATATCAGAACAACTCTGGACACTGAGCACGTACGTCAGCCTCCCGCTCCCAGGTCTCGTTATGCACTCGGCCATGCTGCCATAGCACCTGTACGAGAGGAACTGACTGGCCTCAGAGAACCTTCGTGCTCCTATCAACGATACGGATCAGATGCTCCTCAAAGGACGCATCATGATGAAGCTCAACCTCATCTGGATGAAAGGTGTGAGATGGGTCTGAATGGTAGCGACGCAACTGAGACACATGGAAGACGTCGTTCATGGCTCGGTACCGCTACAGTAACTGCAACCGATATGCAACCAGCCCGACTCTCTCCAGAATCTCAAATGGTCCCACATACCTCGGTGAAATCTTACCTTGTCTCCTGATCCGTTTGTGTCCCAGCCTCGGTGAAACACACAAGAAGCCCTGATCTTCGACCATGAACTCTAAAGGTCGTCTGTGGCGATCAGCATAAGACTTCTGACGAGACTGCGCGGTAGCCATCTGCTTCTGAATCAACTGGACCTGCTCAAATGTCTCCTGTACGAGCTGTGGCCCCAGTAAAGCTGCCTCACCTGCCTCTAACCAGCACAAAGGTGATCGGAATGGCCTACCATATAAAGCCTCGTATGGTTCCATCTCAATAGTTGCCTGAAAACTATTGTTATAGGCAAACTCGACTAAGGGTATATGATTCTCCCACGAGCCCACAAAGTCTAAGACGCACGCGCACAGCATGTCCTCTAGCACCTGTATCATCCGCTTTGACTGGCCATCTGTCTGAGGGTGGTATGTTGTGCTCAGAAGCACCTGTGTACCCAGCGCCCTCTGAAAACTCTGCCAGAAACGAGATGTAAAGCGAGCATCCCTATCTGAAATGATATAACAAGGGACCCCATGAAGACGTGCGATCTCTCGGATATACAGCCTTCCGAGCTCGTCCACACCGAAGGTCTCCTTGATCGGCAAGAAGTGAGCTAACTTCGTGAGTCTGTCCACAACAACCCACACGGCGTCATTGCCTTGAGGTGACCTTGGAAATCCCGTCACGAAATCCATCGCGCCATCATCCCATTTCCACTCTAGAATGGGAAACTACTATAACAGCCCAGCTGGTCTCTGATGCTCTGCCTTCACCTGATGACTGGTGGAACACCTAGTAACAAAACCAGTTATCACTCTCTTCATACCCGGCCACTAGTACTGATGCCTCAAGTCACGGTACATCTTGGTAACCCCGAGATGAACTGCCCAAGCTGAAGCATGAAACTCCCGCATCAGCTCCTCGCGTATATCCCCTGGAACCCATACACATCCATAGAAACGCAAAACCTCATCATCGCCTATCGTCCAACCG
The DNA here is from genome assembly GCA_963277665.1 of Viscum album. Classification (NCBI taxonomy): domain Eukaryota; kingdom Viridiplantae; phylum Streptophyta; class Magnoliopsida; order Santalales; family Viscaceae; genus Viscum; species Viscum album. The sequence continues at coordinate 495,071,834 of OY728159.1, forward strand.
GGAGGAGGGTCCTCACTTGCCACCAACTCCCATAGAACTAGGCCTTCTGAAACCGATAGTTGTCTCATCCTCACTCTGTCCAGGAGGGTAGAAGTCACAGCTAACGAGGAAAGATAAGTTTTCCCCTGACTGTCATGCACCTCTAGATGCATCTCAGAGAACAAGTTCATAAGATGCCACTCACCACTGGCCTCCTGCACTTCCTGTATCTGAGTCTTCCTGCTCAGTGCATCGGCTACTGCATTACCTTTACCAGGTGTATAGGCAAGCTCAAAATTGAAGGACTATAGGTACTCGACCCACCTTATCTGCCTCAGATTCAGGTCATGTTGAGTAAAGATATACTTGAGGCTTTTATGGTCGGTGAAAACCACAAAATGCTCTCCCAACAGATAGTGTCTCCAACAGCGCAATGCATGAACAACTGCAGGCAACTCGAGATCATGCGTCGGGTAATTCCTCTCATGTGGCCTCAACTGCCAAGACCCGTACGCAACAACTCGGTCGCCCTGCATCAAAATGGCTCCCAGCCCAATCCATGATGCATCACAGTAAACTATATAGCTCTTCCCCTGCTCTGGGAGTATCAGGATCGGTGTTGATGTCAACCTTCCCTTTAGGTCCTGAAAAGCTGTCTCACAAGCTTCTGACCAAACGAACTTCACACCCTTCTTAGTCAGACCTGTCAACAGTGCTGTTAAGCGGGAGAAGTCTTGTATGAAGCGTCTGTAGTAACCATCCAGCCCTAAGAAACTCCGTATCTCAAACACGTTCTTGGGATGCTCCCAGGAAACTACTGCCCTCACCTTCTCTGGGTCTACTGCAACTCCTGCCTCAGAGAAAATATGACCCAGGAAGTGAATTTGGTCCATCCAAAAGTGGCACTTCGAGAGTTTAGCATATATTCGATGCTCTCTCAGTGTACTAAATATGATCTCAAGATGGGTGGCATGGTTGTGTCGAGTGTGAGAGTACACCAAGATGTCATCCATGAATACTACCACAAATGAATCAAGATACGGATGGAACATACGATTCATCAGAGCCATGAAAACTGTTGGTGCATTCGTCAGTCCGAACGGCATAACCGTATACTCATATAGACCATACCTACTCTTGAAAGCTGTGAGAGGTATATCAGATGGTCTCACGCGCAGCTGATGATATCCGAATCTCAATTCAATCTTCGAGAACACTCGTTCTCCATGAAGCTGATCAAACAGATCATCTATCCTCGGCAAGGGATATCGGTTCTTAACTATCAACTGGTTCAGCTTCCAATAATCCACACAAAGTATGAGGGTACCATCCACCTTCTTCGCAAAAAGGACCGGAGAACCCCAAGGAGAAGTACTGGGTCGGATAAAACCCTTTGCCTGTAACTCCTCTAACTGCCTCTTTAGCTCCTGCAACTCGGGCGTGGCCATCCTATAAGGAGGAATGGACACCGGTGCTGCTCCTGGCACTAGCTCAATAGAGAAATCCACCTCACGCACCGAAGGTAGACCTGAAAATTCGTCCGGGAAGACATACCTGAAACGATCGACAACTGGAGGGAAATCCGTCTGACAAGTCCCCTGGTCATCCAAATATAAGCCCACAATATGGGCTATGACTCCACCTCGCCCATGATGATCTGGTCCAGCTCGACTCGCCTGAACATATCACCTGCCCTTGTATAGAAACTCCCCGCCCTCTGGTAACGTGAAACGCACCCTACGACAGTAGTAGTCTACGAATGCTCGAAAGGGAACCAACCAGTTCATCCCAAGAATGACATCATAGCTCGTCATCTCTAGGACATAGAGGTCCCAAAGGAAGTGACACCCACCAACCTCAAGGGGGCACTCCTTACACTGACGCACACCAGCTTTCCTAGTCCCCAACGGAGTGTCTAGCGTCAAGATATCAGAATAAGTAGAAACACCGAGCCCAAGGCTCTCCACAACGGGTACAGATATGAAACTATGTGTAGCACCCATATCAAAAAGTATTGAAGACAAGACAGAAGCTATTAGAATAGTACCTCTGACTGTCGAAGGTCCAGGATCCTGCTCCTGCTGGGTCTATTGCACTGCATATGTCTGCCCAGTGTCGCGGCCCTGCGACACAGCCTGGCTACCTTGAGCTATCCCGCCCAGCTGCCTCTGAGATCCTGGTGTCTAGCTACCACGGCCCCGACCACCATATCTACCTGCACGCCCTGACGTATTCCAGTTTCCCGACTGGTAAGATGCCACTAGTCCTGCTCCCGCATGCAGAGTCTGCACAGAACCCCTCTCACTAGCTGGTGGAAACGCCCTACAAAAGCACTGTAGATGACCCATATTTCCGCAAGCTCGGCACTCCACTGGGTCACGTGGACACTGTGGCCTCTTGTGCCCCTCTCTACCACACTAGTAGCACATAACCTAGCCACCTGAAGCATTCTTCTGACTGGTACTGCCGCCCTGAGAGAAGTACATCTGTCTCTTCCTCTTGCCAGCAGAAATAATACCAGTCACTGGTGCTGAACCGCCCTGGATCACACCACTAGATTCCCGCAGGTTTCTCTCTGTAATCAGCGCCTGGTTCACAATCGCGTGTACAGTAAGCAACCTGAAAACATTCACCAGTGCTCGGATGTCATACTGAAGACCATCCTCAAAATGTATGGATCTTAACGTCTCATCACCCACCAGCACGGGTGCAAAACACTGAAGCTATGTAAAACGAGCAGAGTAATCCATCACCAACATAGCTCCCTGCTGCAGATTCATGAACTCTCGAGCTCTATATGCCCTTAGCATCTCAGGAAAGAAGAAGTCATAGAAGACTACCTGAAAATCTTCCCACGCCATGTCCCTGTGATACTCTGACTGGGTGGTAACATCCCACCACCTCTTGGCGGAATCACGCAGCATGTAAGTCGCGAGCTTGACCCTCCGCCCTAGAGGCGTCTCAAGATGCTCAAAAATAGTCTGCATCGATCCTAGCCAAGACTCTGCAGCCTTTGGTCCGCCATCCCCTGAAAACATAGGCGGATGCTGCTGCTGAAAGATACGCATCATCTCAGCCATAGATGTAGCAGCCTGCGGTGCTCCCTGAAAGGTCTGCATGAACCGCAATAAGCCTTCACGGAACTACGCCTTCGCGCCTGTGTCCGGTATAACAGCTGGTGCCGCATCTGGCTTTGCTGGTGGATCAACTGGTAGCTCATGGACCACCATCTCTGGAGTATAATCGTCACCTCTCTCCTGGCGAACAACTCGCGGTCGTCTAGGCGGCATGACTCTACAAGGTCAAAAGCACGCCTCAGATTCAAGATTATTAAGACTGAAAGAGAAGGAACCACAAAGGGAACAAGAGGAATAAGGTATTCAAAATTGGAAAAACAAGACTACATGGCGTGTACAATGACTACATGGCGTGTACCTGACTTTCTTTCCCCTTCCCGGGTCCTTCTACACGGCTAAGCCACACGGCTTCCATTCAACAAAACTACACGGCGTGTATTATATCTACACGGCGTGTACGGTGTTATTTTCCAACTGCCCATGTCGTCTGTGACATGGCCGACTACTCGGATTTACACTACACGGTGTGTTACACCCGTACACGGTGTGTACAGCACCCCGTTTCCCAGCCACACGGCTAACGCCACACGGTCTGTCCTCGGACCAGACGACATGGCGTGTCCCACAGGTACACAGCGTGTTTAGGGAAAGGTGACACCGGCCCGTGTTGTTAGTTACACGGCCGAGTCCCCAAGTCACACTACACGGCGTGTTTAGGGAAAGGTGACACCGGCCCGTGTTGTTAGTTACATGGCAGAGTCCCCAGGTCACACTACACGGCGTGTCTATAACTGACACGGCATGTTCTGTCAAGGAGTTCGTCGACCCGTGTTTGTTAGTTACATAGCCGGACTCCGGGTCACACTACACGGCGTGTACTTAGACTACACGGCGTGTTTTACCCAAGCCCTTCCCTACCCCGTGTCGCCCACACGGTTTGTGACACAGGAAGAGACTATACGGCGTGTACTCGGGGTACACGGCCTGTACTCAAAAAGATCATTTTTCTTCCCGAACAGAAGAACACACATGGCGTGTATGAGGTCCTACATGGCGTGTATTCTGGGTTTTCCGGACAGTATGCCTCAGAAACTTCCCCGGAACCTAGAAAATACTAAAAACAAACACCTAAGTGTCAAATTCCGATCCGTGAGGGCCCATACTCCCCAAGAATCAAAGTTTGACATCTTATCTGTGTTATAACCAATAAACAGTCAATGATCCACCAAATTACGGTTAATGGGGGCCCATACTCCCCAAAAAACCGAATTTTGGCGTTCATTCTATAAACAAGATCAAACAAACATACCATGTCACAATGCAGGTATTTATCAAGCAGCTATCACAACAGAATGCTTTATTAGCACAACAACTATCACAACAACATGAAAATTCTAATGCACCTACATGGCATGGAAACTATGAATGACTTGTGATATCTAGCATGTGCCTATATGATGCATGAGATGACATACCCTCATCTCATCGGGTTGCAACTAAATAGAACCCACAGATAAAATATAAACAGCACAATCCAAGTGCATCACCCAACGGTGAAAACATATCAACCGTAAATTTGCAAAAATCAAAATAATGCAAAATACGAGGTAGACTGGATTTTCCCTGTACACGGGTTAGCTACGCCCGGGCACAGCTTATTACCAACTACCGTTCCGTCTTATCCCTGACTACGGCTCCAAATAGTAAGTCAAAGAAAAGAAACCCCTCTGATGCCATTTTGTAATGTCCCGGACCCGGGTGCCACGCAACAGGTGCCCCGAGCCCGGTTCGCCACAAGACCTCAAGCGCATTTCCCAAAATGCCAGAGGTTGCCGGCTAGCAGTGAGGGCCCAGGTCTGATAATGGGGAAACTATGCCCTCATTTGTCAAAGTGTAGCGCAACGGAATACAAAATAAAACATACAACAAACAGCGGAAGCAGTAAACCATACACAAGGCAGTGGATATAACCAACAGTGTATAAATAATGATGCTACATGTCTCAAGTTCTAAGAAAACATCCAGAACATGTTATACATCAATACAGTACGGTAAACAGCAAAGTACAACAAAACAAAGCAACAGATGGTAGCGGCATCGCGAGCCTAGGCTCGGTCCCATTCCCTCCTACTCCTCAGCAACAGTCAAGTACCTGTATAGGGACCCTTTCCCCTATCTACACCTGTAGCAACATAATCTGTTTGGGCCGAAAAGCGTGACCCAAACAGGGTGTGAGAAATATATCTCAGTAGGCACCCACCAAAGGCACGTGCCCAACTGTGTGTAAGCATGCAACAATAGAGTGCAGTAGTAAAATGCAAATAAGTAAGCAGTACTTAAAAGTAACTCATTACCAGTTATATTTCCATTTTATTATCCCTTTAATCCATTTAATATAAGAAATCACCACAGTGCATTTCTAGTAAACAACTAGTGTCCTCAGACACGTAAACTCCTACCCTCGGGTAATGAGTATCCAAAATAAGAATCTGCCCTCAGGCATAACAAAATTTTCCCTCAGGCGTAGGTAGTGTCGCCCTCAGGCACAGAATCAGCTGCCCACAGGCACGGAAAAAGTTTCCCTCAGGCCGAAATAACTACAGCCCTCGGGCTAAATAGTGCAGTGCCCTCAGGCTAATCACAACAACTCCCTCAGGCTAAACAGGTAACCAGGCCATGCCCAACATATCAAAATGCAGTAAAAAAGAAATTCCTCTCAAGGAAATTCTACAATTACTACATTAAAGTCATACCCTCGGGTATCCTGGCCAAACGGCTAAACAGTGAAACACACCCCGGGGGTGGTTCCGGATCCAAGCAACGATCCCAACCAGCATTTTAATATCTTTATTTAATTACCTATACAGTTCTAGGTAGTTAAATTGGCCACGGCCTCAGCCTCACGACACCCCAATATGGGTTCGTAGCTCAAAAACGCACAAAACACACAGCAGTTGGAAAACTAAACACCAAGCCACCTACCTTATACGCCAACGAACGCTATACCCGAACGCCGACTCCAGAAACGCCCAAGAATGGCGTAGATATGAAGAAGAACAAAACTCATTCAAACATAAATAACTTACGTTAGGAGAAAATTGGCAAGAATGGTACCAGGAGAGGAGAGGGATTACCCGTGCGGTTCCAACAAGATCGTCCGAAGCCGAATCGGATTCCAGACGAACGCCCGGTGGATCTTCAAAGATCTGGCCTCCTCCTTTGGCTCCAAAATGGCTCAAATGCCTCCTTTGCCAAATGAGGAGGCTACTGCCTGTTTTAAGACAAAAAAACAAAGTACACGGCATGTACTTCCAAGTACATGGCGTGTACTCCCTTCATTTAACTGTTCATTTGGTGGCACCGTCACACTGTTCATTCGTCAACATGAGTACACGGCATGTACTCTCAAGTACACGACGTGTACTCTCGCCCAGCTGGTAGCGACACCACCGCCTTACTGTTTAAGCCTGCCGACTGACTACACGGCGTGTAAGGTACCACTACACGGAGTGTAGTCAGTTCCTACACCCTTCGTCTCCGGCATGGCTACACGCCCCGTGTACTCATCCCAACACGGCCAAAAGTACACGGTGTGTGGATAAAGTACACGGTGTGTAGTTCCAAAATTCAGGATTTTTCCCCATTTTCCATATTTTCTCAAAAACACTTAAGGAAAAGGAAAAGAAGAAGCCTGTACCTATAAAATAAGAACCGGGTTCTTACATCAGACATTTTATATTCACTTGTGTTGTCTTCAGAAGCACTCCATGTGGCCTTCATGGATTTCTTGTACTTATTGTACTTATAGTCGTGTTTCTTTTTTAACTTTAGCTTTGGGCAGTCTGCTTTAATGTGTCCTTTTCTTTTTCACTCGTAGCAAACAACTTCATCACTTTTATCTTCCTTTTTTCAGTCCTTCTTCCAATGTCCCTTGTTGTCATACTTTCCCTCGTAATTTGATTTTATGAAAAATTTCTTCTTCCTATAAAATTTCTTAAACCTTCTAGCTATCTGATCCATTTCAACATCACTATCAGAGTCTGAACTTTCACTTGTTGAATTGTCAGTTTGTATTTGAGATTTTTCTTTGTCTTTGCTCTTTGAAGCAGTAGTCTTGAAAGCCACTGATTTCCTTTTTGGTTCATCATATTCCTCTTTATTCACCTTGAGTTCTTCCTCATACATCATAAGCTTACCAATGAGTTCTTTGACAGGTAGAGATCCAATGTCACATGACTCTCTGATTGAAACAGATGTGCCTCTCCATCGGTCTGGCAGACATCTCAATATCCTCATAATTTGTTCCTTTTCTGGAATAGCCTTTCTGAGTGAATTAATTGTATTGACTATCTCATTGAACCTGAGAAACATATTAGAAATGGGTTCATCAGTTTTCATTTTAAAATTGTCATATTTAATAGTATATGTATTTAATCTCATTTCTTTAACATTGGTTGTTCCCTCATGAGAAACACCTAAAGTATCCCAAATTTCATAAGCAGTTTTACAAGAAGATATTCTATTAAATTCCTCATCTCCTAAAGCATAGTACATGTCATTCATATATTTACAGTTATTATTGTAATCTACTTTAGCAGGTTCATCCCAATTTGTTCTTTCAGTTTCTGGAATTTTATATTGAGATTCTATGGCAGTCCAGATATAAAAACTCATACTCTCTAAATGAATTTTCATTTTCAGTTTCCACTGGTCATAGTTTGTACCATTAAAGAAAGGTGGCATGTTAGTAGCAGCACCCTCTAGTCTATTATCCATAGCCAGATTTTAAAAAGTAAAATTAAAGAGATAAAATTTAGAACTAACATAAATTTAAGATCTTTAAAGATGAAACTAAAATCACAGTTGAAAAACAGAGTATTTCAAAAATACTTTAACAAAAACAACCTTTGATACCAAATGTTGGTCGGAGTGGATACTCAAGAGGGGGGTGAATTGAGTTCCAATTAAAATTTCTGTTAAAATATTGTCTATTAAAATCCCCCAATTTATAAAACAGGTTAAACTGTAGTGAATTTATATAGATTGTAAATGTTCACTTATCTTATCAAAGATTGATTAGGTCTTAGTTAATTTAACCACAAGATTAAACTAACTTTTGAAGCTAACCTACTGATTTACGATAAGTGTAAACACATGATAATTTAACTATCAAAGTAACTTTAAAATGGTTTTGTATTTAAAAGTAACAGCAGCGGAATATAAAATATATATGTAGTATACTTTAAACTTAAACTAAAGATGCACAACAGATATAACAAGAGGTTCAGTCTCAAGCCGAGACTTAGTCCTCTCAAATTTATATAAATTTGATCCACACCCTGGATCGGGGTTAACAACAGTTTACAAAACTGTCCAGGGCACGCGGGGACCTCTAACACTGTTCTTCGTGGGAAACAACACAAAGACCAGGCCACATAAGGACCTCTTACATAGTTTTCGTGGGTAAACAAGAGTAATAAAATTTGGTTTGAGGATTTTGATATCCTCCAGTTCAGCACAGGATTCAGTGTGTGTATAAGATATACAGAGTACACACACTGCTCGAAATTTAAATAAAAGAATCACTAAATAAAGTGTGAATGAGTTTAGAAAAGGTTTAGTGATTGGTAGTGCAGCTCTGGACTCGTTGGATTCAGCAGAAAAGCTTCTGAGTCCTCTGGTTTTCCTGTTGAAAAACAGAGTGTCGTAGTTCAACTTGTTTTCCACGCGTGAGAATGATCTCTTGATTCGTTGTGTGTTCTTTAGTGGCGTTGGATTGCACTCATGAAAGTCTTGCAATCTCTCCTTCTTGCTCAGTATTGGTTTTCTTTTCAGTTCAGCACAGTGCACTTGGGTTTCTTGAGTTTTCGCGCAGATGTAAGTTCTTCTCGTTGTATCGCCACACTCGTGTACGTGTACTGCAGCTCAATCTTCCTTATATTCCATGAGCTCCGGAGTAGGAATGATTTCCTTTTTCATAGGTATGAGATACGGTTTCCTGACATACCAACAACTATCATTAATTATCATTAATTGCATTAAAAACATCAAATATGACCGTTAGCATTATTTAAATAATATTGAAAAAAAGTTAAGAAACGGTGTCACGGTGATTATGTAAACGGTGTCTTCTTCACGGTATGTGCTTCACGGTATCTAGATCACGGTGTCTGAGTCACGGTGTGTCCTTCACGGTGTCTGGGTCACGGTGTGTCCTTCACGGTGTCTGGGTCACGGTGTGTCCTTCAGGGTGTCTGGGTCACGGTGTGTCCTTCACGGTGTCTGGGTCACGGTGTGTCCTTCACGGTGTCTGGGTCACAGTGTGTCCTTCACGGTGTATGTCTGACTGTGACTGCGTCTTGCACACAGTTTGTCTTACTGTGTCAGCCATCACGGTGTCTCTATACTTAGAAAAATATTTGTATTTAGACTTAAACAGTAATATGCAGAATATGGATTAAGCTTAATCATTAGAGAGTAAGAGAAGTTGAAACATAAATATAAAGACTTGATAATATAAGTGAGATTTGTGATCATGCATAAGACTTGTAAATAATAAAGAGAGTAATTAACATCAAAAAGATATTCTATCATTAAAACATGATGTGTAGTTATTATTGAGATTGAAGAGCATTAACAAGATGTTCAATTAAGATTGAGATTAATTAACAGTAATAAGATTTGTGATCATTAAAACGTGATTAATACATGAGGATTCCAACATAATTAATTAAACATATTTACATATAAAATATATTTATTAATATATAAGCCTTATCTAAATAAAAACTAATATATATTTTATTTAAAATACAAAATTTTAATATTTATATACCTATATAGTGTGTGTGTGTGTGTGTGTGTCTTAGTGTGTGTGTGTGTTTTAGAAAACTGATATATATTATCTACATCTTCTAACATATAAATAGACATGTTAATATATAATAATGTAAATATATATAAATATGTATAAATATATATAATTATACTCACAAATACACATATATATAATATATATACATGTGTATGTATGTTGTATATATGTATGTATGTATTTATTTATTTATTTATAAACACACACAAAAAAACATATTTTATAAATGTATTTAAAACTAATATTACAAATATATATTAATATATGAATAAATATATAACTATATATATATATAACTATATATATATATACACACATTAATATAAATATATTTTAATATACGAATAAATATAACTATATATATATATATCATTAAATAGAGAACAAAGTAACATGGAGGAGTGATAAAGTGTCCAATGCGCAAGGAAGAGGTCTTGAGTTCGAATCCAGAGAGAGGTAGGGGTGCGCGCTCATGTGCAAGGGAGGCTAGTAATGTTAAAGGGCTGGGGAGGGCATTGTTAAAGGTTGACCCGTGGGGGTGGGCGCGAGTGGGGGGCTTACAAGCACTGTTAAAAGGGGTGGTGAGCACTGTTGAAAGGGGGTGGTGGACATTGTTAAAAGGGCTCTCCATTTTTTGGATTTATTTTTAATTTTTTTTTACATTTTTTGAATTTTATCAGAACTTTTAAAAAAACACTGATAAATTCCCTTTTTATCAGCGTTTTTTAGCACTGATAAAAGACACCTTTTATCAGTGCTTTTTTGAGCGGTGATAAAAGGGGCCTTTATCAGCTCTTTTCTGAGCACTGATAAAAGGGACCCCCCTTTAACTTCGCTCAGATTGACAGTACTAAAAAAGTATTGTTAAAAGTTATTTCTAGCACTGATAAAAGGGCTATCTATAGTAGTGTATTTCTTTATTCTCCATCATCTGCTCACGTTGGGAGCTCCTCCATGGTATCCACCTAGGCCTTGATCCCTATCCTCTATCTGAACTCTGATTGGACCATCGTCTATCATGTTGGATAGCCAATGGTGAGAGCTTAAATTCATTACCTTCCTTCCTCAGTTTATCTCGCCATCCATTGTGTGATCTTCATGCAGGCTCATATGCCCCATTTTCAGGATATTCATCTATTTTGATGATTTATTATGTTCTATCCCAAATCTGAAGCTGGTATTAGAAGAGGGTTTGTCCAAGACCATGAGGTAGGTGGTATTTAACTTTCCCTTAGATCTCATTGTTTATATTTGTCGTCATTGCACCACACATTGGTTCCACCTGTGCCTTGTCCCTAAAATAAATCTTCCTTAATTTAGTTGTCTAATTCGTCACCTAAATACTCTGATAGATTTCCCTATATCATTGGACACCGATGATCTCAATGTGAGCTACCCCTTAGGTGTGATACATATATGCCTATGATACCCCTTGCTTATTTTTAACCAAAATGCACGTTAGCGTGTTTGGTTTGGGTTTCTCAAATGTTTTAATTAATTTAAATAGATGAATTTGTTACTTATTAATTGTTCAAGTCAGTTTCACTTGGATCTCATTAATTTATGATGAAATGTTAAATGTTATGACACCTAGTTGACCCTTGTCATTATGAATGAAAGGGTAATGGGTTATATAAATTGGAAATGGTACACTAACATGGTTTTCACATGGTCTTTTATTAATTTAAAAGTGTAAGGTGACTATTATTATTATGGACCTCGTTCTTATTAAAGGAGTGGTCAGACTTGAGCCCGCCTTGGATTTCTGATGGAATTCCTTGAGCACTCAGAGGATGTCACCCTAATTCATTGGGTCGATTGCCAAAGGAGATACCCACCTTTGAATCAATTCAATCTCTCACTAGTACTTGAATTCATCAGCATAGTAACAATGATTCACTCAATTTATTTCTGGATATTATAATGTCTTGGATACACTCTTTGGATTTAGCTAGCATCCTCCGATGGGAGGCGCCATGGATTCTCCGATTGGGCCCAATTCATGATTATAATGGGATTTATAGTGGAGATACTCCTTGGACTCGGTTTGACATTATTCCAATGGAATGCCTTGGGTGTACCCCTTGGATTACACTGAGACCCCTATAACTAGGCTGCATGGGTTATAGTTGTGACATAGCTGACCTTCTATGGTCAAGGATGCCTTGGTTTCACGATGGGTCCTCTTATCATATTATTACTGCTTGGGCATCTTGGTTACACCTTGGGTCCTACTTTATACATATTTCTTCTACTTGGATACTATGATTATAACTATAAGATCCTGACCATTTATAGGTCACCTATTTAGATGCATATAGCTTGGGCTGAAGTAAGTATGGTCGGTTGGGCATCCAATCTGGAGTCTGAACCCGACATGGTTACTATTTGATGAATTTTTATTCTATTGATTATTCATATATCTATGCATTATTGCATTTATATTCACAGACTGAACTTGTTATAGAAACTGTTAGTGGTGGTCTATTGAGTATATCTCACACCTTGCTCAGGCCACCGAATGGTACTCTGACAGACTTCATGGATGCAAGTAGGGATAAGGGAAAGCACTCGATCATGTATGTTTGATCTGATTATAGCATGGGATCTTGGAGCACAAGACTGAGCTGAGGCTCGCAATGCTATTGGATATATTTTTGGACTTTTTTCTATTTTGAGATATGTGTATTGTATTGTATGCCTGCTACCATATATGTTTATTCCTTTTTGTATAGCATCATGACATTAACATCATTTTGTATACAGTGTTGATTGTTGTTGTTTGCTCGATTTATCTTATATGGATGTTTATCTTCTCCGCTATTTTGGTTATTCATTGTTATCATCATGATTCCGCTATTTATTGATATCATTATACAGTTGGGTTCCACTTTAACCAGAGAGCATAATCTCCCCATGGACACACCATATACCCTCACTATTAGTCGGTACCCTCTGGCATACGGGAGGTGTGTTTGAGGCCATGTGGCCAACCAGGTTCGGTTACTTATGAGTGAACTAGGTTCAAAACGTCGCACAATCCACTTGGCTAAAAATATTGTGTTTTATGCAAGGTAAAAGCATATTGACCTAAAGTAGCACTTCATCAGAAATATGTTAGAGAAGAAAGTGTTAGATTCCTGAAATATCACCGATATCTAAAATTTATCGGACATGTTCACCAAGACTTTAGCTCAATAAACTCCAAGGCATCATTGGGCCTCAGTGGGGCTTGGGTGAACAAATGAAGGAAAAAGGTGGAGGAGTATAGTTTCTGCAAAGGATGGAAGGAAGGTTATTGAGGAAGGTTTTTTAGGTTTTCCCTATAACAAGTCTTTAAGTGGGGGGTTTTTGGGATGTGAAGCTTTTTTCTAAGAATTGGAAGTTCAGAGCATCAGAAGTTTTGAGCATTGAAATATCGAGCATCAGATTTATGTTCACTAGAAATTTGATCAACGGCAAGTGGTTGGGCTTGGTATAGAGGCTACGATAGTTCATCTCTTCAAAAGTGGTTGGGTCATCGAATGTTGTTATCTTTTAATGACAGAAAGGGTAGTCCAGGATATTGGTGTTCCTTTTAGAAGGAATTCTCTAGAATAAAGAATCTATAACTATTTACCAGGGCAAGCGGTTAAGGTCAATAGTGTTTCGGGCAGTCAACAGTGGCATTTCATTTGGAGGCTTCTCTATGATTATAGGAAGATAGTGTGGCCTAGACAAGTGGCTAAGTTTCTTATAAAAGGATGTGAGGACCAACCCTAACCATAGAGTCTTGAATATGCACAGTGTACCAATAGAATATATTGTGGATTAGAGTTTTACAAAGCATTAATCATTCTATAATGAAATATTACCAATAGTGTTTGTCAGTTGATTGTAATCTTTGTACTTCTAGTAATATAAAGTTATAATGGTTCCTTCTGTGGATGTGGGACAAAAGTCTGAAGCACATTAAATTTCATTGTGTTCATTTACTACTTTATCTACTTCAATTGCATGTATTATCATTACTTGTATTTCCATTTATTATGTTGATTTTGCTAAGGTTTGTGCGAGGTCGACTTAGTGTGATGGGAAGGGTGCAGTGACTTATTACTTTCGGTACACTCGGTTGAGGAGGAAGTGAACCACCAGAGATTCAATTTTCTATTACGGTGCTACAGTGTATGAATTTATAGTGGATGGGTCGTAGGAACTTCCGGTGGTGTATCAGTAGTACAAGCGATTGGTTTTTTAGGCGATCGTTTCTTCCCTAACAACTCAAGCCGTTACAATATAGCTTATGCTCTTCTTGTCATAAAGATCTTCAAGAATGCTATATAAGAGAATGAGATCCTCTCCTATTGGGTGTGCAATACTTGTGAGCCTCAAATGAACCTCTCTTCTTCCTGAAAGGTTCTTCGTCGTTCTTAGTGAAGGCGCTAGCACCCTTTCATCTTTTGGATATCCTCTTGATACAATCAAGTATCCATCGGTCAGTGTATTTCGATGGAAGCAGGGTACTTTTGTCATTGTTCCTCATGTTCTCCTTCAAGCATTCTCTTTTGAAGAGAAGAAGATGGGTGTTTCTACCATTGATTTCATGATACTTTGTTTTATAGTATTTTATGCATTTGAATTATTGAAGATAGATCTCATGTGTTTTGGGTTGTCTTCCACTGCAAATGATCATTCGATTATCATACGAAACTCATCAATATATTCTGAATATATATCCAGATACATACATACATACATACATACATACATACATATATATATATATTGAAATATATTCTGATATATGTATTCTGATGTATATGTAATCTAATTTAGCATTTACTTTATTGCTAGTTTTTGTTTTTTCTTTTTTCAATATTGTTGATGTCTATAATTTTGATTTTTATATTGTTATTCAATTATGCATAATCGGGTTACAAAATTTACATAATTGCTTAAGATGCAATTTAATTGAATGTTGTTAGATCATTACAAAAAAAGTGGTATTTCTTATCATATTAGACGACAAAACTAAGTTGCATAATTGATTCAACCTTCCCCGATAACTTTTATAACTATAATGTCCATAACTGATTTATAGAACTCACAACTGACTACACAACTAGCAATATGCATAATCGAGTTACATGGTTTATTCCACTTCATCAGTTGGTGCAATTACACTTGTATGCATATTTTTACACGTGTGTGCATATTTCTATACTCGTATGCATACACTCCAGTTAGTGCAATTACACCTGTATGCATGTTTTTACACTTGTATACACGTTTTTATACCCATATGCATACACTTTAGTTAGTTCAATTACACTTGTGTGTATATTTTTACAGTATGCAATTACATCATATACAGTATTCAATTACAGTATGTAACGCTTCTATATGCAATTTAGTATTCCTCCCATGCTTCTTTCAAATTAACTCATTGCATATAGTATGCATATAATGCATGCATACATTATGCATACACTTTGCATACATTGCTTAAATTACACATGCTATGCATACATTGTTTGAATTTACCCCTTGAACACATTTATGCACATTGCATAAAAAACATTGGTATGCATACAATCACAATGTTTAAAAATCATTAATATGAAAGACACTTGTATGAGTACAATATGCATACATCATCCATATAAATGCATACACCTATATTTTTTATAAACCAAAGTTATTTTTTTATGATTAACAATCTACTACAACTCATGCAAATGCAGGGAAATATATATATATATATATATATATATATATATACATAAATGCACACATATATTTATATATGCACATATAAATGGTAATATAATTTTATGTGGTGTGATTTAATGTTAATATAATATACATATGAATGTTAGTGTGCTTATAAGTGTTATCAATCTAAATAACCATTATAATTTATTTATTCCTCGATAATCACGTTTGTCTGCCAACGCACGTGACCGGGCTTCCATCTGACAGCACGTGCCCTGCGTTTCACGTACAATTTGTCGCCATCATAGCCGTCCGTTTCTTCTTTTGCTGCTCCAGATTCACGCTCAATTTCAACGGTCCGTTATATATAATCAAATAAATATTTTTAATAATTTTATTATCATTTTAATATGTATATTTAATGAATTACTCATTATTGATTTAATCAAATTTGTATTTAAAATTTATTTATAAATCTAATATAAATTGAATTCAAGATAAATAAACGAATTATATATATATTTTTTCATTTAAACAATTTTAGTTAATAAATTAATAATAATTAATTTAATCGGGTTAAGGAATCCTTAGGATACTACCCTAATTCTAGGCAAATATTAACCGGATTTTGAAATCATTATTGGAACCCTATAAAAACCCAATTAACCACTACTCTAATTCCACTTATTCGGGTCGGGTAGTGTCGGGTACCCGATTAATGGATACCTATTGCCACCCCATAACATAATTTACATGATCTTAAGGTATTTCAATTGATTTTTTTTGTTTTATTGATTATTTATTTTGATTAGAACTTTGTTTTTAATATGCTCACATTCCATCATATTATTTTCTATTCATTTTTTTATATTTTATATAATCATTCCAATTATATACTACAAAATTATTTTATAAATTAATATTAAAAAAATAAGTGACAGGAATATTCTTTGTCATTTTAAAAGGATATTCTGAGATGGTTTTAAAATGTTGGTCTCTTCCATGGCCAGTAATTAAACTTTCATTTTATGTATTTAATAATTAACTTTTTAAAAAAAAAAAACGAAGTGTCTAAAGTTATGAGATAGTTTACAATTATTAAGAAACCAATTTAAGAAGAGGGCGATAACTCCATATATTAATGCCACGACACATCAGAGAAATTGAGTACTGGAAAAGGTTTGAAAATTTATGGTTGAAAAATTGTGATTTTTTTGGTGTTTTTTATTAAATCATGATTAAAAGATAAAATGATATTTTATATTTATTTAAATTTTAAAGGAGATGTTTTTCTTGAATAATTATTGTAGAGATACGTAACTTATTATTAAGATGAAATTAGAGACCATGGAATAAGAGAGGAGGAATATTAAACTTCCGTGGTCATTAGTGATTGTGATGGAGAGGTGTAATATATTTGAGTTGGTACACCCAACTCAAGCATGCACTTTACGATTACCATATCATATATGTACTTTGATATACACACGTATTATTCTTATCATGATAGTAATATTACTTCTGCTATATTTGGTAACATCTCTGGATTATATATCATATCCCAATGTTATAACACTCCCCAACTGTAATGAGAAAATGATGACACTATGACAATAATCTTAAAGTTGATCTTATGGATTTGATACATCATTTTGATAAGACACATATGACATCTGATTATCAAGTGATGGGAGATCGTAAGCATTGAGAATTATTTTCATCAAGTTTTCACTTGATAATATCTAAGGGTGAGAGATTATAAGGTCCGACACGTCAGTGAGAACACCACATGTTTGATGTGTCATTGATTGTTCATATATATGAGCATATGTATTGGCCTTTATAATGGCCCAAGTGTTTAGCTAAGGAGTTTTGGGTCTAACATCGACCTAAACATGTGTAATCTTGTGGTATCTGATTGATGGAGGTGTTAGCAAAGGCCGTGAATCAGGTTTTTGAGGGTTGGCCTAGGTGCAGAGTTAGTTCCCTTGAGGATAAAAAACATTGGGTGCCCAATGGCCTATACCGAGTACCCAATGTACCTAACAAAGGAGGGGTACCAAGTGGTCGATGACCCAGCGGCCGGTACCTAGTGGGTCACTGAGCACCTCATGGGTACTTCTACATTTTTTTAAATTTAAATTAAATTAATTAATTAGGTAAATGTGAGCTCAACCTCATTTCTTTCCCAACCAGCTATTGGACACCTCTCTCTCTCGTTTCTTATTCCTCCAAGGCCGAATTTTCATGTTCTCAATCTCAACAGATCATCGCGACTAAGGCTAAGCATACCTTTTGTGTTTGTTACCTATCTCTCTCACCATTTCTCCATTCTTCGCTAAATATCACTAATTTCAGGGCATATTCCACATTTTGCGGTTTCCTTTCATTTAAGCTGAATCGTCCGATGATAATCGATGGGTGAGGTTTTGTTGAGTCCTGGTAGGTGGCGTCTAAATACTTCCACTGATATATGTGTTCCGAAACTATGAGATTTGTAGGCATGGGTAGGTGTGTGTGAGCGATTGAGAACATGACTAGCCATGGTCTTTATGGTTTAAGGGAGGTGTCCCAAGGGTTGTCTAGTACAAGAATATGAGGTCATGTGACACTTATAAATGGGTGGAAATAGGGTCTTCAACATGATGTGGGGTGATATCATTCAACGATGATGGGGAAACCGAGGTTCATGGGGTACATGGTTGTAGGATGTTGGTGATGTTACTCATCATTGGGGCTAAGGTCGTTGGGTTGTGTGCACATGCGGGGTGGTGTTGACCATCAAATTGGTTGGAGAGAGATCCTTTATAGAAGTTGTGGCTTAGAGTGACAATGTTGATCATTGGATGTGTATAGGGATACATTATAGATATTAGCCATGGGTCATGTGGGGTGATTGTGATCACCTTTCAAGGGCTAGATTCTCGCCTTATGTGGGTTTTCATTGAGGCCATTGAGTTAGAGCTAAAGGATGATGGGTTGAATGTGGTTCCTATGATGTTAGATGTGTTCCTCTGAAGTGTTTCCAATGGTTGGTATGATTGAATGGAAAGTGTGGTGTTATGTTTCACTGAGTGGTATGGGAATTATTGGAGGACCGTGTGGGTCTTCGTGTGTATCCATACTATGGGTACATCATCTCATTTTGGCACTAGTTGATGTAGGTAGGCCATCCACCAGTGTTTTGTCAAGCACAAAGTGGAGAAAAGTTTGTTTTTTTAGTGTACCTATACATTTCACTTTTTATGCACCCATATACATGTGGATATTAAATAGGGATACCATTGTTGGTGGACTACTGAGTTTATATTCACACCCTGCACGGGCACCCCGGTGCACATGTTTATTTTATGTTTAGTGACTCAGATAAGGTCAGAGGTCGTATAGTGGATGGTTGATCAGGAATAGCATGGTTGGTGTCAGGAGGCGGAATCAGACAGAGTCTCAGGTCCAATATAGTAGCTGTCTCTAGTCTTTTTATAATGTTCCATGATTAGGCACTCTCTCACGTGGCCAAATCAGGCTGGTTACTAGTCCGCAAACACACCTCCTTGAATGCTAGAAGTCGTCGACTAGCAGTGGGGGTGTAGAGAACATAGTGGAGATACTATACTCTATGGTATAAAGTTACGATATAGTGAAAATAAACAAATATTTGAGTAACAGAAAGATAACAAATAGTTAACATACAACTGGAAGATAATTGATGAACCAAGTATATAAAATAATAAACCATGTAATTTCAGGTTGAAATGTATCTAAATGTCAAATTGAAAGTAATACAGATAAAAAACCATGCTGACCCAAGTAAACTCAAAAGACCCTGGTCTCGAAACCCATGTTGGTCCCATATCCAAGATCCAACCCATCTAGAAAGCAACAATCAACTAAAAGGTCCTTTTTCCCTTGTCCAAACTTGTATCGCAACAACTGGGCCCTGCTGACGATGCAGACACCGCAACTTAACATGACCGTCGGGTCTTGGCTCGCCAGACACCACCAATTGCCTCATAGACACCCGGTCTCCTACTTGGGGCTTACCTACATACCCCAACCTACCATCATACTAATTATTATCCCTACAGGCCAACACTCATTCTTTCAGTGTGCTTTGTCCTCACTCACACATTCCTTAGGAATCTTCTCAGGATGTGACCCATCTTGATCACTACTTCAGGCCAAACACGCTTAACTATGAAGTTATAATCAGATTAACTCTCAAAAAGAAAGATGCATCTTATTGACATGAGTCATATCATTTATCCTTTCAATCCTTTAACATTCAGGGGTGTTACATTCACCCCCTTTATAACAAAATGTCCTTATTGTGGACCCTACATCTCAACCCAGGCAGTTCCACCACACTTCTGTCTGGGTTTCTCCTCTGATACCAATGTAACAACTAGTCCCCACTAACAACGCATACACCCCACCTTAATATGGTCATCGGGTCCCGGTCCTCTAGGAACCACCTATTGCCACGTAAACACCTGGTTCTGAAGTTTTAAAGGATCAAATAATAACTAAGAAGGATGAGTTGAATCAGTTGTTCACTTTTTATGAGTTTCAAAACTTTTAAAAACTTAACCCCTGCAATCTGTTAAGATTCATTTATGTATAAACTTTTAGTAAATACTCATGCATGGAAAATTAGGAAAACAAGTAAAGCACACAAGATTTACAAGGTTCAGCCTCAGTGTGAGAACCTACATCCTTGCCACAGCCACTCCCATAGGTCTATGGAAATTCACTATTATGAATAAGTGAATACAACTTGTGCCAACTCCTGTTACACACCTTCTATCTCTCAATAGGAAAGATTATACTAAATCAAATTAGTTTACAAGGTTTTCTTATAAAACAATTGATCCAAACAAAAGAATAAATATTTTATTGAAACTGCTCCACAATTTCTCAGTCCAATTTGGATGGATCTGATTTTCTCAATCTGATGAAGTCAATACGATTCTCCCTTCCTCATTCTGCACTTCTCAAACTCTACTTAGAAACTCAATATGATGGAATCAATATGAAGAAAC
Organism: Viscum album; assembly: GCA_963277665.1. Lineage (NCBI taxonomy): Eukaryota > Viridiplantae > Streptophyta > Magnoliopsida > Santalales > Viscaceae > Viscum > Viscum album. Next base: position 495,092,497 of record OY728159.1, read on the forward strand.
TATTCTTAATCTTCAAAACTCAAACTCTACTCAAATACTCAATATGATATTAATCAGTATGATTGACTCAATACGATCTTCCTTAATCTGATCTTGCTCAATCCGATAATTTTTTTTTCAGTCGTCTGATCCTCTTCACGAGATCTCTATAAGAAAATAACTTTCACTTTATTTCATCAGTGCCCCACCTTTTCCACTTATGTGAAAAGTTACTAATGAATGAATGATATGAGCAATTATTTATAGGTGATTGTGAAAAAAATCAAGTAACTTGAAAACTTTCCCTGCTTCCTCAAATTTCAAAAACTCTAAAAAACACTCACATTTAAAATTCAACTTTGAATTCTTCAAACCTCCTCTGATTTCTATGAGATTGATGAAAAATTTAATTTCAAGTTTGACATCTTTAACTCTTCATAAAACTTATGGAATCTTATTTTTGAGTCTTTTTCATAATTAACTCATTAAGATACACCTTTCTTTCTCAGTTCATTACGATTTGTTTCCTTCTCAGCTCATTATGAATCTATTTCCTTCTCATCTCATTACGAATTCTATTTCCCTCTCAGCTCATTATGAATTCTGTTTTCTTCTTAGCTCATTATGAATTCTATCTCCTTCTCAACTCATTATGAATTTTTTCCCTTCTCAGCTCATTATGAATTCCGATTCCTTCTCATCTCATTACAAATTCTATTTCCTTCTCAACTCATTTCGTTTTAATTCTTTACTATTCAACTTTGAAATTATTTAAACTTCATCATCTTAAAACATTCTGACATATGGATCCAATCTTCTTAAACATTCCACCTTCAGTGGATTTATTTATAATTATGGAATCCCCATTACGATGAAATTATCATTACGATAGAATTTCCCATTATGGTGAAAATTTTCACTATGTAATTTCGAATTTATTCAAACCTCTCCACCATTTCCTAAAAATATTTTATCATGAAAGTTTTCATGATTTTTGAGAAATTCATGATCATCAAAGCATGGCCTGACTTAGTTTAGAAAGTATGAGAACTTTCTAACTCCTGACTTCATAATATTCTTTTAAAACTCTTCTACACCAATAAAACTTCTTCAAACATCAACATCTGACTTTCTAACAAACTCTGAGTCTGATGAATCTTAATTATAATGGATATGGGTCTGATTACTAAATAAAAAAAACATTATTTTACAAAGAGGTTTTTTATAAACAAATATAATAACTTCAATAAAATAATTTATCACAAAGGTTATTCAATCTCCACCTTTAGATTTATTAACAACCCTTGTCAACAAATTTTTCAACTCTCATAATTTTTTCACAACTCAACTTTAGTAAACAACTCCAGTTTTTTTGACTTTTATCAAAACATAGACTTTCTCAAAATAGAGTGTCATGATACCACACTACTAGATAAAGTAATATTTTTGAAGGAATTCCATATTTCGGTGACACGAAAATTTTGTGGCCATGTAAAGACAACTCCCCCTCACTTTTATATTTCTATCACTTTTCTTTTTATCTCCCAGATTTTATGATAACCACAACTTTAGATTCATTTAGGAAAGATAAGTAAAAACTTCTTACAAAGTACAAAGTAATTACTTTCTCTCCCCCTATGTCAACATAATCCAAAACATGGTTGGGGTTCTTCCTTATGAGGTTTAGGAAGACATGGGAGAAGGATGAATATGAAGTTGCAACCTCAATTCCACAAACTTTTATTTCAACATTGATTTTTTAAGTATATCAGTAATCTGATACTTTATTGAAATGTATTCCAGTAAAACATCTCCAGCATCAATTTTCTCTTTTATAAAGTGAAACTTTATATCAATATGTTTTGATCTTGAAAGATGGACAAGATTTTTAGAAAGATAAATTTCACTTTGATTATTATAAATTATATTCAATGGTTTAGAAACTTTTACTTTCAAATATTCCAGCTATACTTTCATCCATAACATTTGATTACAAGCTTGAGTATCTGCAACATATTCAGATTCAGTTGTACTCAAAGTTACTGAACATTGTTTCTTACTATGCCAACTCACACAACATTCACCTAAGAAAAATGTTCCTCCTAAGGTTTATTTTCTATCATTACAATCTCCAACACAATCGGCATCAGTATAACCATGAAACTTCATCTCACTATTTATTTTGTACAACAACCCATGTGAAGTTTCTCTATTGACATATCTCATAATTCTTTTTGTTTCCAACATATGTGATTCTTTCAGATTACTTTGATACCTTGCACACAAAGTCACACCATAAACAATATCAGGCCTTGAGTTTGTAATATAAAGTAGACTTACTATCAGCTTCCGAAAATAATTATGATTCACACTTTTTACAGATTCATCTTTACTCAACTTTGTGCTCACTGAAATAGGATTAGAAACTTCTTTGGATTCTTCCATTCCAAACTTCTTTAATAATTACCTGGCATACTTTTCTTGAGATAAGAAAGTGTATTTTTCTTTTTGTTGAACTTGTAATCCAAGGAAGAAAGCTAATTATCCCAACATTTACATTTAAAAATTCTTCTTCATTTCTTCATAAAATATTTTACAAACATCTTCTCTATCCCTAGAAAAAATTATGCTATACAGACAAACAATTAAAATTAGAGCTTCATAGTCAACATCTTTCACATATAAGTTGCTATCAAATTTTACTTTAGAAACATTTATCATTCTCAAACAATTATCAAGTTTTTAATACCAAGCATGTGGAGCTTGTTTCAGCCCATACAAAGCTTTCTTCAATTTACAAACTTTGTTTTCATCCTCATCAAGTAGAAACCCACAAGGTTGTTTAATGGAAAAATTTTCTTCAATCTCACCATATAAGAAAGATGAATTTACATCCTTCTGATAAACTTTGTAATTATGATATACAACCACTAAAAGAAAAATTCTATTAGTTTTTAATCTTTCAACTGGGGAAAAAGTTTCTTCAAAATTCACACCTTCCACCTGTGCATATCCTTTACAAACAATCCTAACTTTGTTTCTTGAAACTTCTCCATGTTCATTTAACTTGTTTATGTAAACCCACTTGGTTCCGATAACATTTTTATTTGATGGATGCAAAACAAGTATAGAAACCCAAGCCTTTTAAACATATCATTACATGATTTTAAACATAATTAACTATAAAATTACAATCCAAGGATTGTAAAGTATAGTGTCTTGGAATACTAGATACATAAAACTGAAAACATGAGACTAAAAAAAACATTTCTTTATTTATCATACATCATGATCTCCTAAATTTATTTGAGCCCTTACATCAACATAGGATAACCTAGGAATAACATGAATAAAAGGATGATCTAAAAGCCTGGTAAGGGAATAAACATAAGAATAAATCTTAGCACATGGGTTAGAAGGAATAACATAACGATATAAAAAGGCATGGAACATGATTAAATGTAAGAAATCATAACATGTGATCATATAATAACATATTAATAGTAATGTGTTAGTAACATATAACATGAATTTAGCATGACTCAAGGCTCATTTCACATAGAGGAGCATGAGTCATGACAAACAACCAAGACCGTTGCACATAGAGCATGAGTCAAGGCTAACCAATAACACCATTGCACATAACGTCTCATGAGACTAAAAATTACCCAATGTATTGAAGCACTATATGGGAACACCAATCATAACACGTTCATGAATATTTTTTCCACATAAATAATCATATATAAGCAATCAAACATAAATATAAGGGTTACCCATGGAAAGAATTGGGTATCATAATCATGTCAAAAGGCATATCAAAATATAATATCATACTGGTGTCTATGAAAGGATGGATTTAAATAATAAATGGAAATTAATAAGTGAATATAGGGATATATCATGATAAGTGATGTCAAATTGAAGTGAAAAGAGTGTTTAAGAAACTTTAGAAACAAAACATTTTAGTACAGTTTAAGGGAAAACTTTCAAGATTATTTAAAATGGAAAAGGAATAATTGTTTGTATAAAACCAGAAGTGAAACAAGAATGTTTTCATAATAAAATGAGTGATTTTAGAAAAATAATGATATATTAAATAATATTATAGAGATCACTTTAAATTGGGTAAGAATTTGGGAAGTTCCCTTAAATCGGGCTTGCTTATCGGGAAGAATTGAGTAGGGAACCTTTTAAAAAACATGTATATCCCTAACAAGGGAGGATGAATGGATATTGATACATGATTTTTTAATATATGCACAAAATTTATAATATTTACATAAAATTAAAATAGAATTTCATTTGGGTAAAAAGAGAAAAGGAGTAACCCAAAAAAATAATGGAGGTTTGGGTAGAATCCCTTACCTTAACTTTGAAGGTGTTCTTCACTTGATCTTAATGTCCTGGATAATCAAATTAGATTCATTAATTAATAATTCAAAAACTATATATACATTTATTTGATTTATTATAATTTTATTAAGTTCATTTATGGTCTTTTTTTATGGGTTAAGAGATTCAATTTCATCATTTGGGAGCGTTGGTTTCCTTGGTTTTCATTATCGGGTTACTTGTATATATGTATGAAAGGTCATATAAAGTGGGGATAATTATCAAAAATTGAACTTATATTTTATTAATGATATTAAAGAGTTTAAATTGGTTTTATATATCATTTGGTTTTATTTCATGAGGATGAATCATTAGATAAATAGCTAATGATAATCGTTTGGGTTTATTTTGGCGATTTTCGATAAAAAAGAACTCATTTTGTTTTATAAATTATTATCATGTGTAAAAAAGGAATCCATAAAATTTAATAAGATATAATAAATATATTATAATATGTTTCAATTGTAAATATGGTTCCATGACCATCCTTGAATATGTCAATGGAAATTCAAAACTTCGTTGTCCTTAACACATCAAAAACGATGTTTTCATTTTTAGTATAAAAGGAGGGGGGAAGAGAGATGATGATGAATTATTACATTAGCATAAAAAAATCCCAGTATATGTAGGTTAATTGAGTTATAATACCATTTGTATTAGGGTATGTGAGGAGAGGAAAATAAAATAAAGGAACTTGAAAAGAAATTAAAAGAAATGGAAGAGGGTTTTACCTCTTGATTTCTTATTCCTGAGAACCTCCTTAGGGAATTGGTTTTGGTATTTTATTAAGACCAAAATCTCCTGGACATGGGGGAGCATATTGGGAGGATATTTGAGTAGAATTTTGACAAGGATAAAGGCTTGAGACATGTGATTAGAAGAAGTGGTGAGGGGTGGTATTTATAGTGGAGGAGATGTGTGTTTTCTCATTATTTAATTCATTAGTTTATTATTTTGCTCAAGATAAGAAATAGTGTTAATTATTGAGACTAAATAAAATAATTAGATAATTTGAGTTTAAACCAATTGTGATTAAATTATATATAACTCAATGAATAGTGCATTTAACTTATAATGTATATATACTGTAAATTACCGTATTTTACTATTCATAAAAAATCAAGTATTTCAAAAAAAATCCAAAAAATTCACCCTAACCATTTTTTGACGTGTAAAATTCAAAAATGAACTCCATTTTATGAAAATAATTTTATAAATATGAGAAATTTAATTTTCAATTAAAATCATAATTTACTTGAAAAATACAGATTTTAAATTATAACCGACTTTATATCACTTTGAAAAATTAACTAAGGTATCATAAAATTTATCTTATAATCACAAGACATAAAAATACTAATCTATTAATTCATTTCATGAAGATAAATTTTCTTTTTAAATTATTAAATTATTCATAAAATTGTAATTAAATATTTATGACTTACAAAAATACCAACACTTAATTAATAATTTTTAAAACATTTATTTACTTATACTATGATATAATTATACCATATTGTCACTTATAAGATAGATAAATTTTATTTATACTTTCATTGGTGAGGTTACTATTCAAATTTTTGGTTTACTATTCATAAGGGTCATGTTACTATTCCAAAGTTCAAGTTACTAGTCCTTTGGTATATGTTTCTTAACTTCTAGAAATGCCTTTTATTTCACCAATTCTTCATTTATAAAGTTTTTATTGTGTTCTTAATTTGATTTTATATGGTTATACTATTTGAAATAATTATAAGTAGGGAGTTTCCATTGATTAAACTCTAGGTCATTACAACAAGTTCCCATGTTTCATTTTTCTCAATCTGGTCCAACTCCTCATTCATAACATCCACCCAATTTTTGTATTCAATAGCTTCTGAAACCGATTCCAGTTCAACTTTCGAGATAAGTGAAGTCTGATTTTATAATCTCAACTTTCTTTTTGTTTGAACCAGATCCTTTTGATTTCCAATAATGTTTTCAGACTTAACATGTTTTTGTAAATTAGTAAATTTCAAAGTTTATTTCCCAAATGAATTTTCCTCATCACATGAATTTTCTGAATCTTGATAAGGATGTTTTGACTTACTTTCACTATTATTGAAAATCTACAGTTTATTCTCCTTGGCATTCTCAACAACATTTGTTAAGGAATTTTTATTTTTAATTACTTTCACATCATATGATTCCACCAAATTTTTAAAATTTTTGTTCTAACATTTGTAAATTCTTCCATTTGGTGAATAATGCATAAAAGTTCCTTCCTCAGCTTTCTCATCAAACTTTCCCAGATCCGAATTTTTGATTTTGAGAAAACATGGGATTAAAAAAACTTTGAAGTATTTCAATGAAGGTCTTTTATTATACCACATTTCATAAGGAGTCATTTTGGTTTCCGATCTCAAAAATCATCTATTTTGAACATGTACAATAGTACTAATAGCTTATCTCCAATATAATTTTGAAAGTTTGTATTCTGCTAACATACTTTTTTCCATTTCCACCAATCTTCTATTCTTTCTTTCTGTAACTCCATTTTTTGTGGAGTATAGGGAGAACTATAATGATGTTTGATACCATCATTTCTTAGATATGTTTCAAAAGTATTTTTTGTGAATTTGTTATTATTATCTGTTCTCAACTTCTTTATGGAAACCCCCATTTATTTCTCAACATATTTTTTGGAGAATTTGAACATTTCAATAGACTCTAACTTGTACTTCATAAACATGATGTTTATCATCTGAGTGAAATCATAAATAAAATTGATAAAGTATAAATCTCATTTTTTTATTTATGCATCATCGGTCTATACAAATTGGAATGAATAAGATCAAGTGGTCTGGTAGATTGAATCTCAACTCTTTTATGAATTTTGTTAGATATCTTAACTTTTTGAAAAGTTACCCAAACATCTTATTCTATTATTTTCAATTATGGAATGTTTCAAATGTCATAAACTTTACAAAGTTTGTTTATAATTTTCTGTGTAAGGTGCCCAACACTACTAGAAAAATAACCTATACCAACGGTTTGGAACCGTTGGTATAGGCCTCCAAACCGTTGGTATAGCCTATATCAATGGTTTAGAGGTCCGTTGGCAAGTAAGCCGTGGGGATAGGTCTATTCCAATGGTTTTTGGAAAACTGTTGGTATAGACCTATACCAACGGTTTTGAAAACCGTTGGTATAAGTAATAGGAAAATCTATACCAACAGTTCCATAAAACCATTGGTATATGTATTTCAAAAAAAAATATTCGCTGGGATTTGATCCCAGGACCTCTAGTTTATCATCGAATGACCTAAACACTAACCTAACATGACTTTTGTGAACTTAATTTCATAAATATATTTATGCATTATCATAATTATTTTAAATTTTGATTTATATAATGTTCTCGGTTAGAAGATTCAATAAAAAATCAAAGGACCTATACCAATGGTTCTCAAAACTATTGGTATAGGTTTATACCAATGGTTTTCCTTTGATTCTGGGAGCAACATTGGTATATGGGGGACCTTTCCCAATGGTTTGGCCAAACCGTTGGGATAGTGGCCACAAAGTGGACTTTTTCCCAACGGTTTGGCCAAACCGTTGGGAAATCCAAACCCTTTCCCAACGGTTTGGCCAAACCATTGGGAAAAGTGGCTACAAAGTGGAATTTTCACAACAGTTTGGCCAAACCGTTGGGAAAGCCATACCATTTCCTAACAGTTTTGGAAAATCGTTGGGAAAAGTGGCCACAAAGTGGACTTTTCCCAACGGTTTGGCCAAACCCTTGGGAAAGCCATACCCTTTCCCAACGGTTTTGGAAAACCATTGGGAAAAGTGGCCATAAAGTGGGCTTTCCCAACGGTTTGGGAAAAACGTTGGGAAAGGGGACCTATACCAACGGTTTTTAAAAACCATTGGTATAGAAGTGTTGGGAAAGGTCATATTTCTAGTAGTGCAATTATTTGGTTCTAAAATTTGTTTTCATCTTTAACACTCAAGTAACAGGAGTTGTTGAATTCTATTATTTGGAAGAGATTCCCACTGGTTCTTTCTCCTTTTGTAACAACCTTTCTATATTTCACACTTTTGATGACACAAAAATATTTTTTTTAAAAATATTATTTTCCATCATCACAAAGTTGACTTATACTAAGTAAGTTATGTTTTATCCCATTAATTAATAAAACTTTGTTTGATTTCAACTTTTCCTCTTCAATCTTAGCTGTTCTGATTCCTTTAATTTTTAAGGATCTATCATTACCAAAGGTAACTGCTCCTCCATCATGTATTTCAACATGTTTCAAGATTTTTATATAAATTTTCATATATTAAGAAAAACCACTATAAAGTATCCATGGTTTGTTCCTTTTAATTGCTTTCAAATCTATCTCAACAACAAAATCTCCTTTCTCAACTTTCTTCTCTTCAGATTCTTTTTATTTTCTACCATAAGAAACTTGTTCTAGAAGGAGTGTCATACATATTTAGGCATGATGACCAACCTAATCACATATTCCAAAAACTTCTTCCAAACAATCAAATTGAATTTTTTATTGTAAAGTTTCTAACATCTTGAGAATTCACCTTTTCAACCTTTTGTAAGTTAGGAAAGTTACTTATTATAATTTCACCATTTCTTCCAATTTGCTCAAACCTTCTTCCGGGTAGAGATAAGTTGTTTCAATAATTATAATCTTTGTGCCCAAAGATTCCACAAAACCAGCAATAACCATCAAATATTGATTTTCTATTCAAGAAATATCTCTCTCTATAGAAACTTTTTTGAGGTTAGTAACTTATTTTAGCTATAACATACTCAGGATGTGGACCATCTTTTCTTTTGAGTGAATTTTCTAATTTTGTAGATTTGGTAGGTTTCTCACATCCTTTATCCACCCAAGCTTTCCCAACACCATTTCCAGAACCTATAATATTAAAATAATTAGATGAAACATTATTTTTGGTGAGTGAATATTTCACCTAATTCTCATATTGAGCCTTTATAACAACTTTAGAGGCCACAAATTTTATTTCTAAAGATTTTTTTAAGTTTTCATTCATCTTCCTCAAGGTAATTTCAGAATAAAGAAGTTTTGATGGAAACTTGTTAACTTCTTCTTCTTTATATGCCAACTTCTTACTAAGATCTTCAAACATCTTTCCTTGTTCATAAATTCTAAGTTTGTAACTTAAAATCTCATGAATGTATTCATCCTCCTATTTGATGAAATATTTTCTTCCTTCAATAACTTATTCACAATATTTCTTTATCATTTTGATTTCTTTCTTAAGAGATTGGTTTTGATCAAGACATGAAAGAAGTTATGTTTTGAGCTGATACTCTCTATAATATTCTTCACCACCTTCTTCACTATCCAATGAATCTTTTTTTATCAACTTTTTCAATGAAGGTTCTAAATTTTTCTGAACTTTCATCTTCAGAATAATTTTTTTCAATCAAGTTTGATTCAAATTTCTTACTCAACATACTTATTTTATTTACAATAAACTTATTCTTTTATTTGTTGGATGAATTTTCTTCTTTATCATTTTTTTCAACTTCTTCCATTGAGGGTTTTCATCATAATCATCTCGATATTCTCTGACTTTCTTCTTGGGGGAATTCATAGAAAAGTGTCTTATTCCACCAAAATTAAAAAAATTTGAGAGAAAGTTTACCTTCATATTTTCCTCTTCCTCTCCAATAGTTTTTAGAGACCAGAGACATAATTTTATCATTCAACTCATCATATTACTTATCTTTAGACTCATAAGTATCAAATTCTTCAACATCTTGGATGTTCATCTTTATCATAGCTTCAAAACCCATTTCATCTTTCATCTTATTTATAAACATTGTAGATTTTCTCATTTCATAAGCAATACAAAATTTATGAAATTCATCAATAGATAAATCATCATTATCTTTTAAAGAGTCTATTTTAGAATCAAACTTGTCCATGAAGTTTTACACAAATTTCTTCACAATTGTAGAATCTTTCAGGACATCTCTAAATCCTTTGATGTTTAAAAAAATTTCATTTACTCTAGTAAAGTATTAATCAATAGTTCCTTCATCTCTCATTCCGACATCTTCATACTTACTATGCCATATTTGTAGCTTTTCTTCCTTTACTTTAGTATTCCCTTAAAAAATACTTTCCATCTTATCCCACATACTTTTTGAAGTATTGAGACCCATAACCTTATGATAAAAATTATCTGATAAGGACAAAAGGATTTAATTTCTATACTTTCCATCAAATTCTACATTTCTCTTATCAGCAAACATCATAGAAGAATATTTCTCAATAGGTGGAAAATCAATAGTAGCAGCATCAACAACTTCCAAGCCAAAATATAGGAGATAAGGAATCATCCTATTTTTCCATCCATAATAATTATTGCCATAAAATGTAGGAATTACTCTAATATTGACATAATTGATATTATCCATGACAAGGATTCAACAAGAGAACCTTACCTCTGATACTAATTGAAGCTCCAAAGGACCAAATAACAACTAAGAATGGGGGGGGGGGGTTGAATCAGTTATTCACTTTTTATGAGTTTTAAAACTTTTAGAAACTTAACCCCTACAACCTATTAAGATTTATTTCCTTATCAAATTTTATTAAATACTCATGCATGAAAAAGTAGGAAATCTAGTAAAGGAGACAATATTTACAAGGTTCAGCCTCAGTGTTAGAACCTACATCCTTGACATAGCCACTCCCATGGGTCTATAGAAATTCATTATTAAGAAGAAGTGAATATAACTTGTTCCAACTCCCACTAGACACCTTCTATCTCTTGATAGAAATAATATACTGAATCTCATCAGTTTATAAAGTTTTCTTATAAAAAATTGAGGCAAACAAAAGAATAAATATTTTTTTAAAACTGCTCCATAATTACTCAGTCTAAATCCTCATCCCCATTTGGCTAGATCCAATTTTCTCAATCCTATGAAGTTAATACAATTCTCGCTTACTCAATCTGCACTTCTCAAACTCTGCTCAGAAACTCAATACGATGAACCCATTCTCAATCTTCAAAACTCAAACTATGATCAAATGCTCAATACGATATTATTCAGTCTGATTGACTCAATAAAATCTTCCTCAATGTGATCTTACTCAATTTGGTAAACAAACTTTTAGCTGTTTGATCCTCCTCATGAGATCTTTATCCAAAAATAACTTTCAATTTATTTCTTTAGTGCTTTGCCTTTTCCGCTTATGTGAAAATATACCAATGAATGAATGATCTTAGAAAGTATTTATAGAAAACTATGAAAACATAAGTGGAAAACTTGAATTCTTTCCCCGCTTCCTCAAATTTTAAAAACTCTAAAAAACTATCATATTTAAACTTCAAATTTGACTTCTTCAAACCTCCTTGGATTTCTCTGAGATTTATGAAAAATTGAATTTCAAGTTTGAACTCTTCAACTCCTTATAAAACGTCTAGAATATTCTTTTTAATTCTTCTTCATAATCAGATCACTATGATTTGCCTTTATTTCTCAGTTCATTATGATCTATTTCCTTCTCAGATCATTATGAATTTATTTCCTTTTTAGCTCATTATGAATTCTATCTCCTTCTCATCTCATTATGAATTCTGTTTCCTTTTCATCTCATTATGAATTCCATTTCCTTATTAGGTCATTATGAATTATGCTTCCTTCTCAGCTCATTATGAATTCTATTTCCTTATCATTTCATTATGAATTTTGTTTCCTTCTCATATCATTAAGAATTTTGTTTCCATCTCATCTCATTACAAATTTTGTTTCCTTCTCATCTCATTACGATTTAATTATTCACTCTTCAACTTTGAAATTCTTCAAACTTCATCAGCTTAAAACATTATGAAATCTTGATTTGATCTCCTTAAACATTCCTCCTTTGATGGATTTCTTCATAATGGTGGAATCCCCATTATGATGGAATTTTCATTATGATAGAATTTCCCATTATGATAGAATTATTCACCTTTTAATTTTGAATTTCTTAAAACCTCTCCACTATTTATTCAAAAGATTTTATCATGAAAATTTTCATGATTTGTGAGAACTTCATGATCAGCAAAGTATCGTCTGACTTAGTTTATAAAGTATGTAAACTTTCTAACTCCTAACTTTATAATATTCTTTCAGAAATATTTCACAACAATACGACTTATTCAAACAACAACATCTAACTTTCTAAAAAACTATGAGTTTGATGAATCTTCATTACAATGTATATGGGTTCGATTCCTAAATAACAAAAACATTCTTTTACAAAGAGGTTAGTTGTCAAAAAATATAAAAACTTTTTTAAAATAATTTATCACAAAGGTTCTTCAAGCCCCCTACCTGGGGACTACCCACATGCATGAACATATTATCAGACTAATTATTGTCCCAAAAAACCAACACTTATTATTTCAGTGTTATTTTACCTCACTCACACACACCTTAAGAATCTTATCATAAGGTCACCCATCCTAATCACTACTCCAAGTCAATCACACTTAACTGTGGAGTTCTAATTAGGTAGTATCCCCAAAATAAATGTGCACCTTTTCTATCCAGATATATTCCATGTAGCTACACACATGTACATTAATGAGAGACTACATGACATGTACATCCAGTTACACACAATGTATCTTGGTTTCTATATATCTAGAGTACATGCTTGGGTCTGTGGCATGTACCTCATCTGAACTACAAGACGTGTACAAACCAACTACACGCTATGTGTTCCTCTTGACATGTGTACAAGATACACACCTGGGTCTTCAATATTTATCTTGGTAGATCATACGACGTGTACAAGCTAGCTACATGCTGTGTATCTCTTTGATCTATGTGTCTGTTTTCTTACTGAGTCACTCAGTGTATTCTTATGACACTATAATTGATGAACTACACACCGTGTACACCACATACATGTCATGTATATCATAAATGCTCCAGGTTACCAGTCTCACACAATTTTTACTATGTATAATGACCACACAGATTGCATGATTTACACCACTAACCCATGTAGACTACACAACATATACACCGATACATTCCATATAATCCAAAAATCATGTTCCAGGTTGGCTAGTCAACACTCAGTATAAACCACATGTAATTACTGCGTGGCACGTTGTGTATTCCTTGGCGCATCCAAATGCATCTCACTAGGGTACATGGTGTGTACTTCCGAGTACATGCTGTGTAACCTTGTCTTACTAAAAAAAATTAACAGTTTCCTGATGGAATCTTCAGTCATTCTTCATATGTTCTTAAACCTTAAAGAAAATTAAAACAGTTGAATGAATATGATTAATATGTAAAATCATGTTAATTCAAATCAGTTTAAAGAATGAATAATATGAAATGGAAATCTAACCACAATTGCACATGTATCAATAATCAAATAAATAATTATAAATTTAAATTTAACCTTGCTATGGTACCACTTGCTAATTACGGGCGCAACAGAAACGTGCAGTGGTGGAAGATATATTAAATTTATTTTAATAATCATTTCATGAAATCATGAGTGAGGACCCTGCATGTCAAATTTATAATTAAATTATTTAATATGTAATGGAATAAAAACCTAGTCTTAGGAACTTTCTTTATTGATGAATGCTGATCATCCAAAAAGAACCTTTCATATTTCCTTAGTTGCACTATGCAGATCCAATGATATAATCCCTATAGAGGTTATCCACACATTATCTAATGATCTTTGGGTAACACCACTTGATCTATGGGAGCTGACACAGGGAATCAAATTCCTTGCGTTGTTCGTTCATGATCGACCATTCTTCAGTCTTGAAAAACTCTCCCTTGTATTTCTCATTCTTGAGAGGGAGAGAGAAGGAGTAGTCGAGAGAGAATTCATTGTTCATAACAATTATCTATTCTCAATTTTTGGATGCAATATACAATATACATAACTATCTATTAATAGAGTTAGAGTTTAAGTTAAAATATATTATTTAATTACATGGCAGTCATTAAATAACATTTAAAACCTTTAATAAAACCTATGCCACATAATAATATTATTATTATTTTGTGGTGGGACAACTTGAAAAAATTTATAAATAATATTTACCGGCTTGTAAACAATTATTTTATCACCAGACGCGGTCTTGGTCTATTTGATCTCCTCGGTATTTATTGAATAACCGAATAAATATTTTATTCATAAATAAATATTTCATTCATATAGAGACAAATAAATATTTATTAAATATTCAACAAAATAAACAAATATATTTTTATTCACAAGCCAGAGAATAAATATTTATTTAATTTATGCGATCAATATAACTTGAATAAAATTATTCCTCGGTCTTGAGAGTATTATTTATTCCCTTAAATAAATTCAAATAGAATTTAACTGAGATCAACGGAAACACATAGTGTGTGACCCTCTAAGATTATTTCTTGTTGGTATTAGGTGGGATTACTTAAAGTACAAGATTACTATCTATAAATGGGTCAAGGTACCCAAGTGAAATAAATTAATTTCATAACAATGATAACCACATACGAATGATCATTGTGTAATATAATATCTTTTTTACAATATCTCATCAAGTAGGTTGAACAAAAATGTCATCAACCTATATGCTTGATACATCTTCCTTTGAAAATTTAAAATAACAACATCATTACACCATGACCATGGAATTTAGGTGAAAATTATATTCCAATCAACAGGCTAAGATATAAAATCCTATAAATATAAAAGGGACAAATCCTTCCTTGACTTATCTGTAATGACTCATCTTTTCCCGAAGGTACGACTCATTTTTTTAGTTTTAATACTTCGTTTTCTCTTGGTAGATGTGATCTACGGCCTAAGGAAGGCCCCAATTGTGTCTGGGTCTTATTCAAAGACTAGAGTTATGAAAAATGGGAAAACAGGGTAGGTCGTATGGTTACCGCACAATTAGCACTAATCATGCAAGGTAACTTTTGAGAAGAAGAGGTTGCATGGTATGTATGAAATCATGTGAATCGAGGAACATAAATGTGAGATATTTCAAACATCTTGGATAGAGATCTTTTACAAGGTTTTCAAAATGTTAGAGAAACCATGAACCTTAACCATGCAAGGTCCCTCTTTATATAGTAAAGGGAGCACAATTTTCACAATGTTTGGCCAAACCATGTAGCTAAACCATGCATCCCTAGTTTTGAGGGTGAATTTAAAATTTTCCATTAATAAAACTTAAAACATAATTTCATTTCCTTCTCCTTACATTATAGTGAATGGATTTACTTTTCTTATCCAATGTTTTCTTCTCCTCCCTAATCTAGGTTCTTCTATATCTCATAGACCCAGAATCTAAATAAAGTGTTGTTTGAAGAATTGGATAGATCTCAGTAAGATCTAAAATCTTTTTTCTTCCTATTTTAGTTGATCTTTATATCCTTTGTTCTATTTAGGTGTGAGCTCATTCTCCCTATTTTTAGGGTGTTTGACCGTTCTTCATTTTTGTTCTAATATACATTGAATTTGAGGCCACTATTGGATGATGAGTCTTTAATGACCCTAGGGTAGGTGGTATAGTTTTTCCCCTAAAAAAAGAGTTATTTTCATAGTCGTGCCATTGTACCGCACACTAGTCATTGTCGAGAATTTCCTTAAAATGAGCTCCCTATTTTTAAATTGATTTGTGAACCTTTTTATACTTCTGTTGAGCCTTATTAAGTGGTTAGAGGATATTGACCTCATTCAAAGCAAAACCTTTGGGCGTGTTATATGATTTTACCTCAATTGTATATTTATTTAAATGACTGGAACACCTCCTAAGTGTTTATCTTGGGTTGCAGATGGAATTTCCCACTACTATATAAGTTTTTATTAAACCAAATCACCTCCTAAGTGCTTGGATTAACTTATAGGTAATTTAAAAACTAATAATAGCACCTTATAAGTGCTTTGTTGAACCATGAAATTAAATTTCCATGTCTTGATTAATTGAATGGATTGTATATTTTAAATGGATTAGCTTCAAGATGGTTGTCTTGATTAAATGAATTAATTGGATGAATGAAATGGGCGAAAAAGCCATGAATATTTTTATATATTTATTAAATGTAAATTTTAATGCCCTTGGTTATAATTGGGATTGATGAATATAATGCATGAGAGGTGATTCATCATGGATATTAGTGTTATTATGATTATTCCCTTGATATTGGTCATGGAACGATTGTTAAAGGACATATTGGACATTAAGTTTCACTCTCCCTTACATTGGTTGTTGAGCAGGACATGTCACACCATTGATACTATTTGGATGATGGGCATGACTCCCCATGTCCCTTGCTTCGGGTGTTGACATGATGACTTACCCACCATCTCGAGTGACGAGAATGATGCCTCACATTCATCGTGATATCTAGTGCTCATAACCTATGCTTGAGATCAGAGGCTCTATTAGACTGATTATGGATGACTAGGTTACACCCGAGTCCATCCAACACCTAGTATCCAGATATATGACTGCTTATGTCCTTACATACTCAGTGCATATAGTTGGATACAATTTATAACTATACTATATATATATTCTTACTATATATATAGTTACTGACTAGACTATCATTCCGGACTGAGCCGAAGAAGGTAGAGTCGTTAGGTGTCCTATAGGAACCCGAGAAGGCTGGTGATTATTTATTCATCATTGTTTATTATTCCTTATACCTGAAAACTTCTTAGCTATGTACACTTTTTTTATTACTTCTATACACTGTAGTTTGTATCCTAATGGGATTTTATCACACACCCTAACCGGGCCACCTTTGGTACTTGATTAGATTACATGTCTATAGGTATAGATAAGGTAAAGAGATTTTATATAGATTCTTGATATGCTTTACTTATAGTTGGATCATGGGAGAAGAGGACTTAGCATATGCTTGAGATTCTAGTGGAGTAGTTTTTTGTTCTTTTTGTATTTTTGTATATAATGTTGTATATGTATATCCCATGTTTCCTCTTTTTTCATACCAGCATGACATGACATCATCATGTATCTGAACCATCCTTAGGCTTTTGATATTATTATTCAGTTTCTTATTTATTTACAATTCTATAGTTTATCATTATATCTATTGTATATACTTCCACTATGGTAGGTTACTAGTCCAATCATTATCATGTATTCTTATATATGCTTCCACTATTGTCTACTATATATTATATCTATAGTGACACTCTAATATGAGGGTATATTCTCCCCACCACACCACATTTACATCATCACTACTAGTCGACAGCCTCTGGCATGCAGGGAGGTGTGCTTCCACCATGTGACCCACCGGCTTAGGGCACTGGTTTAGTGGATCCTAGGCCAGGATGTTACAAAGTGGTATCAAAGGTGTTTCTTTTCTTTTATCCTACTATTTTGACATTAGATAGAAGATTACGATGTAAAGTAATTTGGTTATGAGCCTATTCTTAAGAGTAGCTAACCCACATACAAGGAAAACCCAAATTACTTGGGATGGGATGTTGAAGTTATTGATTTTGCCTGTTATGGTTGATATGACTTCACCATTGGGTGATACACATTTCTTAACATAATTTACATGATATTACGGCTTTTAATTGATTTTTTTTATTTTATTGATTATTTATTTTGATTAGAACTTTGTTTATAATATATTAACATTTCATCATATTATTTTCTATTCATTTTTTATATTTTATATAATCATTCCAATTATATACTAAAAAATTATTTTATAAATTAATACTAAAAAAATAAGTGACATGAATATTCTTTTTCATTTTAAAAGGATATTCAGAGATGGTTTTAAAATGTTGGTCTCTTTCATGGCCAGTAATTAAACTTTTATTTTATGTATTTAATAATTAACTTTAAAAAAATGAAGTTTTTAAAGTTATGAGATAGTTTACAATTATTAAGAAACCAATTTAAGAAGAGAGAGATAACTCCATCTATTGATGCCACGACATATCAGAGAAATTGAGTACTCGAAAAGGTTTGAAAATTAATGGTTAAAAAATTGTGATTTTTTTGGTGTTTTTTATTAAATCATGATTAAAAGATAAAATGATATTTTATATTTATTTAAATTTTAAAGGAGATGTTTTTCTTAAATAATTATTGTAGAGATAGGTTACTTATCATTAAGATCAAATTAGAGACCATGGAATAAGAGAGGAGGAATATTAAACTTCCTTGGTCATTAGTGATTGTGATGGAGAGGTGTAATATATTAGAGTTGGTGTCCTACACCCAACTCAAGCATGCACTGTACGATTACCATATCATATATGTACTTTGATACACACACGTATTATTCTTATCATGATAGTAATATTACTTATACTATATTTGGTAACATCTCTGGATTATATTTCATATCCCAATGTTATAACACTCCCCAACTGTAATGAGAAAATGATGAAACTATGACAATAATCTTAAAGTTGATCTTATGGTCTTGATACATCATTTTGATAAGACACATATGACATCTGATTATCAAGTGATGGGAGATCGTAATCATTGAAAATTATTTTCATCAAGTTTTCACTTGATAATCTCTAAGGGTGAGAGATTATAAGGTCGGACACGTCAGTGAGAACACCAAATGTTTGATGTTTCATTGATTGTTCATATATATGAGCATATGTATTGGCCTTTATAATGGTCCAAGTGTTTAGATAAGGAGTTTTGGGTCTAACATTGACCTAAACATGTGTAATCTTGTGGTATCTGGTTGATGGAGGTGTTAGAAAAGGATGTGAATCTGGTTTTTGAGGGTTGGACTAGGTGTAGAGTCAGTCCCCTTGAGGATAAAAAACATTGGGTACCCGATGGCCTATACCGAGTACCCAATGTACGTGATAAAGGAGGGGTACCAAGTGGTTGATAACCTAGTGGCCGGTACCTAGTGGGTCATTGAGCACCTCATGGGTACTTCTACAATTTTTTAAATTTAAATTACATTAATTAATTAGGTAAATGTGAGGTCTACCTCATTTCTTTCCCAAACAGTTATTGGACCCCTCTCTCTCTCGTTTCTTATTCCTCCAAGGCTGAATTTTCATGTTCTCAATCTCAATGGATCATCGCGACTAAGGCTAAGCATACCTTTTGTGTTTGTTACCTATCTCTCTCGCCATTTCTTCATTCTTCTTTAAATATCACTAATTTCAGGGCATATTACACATTTTGCGGTTTCCTTTGATTTAAGTTGAATTTTCCAATGATAATTGATGGGTGAGGTTTTGTTGAGTCCTGGTATGTGGCGTCTAAATACTTCCACTGATATATGTGTTCCAGAACTATGTGATTTGTAGGAATGGGTAGGTGTGTGTGAGTGATTAAGAGCATGATTAGCCATGGTCTTTATGGTTTAAGGGAGGTGTCCTAGGGGTTGTCTAGTACGGGAAGATGAGGTCATGTGACACTTATAGATGGGTGGCAATAGGGTCTTCGACATGATGTGGGGTGATATCATTCAACGATGATGGGGAAATAGAGGTTCATGGGGTACATGGTTGTTGGATTTTGGTGATGTTACTCATCATTGGGGCTAAGGTCGTTGGGTTGTGTGCACATGTGGGGTGGTGTTGACCATCAAATTGGTTGGAGAGATCCTTTATAGAAGTTGTGGCTTAGAGTGACAATGTTGATCATTGGATGTGTATAGGGATACATTATAGATATTATCTATGGGTCATGTGGGGTGATTTTGATCACCATTCAAGGGATATATTCTCGCCTTATGTGGGTTTTCATTGGGGCCATTGAGTTTGAGCTAAAGGATGATGGGTTGAATGTGGTTCATATGGTGTTAGATGCGTTCCTCTGAAGTGTTTCCAATGGTTGGTATGATTGAATGGAAAGTGTGGAGTTATGTTTCACTGAGTGGTATGGGAATTGTTGGAGGACCGTGTGGGTCTTCGTGTGTATCCATACTATGGGTACATCATCTCATTTTGGCACTAGTTGAAGTAGGTAGGCCATCCACCAGTGGCTTTTCAAGCACAAAGTGGAGCAAAGTTTGTTTTTTTAGTGAACCTATACATTTCAATTTTTATGCACCCATATACATGTGGATATTAAATAGAGATACCATTGTTGGTGGACTACTGAGTTTATATTCACACCCTGCACAGGCACCCCGGTGCACATGTATATTTTATGTTTAGTGATTCAGATAAGGTCAGAGGTCGTATAGTGGATGGTTAATCAGGAGTAGCATTGTTGGTGTTAGGAGGCGGGATCAGGCAGAGTCTCGGGTCCAATATAGAAGTTGTCTCTAGTCTTTTTATAATTTTCCCCAATTAGGCACTCTCTCACATGGCCAAATCAGGTTGGTTACTAGTCCGCAAACACACCTCTTTGTATGCCAGAGGCCATCGACTAGCAGTGGGGGTGTAGAGAACATAGCGGGGATACTATAATCCATGATATAAAGTTACGATATAGTGAAAATAAACAAATATTTGAGTAACAAAAAGAGAAAAAATAATTAACATACAATTGGAAGATAATTGATGAACCAAGTAGATCAAATAATAAACCATATAATGTTAGGTTGAAATGTATCTAAATTTCAAATTGAAAGTAATACAGATAAAAAACCATGCTGAACCAAGTAAACTCAAAAGACCCTGGTCTCGAAACCCATGTTGGTCCCATCCCCAAGATCCAATCCATCCAGAAAGCAACAATCAACTATAAGGTCCACTACAACATAAATTGACTTTAACGGCAGTTTTGTAGCGGTAGTTCACAAAGCCACCGCTAAACCTTTTTTAAAATTGGTTTCACGGCGGTTTATAACAAACCGTCGTGAAACCATCTCTTTTTTTACACTCCCAACCCTTCCCCTCAACCCCAACCCCCTTCTCCCCCCGACCCCCCGTGACCCCACGACCCCCTTCTCCTGACGACCCCCCGCGACCCCCCTTCTCCCGACGACCCCCCTTCTCCCCCACGACCCCCGTGACCCTGCGACCCCGCGACCCCTCGACCCCCTTCTTCCGACGACCCTGCGACCCCCTTCTCTCGTTTACCCCGTGACCAATTATTGATTTGGGGTTTGTTTCTTCTTCATGAGTTAGTTATTCTAATTCATGTTCTCTTTTAAAAAGTTATGAAAATTGGTTTCCTTAAATTATCATGGGGTTTCTATTGGTGTTTGATGGTGGATCCATGGGGGATGTTTACAGGGATCACAATTTTCTTTTGGGAGAGGTGATTAGAGATCTATACCTTCTATTCCATTATTTCTCAAAGAAAGTTTAAATTCACCAAGTATGGGATTTTTTTACTTCTCCATTTTATGTGTTCATGTTAAACTATCATGGTATAACTTCATTGGGTTTATAGTGGAATTATCCTAATAGATATAATAACTAGAATCAATAATTAATTTGAATGGATGTTGTGGTCATATGTATTAATTCATTGTTCATAACGCCTCTTATAATTTTTAAAATAGTGTGTTATCTACTTTATATGATTTTTATTGTTGTTTATAGTGGTTTATAGTATTGAAATTGGATAACAAAATAACATGGGTAATAATTAATTGATTAATGAAAGTGGCATGAGATATTGATTACCATTCATCCATCAAAACTGTTGAATTTGAAATATTTCTTGAATATATTTATGTTTGGTTATTGGCTTTGATAGCTGGTGATTATAGGTTTTCTAGTGCTGAAACCTATGCATAATGAATCTATTAATTCAAGTTGGTAATGATCAAGTTGGTTATGGAAATAATTATTTGGAGATAGGTGAGTCTATTCTTGGTTTCTAAAGTATTTTATCAATTTTTTTATGGATGTAGTTTCCCCTTGTGTTTTTGATGATAAAAATACTTTTAATTCTATATATGTGTGCTCTAGGGTGGTAGAGGAATTTTAAGATTTATGTCTGGGGTTTTGATGGAAAAAAGTGGAGGATAGTGTTTGTTAAGAGAGGGGATCTCTTTTTTCCATTTATTGTCATATGGTTAATAGGAATAAATGCCTCAGGTTGAGAGTTGTGTTATCATGTTTGTTGGGTTATTGTGTGAAGCTTTTTGATGGGTTGTTTATGTTTCGATTTAGAGATGGGTATTCCCATATTTCTTATTCATTGTCGAATGATTTGATTTATTGTTATCAAATGGATGATTGTTTTGGTTCCCAATTACTTGTTGTAGTTTCTATATTCCCTATTGAGTGTATCACATTGTGGTAGCTTATGATTGATCATTGAATACCATGATTATGAAATTGATAATGTAATTGACATTGAACTCATGGTATGAGTATTGATGTTGGTTTATGGGATAATGGAAACTATGGGATTATTAGATTAATGCTCAGAGGAGCCTTTGATGGAAATCTAAGAATTGTAATGGAAAATAATAAATCTAGCTGAATCTAATGAACTAAATTGATTAAATAAGAATTTTTATTGAATTTAACAAATGAGTGGATAGTAATATCTCTTTACTATGTCAAAATGTTTAATGGCGATGAATCGTGATACTTATGTTCATGCATTGAATCTAGTCTCTATTGGTGTAGTAAAAAATTAAATAGATACCAAGAAACCTAAATCAAAAGTGCATAGGCATCACAAAAGTACATCCACACAAACCCGAGTTCATGCCAGGCCTACTCTAATGGAACAAAATACACACCAAGCCTAGTTTGGAAGCGCATATCAAACATTATAGGCCCAATAATGACCTTACTATACTTAATCCCAAGAATATAATATCTAATATAGCTCCAACATGTGCAGTTCCTCGTGTGAGCACATCAAAAAAATTATGGATTTCACTACAACATAGCACATAAACTTGAGAATATTCTCCTCAAATAAGTACAATTATATTATACCTACTTTATGATCAATGGATCATATTTATTATATTATGTTTCTGTAATCTTACACTATCGTATATATTAATCTCTTTCTCTATTTAGTAGTAACTATGTGTGGTACATAGTTTCCACCAAACATTTTCATGACCTAACATTTTCTTGATTTATCATGTTTCCTTTTATGCATTTTATTGATTTCTAATGATTCCTTTCATGTCTTGATTTCTCGAGTGTGGTATGCACCATATATGTCGATTCTTTATTGTGATGATTCATTTTTTATGAATATTTTTCTCCATATAATTTTAGGACTGAAAGGGCCAATGATTTTATGCATTTAGAGTATGGTTCTATGTTTTTTATGGAGTGTTTGACTCACTTTACGAGCTTTTAGGTTTTGTGCATATTTGTCTTATGGATGATCCATCTATGGTGATATGATTCACATTTGGGCACAATCATGTTGTTTGATCATAGGTGAATGTATTTTGGTTTTCCACCATATCAAAAATAAATCAGATTCTTATTACATAACATAACTCGAGGTAAGGTTTGGGAACAAATGAGGGTAGTTCAGTTTGTTAACCCAATGGAAAAGTGTTTGGTGGAAGGAAGTGACACTTTGTAACCTATCATTAAGGGAATAATTTCTAGAGCATTGGTGTTGGTAATTATATTTTCTATCATTGGTGTGGGAGTCAG
Organism: Viscum album; assembly: GCA_963277665.1. NCBI lineage: Eukaryota > Viridiplantae > Streptophyta > Magnoliopsida > Santalales > Viscaceae > Viscum > Viscum album. Next base: position 495,116,460 of record OY728159.1, read on the forward strand.
GGATACATGAGGAGCCTGTGTGATAATAATCAAGTTGAGTGTCGGGATTGCAGTAGGATGAGCCATCTATAGGATTTTTGTAGATCTTTTCCTATAGTATATAGTGAATGAGTGTCTAAAATAATTCCACATTTAAGAGCGGGGAAATCAGATTCATATTAGGAAGGGAGATATTGTTTGGCCAATCGATCAGTCCGAAGCGGTGGTCATGGTCAAAGCATTCGGACACAAGACTTACATCACTAGCATAGAGGACCTGCTCAAGGTATCTAGGCTATATATTAGGTCCACATATCAATATAATTGTATAAAGTGAGATCAATATGTGAGGAATAAAGTTTTGGACCTTCTATAGTGAGAGGTACTATTTTGGTAGCTTCCACTTTAGTATCTATTTTTTTTGATATATGTCACGACCCGTCCTCGGGGCCCGTGCCGTGACTACCCCAAGCCCGCCTTCCATAGGCCAGGGGCTGGCGACTAGCACCAAGGCGTAAATCCAAAAAAAGGGAAGGCATTGCCTTTGCAAAGTAAACAACAAACACCACAGAGTAAGCAGGCAGAAGTAGACACTAAGTAAAAACTGGTACAACAGTAAGTGCGGAAAAAGTAAGTGGGCCAGAATACAAACCCAAACTGAAAGTAAAGTACAACTCGAAAGGGAAAACATCAACTGAAAGTAAAGCCGCAACGTCGAGCCGTCCACTAGAAGTCCCACCTGAAGGGTGGGTACAGATAGCCTCCACTGCTCCTCGGGTCCAGCCGACCACTCCGAGTACGTCCCACCCAGTGGTCCACCTCCAGGTACCGTCCTGCTCCGCAAGCCTCCACCACGATCAGCGCTGTCCGTCGTCTGCAACCAACACAATGTAGTGCGGGCATGGCCCGTGCAGGGGTGAGTATAAGCTACTCAGTAAGGACCCTGAGACCCCCGAAGGTCTCCCAGAATCCAGAAAGGATAAACCACAAAGTAAAGATACAATCACGAATTAACATCCGACATGGCTTAGGTATATGCCCATACATATACCTAAGTCATCAATTCTCACTCGGCTTGAACATCCGAGCTCAAGTACAACCCAGTCCACACAGTAAAGCAAAACGTAAATCCACACAGGATAGCACAACACAATCCACAAAGGAAATCAAAACAGGATTCAACTCACACATGTATACTTCTTCATATGACGTTAGAGATGATCAGATGTAGCCACTGATTCATCTAAGCCATCGACCCACAAAGGATCTGTAGGTACTAACCCCCACAATGACCCACACAAGATCAATCATGAAGTTAAACCCCAAGATATTGAGAAACTACTTCTCCATCAAGTACAGTGGTTATGCCGCTACAACCAAACGCTTCCCTCTCACCTTGGACTACTGTAGTACTCCACCAATCGAGTATTGTAGGCCTACTGCTACAACCAAGCGCTTCCCACCATGGGTCTACCACTACAACCAAGCGCTCCCCCTCATGGCCTCTATAGGTACTCCTTCTGTTGAGTACCATGGGTCAGTCGGTACAACCAATCGCTCCTCCGACGTGGGTTTTCCGCTACAACCAAGCACTCCCCCTCATAGCCTCCAGAGGTACTCCTTCTGTTGAGTACCGTGGGTCTGCCGCTACAACCAAGCACTCCTCCGACGTGGGTCTGCCACTACAACCAAGCGCTCCCCCCTTGCTGCTACAACCAAGCGCTCCTCCGTCGTGGGTTTGCCGCTACAACCAAGCGCTCCCCCTCATAGCCTCCAGAGGTACTTTTTCTGTTGAGTATCGCGGGTCTGCCGCTACAACCAAGCACTCCTCCGCCGTGGGTCTGCCGCTACAACCAAGCGCTCCCCACTGGGCTATCCATAACACACCGGGTCGTTTGATCAGCAGTCATCAAGTCTCAACCGGCTCTAGGGTTTCCGCCCACAGCATGCTCGTTCCGGGAGGGTCCACTCCACGAGCTAAGAGGTCGATGCATCAACCAACATGTAGTCCGGAGTTGACGTATCCCAAGATGTACCGTAGTGGTCACTGCCGAAAACACGGAGGATTCCCGTACTGTTTCCATCATCGTCGCAGTCGCATCCACTGAGGATCTCTGTACAGTCGTCGTCATCACAGTAGCAGTTGCAGCCAGCTCTAGGGTCCCCGCACACAACAAGATCATTCGGGAGGGTCCGCTCCACGAGCCGAGAGGCTGATACATCAACTGAAACATAGTCTAGAGTTGATGTATCGAAAAGTTCCGTATCGGCAACAGGAACTCAACGTCGCAGACGGCGCGTCAATCGGACGCTCGGTCTGAGAGTTATTGGCTTTTTCATCCCAGGGGCCCGGTTGGTTTTTAAGGAAAAAACAACCCGACCGTACTCCACCTGCGTCCAAACCTTGGGCGGAGTAAGCCAAAAGATCCGTCTCACTTAGAGGAATTTGACAAAGTCGACGGCACATCAATCAGACGTCTGAAGCTCAAGATATGAGCGTTTCCGCTCCGAGGGCCCGGTTGGTTTCGTGTACGAACCAACCCGGCCAAACCAAAAGTATTCCGAAACCTTGAGTGTGATATACTGAAACGACCGTCTCGATCCAAGGATCGCATCTCCGCTGACGGCGCATCGTTTGGAGTCCTGTAGCTCAAGTTATGAGCAAAAGACCCAAAAGGTCCGGAAACGGCGGGTCTGGGCCCGGACCGACCCGGCCCGACCCCCCCTGGGTCGGCCCGAACCGGTTCGACCCGACCCGAGTCCGGTCCGACCCGGCCCGGCCCGTCCTGGGCACGACCCAGCTCGAACCGGCGGGTCGGCTCGGCTCGGCTCGGCCGAGCGGGCCGAGCGAGGAAACCGCGGGGCGTGGTTCCCCTGCGGAAAGAGGAGCCGCGACCCCGCGTGGGGCCGCGCTTGGTCAGCGGACGCGGAAAATCCGCGTCCCGTGTCTCGCCGGACCCATGCGGTCACGGGTCTGGTCGGCCGCCGCCGCCGCGGCGGCTCTGTCTGGCGGCGCGCCGGGGCGCCACCGCCTCCGGCTGCCGGTGACCCGCGCCGCCGGTGGAGTCTGCGGGCCACCGGAGTTGCTCCGGTGGTCCGATTTCACTTCCGTCTGCGCCGTAGCTCATCCTGGATCCCGTCCTTCACTGCAGAATCAAAAAATCGTCTCTGCGACACGTTTTGTCGTCTTCCGCCGTTTCGCACACCAAGAACAAAGGGCGGTGGGTTCAGACTTGTTCGTTGGTCCGCACCCACCGCGTTAGCGGTTTGAAACAACACCACAAAATCCCAGCAATTGATGAACCACGACCCGCAATAATAATCCACGGACCAACTTGTTAATTGGTTGGTCCGTGTTCTTGCCTTGGAGGAAAACAAACATAGGTAAAATCTTTTTCAAAACGACCCCTACCTCGTCGTAGTTGTCAGACGAGTTCTTCGCGGAATTGACCGTCACGGTAGAAGATGATCGCCGCGTCGCGGAAGGGTGTCGCGTCGTCGCGGTATATGGCGTCGCGTCAATGAACTCAACAAATGATCGAATATCTGTCGCGGAGAAAGAACGTCGCGAAAGAAGCATCGGCGTCACGTCGATCTCCGGGGGTCGGGCGTTCTTCGTCGGCTTTCGTCGGAGGCCGACGTTCTTCGCGTTCTTCGCGTTCTTCGCGAAGGAGGATGAAGGCAAAAAATCTCCAAATCCTCTCAACAAATCTCCCCAAGAAGAAAGGTGTGTTGGTCTTATTTTATTAATATGCCAACGGTTGAAAAATAGGTTAAGAAACGAACAAATTAATTCATAGAATTAATTTCAACGAATTAACCGCCCAATTAAAAGGAGCGTTTAATAGATTAAGAAACGCCCCAATTGACTTTCATTTAATAGGGGTTTTCACGGGTTCGTTACTTAGCGGAAAAGAAACGGTGGGGCTCGTGCGGGCTCCACCTCACAAATATCCTACCAAGAGGGTAGAATATTTTGGGTTCCACCCTATCCGCTTCGACTCAGCTTAAGAAGCTTTAAGCGGTTTTAAGCGGCTTCAAGTGAAATAAAATAAAGTTTGTCGTACCACATTATTTTATTTCTTAACTTAAAGCCCAAAAAAATTAAAAACCACACCTGAGAAAACACAACTCCAGAAGAGGCGTTTCTAAGTAAATACCGGCGCTGCGATTCCATCGGTGCCCTCGGAATTCGATTCCGAGCACCGGTTCAAAAGTTAGAAAAACCCGCTCGTTCGTTCAATGAACGTACCCGAGCCAAACTTCGGAAAATGATTCCAGGCACACCGAGCCTCGGAATCAGGTGCCATCAGAAACTGCGTTCTTGTAAAATTCCAAAGAAAATTAAGAAAAAAATTTCCTTGAAATTTACGGGTCTTTACATCACTCCCACCTCAGGGCTTTATGTCCCCATAAAGATACATCATAAATTAGGGAAACAAATGTGGGAACTGAGCACACATCTGAGCCTCCCGCTCCCAAGTGCTCTCCTGGAGGTTCCCGTGCTGCCATCTGATGTGCACTAGAGGAATCGACCATCCACGTAGGACCCGCTCCTGTCGATCCTCGATCTCCACCGGGACCTCCGCAAAAGTCGCCCCATCATCAACGTCTAGATCCCCATGGTCAATGATGTGCGTCGGGTCGTGCACGTATCTCCTCAGCTGAGATACGTGGAAGACGTCATGCACCAGTTGCAACTGAGGTGGTAGAGCCAGGCGATAAGCCACCTCGCCAATCCTGCTGAGGACCTGGAATGGTCCAATGAAGCGTGGAGACAACTTGCCGCCTTGGCCAAATCTCTGTAATCCACGTTGAGGTGAGACCCGCAAGAAGACATGGTCGCCATCCTCGAACTCTAGTGGCCTCTGCCTCCTTTCAGCAAAAGACTTTTACCGGCTCTGAGCTGTCCTCATCCGCTCATGGATGACTTGGACCTTTCTGGTCCTACAAGAGCTGCTGAGATTTCTTCTTTGCCGATAAGAGAAATCCGGTCTCATCCCCTGGATGAACCATGTTCTTCGCCTAATACAGTCAACCCTGACATGGATGATACTATTCCATAGCAAGGATGACGTCGTAAGGCCTCGACGCTACTACCAAGAGGTCCAACCATTACTCTCGCCTCCAAGGGTTGAGTCACACTGTCGGCATCAGTGTGTGGTCACTGGGTCTCCTCCAGTAGGTATCTCAAAGTGAGGGTCAATTCAACTGTTTTTAAACCAGAACCTCTTAGTAATAACTAAAAGAGAGAACAAGAGGGTAAACGTCACAAGAAAAGTGTCTTTTATTACTGCAGCTCAAAGTACAAAGACATAAAACATCTACAAACAAACATCAACAATGCTAGAAGCAGCATTAACAAAAGTCTCCACGTCTGGAGCTAGTCCCGCTCCTGTCCATCTGCTCTCGGAGCCCCATGATCGTAGGCCTCAGCTACCTGAAGCTGAGCTCCCCCATGTCCACCAGCTTCCTGTGGTCGGGGTGGACCTCCTGGTGGTGGTGGTGGAAACACCTCGAAGCGTCGTCCACCTCTAGCTGCATGGCCAGCTCCCCTGCCACGGTCTCATGCTCCATGCGATCCGCCTCGATCGAACCTTTACCTCTGCCTGGGAGGTCCTTCGTTCATCTGCTGGTCATCCATATGGCGGGTCGGATAGTCACGAGCCATGTGAACAACCCCACCGTAGGAGTAACACTATCTGCTCATGGTAAGTCGTTGTCCACCCCAGGTGCCTCACACAAACGATCCTGTGTCACGCGGTCAACCACCAGTAGGTCTAGTCCTCTTGGACCCCTGCGTCATCTGTCTACTGCCCGCTGCAGAAGACTCTGCCGCATGCCGGCTAGTGGTGGGTCCTGCTGCTGGAGACTGCTCAGCAAGGAAACTCTCCACTAAGAGGGCTCGCTCCAACACCCATGTCTGTGTCGGAATGCTGTGAGAAACAACTGAAGCTCTGATCTCTCGCCTGAGCCCCTGCTCTAAGGTTCGGGCCCTGAAGAATGGGTCTCGTACCATGTCTGTGGAATAGCGCGAGAGATCGGTAAACCTCGCCACGTACTGGGCTACTGTCATGCTGCCCTGCTGCAGTTGTAGTATCTCCTGGATGCGTACCGCTCAGAGGGTGGCTGGGACGAACTCTGAGCGAAAAAGGCTCTCAAATTCCGTCCAAAGGAGTGATGCCTCATCGTGAGCCTGGAGCATCAAGCTCCACCATCTTCCTGCTGCCGCATGCAGGAGGCTCACTGCAAGGACCACCATAAGGTCTGCTGGTGTCCTCACTAACCGGAAAACTCGTACAACCGCCTCCAGCCAGTCCTCGGCTGCCTGGGGGTCCGTCTCCCCGTGTAACCTGGGCGGTCACTAGCGCTGGAACTCATGCAGTGCAGTAAGGTGACATGCATCGTAAGCGGCTGGGGCTAGAAGCATCGGTGGCTCGACGGGTAGAGGTACCGCCGGTGCCTCTACTGTCAAAGGGCCCTGCACCGAGGCCTCGTCGCTCGGCGGGCTGTCGTCACGCTCAACTATCGGAACCCTAGATGGCTGCCATCATGGGGCCATCCTGAAAGAAACAGGTGCGCCACGGTCAGAACAGTATACCTGGTGAGCTGATACAAGTAATCACAAAGAAAACTTGAAACACACATGCAAACAATGTTTTCGTGCATTAAGTCGGAAATCAGAAGTCAGGGTCCTGGTGTAGGGATACATCGGCCGCCGCACCAACACTGGCCTCCCTGGAATGATAACCACACCCAATACGCTTAACACTATTGCTTCACATAGAAGAAAGATCAGAGTCTGCGGTAGAACTGAACTCCTCTGATACCAATTTTCCACGACCCGTCCTCGGGGCCTGTGCCGTGACTACCCCAAACCCGCCTTCCATAGGCCAGGGGCTGGCGACTAGAACCAAGGCGTAAATCCCAAAAAAAGGGAAGGCATTGCCTTTGTAAAGTAAACAACAAACACCACAGAGTAAGCAGGCAGAAGTAGACACTAAGTAAAAACTGGTACAACAGTAAGTGCGGAAAAAGTAAGTGGGCCAGAATACAAACCCAAACTGAAAGTAAAGTACAACTCGAAAGGGAAAACAACAACTGAAAGTAAAGCCGCAACGTCGAGCCATCCACTGGAAGTACCACCTGAAGGGTGGGTACAGATAGCCTCCACTGCTCCTCAGGTCCAGCCGACCGCTCTGAGTACATCCCACCCAGTGGTCCACCTCCAGGTACCATCCTGCTCCGCAAGCCTCCACCACGATCAACGCTGTCCGTCGTCTGCAACCAACACAACATAGTGCGGGCATGACCCGTGCATGGGTGAGTATAAGCTACCCAGTAGGGACCCCGAGACCCCCAAAGGTCTCCCAGAATCCACAAAGGATAAAACACAAAGGAAAGATACAATCATGAAGTAACATCCGACACGGCTTAGGTATATGCCCATACATATACCTAAGTCATCAATTCTCGCTCGGCTCCAACATCCAAGATCAAGTACAACCCAGTCCACACAGGAAAGCAAAACGTAAATCCACACAGGATAGCACAACACAATCCACAAAGGAAAGAAAAACAGGATTCAGCTCACACAGGTATACTTCTTCATATGACGTTAGAGATGATCAGATGTAGCCACTGATTCATCTAAGCCATCGACCCACAAAGGATCTGTAGGTACTAACCCCCACAATGACCCACACAGGATCGATCATGAAGTTTAACCCCAAGCTATTGGGAAACTCCTTCTCCATCAAGTACAATGGTTATGCCGCTACAACCAAGCGCTTCCCTCTCACCTTGGACTGCTGTAGTACTCCACCTATCGAGTACTGTGGGCCTACTGCTACAACCAAGCGCTTCCCACTATGGGTCTGCCGCTACAACCAAGCGTTCCCCCTCATGGCCTCTAGAGGTACTCCTTCTGTTGAGTACCACGGGTCAGTTGCTACAACCAAGAGCTCCTCCGACGTGGGTTTGCCGCTACAACCAAGCGCTCCCCCTCATAGCCTCTAGAGGTACTCCTTCTGTTGAGTACCGCTGGTCTGCCGCTACAACCAAGCGCTCCTCCGACGTGGGTCTGCCGCTACAACCAAGCGCTCCCCCCGTGCTGCTACAACCAAGTGCTCCTCCATCGTGGGTTTTCCGTTACAACCAAATGCTCCCCCTCATAGCCTCCAGAGGTACTCCTTCTGTTGAGTACCGCGGGTCTGCCGCTACAACCAAGCGCTCCTCCACCGTGGGTCTGCCGCTACAACCAAGCGCTCCCCACTGGGCTATCCATAACACACCGAGTCGTTCGATCAGCAGTCGTCAAGTCTCAACCGGCTCTATTGTTTCTGCCCACAGCATGCTTGTTCCGGGAGGGTCCACTCCACGAGCTAAGAGGTCGATGCATCAAGACATGTAGTCCGGAGTTGATGTATCCCAAGATGTACCGTAGTGGTCACTGCCGAAAACACGGAGGATTCCCGTACTGTTTCCATCATCATCGCAGTCGCATCCACTGAGGATCTCTGTATAGTCGTCGTCGTCACAGTAGCAGTTGCAACCAGCTCTAGGGTCCCCGCACACAGCAAGCTCGTTCGGGAGGGTCCGCTCCAAGAGCCGAGAGGTTGATACATCAACTGACACATAGTCCAGAGTTGATGTATCCAAAAGTTCCGTATCACCAACAGGAACTCAACGTCGCAGACGACGCGTCAATCAGACGCTCGGTCTGAGAGTTATTGGCTTTTTCGTCCCAGGGACCCGGTTGGTTTTTAAGGAAAAACCAACCCGACCATACTCCACCTGCATCCAAAACTCGGGCGGAGTAAGACAAAAGATCCGTCTCACTTAGAGGAATTCGACAAAGTCGACGGCACGCCAATCGGATGTCTGAAGCTCAAGATATGAGCGTTTCCGCTCCGAGGGCCCGGTTGGTTTCGTGTACAAACCAACCCGGCCGAACCCAAAGTATTCCGAAACCTTGAGTGTGATATACCAAAACGACCGTCTCGATCCAAGGATCGCATCTCCGCTGACGACGCATCGTTCGGAGGCTCGTAGCTCAAGTTATGAGCAAAAGACCCAAAAGATCCGGAAACGGGGGGTCTGGGCCCGGACCGACCCGGCCCCACCCCCCTGGGTCGGCCCGAACCGGGTCGACCCGACCCAGGTGCGGTCCGACCCGGCCCGGCCAGAGTGGCCCGACCCGGCCTGGGTGCGACCCGGCGCGAACCGGCGGGTCGGCTCGGCTCGGCTCGGCCGAGCGAGGAAACCGCGGGGCGTGCTGCCCCCGCGGAAAGAGGAGCCGCGGCCCCGCGTGGGGCCGCGCTGGTTCAGCGGACGCGGCAAAGCCGCGTCCCGTGTCTCATCGGACCCGCGCGGTCGCAGGTCTGGTCGGCCGCCTCCGCCGCGACTGAAGCCGCGGCGACTCCGTCCGGCGGCGCGCCGGGGCGCCGCCGTGCCGACGACCCACGCCGCCGGTGGAGTTTGCGGGACACCGGAGTTGCTCCGGTGGTCCGATTTCTCTTCCGTCTGCGCCGTAGCTCATCCTGGGTCCCGTCCTTCACTGCGGAATCAACAAATCTTCTCTACGACACGTTTTGTTGTCGTCCGCCATTCCACACACCAAGAACAAAGGGCGGTGGGTTCAGATTTGTTCGTTGGTCCGCACCCACCGCGGTAGCGGTTTGAAACAACACCACAAAATCCCAGCAATTGATGAACCACGACCCGCAATAATAATCCGCAGACCAACTTGTTAATTGGTTGGTCCGCGTTCTTGCCTTGGAGGAAATCAAACATAGGTAAAATCCTTTTCAAAACGACCCCTACCTCGTCGTAGTCGTCAGACGAGTTCTTCGCGGAATTGACCGTCACGGTAGAAGATGATCGTCGCGTCGCGGAAGGGCATCGCGTCGTCGCGGTATATGGCATCGCGTCGATGAACTCAATGGATGATCGAAGATCTGTCGTGGATAAAGAACGTCGCAGAAGAAGCGTCGGCGTCGCGTCGATCTCCAGGGGTCGGGCGTTCTTTGTCGCCTTTCGTCGGAGGCCGGCGTTCTTCGCGTTCTTCGCGTTCTTCACATTCTTCGCGAAGGAGGATGAAGGCACATAATCTCCAAATCCTCTCAACAAATTGCCCCCAAGAAGAAAGGTGTGTTGGTCTTATTTTATTAATATGCCAACGGTTGAAAAACAGGTTAAGAAACGAACAAATTAATTCATAGAATTAATTTCAACGAATTAATCGCCCAATTAAAAGGAGCGTTTAATAGATTAAGAAATGCCCCAGTTGGCTTTCGTTTAATAGGGGTTTTCGCGGGTGCGTTACTTAGCGGAAAAGAAACGGTGGGGCTCGTGCGGGCCCCACCTCACAAATATCCTACCAAGAGGGTAGGATATTTTGGGTTCCACCCTATCCGCTTCGACTCAGCTTAAGCAGCTTTAAGCGGCTTTAAGCGGCTTCAAGTGAAATAAAATAAAATTTGTCGTACCACATTATTTTATTTCTTTACTTTAAGCCCAAAAAAATTAAAAACCACACCCGAGCAAACGCAACTCCGGAAGAGGCGTTTCTAAGAAAATACCGGCGCTGCGATTCCATCGGTGCCCACGAAATTCGATTCCGAGCAACGGTTCAAAAGTTAGAAAAACCCGCTTATTCGTTCACTGAACGTACCCGAGCCAAACTTCGGAAAATGATTCCGGGCACACCGGGCCTCGGAATCATGTGCCGTTAGAAACTGCGTTCTTGTAAAATTCCAAAGAAAATTAAGAAAAAAATTTCCTTGAAATTTACGGGTCTTTACAATATAGGTACTTCTCATTCCATCATATTTGTGCATGTTGTGGAGATCCTTGGGTTCGACATTCAGTTTTCTTATGAAGTGATGACACTTAAAACTTTTTTGGGGATTTGATTAGAGAATTTATGTTAGTGTAGATAGTGGACCTTGATATAAGTGGGTGTCACCTCGTATGGGACCTCATTTTCCTCGAGATGATGGTTTTGACATCATTCTTGGGATGTAATGGTTGTTCCCCTAATATACTTACATTGATTGTTATCGCCAAAGGGTGTCATTAACATCACCATAGGGTGGGTTTTTTTATTCACAATGGTGAATAGGATGTACAAGAAATATGAGATGGATTCGAGCATCATGGGTTGGGTGTGATGATAGACTGAATTACTTGATTATTTCTAGAGCATAATGAAGGCATTGGAAAAATTTACATGCCAACAAGGCTCATAGAATCTAAACCTGGTCATGGGAATACCTGTTGTAGAGTTACCAAACAATTCATTTTTTACATTCTCATAATAGAGGTAGAGGAAAGATGATGTTGAATAATTAATTATGATACAATCACATAAAATTAACTTCGTAACATAAGTGCATACATGAGTTTATGTTTGTAGTTTCTCTTTGTGAATTTTTGATTTATATTACTAAAGGATGTGATTTCTTCTTACACATGGAATCTCTTTTTATTCTCTATATATATTACTAATTTTATTTTTTCCAATATACATATTCATATATGTGCTTATTTTCTAGTATACATTACTAGTTTTCACTTATATAGAAAGTAATTGTGACATGACTACCGTATGCACTGTTTTTCCACTATGAATTACTAGTATTCACTTTTATAGAATATAAGTACATTCTTGTATGAACTTATTTTCAAAGAATTAATTTTGGAAAAAATTAAAATTATTTTTATGTGAACATGTAATTGATTGATCGTGTCATGCTAATTCACAGGTTGGGTTAGGGAAACAAAAGAATGTGTCAAATCATATGTTCATTAAGGGTAAACGTGAGAGATATCAATTGATAATAATATGAAAGCATAAGATAAGAATAATGATATGAGATAATGACCATAAATTATGAATATCATACACAATTCATCATATATTACAAGTGGGATGTATGTTGATATGAATTGTTATGTCAGTGTTGGAACTGGTATGGATGGAATAAGTTGAACCTAGGCTTGGTATTGTTTTCATGAAATATGACAAAAATGCTTGTTTAAAATTTTGTCTAAAGGTATAATGGCCATGTGATATGTTTATCTGCATTCCTTTACTGAAAGATGCATTTAATTGTGCTTAGTTAAGAATCTCTTTTCATATTGACTAGTATGTATTCTGTTAGACTATTCGTATTCCTGGAATGGTTTGTTTTTCAGGACACTGCTGCAGGGGATGCAGAGTTGCTATTTTTTTTCCCGGATCAACTTTTAGCGGTGGTTTTAACCACCGCTAAATGAAACTGGTAAAATTGTAGCGGTGGTTTTAACCACCGCTAAATATAGATATTTTTCTCGTAGTGGCGGATATAACCGCCGCTACTATTATTTAGCAGTGGTTTAAACCACCACTACTATTATTTAACGACAGTTTAAGCTTCCGCTACAGTGTCCCGCCATTCGCATGTATTCCATGGCGATTTTGATTATTTTAGCGGTGTTTTTTCGGCGTGGGGGTGTGTTTTATTCACGGCGGTTATAACCGTCGCAAATAAAAGAGATCCACTGGCCATAAAACCGCCGCTAAAAAAACCAGAACCGCCACGAAATGAGGCAACTACGACGATTCCCTTAAACCATAGTGAAATGGATATAACCACTACTAATAGTTTCCCGACACGCAATTTAGCAGTGGTTTCCTAAAACCGCTGCCAAAACATATAGCGGCGGTTTAAACCGCCGTTATATGCAAAAAAACTGTCGCTGAAGACTCGAGTTGCTGTCCATGAATGGAGGGTGTTGTTGTCGAGTAGAAGCCACCGAAGCCACCACTTTTGGTGGAGTTGACACTGGAAGAGGATACTTCCACCGCTACTGTCCATCGAGTAGGGTTGGCCACCACCATATCTGGAGTAGAACCATGAGCTGTCTGAGACCAAAATCAGCACCTCCGCCGTCATCCACTGAAGAGTTGCTACATGAAGGGTTCGCCATCGTCAGAGCGGCTTCTTCGAGAAGAACCATATCCCCCCATGCGCAAGAGGAGATTGGGGGGGGGATAATTTTAATCGTAATAAAAATATAATAAAAAATATAAAAATAAAAACTTAATTATAAATAAAACTAAAATATATAATAATAACAATAATAAATATCAATCTTAATAAACTATTAAACAATAAAATAAAATATAGAACAAAATTTTATTTAAATAAAACGTATCGAACTAAAATAATTTAAAAATTAAATTAATTATTAATAAAAACTAATTTAATCAAATAAATAATACTTTAAATAAATAATAAATAATTATAATAATTATAATTTAACTTTTAAAATAAAATTATTGTAATTATAATAAAAAAATTAAAAAATAAAATAAATTAATAATAATCTAATTTAAAAATATAATAAATATCTAATAACTAATAATATTAATTCAATAAAATAATAAAATACTGATTAAATGATAATCTTAATAATTTAATTTAATTATAAATTATAAATAAATTAATTACTTTTATAATAATATTAGATAAACTAAATAATAACAAATAACAATGTATATAATGTTAATAAAATAAATAAAATAATCAATTAAAATATTTACTAATAATTTAAATAATCAATAAAATATTAATACTATTACTTTAATTTAAATAAGTAAAATAATTTTTATTATGTTTTTTTATTGTATATTTTCATCTTCTATTTTTCTGGTACATGAGGGAGATGTAATCCCATCTAGATTCATACTAACTAACTAACTGACAGTTGTTTAGAGGGGTTGTGCTAATACTACAGTCATTTGATAAAAAACACACGTGTGATGTGCGAGAGAGAAGGATGTGTTTAAGTCGGTGTGTGCAGTGGGTCACTAATGAGAGATGACAATATAATTAAAGAGGAAAAAATAGAGCAGCAATGCGGAGACCATTCATTCACTCTCACCCGCAGAGCAGATCTAAGGAGCACTTCCTAGATACTACCTGGAGAACCTCTTCCTGGAGATCCGAGGACTAGCAGTGAAGCACCATTGTAGTTCATAGGGGAGTTCTTTCTTCCCATGTTTTCTATCAATTTCATATATTGTAATCAAATTTTCTTATTTTTTGTATTAAATATGATTGTAGGCTAGAATTTTTAGTTTGGGGGAAAATCTATTTCTACTTGTTATGTTTTATTCTGCCTTTTTTACATTCTCATTTTAATGTGTTCAGAATTGATTAGCGAGATTGTAACGACCCGAAATATTGAATAAGTTTTGTTTCCTAATTTTGTGTGTTATTTTATTTTATACTCAACAAAACTATTTCATTTAATAAAATGAGTATAATTAAAATAAGACCATTGGGTTTCGACTATTATATGACCGTTGGTCAATATGACCATTGGAAACTAAATGTTGCGATTGTTGTCTATAAATACAAGTGATTTTGATTAATTAATATAGAAAGAAGCTTCGATGACATCATCCAGTAGTCTCGGGCCGATCGAAGCCCATCTAACAGAACTTGGGAAGGAGGTAGTACCACTGGGCTTTGCTCTGGACCAAACCCAAGATGAACTTCATCGTGTGAAACTAGAACGAAATCGCCTTCGTGAGAAGTTCAAGCTGGTAGAAATCACCACTCAGGCAATGTTGGTCGAGCCGCCCCAAGATTCTCTCACCTTAGCACACCTTACACTTAGATCCTATGCTAGTGTTATATGGGGTTATGTAACGAGACCGTAACTTCCTTGTGTAATCCTTTGATTTAAATAAAAATTGTGATGTCTTCTTATGGTGAAGTTTGTGAATTTTCAAATGTCCGGATAAATACAGTATGCATATTATTGATGAATTCTAGAAAAAGGATATTTGAAAATATTTATGTAAACCTTAAATAATTAATTATGTGTAATGATTTTCAAAAAATGGAGTTCTACAATTATGTTCAGTAAGAAATTTAGAGTCTAATAAGATCAACTTATTTTTTGATGAATAGTAAATTATGAATAGTGATTTTATGCTTAGGATTAGTGATGTGACCAAATAGATTAGTATTCTCACTTAAGGAAAGTATTAATATAATCTAGGCACCTTTATTAAGTAATGTGATTCAATAAAATAGGTAAATAATTATTTCAGAAACTATTAGTCAAGTCTTAGTTTTTTCGGGTGAATAGTGTTTTTTTAATTAAAAAAATTTAGAAAATTATTTTTATAAAATGGAGTTCATTTTTGAACTCAGAGCATCGATATTATGTTAAGGTGATTTTTGGGGATTTTTCTAAAAAAAATGAATTTTCGGTGAATAGTCTATTTATTTAAAAATTAAATTAAAAATATTTAGAAAAATATTTTTATAAAATTGAGTTCATTTTTGAAATCATAGGATCGATATTTGGTTAAGGTGAAAATTTGGAATTTTTCTGAGAAAGTTGAATTTTTGGTGAATAGTGAAAATACAGTTTTTAAGTTACGGGTGTTTAATGACATCATTAAATGATGCATTAAGTATGTAATCAATATGGTCGAATTATGAATAGTAAGATAAGGTATGAGTTGTCCCAAGTGGCCAATACCATGGGCAAATACCATGGGCAAGCCCATGGTTTTGCCAATACCACCGATGAGGTGTCCCTTGACAATTAATGCCTTGTCCCCTCACTTTCTCTATAAATACCAAGCCATTCTCTCATCCTTTCCATTATAAAATTCTCCTCAACGAAGTTCTGTTCTCCTTACCTCCCAAGGAGTCCTCCCAAGGTTCCCTCAAGCCTCCCAAGGTCCCAAACTTCAAGATTTCGAAGTTACTCTTCAATGTAAGGGATCCTACCTCTCTTTTTTTTTTCAAGTACTCTCGTTTATGCCATTTCTTTTAAGCACCATGTTCTTATGTTGGGGATGTTATTTTATATTCATATTACTGAACTTTTAATGTTCATATTATGAGATACCCCCTATTTCTCTCATCATTTCATTTTATGAATGTTTAAGTGGCGCCGTTAGGCTGCCGAATTTTTGCAAGGGATTCTTTCACCCTTCTCATTTTCAAAGTTCTATTTTCATGTCAAGTCTTTAAAGTTTATTTTTCCCATGTCGGGGTATGATCTATATGTTCATAATACTGTCCTTTTATTTTCACATGATTAGATACCCTATTTAATCTCATCAATTCATTTTTTTGAAGTTTTAAGTGACGCCGTTAGGCTGCCGAATTTTTCATAAGAGAAATCTTATTTTTGTCTTCCTTTCAAGTTTTTCATTTCATATGGTATGTCCTTCAAATTTAATTACCATGTTCTTATATCCTTTATATTTTGTACCTATACTATTTTATGGATCATTTATGAGTGGGTGACCCATGTCCCCTCTCTTTTCAATGTTTTCTAAAACCCTGCAATATAGCCGTTATGCTGCCGAATTTTCGTCTCAAAATGTCTCTATATTTTTCTCAAATTCTTTTATTTTATTAAGTGAATAATAAAAACTCTTTATTCTATAGAGGTATTCACATATATATCAAAATATTCTATTTTAAATTCTGGTATTTACATACATGAGACCCGCTTTCCTTTTCCATGGGTTTAGAGTGACATAAAGATCACGTCTTTAAAGTAGTTTTTAAAATGTCATGATTATGAAATGAAACCCATTTATTTTATGCTATATGGGTTAATTATGAAATGTTTGATGATGATATATGTGGATCACATGATAATAAAGAAAAATTTAAGGGTGCGCCCTGATAGCGATGCAATGAATTGGGTAATGATGTGATCTCTATGGATTACAATTTTAACGATACCTTGGTGAATAACCTTGGTATTTTTTTGAAATGACACCTTGGGGATAGAACTTGGTGATATGTTCATGATTGTCTAAGTTAAATATTATAGCCATATCTTCAAGTTATAAAACTCTTTATTTTTATTATGATATTCCTCATGATATCTTTCTCATGCCTTAAAGTTATTTATCATGACTTTATTGATGTATCTCAAGTTCACATGTAAAATGTTTCTCTTGTTTCCCTTACTGGGCCTTCTGCTCACCCTTTCCTTTGATTTATGCTCCCAGGTTATGAGATGCTGTAATGAACTTAGGATGAACAAATGAAGAAGCCATTAAATTGTTTAAGAAGAATGTTTTATGTCTTCATGTATTAAGTTCCTGGTTTCCAAGACACTAAACCTTAAAGATCCTCGGTTTTGTAAAATGTAATGAAAAGTTATGTTATAAAAAGGTGGGATGCTATAGTTGGTATCAAAGGATGGTTTAGTTATTTATGGAAATTAGGATATGAAAACTTTAGGAAGAACCCTATAGAAAAGTTTAAATATAGGAAATCTTCCTGGTATTTTGGTGAGTATTGAGTAAGTGGTTTATTAAGCAAATACTTACCTGTCTAGATACGAGTAGGTAGAGGTGGATCTGTCATAGATGTACATAGGGGTAAATCCCAAAAACATCGTTTTGAGCTAGACTCGAACGGGAACTGGTACACGACAACAGGCCTTGCTGCACTCTTGGTTACGACACTCCCGAGGGATATGTTTGGTTAATCACAAGATTTTTATAAATCATTATGAAGGAATTATAGAAAAATGTAATTGTCTAAGAATGAAGTTTTAAGACATAAAACCCTTTTTAGTTAAAAGATTCATAAATGAAATAAGTTTCTCATGAAGGATTTATTCTTTTAGAAAATTTCCCCATCATCTAGGAATACGTTGATGTATTTCCTAAGGAGTTACCTGAACCTCCCCCAGAAAGAGAGGTAGAGTTCTCCATTGAACTCGTACCTAAATCTCATCCGATTTCAAAGACCCCCTATAGGATGGAAAATGTGGAGCTAGAGGAATTAAAGAAACAACTCCGAGATCTTTTGGAGAATGGGTTTATCTGACCAAGTGTGTCTCCTTGGGGAGCACCAGTTCTCTTTGTGAAGAAGAAGGATGGATCGATGCAGGTATGCATTGATTATAGAGAACTAAATGGGATCACAATGAAGAACAAATACTCTCTTCCAAGAATTGATGACTTATTTGACCAACTTCATGGGGATCAATTCTTCTCTAAGATTGATCTTCGTTTTGGTTATCATCAATTGGGGGTGAAGAATGTTGATATTCCAAAAACTGCCTTCCAATCAAGATATGGGCATTATGAGTTTGTTGTTATGCCCTTCGGACTGACTAATGCACCTGTTTTTTTATGGATCAAGAATAAGTTGATTTTGGAAACTTCTATTTTATCAAATGGATATCCTTTATATAGGAAAATGATTTGGTGATTAAATGATAAAGGTTATTTTGGAAAATGTTTTCTCTTTTGGAGTACTATATGCCTAAGGGAAATAAAATACTACAGGATTTAAATTGAGAAGGAATGGTTGATTTTTTTTGTATTTATTGTGGACATATGGTGATTTGGGTTATTTTTGGAAAATGATAAACCTAGAATAGAGAATATATAAATAGGTTAAGTACACCTTAGTATGAGACTTTAGTATTAGTCGATGTTATTTGGAGATAAATGTTAAGATTTTTTGTGGAAGACTGTGTGATTAAATCCTTCTGAGTTTTGGGTTCCAATATTAATTTGGATTATTATGAAGAATTTTAAGGATGATTGTGTATTGAATGGTCTTTCTGGAACTTTGGGTACTTTTTATTGAATTTTGGATATTAATAGTCTTTTTTTTCTTTTTATAAAGGATTATACTTTTTGGGGATTATATGATCTTGTACTAACCATTTTGGTTTTGGTTAAGGTCTAAAGACATGGGAAATATATAGTTCATCTTTTGTGTATTATGTGATTCTCTCGAAGTTGATCTTAGCGCTCTTAATATGAACAAGTCATCCTAAATACTCATCTTTTGGAGAAAATATGAGTTTGTGTTAGAAATCTAGTAAAAGATGAAAGTCTACATGACAAGTAAGTATGTTTCCTTATGTTTCAGTTATGCCCTTAAATAAATTCGTCAATGAAAAGTAACTTAAAACAAAAACGTTATCTATTAACTTTTCCTACTGGGGAATCAAATACCATTTAACCCATCACAAGTTTGTGATTTTCTGGTGGTTAAATTTCTCATAGACACGTTTTCTATCACTCTCCATTAGAACTTGATGGTTTTTTTCTCCTCCATATCCATGTTTTCATGTAATCCCAGTATCTGTTGTCTCGGGTGACCTTTGTACTTTCCTTTCTTTCTTTTAAAGTAATAGCTTTACTGACTCTTTTTCTGATGTGGGACTTTCAACGAAATTTCCAAGCCCAATTTTAAAATTGCGAGGACGCAATTTATTAAGGGGGGAAGATTTTACCGACATGAAATATTGAATAAGTTTTGTTTCCTAATTTTGTGTGTTATTTTATTTTATACTCAAAAAAACTATTTCATTTAATAAAATGATTATAATTAAAATAAGACCATTGGGTTTCGACTGTTATATGACCGTTGGTCAATATGACCATTGGAAACTAAATGTTGCGATTGTTGTCTATAAATACAAGTGATTTTGATTAATTAATATATAAATAATCTTCGATGGCCTCATCCAGTAGTCTCGGTCCGATTGAATCCCATCTAACAGAACTTGTCAAGGAGGTAGCACCACTGGGATTTGCTCTGGACCAAACCCAAGCTGAACTTTATTGTGTGAAACTAGAACAGAATCGCCTTCACGAGAAGTTCAAGCTGATAGAAATCACCACTCGGGAAATGTTGGCCGAGCCGCCCCAAGATTCTCTCACCTTAGTACACCTTACACTTAGATCCTATGCTGGTGTTATAAGGGGTTATGTAACGAGACCGTAACTACCTTGTGTAATCCTTTGATTTAAATAAAAATTGTGATGCCTTATTATGGTGAAGTTTGTGAATTTTCAAATGTCCAGATAAATACAGTATGCATATTATTGATGAATTCTAGAAAAAGGATATTTGAAAATATTTATGTAAACCTTAAATAATTAATTATGTGTAATGATTTTCAAAAAGTGGTCTTCTACAATTATGTTTAGTAAGAAATTTAGAGTCTAATAAGATCAACTTAATTTTTGATGAATAGTAAATTATGAATAGTGATTTAACACTTAGGATTAGTGATGTGACCAAATGGATTAGTAATCTCACTTAAAGAAAGTATTAATATAATCTATGCACCTTGATTAAGTAATGTGATTCAATAAAACAGGTAAATAACTGTTTCAGAAACTATTAGTCAAGTCTTAGTTTTTTCGGGTGAATAGTGTTTTTTAATTAAAAATTTAATTAAAAATATTTAGAAAAATATTTTTATAAAATGGAGTTCATTTTTGAACTCAGAGCATCGATATTATGTTAAGGTAATTTTTGGGGATTTTTCTTTAAAAATGAATTTTTGGTGAATAGTGTATTTATTTAAAAATTAAATTAAAAATATTTAGAAAATTATTTTTATAAAATGGAGTTCATTTTTGAAATCAGAGCATCGATATTTGGTTAAGGTGAAATTTTGGGATTTTTCTGAGAAAGTTGAATTTTCGGTGAATAGTGAAAATACAGTTTTTAAGTTACGGGTGTTTAATGACGTCATTAAATGATGTATTAAGTATGTAATAAATATTTTAGACTTATGAATAGTAAGATAAGGTATTAGGTGTCCCAAGTGTCCAATACCATGGGCAAATACCACGGGCAAGCCCATGGTTTTGCCAATACCACTAATGAGGTGTCCCTTGGCAATTAATGCCTTATCCCCTCACTTTCCCTATAAATACCAAGCCATTATCTCATCATTTCCATTCCAAAATCCTCCTCAACAAATTTATGGTCTCCTTAACTCTCAAGGAGTCCTCCCAAGGTTCCCTCAAGCCTCCCAAGGTCCCAAACTTCAAGATTTCTAAGTTACTCGTCAAGGTAAGTGATCCTACATCTCTCTTTCTTTTCAAGTACTCTTGTTCATGTAATTTATTTTAAGCCCCATGTTATTATGTTGGGTGTGTTATTTTATATTCATATTACTTCATTTTAATGTTAATATGATGAGATACCCCCTATTTCTCTCATCATTTCATTTTATGAATGTTTAAGTGGCGCCGTTAGGCTGCCAAATTTTTGCAAGAGATTCTTTCACCCTTCTCATTTTCAAAGTTCTATTTTCATGTCAAGTCTTTCAAGTTCCCTTTTCTCATGTTGGGGTATGATCTCTCTATTCATAATACTGTACTTTTATGTTCACATTATTAGAGACCCTATTTAATCTAATCAATTCATTTTTTTGAAGTTTTAAGTGACACCGTTAGGTTGCCGAATTTTTCATAAGAGAAATCTTATTTTTGTCTTCCTTTCAAGTTTTTCATTTCATATGGTATGTCATTAAAATTTCATTACCATGTTCTTATATCCTTTATATTCTATCCCTCTACTATTTTATGGATAATTTATGAGTGTGTGACCCATGTCCCCTCTCTTTTCAATGTTTTCTAAAACCCTGCAATATAGCTGTTATGCTGCCGAATTTTCGTCTCAAAATGTCTCTCTATTTTTCTCAAATTATTTTATTTTATTAAGTTAATACCAAAAACTCTTTATTATACAGGAGTATTCAAATATATATCAAAATATTCTATTTTAAATTCTGGGATTTACATACATGAGACCCACTTTCCTTTTCTTTGGGTTTAAAGTGACATAAAGACCACGCCTTTAAAGCAGTTTTTAAAATGTTATGATTATGAAATGAAACCCATTTATTTTATGCTATATGGGTTAATTATGAAATTTTTGATGATGATATATGTTTATCACTTGATAATAAAGACAAATTTAAGGGTGCACCCTGATAGCACTCCAATGCATTGGGTAATGATGTGATCTCTAGGGATTACAATTTTAACGATACCTTAGTGAATAACCTTGGTATTTTTTTTAAATGACACCTTGGGGATGGACCTTGGTGATATGTTCATGATTGTCTAAGTTAAATTTTGTAGCCACATCTTCAAGTTATGAAACTTGTTATTTTTATTATGATATCCCTCATGATCTCTTTCTCATGCCTTAAAGTTATTTATCATGACTTTATTGATGTATCTCAAGTTCAAATGTAAAATATTTCTCTTTTTTCCCTTACTGGGCCTTCTACTCACCCTTTCCTCTGATGTATGCTCCTAGGTTATGAGATGATGTAATAAAATTAGGATGAACAAATGAAGAATCCATTCAAGTATTTAAGAATAATGTTTTATGTCATCATGTATTAAGTTCCGGGTTTCCAAGACACTAAACCTTAAAGATCCCCGGTTTTGTAAAATGTAATGAAAAGTTATGTTATAAAAAGGCGGGATGCTATAGAGATCAATTCTGAATTCAATCAATCACATCATGCCACTTTCATTCAATTTTCAATTCCATGATCATTCAGTGAGTCTAATCATGGATACATTTTCTAAAGCTTTTAATTGAAAAATAAAACTTCATAACATATGGTGAGTTTGTTATGTTGTCCTTTTCAAATATAAATTTTTCGATTAAAATTTTCTTGAAGTGGAAAACTCCAAGAGTGTTCAGTCTGAGTGACTTATCTCTTGGAAAGGGAAATAAGTCATCCATTTTCAATGGTTGCACTGGAATTCTTTCTTGTGAAAAGGAATTATTTTTGAACCAGTGGGATAATTTTTCTCCAAGCTTGCATCTTGATTATTCATCTATCAAAATTTTATCTTTTTGTTGCTTATTGTTTTCATATTACTTCATGTTTCATCATAGATTAGAACAAAAAATACAAAAAAAAGTTGTGTTCCCTTACTGACTTATAAAAATACAAAAAAATATAAAAAGTAAAAAGGTAAAAAAATATACTCTTCCTACTACTGAAAATAGTGGGGTGTTTTGAAAAGAAGAAAAGAAAATTGGTCACCATCCCTGTGGGTTTGACCCTACAAACTGCTATACATAGTTGTTAGTAGGAGTTATAAATTTTAAAATTTGACTCAATTTCAATGAAAGTTGGGTCACTTATTTCGATTTCTTTTGTCAGAGGGTATCATTCACATTAACATAGTGAGATAGTTATATGCAAGGGTGAATGGGATGCCCAGGTAAGTAGAGCTGGACAAGAACATAATGGGATGGGCAGAGTGATAGCCTAGATCACTAGCATGTATATGAATGATCAGGGGTCATATTAGGACAATTTCCTTCATGTAGTAGATAAATTCAGGGATTTTTTCCCTAAATATTTTCCCCTAAATATTTTTCACCTATCTTTTTCACCAATAAGGTGGATTTTACCCTTATAATTTGTGTGGATTACCATCAGTTGAACCAGTTTATGGTTATAAATCAGTATCCACTACCTCATATAGATGACCTTTTGACCATCTCTGAGGATCAAGGGTTTTATACAAGATTGATTTGAGTCCAGACTACCATTAGGTTCAATTTAGACCTTTATATATACCTCGTACAATTTTTTAGCAGGTATGGTATTCATGAGTATCTGTTTATGTTGTTCAGTTTGATGAATGCGCCAGTAGTTTTTATGGCTCTGATGAATCGGGTTTTCACCCGTATCTAGAGTAATTTATAGTATTCTTTAGGGATGACATCTTGGTGTATTCTCATACTCAACACGACCATGAAAAACATATTGAGATTATACTAAATACATTTATAGAAAACCATTTCTTTCCTAAGATCACCAAATGTCACTTTTGGATTTATATGGTGCACTTATCGGGTCACATCATCTTAGCGGCATGAGTATCTTTTTACCTAGAGAAGTTGAGAGTCATGGTCTCTTGGGAGCATCCCAATAATTTTGTTGACATCCAAATTTTCTTGGGGATGGATGACTATTATAGGTTCCTTATTCAGAACTTTTCACACCTATAAGAACCTATCATAGGATTAACAGAAATGGTTGTTAATTTTTTATGGTTAGATGCATGTGAGGAAGCCTTTGAAGAGCTAAAAGGGAGACTAAATTCAATGTTGATCTTGATCTCTTAGATCTGAGAAGAATATATATAGTTTATTGTGATGCATCAAGTATTAGGCTATGAGTAGTTATAGTTTAGGAAGATCAAGTCTTGGCATAAAAATCTTGATAGTTGAGGCTACACAAGAATAATTACCCAATGCATGATCTTGAGCTAGTAGTTATGGTTCACACCTTGTGTTGTTGAAGTCATTACATGCTTGGAGAGTGGTTTGTGGTGTTTATAGAACAAAAGAGCCTTAAGTACATATTTACACATCGTGACTTAAATCTTAGATAGAGGAGGTGGGTTGAAAACCTATTGTCCTTCAATTTTGAGCTTGCTTATACACCGGGGAAATATAATGTCATAGCTAATGATCTAATTCATAAGACTCAGATACAATAAATTCATGAGGCTAGTAATGAGTGGTAGTTGATGGACCTATTTTCTAAGATACGTATAGGGGTCTAATAGAATTAAAGACGTTTTATCCTTATATATTTACCAGTGACCTATTAACTTCTGGAGAATGTGAATATGAGGCAAATTTTATACCTCGAGTGATTAATCTTAAGGGAGAGTGTTTCAAGTGAGGACCCACCGCCAGGATGGATCATTGATGAGGAGGAGATAATGTGCATTCATGGATGCATCTGGGTTCTCGAAGGCATACAAGAGGAGTTGATTCATGAGTCTCATAGCTCTATTTGGGAATTACATCCTGTTATTACTAATATGTATCATGAGTTATACTACCAATATTCATGGACAATGATGAAAAGGTAGATAACATGTTTTATTACTCTGTGTTCCACCTATCATTAGGATAATGTGAAACACCAGTGACCAGGAGGACTTTTAAAACCATTTCTCATTCCATAGTGAAATGGAATAGTGTCACCATGGATTTTGTGACTACTTTACTGAGATCCCCTTGAGGCAGTGATGCAGTATGGGTGATCGTTGATAGGATATCGAAGGTTTCACACCTTCTACCTATCAAGGAGACCTTTTCAGTGGATGATATCATGAGGCTTTACATATGAGAGATTATACACCTTAATGGTATTACCAGTTATGTTGTATTAGATAGAGATGTTTGGTTTATGTTTTGGTTCTAGCAGGGGTTGTAGAAGGCTCTCAGTAAACAGGTGCTTCTCAGTACATACCTTCACCCACAAACTGATAGGAAATCTGAGTATTCAATTTAGATATTAGAGGTCATTCTTAGACTTTGCTTCCTTGATTTTGGAATTTCTTGAGGAAATATCATATCACTAGTTGAGTTCTCTTATAATAACAGCTTTCAAGTGAAAATATAGATGGATCCTTATGAGGACTTATATGGTATTCCATGCCATTCACCCATGTTCCAGAGAGAGGTAGGAGAGGTAGTGCTACTGGGGCCTCCTCTCATTCAGGAGACATCTGAGAAGGTACAACTTATCCATAAGTTTATGGATATATTTCATTATATGAAAAATTATTATGTTGATATTTTCTGAAGACCTCTATAGTTTGAAGTTGAGTATTGGGTACTCTTATGTGTTTCACCTAGACTGGGTCATAGACGGATTCAGAGACTGGGTAAGTTATAACCTTGTTACGTCAGTTCTTTCAAGATATTGGAGAGGGTCAGGTTGGTAGCCTATCATATAACCCTTCCTCATTGGTATCAGGATATGCATGATGTATTCTATATATGTTAGATTCACTATTACTATTCATCCCATCTTGTGTTTTAGATCCTAAGGATGTTTAATTAGGGGTTGATGCTTCCTTTGAGGAGTATTCTATACATATTGTTGATTAAGAGCACAAAGGAACTTCAAGGCCGGTATGTTTCTATGGTATGGTATCTATCACAACACGACTGTGTATTGGAAGAGACCTAGGATAGGGAGGTCAATGTATAGGACTAGTGACCAGATCTTTTCTCAGATAATGTTTTACTACCCTTAGAAGGGAAACTCAGGGACAAATTATTTTAAGGAGTGGATATTATAAGATCCTGTTTTTTCTCAAGAGGTATGAACCAATTAATTTTTAGCTAAAACCACTTGTTTTATTTTTATAAATGTGCTTAAGAGTTCAAGGAATGGTTTAGAAGCATCTGGGGGTCGTTTGGAGCCCAGAGCTTCAGTTTTTGGAAGAACAGGGTGAGGCGCATGATTAGTGCTAACTATTTTCTTCAACCATGCAATCCATGGAGTTTTTCACACGGTTTGTAAAAATATGAACCCCAAATTGCACGAATATGCAAGAAATTATAGACATGTTACATAGGGGTATTTCATGGGTTGTGCATGGTTAAGCTAACCATGTTCCCACCTATGTGAGGGTGAAGTAACCTTATATAGTGTTGGTGCATGATTTGGCCAACCATGTGGCCAAACCATGCACCTATATAAAGTTGGGTGAATCTTCCTTTTTGAATTTTGTATCGTTAAAACTTAACCCCCCCTTCTATCACTACCACATGTTCTAGTTTTTGCAGTGCCACCCCTTTAACAACGCTAAAAAAAGCATTATTAAAAGTACCCCTTTATCAGTGATTTTTTTACTAGCATTGATAAAGGGTATATTTAAAAAAAATCATTAAAAGTAATATATTAATATATTAATATATTAATATATTAATATATTAATATTGATATAAATATAATTTATATTTTCTAAATGTGTTTTAGATAAGGGTAAATAGAAATTTAACCTTAATATATAAGATATTTAGTAAAAAAGCTTTTGAAATAATTTAAAAAACATTTTAATTAATAATTTTTTTTATTTTTATCTAATAATAGTAATTTAATAACAATTATAATATAAAATAAATAAATAAAAGATCTAAATTAAGTTGAAGAAACAACTCAAACTTCAAACGGTCATAACTTTTGATCTGGGTGTCCGTTTGAGCTCTACTACATATCAAATCAAAGCTTGCAATGAGTTCTACGCCATTATGATTGTGGAAGACTCTAATAAATGTTTTTAGAGGCAAAAAGGCCCATAATACCTCCAAAACCTAGTTTTTAGTCGGTGTATCCCAATTTTTTAACATTTGATGGATTTTCAGGCTCATTTATGGGGGTATTTTTGCCATTTTTTGGTGGGGATTAAATTTATTCACAGGTCTTACATTCGTATTGATATAATGGTTTTGAAATTTTATCATTTTTTACAATGTACTATTATTTATAATAAAATATATAACAATATATACATATTTTTTATATATTCACACCTAAAAAATTAATTTTATAGATAACTAATTAAACATATTTACATATAAAATATATTTGTTAATATATAAGACTTATCTAAATAAATACTAATATCAATTTTATTTAATATACAAAATATGAATATTTATATACCTATATAGTGTGTGTGTGTGTGTTTTAGCAAACTGATATATATTATCTACATATTCTAACATATAAATAGACATATTAATATATAATAATGTAAATGTATATAAATATGTATAATTATACTAAAAAATACACATATATATAATATATATACATGTGTATGTATGTTGTATATATGTATGTATGTATTTATTGATTTATTTATAAACACAGACAAAAAAATATTTTATAAATGTATTTAAAACTAATCTTACAAATACATATTAATATATTAATAAATATATAAGTAAATATAAATATAAATATATATATATATATTAATATAACTAAATATATATATATACATTAATATAAATATATTTTAATATACGAATAAATATAACTATATATATATATATAAATAAATAGATATATTATTAAATGGAGAACAAATTAACATGGAGGAGTGGTAAAGTGTCTAGTGCACAAGGAAGAGGTATCGAGTTCGAATCTAAGGAGAGGTAGGGGCGCGCGTGGATGTGCAGGGGAGGCTAACGCTATTAAAGGGCTAGAGAGGGTGTTGTTAAAGGCTGAACCATGGGGGTGGGTGCGAGTGGGGGGCTTACGAGCGCTATTAAAAGGGGGTGGTGAGTGCTGTTGAAAGGGGGTGGTGGGCACTGTTAAAAGGGATCTCCATTTCTTAGATTTTTTTTAATTTTTTTTTACATTTTTTTAATTTTATCAGTGCTTTTAAAAAAGAGCTGATGAATGACCCTTTTATCAGCATTTTTTTTGCACTGATAGAAGACCCCTTTTATCAACACTTTTTTGAGCAGTGATAAAAGGGGCCTTTATCTGCACTTTTTTGAGCGCTAATAAAAGGTACCCCTTTAACTTCGCTCAAATTGACAACGCTAAAAAAGAGATGTTAAAAGTTATTTCTAACACTGATAAAAGGGCTATCTATAGTAGTGTAGTTCTTCATTCTCTATCATCTTCTCACGTTGGGAGCTCCTCCATGGTATCCACCTAGGCCTTGATCCCTATCCTTTGTCCGGACTCTGATTGTACCATCATCTATCATGTTGGATAGCCAATGGTGAGAGCTTCAATTCGTTACCTTCCTTCTTTAGTTTATCTCGCCATCCATTGTGTGATCTTCATGAGGGCTCTTATTCCCCATTTTCAGGATATTCATCTATTTTGATGATTTCTTCTATTCTAGCCCAAATAGTAAGCTGTTATTAGAAGAGGGTTTGTCCAACACCATAAGGTAGGTGGTATTTAACTTTCCCTTAGGTATCATCGTTTATATTTTTCATCATTGTGCCACACATTGGTTCCACCTGTGCCTTGTCCCTAAAATCAATCTTCCTTAATTTAGTTGTCTAATTCGACACCTAAATACTCTGATAGATTTCTTTATATCATTGGAAATCAATGATCTCAATGTGAGCTACCCCTTGGGTGTGATACATATATGCCTATGATACCCCTTGCTTTTTTAACCAAAACGCATGTTAGTGTGTTTGGTTTGGATTTCTTAAGTGTTTTAATTAATTTAAATAGATAAATTGGTTCCTTATTAATTGGTCAAGTAGGTTTCACTTGGATCTAATTAATTTCCAATGAAATGTTAAATGTTATGACACCTAGTTGACCCTTGTCATTATGAATGAAAGGGTAATGGGTTATATAAATTGGAAATGGTACACTAACATGGTTTTCACATGGACTTTTATTAATTTAAAATTGTAAGGTGACTATTATTATTATGGACCTGTTTTCTATTAAAGGAGTGGTTAGGCTTTATCTCGCCTTGGATTTCTGAGGGAATTCCTTGATCACTCAGAGGATGTCACCCTAATTCATTGGGTCAATTGCCAACGGAGATACCCACCTTGGAATCAATTCAATGTATTACTAGTACTTGAATGAATCTACATAGTACCAATGATTCACTCAATTTATTTCTGGATATTAGAATGTCTTGAATACACTCCTTGGATTCAGCTAGCATCCTCGAATGGGAGGCGCCATGGATTCTCCTATCGGGTCCAAGTCATGATTATGTTGGGATTTATAGTGGAGATACTCCATGGACTCAGTTTTACATTATTCCAGTGGAATGCCTTGGTTGTACCCCTTAGATTACACTGAGACCCCTATAACTAGGCTGCATGGGTTATAGTTGTGATATGGCTGACCTTCTATGGTCAAGGATGCCTTGGTTTCACGATGTGTCCTATTATCATATTATTACTGCTTGGGAATCTTGGTTACACCTTGTGTCCCACTTTATACACATTTCTTCTACTTGGATACTATGATTATAACTATAAGATCCTGACCATTTATAGGTCACCTATTCAGATGCATCTAGCTTAGGCTGAAGTAAGTATAGTCGGTCGAGCATCCAATCTAGAGTCTGAACCTGACATGGTTACTATTTGACGAATTTTTATTCCATTTCTTATTCATATATCTACGCATTATTGCATTTATATTCACAGAATGAACTTGTTATAGAAACTGTTAGTGGTGGTCTATTGAGTATATCTCCCACCCTACTCATACCGCTGAATGGTACTTAGATGGACTTTATAGATGCAAGTAGGGATAAGGGAAAGCACCTGGTCATGGATGTTTGATCTGATTATAGCATGGGAGATTGGATCATAAGACTGAGGTGAGGCTCTCAATGCTATTGGATATATTTTTGGAATTTTTTCTATTTTGAGATATGGGTATTGTATTGTACACCTGCTACCATGTATGTTTATTCCTTTTTGTATATCATTGTGACATTAACATCATTTTGTATACAGTGCCGATTTTTGTTGTTTGGTCGATTTATCTTATATGGATGTTTATCTTCTCCTCTATTTTGGTTATTCATTGTTATCATTATGATTCCACTATTTATTGATATCATTATATAGTTGTGTTTCACTTTAACCAGAGAGAATAGTCTCCCCATAGACACACCATAGACCCTCACTATTAGTCAGTACCCTCTGGGGTACGGGAGGTGTGCTTGAGGCCATGTGGCCAACCAGGTTTGGTTACTTATGAGTGAACCGGGTTCAAAACGTCACACAATCCACTTGGCTAAAAATCTTGTGTTTCATGCAAGGTAAAAGCACATTGACCTAAAGTAGAACTTCATCAGAAATATGTTGGAGAAGAAAGTGTTAGATCTATGAAAGATCACTGGTATATAAAATTTATCGGACATGTTCACCAAGACTTTATCTCTATAAACTCCAAGGCATCATTGGGCCTTAGTGGGGCTTGGGTGAACGAATGAAGGAAAAGGTGGAGGAGTATAGTTTCTGTAAAGGATGAAAGGAAGGTTATTGAGGAAGTTTTTTTAGGTTTTCCCTAGAACAAGTATTCAAGTGGGGGATTGTTGGGATGTGAAGCTTTTTTCTAAGAATTGTAAGTTCAGAGCATCAGAAGTTTTTAGCATTGAAAGATCGAGCATCAGATTTATGTTCACTAGAAATTTCATCAACGACAAGTGGTTGGGCTTGGTATAAAGGCTACGATAGTTCATCTATTCAAAAGTGGTTGGGTCATAGGATGTTTTTATCTTTTAGTGACATAATGGGTAGTCCAGGATATTGGTGTTCCTTTTAGAAGGAATTCTCTAGAATAAATAATCTAGAACTATTTATCAGGTCAAGTAGTTAAGGTCAATAGTTTTATGGGCATTCAACGGTGGCATTCCATTTGGAGGCTCCTCTATGATTATAGGAAGATAGTGTGGCCTAGAAAACTTGCTAAGTTTCTTATAAAAGGATGTGAGGACCAACCCTAACCATAGAGTCTATAATATGAATAGTGTACCAATTGAATATATTGTGGATCTGAGTTTTACAAAGCGTTAATCATTCTATAATGAAATATTTCCAATGGTGTTTGTCAGTTGATTGTAATTTTGTACTTCTAGTAATATAAAGTTATATTGGTTCCTTCTGTGCATGTGGGACAGAATTATGAAGCACATTAAATTTCATTGTGTTCATTTACTACTTTATCTACTTCAATTGCATGTATTATCATTGCTTGTATTTCCATTTATTATGTTGATTTTGCTAAGGTGTGTGTGAGGTTGACTTAGTGCGATGGGAAGAGTGCAGTGACTTATTACTTTCGATACACTCAATTGAGGAGGAAGTGAACCACTATAGATTCAATTTTCTGTTACGGTGCTACAGTGTGTGAATTTACAGTGGATGGGTCGTAGGAACTTCCAGTGTTGTATCAGTAGTACAGGCGATTGGGTTTTTAGGCGATTGTTTCTTCCCTAAAAACCCAAGACATTACGATATAGATTATTCTCTTCTTTTCATAAAGATTTTCAAGAATTCTATATAAGATAATGAGATCTTCTCCGATTGGGCATGCAATACTTGTGAGCCTCAAATTAACCTCTCTTCTTCCTGAAAGGTTCGTCATTGTTCTTAGTGAAGGCCCTAAAACCCATTCATCTTTTGGATATCCTCTTGATATAATCAAGTATCCATTGGTCAATGTATTTCAATGGAAGCAGGGTGATTTTGTTCATTGTTCCCCATGTTCTAATTCAAGCATTCTCCTTTGAAGAGAAGAAGATGGGTGTTGATACCATTGATTTCCCAATACTCAATTTTACAGTTTTTATGCATTTGAATTATTAAAGATATATCTCATGTGTTTTGGGTTGTCTTCCACTGCAAATGATCATTCGATTATCATACAAAACCCATCAATATATTCTAAATATATATCCAGATACATACATACATACATACACACATATATATGTATGTATGTATTGAAATATATTCTGATATATGTATTCTGATGTATATGTAATCTAATTTAGCATTTACTTTATTACTAGTTTTTGTTTTTTCTTTTTTCAATAATATTGGTGTCTATAATTTTGATTTTTATGTTGTTATTCAATTATTCATAACCGAGTTACAAAATTTACATAATTTCTTAAGATACAAATTAATTGAATGTTGTTAGATCATTATAAATAAAAGTGGTATATCTTATCATATCAGACGACAAAACTAAGTTGCATAATTGATTCAACCTTCCCCGATAACTTTTATAACTATAATGTCCATAAATGATTTATAGAACTCACAACTGACTACACAACTAGAAATATGTATAATCGAGTTACATGGTTTATTCCACTTCATCATTTAGTGAAATTACAGTTGTATGCATATTTTTACACATGTGTGCATATTTCTATACCCGTATACAGACACTCCAGTTAGTGCAATTACACCTGTATGCATGTTTTTACAATTTTATACATATTTTTATACCCATATGCATACACTTTAGTTAGTTCAATTACACCTGTATGTATATTTTTAAAGTATGCAATTACATTATATACAGTGTTCAATTACAGTATGTAACACTTCTATATGGAATTTAGTATTCCTCCCATGCTTCTTTTAAATTAACTCATTGCATATAGTATGCATATAATGCATGCATACATTATGCATACACTTTGCATACATTGCTTAAATTACACATGCTATACATACATTGTTTGAATTTACCCCTTGAACACATTTATGCACATTGCATAAAAAACATTGGTATGCATACAATCACAATGTTTAAAAAGCATTAATATGAAGACACTTGTAAGAGTACAATATGCATACATCATCCATATAAATGAATACCCCTATATTTTTTATAAACAAAAGTTATTTTTTTATGTTTAACAATCTAATAGAAGTACAAAATTACAATCAACTAACAAATGCATACACTCACATACAATTTCTCGCCATCATAGCCGTCCGTTTCTTCTTTTACTACTCCAGATTCACGCTCAATTTCAACGGTCCGTTATATATAATCAAATAAATATCTTTAATAATTTTATTATCATTTTAATATGTATATTTAACGAATTAGTCATTATTGATTTAATCAAATTTGAATTTAAAATTTATTTATAAATCTAATATAAATTGAATTCAAGATAAATAAATGAATTTTATATTTTTTCATTTAAACAATTTTAGTTAATAAATTAATAATAATTAATTTAATCGGGTTCACAAATCCTTAGGAAACTACCCTAATTCTACGCAAATATTACCCAAATTTTGAAATCATTATTGGAACCCTATAAAAACCCTATTAAACACTACTCTAATTGCACTTATTCGGGTCAGGTAGGGTCGGGTACCCGATTAATGGATACCTATTGCCACCCCATAACATAATTTACATGATCTTAAGGTCTTTGAATTGATTTTTTTTGTTTTATTGATTATTTATTTTTATTATAACTTTGTTTATAATATATTAACATTTTATCATATTATTTTCTATTCATTTTTTATATTTTATATAATCATTCCAATTATATACTACAAAATTATTTTATAAATTAATATTAAAAAAATAAGTGAAAGGAATATTCTTTGTCATTTTAAAAGGATATTTAGAGATGGTCTTAAAATGTTGGTCTCTTTCATGGACAATAATTAAACTTTCATTTTAAGTATTTAATAATTAACTTTAAAAAAAACAAAGTGTCTAAAGTTATGAGATAGTTTACAATTATTAAGAAACCAATTTAAGAAGAGAGAGATAACTCCATCTATTAATTCCATGACATATCAGAGAAATTGAGTACTCGAAAAGGTTTGAAAATTTATGGTTAAAAAATTGTGATTTTTTGGTGTTTTTTATTAAATCACGATTAAAAGATAAAGTGATATTTTATATTTATTTAAATTTTAAAGGAGGTATTTTTCTTGAATAATTATTGGAGATATAGTTTACTTATTATTAAGATGAAATTAGAGACCATGGAATAAGAGAGTAGGAATATTAAACTTCCTTGGTCATTAGTGATTGTGATGGAGAGGTGTAATATATTAGAGTTGGTGTCCTACACCCAACTCAAGCATACACTTTACGATTACCATATCATATATGTACTTTGATATACACACGTATTATTCTTATCATGATAGTAATATTACTTCTCCTATATTTGGTAACATCTCTGGATTATATATCATATCCCAATGTTATAACACTCCCCAACTGTAATGAGAAAATGATGACACTATGACAATAATCTTAAAGTTGATCTTATGGATTTGATACATCATTTTGATAAGACACATATGACATCTGATTATCAAGTGATGGGAGATCGTAAGCATTGAGAATTATTTTCATCAAGTTTTCACTTGATAATATCTAAGGGTGAGAGATTATAAGGTCCGACACGTCAGTGAGAACACCACATGTTTGATGTGTCATTGATTGTTCATATATATGAGCATATGTATTGGCCTTTATAATGGCCCAAGTGTTTAGCTAAGGAGTTTTGGGTCTAACATCGACCTAAACATGTGTAATCTTGTGGTATCTGATTGATGGAGGTGTTAGCAAAGGCCGTGAATCAGGTTTTTGAGGGTTGGCCTAGGTGCAGAGTTAGTTCCCTTGAGGATAAAAAACATTGGGTGCCCAATGGCCTATACCGAGTACCCAATGTACCTAACAAAGGAGAGGTACCAAGTGGTCGATGACCCAGCGGCCGGTACCTAGTGGGTCACTGAGCACCTCATGGGTACTTCTACATTTTTTTAAATTTAAATTAAATTAATTAATTAGGTAAATGTGAGCTCAACCTCATTTCTTTCCCAACCAGCTATTGGACACCTCTCTCTCTCGTTTCTTATTCCTCCAAGGCCGAATTTTCATGTTCTCAATCTCAATAGATCATCGCGACTAAGGCTAAGCATACCTTTTGTGTTTGTTACCTATCTCTCTCACCATTTCTCCATTCTTCGCTAAATATCACTAATTTCAGGGCATATTCCACATTTTGCGGTTTCCTTTCATTTAAGCTGAATCGTCCGATGATAATCGATGGGTGAGGTTTTGTTGAGTCCTGGTAGGTGGCGTCTAAATACTCCACTGATATATGTGTTCCGAAACTATGAGATTTGTAGGCATGGGTAGGTGTGTGTGAGCGATTGAGAACATGACTAGCCATGGTCTTTATGGTTTAAGGGAGGTGTCCCAAGGGTTGTCTAGTACAAGAATATGAGGTCATGTGACACTTATAAATGGGTGGAAATAGGGTCTTCAACATGATGTGGGGTGATATAATTCAACGATGATGGGGAAACCGAGGTTCATGGGGTACATGGTTGTAGGATGTTGGTGATGTTACTCATCATTGGGGCTAAGGTCGTTGGGTTGTGTGCACATGCGGGGTGGTGTTGACCATCAAATTGGTTGGAGAGAGATCCTTTATAGAAGTTGTGGCTTAGAGTGACAATGTTGATCATTGGATGTGTATAGGGATACATTATAGATATTAGCCATGGGTCATGTGGGGTGATTGTGATAACCTTTCAAGGGATAGATTCTCGCCTTATGTGGGTTTTCATTGAGGCCATTGAGTTAGAGCTAAAGGATGATGGGTTGAATGTGGTTCCTATGATGTTAGATGTGTTCCTCTGAAGTGTTTCCAATGGTTGGTATGATTGAATGGAAAGTGTGGTGTTATGTTTCACTGAGTGGTATGGGAATTATTGGAGGACCGTGTGGGTCTTCATGTGTATCCATACTACAGGTACATCATCTCATTTTGGCACTAGTTGATGTAGGTAGGCCATCCACCAGTGTCTTGTCATGCACAAAGTGGAGAAAAGTTTGTTTTTTTAGTGTACCTATACATTTCACTTTTTATGCACCCATATATGTCACAACCTATCCTCGGGGCCCGTGCCGTGACTACCCCAAGCCCGCCTTCCATAGGTCAGGGGCTGGCGACTATCACCAAAGGCGTAAATCCCGATAAAAGGGAAGGCATTGCCTTTATATAAGTAAACAAACACAACAGAGTACGCAAGCTGAAGTAAACACTAAGTAAACTGAGTACAAAAGTAGGTACTGGAAAGTAAATGGGCCAGAATACAAACCCAACTAAAAGTACAGTACAACAATAAAGAAAGAACAGCTGCAGTAAAGTAAACCAGCAACCACTGAGTCATCCTCCAGATATCCCACCTGAAGGGTGGGTACAGATGGTCTCCTAATCTCCTCGGGTCCGGCCGTCCGCTCTGTGTATGTCCCGCCAGGTGGTACAGCTCTAGGTACCATCTTGCTCCACTAGGCTCCACCTCGATCAGTGCTGTCTGTCGTCTGCATCCAACACAACATAGTGCGGGCATAGCCCGTGCAGGGGTGAGTATACGATACTCTGTAGGGACCCCGAGACCCCTGAAGGTCTCCCAGAATCCACAAAGGATAAACCACAAAGTAAAGATACAACACATAGTATCAACAAACTCTACTTAGGTATATTCCCATACATATACCTAAGTCATCAATTCCAGTTCGGCTCCAACTCCCGAGCCCAAGTACAACCCAGTCCACATAGGAAAGCACAATTCAGTCCACATAGGAAAGCAAGTCAATCATATTGATGATAATGATTGAAAGTCAAGACTCAGCTCACACATGTATAATACTCATGAAGAGGGGTGAAGATGGTAGATGTAGCCTCTGAATCATCTCCCCTGCCAAACCCACGTAGGATCCAAGTACAGAAGTCGTCGCTGCCGAACCCACGTAGGATCCTAGTACAGTAACCATCACTGTCGAACCCACGTAGGATCCAAGTACATTCATCCTTGCTGCAGAACCCACGTAGGATCCAAGTACAGTTGTCCTCGCTGTCGAACCCACGTAGGATCCAAGTACAGTCATCCTCGCTACCGAACCCACGCAGGATCCAATTATAGTCGTCATCATCGTCGTAGTCGCAGCCAGCTCTAGGGTTCCCGCACACACCACGCTCAATTCCGGGAGGGTCCACTCCACGAGCCAAGGGGTCAATACATCAATTATCACGAAGTCCAGAGTTGATGTATCCCAAAGTTCCGTCTCGTCAATAAGAACTCTATGCAACTGACGACGCGTCAATCGGACGCCCGGTCTGAGAGATATTGGCTTTTCCGTTCCAGGGGCCCGGTTAGAAATACGATCATTTCTAACCCGACCGATATCCAAAGATGTCCAAAACTCACTCAGAGTATCGCAAAAGGACCATCTCGTCGAAAGAGTCTTAGTGCCACAGACGGCGCGTTGATCGGACGCGCGATCCTTAAGTTATTCACGTTTAAGTGAATAACAGGGCCCGACCCGTTTAGCCCAGTGGGCCGACGGGTCGGGTTGACCCAGTTTGATGGGCCCGACCCAGCAGGGGTGTCGGACTGGTCCGAAGAAAAACATAACTCGGCCTGAAGGGACGCGGCCCGGCTCGGCCTGGCCTTGCGCGGCCCGGCTCGGCCCGACCTTGCGCGTCCTGGCCTTGCGCGGTCTAGCTGGGCGCACGGCCCGCCTGGATCGGCCAAAGCCGAGCGGGCTCCAGGGGGGGGGGTCTTCTGCTCTGGCGGTGCCGCCCTTCCTCGAACCGGCCGGCTAGACCGGCCGGTCTTCTGCGCACGCGGCCCGCATGGGCGGGCCACTGTTCTCCAGCGCGGCGCCCCCCTGGCACCGACGACCGACCGGTTCCTTCGCCGAAGCGGCCCGTGGTTATTTCTGCAGAACCGGTGCGACGACGCCGGTTCCCTTTGCCACGTCCCCGGCACTACACGACGGCGTCGTGCTTCCTCCGCCATCAATTTCCAATTCTAAAATTAATAAATGAGAACAACGGAGGGTTGTCAGGCCGTGTTCGTTCAGTCCGAACCCTCCGCGTAAAACAATAGAAATCGACCAAGGTAAACGAGATACTCAATGAAAAACCAAAGCACAATTTTAATCCATTAAAATTGAACTTAACCCCTACCTCAAAATTTATGGCGTACGTCGGGCGTTGCGGAAGACGACATCGCAGGGTGTGGTTTCGATGACGACGTTGGCATGCGACCAAGGAGGGAATGACCTCTCCACACTAGTTGTGGAGATAAGAAGTAAAGGAACATCATCGATCTTTGTGATGATGGAGTTCTTCGTCGAAGAGATGATGTTCTTCGCGGGAGGATGATGTTCTTCGAAAGAGAAACTTCCTTCTCCTTTTTACACAAGATCTCCCACCAATTTCTCCCAACCCAACATGTGATAAAGTAAAATAATAGACTAATGCTGTTATTTTATTAACACAAGTAACTTAAATTTCAAAATTAAAAACACTTAATCAAATTAATTAAGGTGGTTGAATTCATTAAATTAATGGGTTGGCAAGTGTTAAAGAGGGAGAGAGGAGCAGGTGAGTGGTCTCACATTTAAGGGGAGTTAACAAAATAAAGAAGGGGGGGGGGGGTTATGAGAGTTATGGGGGGGGGGTTTAAGGGGTTATGGGAGATGAATAGTTTAGGTCACGTGTGGGATCCACCCCAAAAATATCCTCCCATGAGAGGTTATGTGGGTGTGGGCCCACCTTCAAATCCCCTTGGGAGCAATTAACCACCAACCATAAAAATAAAATTGTGCCACAAATTTTTTTTGTTTTAAACTATTTCCGAAAAATTAATTCTCAACCCACTTAAAAAGAAACTGTGGTAAAGGTCCCCTTAAGAAATTACCAGCGCTGCGAGTTCACCGGTGCCCTTGGATTTCGATTCCGAGCACTGGTTTAAAAGATAGAAAAACCCGCTCGTTCGTTCACTGAACGTACCCGAGCTAAACTTCGGAAAATTATTCCGGGCACACCGGGCCTCAGAATCAAGTGCCGTCAGAAGCCACCGACTTTTAAAATTCCAAAGTATTTAAGAAAAAAAAATTCCTTGAAATTTACGGGTCTTTACAATATACATGTGAATATTAAATAGGGACACCATTGTTGGTGGATTACTGAGTTTATATTCACACCCTACACGGGAACCCCGGTGCACATGTTTATTTTATGTTTAGTGACTCAGATAAGGCCAGAGGTCGTATAGTGGGTGGTTGATCAGGAGTAGCATGGTTGGTGTCAGGAGGCAGGATCAAACAGAGTCTCGGGTCCAATATAGTAGCTGTCTCTAGTCTTTTTATAGTGTTCCATGATTAGGCAGTCCCTCACGTGGCCAAATCAGGTTGGTTGCTAGTCCGCAAACACACCTCCTTGTATGCCAGAGGCCGTCGACTAGAAGTGGGGGTGTAGAGAACATAGTGGGGATACTATACTCCATGGTATAAAGTTATGATATAGAAAAAATAAACAAATATTTGAGTAACATAAAGATAAAAAATAGTTAACATACAACTAGAAGATAATTGATGAACCAAGTAGATCAAATAATAAACTATGTAATTTCAGGTTGAAATGTATCTAAATGTAAAATTGAAAGTAATACAGATAAAAAACCATGCTGTCCCAAGTAAACTCAAAAGACCCTGGTCCCAAAACCCATGTTGGTCCTATATCCAAGATCCAACCCATCTATAAAGCAATAATCAACTAAAAGGTCCTTTTCCCTTTTCCAAACTTGTATTGCAACAACTGGGCCCTGCTGACGATGCAGACACCGCAACTAAACATGACCGTCGGGTCCTGGCTCTCCAGACACCACCAATTGCCTCATAGACACCCGATGTCCTACCTGGGACTTACCTACATGCAACAACCTACCATCATACTAATTATTATCCATACAGGCCAACACTCATTCTTT
Source organism: Viscum album (assembly GCA_963277665.1). Taxonomy (NCBI): domain Eukaryota; kingdom Viridiplantae; phylum Streptophyta; class Magnoliopsida; order Santalales; family Viscaceae; genus Viscum; species Viscum album. The sequence continues at coordinate 495,156,410 of OY728159.1, forward strand.
CAGTGTGCTTTTTCCTCACTCACACATTCCTTAGGAATCTTCTTAGGATGTGACCCATCTTGATCACTAATCCAGGACAAACATGCTTAACTATGAAGTTATAATCAGGTTGGCTCTCAAAAAGAAAGATACATCTTATTGACATGAGTCATATCATTTATCATTTTAATCCTTTAACATTCAGGGGTGTTACATTCACCCCCTTTATAACAAAATTTCCTTATTGTGGACCCTACATCTCAACCCAAGTAGTTCCACCACACTTCTGACTGGGTTTCTCCTCTGATACCAATGTAACAACTAGGCCCCACTAACAATGCATACACCCCACCTTAATATGGTCATCGGGTCCTGGTCCTCTAGGAAGCACCTATTTCCTTGTAAGCACCTGGTTCTGAAGTTTTAAAGGATCAAATAATAACTGAGAAGGAGGAGTTGAATCAGTCGTTCACTTTTTATGAGTTTCAAAACTTTTAAAAACTTAACCCCTTCAATCTGTTAAGATTTATTTCTGTATAAACTTTTAGTAAATACTCATGCATGGAAAAGCAGTAAAGCAAGTAAATCATACAAGATTTACAAGGTTTGGCCTCAGTGTGAGAAACTACATCCTTGCCATAGCCACTCCCATAGGTCTATGGAAATTAACTATTATGAATAAGTGAATACAACTTGTGCCAACTCCCGTTACACACCTTCTATATTTCTATAGGAAATATTATAACGAATCCCATTAGTTTACAAGGTTTTCTTATAAAACAATTGACCCAAACAAAAGAATAAATAATTTATTGAAACTGCTCCACAATTTCTCAGTCCAATTTGGATGGATCTGATTTTCTCAATCTGATGAAGTCAATACGATTCTACCTTCCTCAATATGCACTTCTCAAACTCTACTTAGAAAATCAATATGATTGAATCAATACGAAGAAACTATTCTCAATATGAAAAACTCAAACTCTACTCAAATACTCAAAACGATATTATTCAGTATGATTGACTCGATAAAATCTTCCTTAATGCAATCTTGCTCAATATGATAATTTTTTTTTTCATTCGTCTGATCCTCTTCATGAGATCTCTATTAGGAAATAACTTTCACTTTATTTCATCAGTGCCCCACCTTTTCAACTTATGTGAAAAGTTACTAATGAATGAATGATATGAGCAATTATTTATAGTTGATTGTGAAAAAAAAATCAAGAAACTTGAAAAATTTACCTGCTTCCTCAAATTTCAAAAACTCTAAAAAAAACTCACATTTAAAATTCAACTTTGAATTATTCAAACCTCCTCTGATTTCTCTGAGATTTATGAAAAATTTAATTTCAAGTTTGAAATCTTTAAATATTTATAAAACTCATGGAATCTTATTTTTGAGTCTTTTTCATAATTAACTCATTAAGATACACCTTTCTTTCTCAGTTCATTATGATTTGTTTCCTTCTCAGCTCATTACGAATCTATTTCCTTCTCATCTCATTATGAATTCTATTTCCTTCTCAGATTATTATGAATTATATTTTCTTCTTAGCTCATTATGAATTCTATCTCCTTCTCAACTCATTATGAATTTGTTTCCTTCTCAGCTCATTATGAATTCCTATTCCTTCTCAGCTCATTACAAATTCTATTTCCTTCTCAACTCATTGAGATTTAATTCTTCACTATTAAACTTTGAAATTATTTAAACTTCATAATATTAAAACATTCTGACATATGGATCCAATATTCTTAAACATTCTGCCTTCAGTGTATTTCTTTATAATGATGGAATCCCCATTACGATGAAATTATCATTACGATAGAATTTCCCATTACGGTGGAATTTTTCACTATGAAATTTAGAATTTATTCAAACCTCTCCACCATTTATTAAAAATATTTTATCATGAAAGTTTTCATGATTTGTGAGAAATTCATGATCATCAAAGCATCACCTGACTTAGTTTAGAAAGTATGAGAACTTTCTAACTCCTAACTTTATAATATTCTTTTAAAACTCTTCTGCACCAATACAACTTCTTCAAACATCAACATATGACTTTCTAACAAACTCCGAGTCTTATGAATCTTAATTATAATGGATATGGGTCCGATTACTAAATAAAAAAAAACGTTATTTTACAAAGAGGTTTGTTATAAAAAAATATAATAACTTCAATAAAATAATTTATCACAAAGGTTATTCAATCTCCACCTTTAGATTTATTAGCAACCCTTGTCAACAAAATTTTCAACTCTCATAATTTTTTCACAACTCAACTTTAGTAAACAACTATAGTTTTTTGAGTTTTATCAAAACATATACTTTCTCAAAATAGAGTGTCATGTTACCACACTACTAGATAAAGTAATATTTTTAAAGGAATTCCATCTGTCAGTGACACGAAAATTTTGCGGCCATGTAAAGAAAACTCCCCCACACTTTTATTTTTCCATCACTTTTCTTTTTATCTCCCCAATTTTATGACAACCACAACTTTAGATTCATTTAAGAATGATAAGTAAAAAATTCTTACAAAGTTCAAAGTTGTTACTTTCTCTCCCCATATGTCAACATAATCCAAAACATGGTTGGGGTTCTTCCTTATGAGGTTTAGGAAGACATGGGAGGAGGATGAACATGAAGTTCCAACCTCAATTCCAAAAACTTTTATTTCGACATTGATTTTTTAAGTATATCAGTAATATGATACTTTATTGAAATGTATTCCAGTAAAACATCTCCAGAATCAATTTTCTCTTTTATAAAGTAAAGATTTATATCAATATGTTTTGATCTTGAAATATGGACAATATTTTTAGAAATATAAATTTCACTCTGATTATCATAAATTATATTCAATGGTTTAGAAACTTTTACTTTCAAATATTCCAGCTATACTTTCATCCATAACATTTGATTACAAGCCTGAGTAGCTGCAACATATTTAGATTCAGTTTTACTCAAATTTACTAAACATTATTTCTTACTATACCAACTCACACAACATTCACCTAAGAAAAATGTTCCTCCTGAGGTTTATTTTCTATCATTACAATCTCCAACACAATCGACATCAGTATAACCATGAAACTTCATCTCACTATTTCTTTTGTACAACAACCCATGTGAAGCTGCTCTATTGACATATCTCATTTTGGTTTTTGATCTCAAAAAGCATCTATTTTGAATATATACAATATTACTAATAGCTTATCTCTAATATAATTTTGAAAGTTTGTATTCTGCTAATATACTTCTTCCCATTTCCACCAATTTTATATTCTTTCTTTTTGTAACTCCATTATTTGTGGAGTATAGGGAGAACTATAATGATGTTTGATACCATCATTTCTCTGATATGTTTCAAAAGTATTGTTTGTGAATTTGTTATTATTATCTATTCTCAACTTCTTTATGGAAACCCCCATTTCTTTCTCAACATCTTTTTTGGAGAATTTGAACATTTCAATAGACTCTAACTTATGCTTCATAAACATGATGTTTATCATCTGAGTGAAATCATAAATAAAATTGATAAAGTATAAATCTAATTTTTTGATTTATGTATCATCGATCTATACAAATTGGAATGAATAAGATCAAGTGGTCTGGTAGATTGAATCTCAACTCTTTTATGAATTTTGTTAGATATCTTTACTTTTTGAAAAGTTACCCAAACATCTTATTCTATTATTTTCAATTATGGAAAGTTTCAAATGTCATAAACTTTACAAATTTTGTTTATAATTTTCTGTCTAAGGTGCCCAAGTCTTTGGTTTTAATTTTTTTTTCATCTTCAACACTCAAGTAACAGGAGTTGTTGAATTCTATTATTTGGAAGAGATTCTCACTGGTTCTTTCTCCTTTTGTAACAACCTTTATATATTTCACACTTTTGATGATACAAAAATATTTTCTATAAAAATATATTTTCCATCATCACAAAGTTGACTTATACTGAGTAAGTTATGTTTTATCTCATTAATTAATAAAACTTTGTTAGATTTCAACTTTTCCTCTTCAATCTTAGCTGTTCTGATTCCTTTAATTTTTAAAGAGCTATCATTACCAAAGGTAACTCTACTCCATAATGTATTTCAACATGTTTCAAGAATTTTATATAACTTATCATATGTAAAGAAAAAACACTATAAAGTATCCATGGATTGTTCCTTTTAATTGCTTTCAAATCTATCTCAACAACAAAAGCTCTTTCCTCAACTTTCTTCTTTTCAGATTCTTTTTATTTTCTACCATAAGAATCTTGTTTCAGAAGGAGTGTCATACATATTTAGGCATGATGACCAACCTAATCACATCTTCCAAAAACTTCTTCCAAACACTCAAATTGAATTTTTTATTGTAAAGTTTCTAACATCTTGAGAATTCACCTTTTCAACCTTTTGTAAGTTAGGAAAGTTACTTATTCTAATTTCACCATTTCTTCCAATTTGCTCAAACCTTTTTTTGGGTAGAGATAAGTTGTGTCAAAAATTATAAGCTTTGTGCCCATAGATTCCACAAAATCAACAACAGCCATAAAATCTTGATTTTCTATTCAAGAAATATCTCTCTCTAAAGAAATTTTTTTGAGGTTAGTAACTTATTTTAGCTATAACATACTCAGGATGTGGACCATCTTTTTTTTTGAGTGAATTTTCTAATTTTGTAGATTTGGTAGGTTTCTCACATCCTTTATCCACCCAATCTTTCCCAACACCATTTCCAGAACCTATAATATTAAAATATTTAGATGAAACATTATGTTTGGCGAGTGAATATTTTACCAGATTCTCATATTGAGCCTTCTTAACAACTTTAGAGGACACAACTTTTATTTCTAAATATTTTTTTAAGTTTTCATTCATCTTCCTAAAGGTACTTTCAGAATCAAGAATTTTTGATGGAAAATTGTTAACTTCTTCTTCTTTATGTGCCAACTTATTACTAATATCTTCAACCATCTTCCCTTGTTCATAAATTCTAAGTTTGTAACTTAAAATCTCATGAATGTATTTATCCTCCTATTTGATGAAATATTTTCTTCCTTAAATAACTTATTCACAATATTTCTTTATCATTTTTATTTCTTTCTTAAGAGATTGGTTTTGATCAAGACATGAAAGAAGTTAGGTTTTGAGCTGATACTCTCTATAAGATTCTTCACCACCTTCTTCACTATCCGATGAATCTTTTTTTATTAACTTTTTTAATGAAGGTTCTAAATTTTTCTGAACTTTCATCTTCAGAATAATTTTTTTCAATAAAGTTTGATTCAACTTTCTTATTCAACATACTTATTTTATTTCCAACAAACTTATTCTTGTATTTGTTGGATGAATTTTCTTCTTTATCATTTTTTTCAACTTCTTCCATTGAGGTTTTTCATCATAATCATCTTGATATTCTCTGACTTTCTTATTGGGGGAATTCATAGAAAAGTGTCTTATTATACCAAAATTAAAAAATTTGAGAGAAATTTTACCTCCATATTTCCCTCTTCTTCTCCAATAGTTTTTAGAGATCAGAGACATAATTTTATCATTCAACTCATCATCTTACTTATCTTTAGACTCATAAGTATCAAATTCTTCAACATCTTGGATGTTCATCTTTCTCATAGCTTCAAAACCCATTTCATATTTCATCTTATTTATAAACATTGATGATTTTATCATTTCATAAGCAATACGAAATTTATGAAATTCATCAATAGATAAATCATCCTTATCTTCTAAAGAGGAAATTTTAGAATCAAACTTTTCCAGAAAGTTATACACAAATTTCTTCACAATTTTAGATTCTTCTAGGACATCTATGAATCCTTTGATGTTTAAAAAAATTTCATTTACTCTAGTAAATTATTCATCAATAGTTCCTTCATCTCTCGTTTTGACATCTTCATACTTAATATGCCAGATTTTTAGCTTTGCTTCCTTTACTTTAGTATTCCCTTAAAAAATACTTTCCAGCTTATCCCACATACTTTTTGAAGTATTGAGACCCATAAACTTATGATAAAAATTCTTTGATAAGGACAAAAAGATTTAATTTCTATAATTTCCATCAAATTATATATTTCTCTTATCAGCAAACATCATAGGGTAATATTTCTCAATAGACGGAAAAGCAATAGTAACATAATCAACAACTTCCAAGCCAAAACATAGGAGATAAGGAATCATCCTATTTTTACATCCATAATAATTATTTCCATAAAATGTAGGAATTAATCTAATATTGACATAATTGATATTATCCATGACAAGGATTCAACAAGAGAACCCTCCCTCTGATACCAATTGAAGCTCTAAAGGACCGAATAACAACTGAGAGGGGGGGGGGGGGGGTTGAATCAGTTATTCACTTTTTATGAGTTTTAAAACTTTTAGAAACTTAACCCCTATAACCTATTAAGATTTATTTCCTTATCAAATTTTATTAAATAATCATGCATGAAAAAGTAGGAAATCTAGTAAAGGATACAATATTTCCAAGGATCAGCCTCAGTGTGAGAACCTACATCCTTGACATAGCCACTCCCATGGGTCTATAGAAATTCATTATTATGAAGAGGTGAATATAACATGTTCCAACTCCCACTAGACACCTTCTACCTCTTTATAGAAATAATATACTATCTCTCATCAGTTTATAAAGTTTTCTTATAAAAAAACTGACGCAAACAAAAGAATAAATATTTTTTTAAAACTTGTCCACAATTACTCAGTCTAAATCCTCATCCCCATTTGGCTAGATCCAATTTTCTCAATCCTATAAAGTCAATACAATTCTCGCTTACTCAATCTCGACTTCTCAAACTCTGCTCAAAAACTCAATACGATGAACCCATTCTGAATATTCAAAACTCAAACTTTGATCAAATGCTCAATATGATATTCTTCAGTCTGATTGACTCAATAAAATCTTCCTCAATGCGATCTTACTCAATTTGGTAGACAAACTTTTAGATATTTGATCATCCTCCTGAGATCTTTATCCAAAAATAACTTTCAATTTATTTCTATAGTGCTTTGCCTTTTCTTCTTATGTGAAAAGATACCAATGAATGAATGATCTGAGAAAGTATTTATAGGAAACTATTAAAACATAAGTGGGAAACTTGAATTCTTTCTACACTTCCTCAAATTTGAAAAACTACAAAAAACACTCATATTTAAACTTCAAATTTGAATTCTTCAAACATCCTTGGATTTCTCTGAGATTTATGAAAAATTGAATTTCAAGTTTGAACTCTTCAACTCCTTATAAAACTTCTAGAATATTATTTTTAATTCTTCTTCATAATCAAATCACTATGATTTGCCTTTATTTCTCAGTTCATTACGATTTATTTCCTTCTCAGATCATTATGAATCTATTTCCTTTTCAGCTCATTATGAATTCTGTCTCCTTCTCATCTCATTATGAATTCTATTTCCTTTTCATCTCATTATGAATTCTATTTCCTTCTTAGGTCATTATGAATTATGCTTCCTTCTCAACTCATTATGAATTCTATTTCCTTATCAGCTCATTTTGAATTTTGTTTCCTTCTCATCTCATTATGAATTTTGTTTCCTTCTCAGCTCATTACAAATTTTGTTTCCTTCTCATCACATTACTATTTAATTATTCACTCTTCAACTTTGAAATTTTTCAGGCTTCATCAGCTTAAAACATTATGACATCTGGATTTGATCTCCTTAAATATTCCTCCTTTGATGGATTTATTCATAATGGTGTAATCCCCATTATGATGAAATTTTCATTATGATAGAATTTCCCATTATGATATAATTATTCACTACTGGAAAAATACCCTATACCAACGGTTTGGAACCGTTCGTATAGGCCCCCAAACCGTTGGTATAGGCTATACCAACGGTTTGGAGGACCGTTGGAAAGTAAGCCGTGACAATAGGTCTATACCAACGGTTTTGGGAAAACCGTTGGTATAGACCTATACCAACAGTTTTGAAAACCGTTGGTATAGGTAAGATGAAAATCTATACCAACGGTTCTCAAAACCGTTGTTATATGTATTTCAAAAAAAAAACAGTCAGTGGGATTTGATCCCAGGACCTCTAGTTTATAATTGAATGACTTAACCACTAACCTAACATGACTTTTGTGAACATAATTTCATAAATATATATATGTATTGTTATAATTATTTTAAATTTTTATTTATATAATGTTCTCTGTAAAAAGATTTGATAAAAAATCGAAGGACCTATACCAACAGTTTTGAGAACCGTTGGTATAGGGTCTCTATAATGGACCTATACCAACGGTTTGGACAAAACCGTTGGTATAGGTCCTCTATAATGGACCTATACCAAGGGTTTGGCCAAACCGTTGGTATAGGTCCAAATTAATGATCTATACCAACGGTTTGACCAAAACCGTTGGTAAAAGTCATATTTCCAGTAGTGATTCACTTTTTAATTTTGAATTTCTTAAAACCTCTCCACTATTTCTTCAAAAGATTTTATCATGAAAATTTTCATGATTTGTGAGAACTTCATAATCAACAAAGTATCGTCTGACTTAGTTTATAAAGTATGAAAACTTTCTAACTCCTAACTTCATAATATTCTTTCAGAAATATTTCAAAACAATACGACTTATTCAAACAACAACATCTAACTTTATAAAAAACTCTGATTCTGATGAATCTTCATTACAATGGATATGGGTTCGATTCCTGAATAACAAAAACATTATTTTACAAAGAGGTTAGTTTTCAAAAAATATAATTTTTTTTAAAATAATTTATCACAAAGGTTCTTCAAGCCCCCTACCTGAGGACTACCCACATGCATGAACATATTATCAGACTAATGATTGTCCCAAAAGGCCAACACTTATTATTTCAGTGTTATTTTACCTCACTCACACACACCTTAGGAATCTTACCATAAGGTCACCCATCCTAATCACTACTCAAATTTAAGCACACTTAACTGTGGAGTTCTAATCAGGTAGTATCCGCAAAAGAAATGTGCACCTTTTCTATCCAGATATATTCCATGTAGCTACACACATGTACATTAATGAGAGAATACATGACATGTACATCCAATTACACACCGTGTATCTTGGTTTCTGTGTATCTAGAGTACATGCTTGGGTCTGTGGCATGTACCTCATCTGAACTACAAGAGGTGTACAAACCAACTACACGCCATGTGTTCCACTTGACATGTGTACAAGATACACACCTGGGTCTTCAACATGTATCTTGGTAGATCATACGACGTGTACAGGCTAGCTACATGTTGTGTATCTCTTTGATCCATGTGTCTGTTTTCTTACTGAGTCACCCGGTTCATTATTATGACACTATAAATTATGAACTACACACCATGTACACCACATACATGTCATGTATATCATAAGTTCTCTAGGTTATCAGTCTCACATAGTTTTGACTATGTATAATGACCACATGGATTGCATGATTTACACCACTAACCCATGTAGACTACACAACATATATACCGATAAATTACATATAATCCAAAAATCATGTTCCAAGTTGGCTAGTCAACACTCGGCGTAAACCACATGTAATTACTGCGTGACACGTTGTGTATCCCTCAGTGCATCTAAATGCATCGCACTAGGGTACATGGTTTGTACTTCTGAGTACATGCTGTGTAACCTTGTCTTACTAGAAAAAATTAACAGTTTCATGATGGAATCTTCAGTCATTCTTCATATGTTCTTAAACCTTAAAGAAAATGAAAACAGTTGAATGAATATGATTAATATGTAAAATCATGTTAATTCAAATCATTTTAATGAATGAAAAATATGAAATGGAAATCTCACCACAATTGTACATAGATCAACAATCAAATAAATAAATTTAAATTTAAATGTAACCTTACTATGATACCACTTTCTAATTATGAGCTCAACAGAAACATGCAGTGGTGGAAGATATATTAAATTTATTTTAATAATCATTTCCTGAAATCATGAGTGAGGACCCTGCATGTCAAATTTATAATTAAATTATTTAATATGTAATGGAATAGAAACCTAGTCTTAGGAACTTTCTTCATTGATGAAAGCTGATCATCCAAAAAGACCCTTTCATATTTTCTTAGTTGCACTATTAGGATCCAATGATATAATCCCTCTAAATGTGATCCACACATTCTCTAATGATCTCCGGGTAACACCACTTGATCTATGGGTGCTGACACAGTGAATCAAATGCCTTTCATTGTTCGTTCATGATCGACCATTCTTCAGTCTTGAAAAACTCTCCCTTGTGTTTCTCGTTCTTGAGAGGGAGAGAGAAGGAGTATTCGAGAGAGAATTCATTGTGCATAACAATTCTCTATTCTCAATTTTTGGATGCAATATACAATATATATAACTGTCTATTAATAGAGTTAGAGTTTAGGTTAAAATATATTATTTAATTACATGAAAGTCATTGAATAACATTTAAAATCTTTAATAAAACCTATGCCACATAATAATAATAATAATATTATTTTGTGGTGGGAAAACTTGAAAAAATTGATAAATAATATTTACCGGTTTGTAAACAATTATTTTATCACCAGACGCGGTCTTGGTCCATTTGATCTCCTCAGTATTTATTGAATAACCGAATAAATATTTTATTCATAAATAAATATTTCATTCATATAGAGACAAATAAATATTTATTAAATATTCAATAAAATAAAAATATATATTTTTATTCACAAGTCGGAGAATAAATATTTATTTAATTTATGCAATCAATATAACTTGAATAAAATTATTCCTCGGTCTTTAGAGTATTATTTATTCCCTTAAATAAATTCAAATAGAATTTAACCGAGATCAACAAAAACACATAGTTTGTGAACCTCTAATATTATTTCTTGTTGGTATTAGGTGGGCTTTCCTAAAGTACAAGATTACTGTCTGAAAATGGGCCAAAGTACCCAAGAGAAATAACTTAATGTTATAACAATTATAACCACATATGAATGATCATTGTGTAATATAATATCTTTTTTACAATATCTCATCAAGTAGGTTGAACAACGATGTCATCAACCTATATGCTTGATACATCTTCCTTTGACAATTTAAAATAACAACATCATTACACCATGACCATGGAATTTAGGTGAAAATTATATTCCAATCAACAGGCTGAGATATCAAATCCTATAAATATAAAAGGGACAAATCCTTCCTCGACTTATCTATAATGACTCATATTTTCCCGAAGGTACGACTCTTTTTTTAGTTTTAATACTTCGTTTTCTCTTGGTAGATGTGATCTACGGCCTAAGAAAGGCCTTAATTATTTCTAGTTCTTATCCAAAGACTGGAGTTCTGAAAAATGGGAAAACAGGGTAGGTCGTATGGTTGCCGCACAATTAGCACTAATCATGCAAGGTACCTTTTAAGAAGAAGGGGCCCCATGGTATGTATTAAATCATGTGACCTGAGGAACATAAATGTGAGATATTTCAAATATCTTGGATATAGAGATTTTACAAGGTTTTCATAATGTTAGAGAAACCATGCACCTTAACCATGAAAGGTCCCTCTTTAGATAGTAAAGGGAGCACAGTTTAAACACAGTTTGTCCAAACCGTGTAGCTAAAACATGCATCCCTAGTTTTGAGGGTGAATTTAAATTTTTCCATTAATGAAACTTAAAACATAATTTCATTTCCTTATCCTTACATTATAGTGAATGGATATCCTTTTCTTATCCTATGTTTTCTCCTCCTCCCTAATCTAGGTTCTTCTATATCTCATAGACCCAGAATCTAAATCAAGTGTCATTTGAAGAATTGGATAGATATCAGTAAGATCTAAAATCCTATTTCTTCCTATTTTAGTTGATCTTTATATCCTTTGTTCAATTTAGGTGTGAGCTCATTCTCCCTATTTTTAGGGTGTTGGACCATTATTCATTTTTATTCTAATATACTTTGAATTTGAGGCCACTATTGGATGATGAGTCTTTAATGACCCTAGGGTAGGTGGTATATTTTTTTTCCTTAAAAAAAGAGAGTTATTTTCATAGTCATTCCATTGTACCGCACACTAGCCATTGTCGAGAATTTCCTTAAAATGACCTCCTTGTTTTTAAATTGATTTTTGAACCTTTTTATACTCCCGTTGAGCCTTATTAAGTGGTTAGAGGATATTGACCTCATTAAAAGTAATCCCTTTGGGCGTGTTATATGATTTTACCTCAATTTTATATTTATTTAAATGACTGGAACACCTCCTAAGTGTTTATCTTGTGTTGCGAATGGAATTTCGCACTACTATATAAGTTTTTATTGAACCAAATAACCTCCTAAGTGCTTGGATTAACTTATAGGTAATTTCCAAACTAATAATATCACCTTATAAGTGCTTTGTGGAACCATGAAATTAAATTTCCATGTCTTGATTAATTGAATGGATTGTATATTTTAAATGGATTAGTTTCAAGATGGTTGTCTTGATTAAATTAATTAATTGGATGAATGAAATGGGTGAAAAATCCATGAATATTTTTATATATTTATTAAATGTAAATTTTAATGCCCTTGGTTATAATTGGGATTGATAAATATAATGCATGAGAGGTGATTCATCATGGATATTATTGTTATTATGATTATTCCCTTGATATTGGTCATGGAACGATTGTTAAAGGACATGTTGGGCATTAAGTTTCACTCTCCCATACATTGGGTGTTGAGCAAGACATGTCGCACCATTGATATTGTTTGAATGGTGGTCATGACACCCCACGTCCCTTGCTTCGGGTGTTGACATGATGACTTACCCACCATCTCGAGTGACGAGAATGTTTCCTCACATTCATCATGATATGTAGTGCTCATACCCTATGCTTGAGATCAAAGGCTCAATTAGACTGATTATGGATGACTAGGTTACACCCCAATCGAGCCAGCACCTAGTATCCAGATATATGACTGCTTATGTCCTTACATACTCAATGTATATAGTTGGATACAATTTATAACTATAATATATATATATATATATATTCTTACTATATATATAGTTACTGACTAGACTATCATTCCGGACTGAGCCGAAGAAGGTAGAGTTGTTAGGTGTCCTATTAGAACTCGAGAAGGCTGGTGATTATTTATTCATCATTGTTTATTATTCCTTATACCAGAAAAATTCTTAGCTATGTACACTTTTTTTATTACTTCTATACACTTTATTTGGTATCCTAATGGGATTTTATCTCACACCCTAATCGGTCCACCTTTGGTACTTTATTAGATTACATGTCTATAGGTATAGATAAGGTAAAGAGATTTTATATAGATTCTTGATATGATTTACTTATAGTTGGATAATGGGAGAAGAGGAATGAGCATATGCTTGAGATTCTAATGGAGTAGTTTTTTGTTCTTTTTGTATTTTTGTATAACCTGTTGTATATGTATATACCATGTTTCTACTTTTTTCATATCAGTATGACATGACATAATCATGTATCTGAACCATCCTTTGGCTTTTGATATTATTATTCAGTTGCTTATTTATTTACAATTCTGTATTTTATTATTATATCTATTGTATATGCTTCCACTATGGTAGGTTACTGGTCCAATAATTATCATGTATTCTTATATATGATTCCACTGTTGTCTACTATATATTATATCTACCATGACACTCTAATATTAGGGTATATTTTCCCCAACACACCACATTTACACAGTCACTACTAGTCGATAGCCTCTGGCATGTAGGGAGGTGTGCTTACACCATGTGACCCACCGACTTAGGGCACTGGTTTAGTGGATCCTAGGTTAGGATGTTACAAAGTGGTATCAGAGGAGTTTCTTTTCTTTTATCTTACTATTTGGACATTAGATAGAATATTATGATGTAAAGTAATTTGGTGATGAGCCTATTCCTAAGAGTAACTAACCCACATACAAGGAAAACCCAAATTACTTGGGATGGGATGTTGAAGTTATTGATTTCACCTGTTATGGTTGATATGACTTCACCATTGGGTGATACACATTTCTTAAAATGTTATCATTTTTGGTGTTATTGAAGTGATATTTCTATGAAATTGGACTGATTAAATGATGGCATTGCATTACATGCATCATTTTAGGAATAATAGGACTAATATGACATGCATTTTTCCATACCACATCTATTTTTAGTGTGCATTTTCTTGTAGCATATTATTAGTGCCTTTATTATTATATGGAAATGTGTTGAGATCTATTATAGGACTGAGAAAACATAATTTAAACTTAAAGTGTCTACCTTAACCTAACAATTTTTTCCTGCATAGGTTAAAGTAGACACCTTAAGCAGTTTGTTGTGGCACATTGAGTCATGGACCATTGGTTGTATGTGATGAAACGTGTTATGGTTGGGATTAATTGGACACAAAATTAAAATTTATAAGGAGTATGGGACCTTGTAAATTTGAAATGGTGATCCATTTGGTTTAACCATTTAAATATATATAAATACTTAAATAAGTATAAAGTTAAAATTTATATCACTTTTAGAATGAAATGGTCATCTTATACATGTGACACGAGACCTATACCCAGACTTGGCCTTTGTAGTGGGTGGATGGGTGTATCTTACTATATTATGCCTGTTATGGTCTATCTTTATTACCTAGTACTAGATTTAAGAGAAGGTAAATGGGTATAATCTATCTATAGAAAGTCTTGTACCTATCCTAGTTATCTTTTTGTAATTCTTTCAACTGTTAATATATTTTCTAAGGCATGCATTTGTAATTGTATAATCATTCCTCCAAGATGTCCTCTAGTCATATGTCCTAAAGGCGATGATAACCATACACCTGAGGTGGCGGTACTTGAGCCAAAAATGATCCCTCCTATAGTGCCACGCATGAAACCTCTCCCTATTCCTGATATGGGCGCTGATGCCCAATTCCATGAGGGTTTATTTTTCATGATGAAAAATATGCAAGGTGTTTTTTGACCTAACATATGTATGGAAGAGTTAACTTGAGAGATTCAGCAGTAGCATCCTCCAACCTTTTCAGGTGATGGAAGACCACATGATGTAGAGTCATGGATAGAGGCCATGCTTTTTATCATTGACCATCTAAATAATCCTCTATAGAAAAGGTTCAAACTCACTGATTATATTCTATGATATTATTACAAGAGATTGTGGAATTTTATTACCCAAGAAGATTGGAATTGTGATATGGTCTAGGCATATTTCCATAAAATATTCTATGACTATTACTTTCTATAGAATCTAAGGGATGACTAAGCTAGAGAATTTATAAACCTTCAATAGGGATCCATGTCTCTCATGGAGTATTTTTCTTATTTTACTAAGCAACAAAAACTTTCTCCTATGCTATAAGGTTATGATCTTATGACAGTGAGGCAATTCAAGGATGGGATGGTATATTCCATCTGATCATAGGTCAATGTCTTTCGATTGATGACTATTTCTAAGATCATCAACCAGACACTTATTACAAAGAGAAATATAAGGGAAGATGATGGTGAAAGTTAGAGTGGTTTAACACCTAGATATATCAATATTTCTTCTAGAGGATGCAATAATCACTTTGAGGATACTCATGGAGGTATAAGTAGTCATAAAAATCATACTGATAGCTTCTTGACATGTCACCAGTGCGGGAATCTGAAACATATGAAACCCCAGTGTTTATGAGATCTAGTGGAATGCAGAGGTTTTGGAAGGATGGGGAATATCCGATGCTTCTATAAGACATTTACATTAGTTCCTATCAAGAGGGTATCTACACTTATACCACATTCCAGAGCAGGGCCAATAGTATCATTCTAGGTATACCACTATAATACCACCAACCGCCTAGGTCAAGGTGGTGGTTGAGGTAGAGGTAGTCAGACTCATGATTCTCTATTCCAGTAGAGAGATCTTTCTCAGGGTAGTCAGGCTCTAACTCAGGGCCACAGTGTAGGCTAGTTATATAAAGTACAACCTATTCTAGATGAGCAGAGAGTTAAAATTTATACCATTAGAGGTACTATTCTAGTATCCTCTATATTAGTGTCTTCTTTATTTGACACAGGTGCGTATCATTATTTTTATATTTGAGGAAATCATGGAGAGTTTGGGACTCATGATATAAAACTTTTGTGGAATGATGATGCTTGAAACCCCATTAGGTATCTGATCCAATAGTGTTCACCATTGTAAATATTTTCCCCTTGAGATAGGTATATATCTCTTTGTATGGAATCTCTTCATCCTCAATAAGGAGAGGTTTTATTTAGTAATCGGGATAGACTAGTTAGTTTTCTATTAAGCACAAATTGACTTCTATCATTGTAGTGTTATTTTTACATCACTAGAGGGTGGTAAGCATATGCATAAGGGATAATGGTATTTTTATGCGACTCGAGATGGACCCAAATAGTAGAGGCTGGTTAGTGTGAAAACTTAGGTCTCTAGTATCTTCTTGGATGATCAGGGGTTACAACCCACTGTTTTCTATCTGGTAGTGGAGTGGTTTAGAGATGTCTTCCTTGATGAATTTTCTAGGATACCTCTAGTGAGAGAGATATATCTTACCATTTATCTAGTGCTAGAATCATCACCAGTGACTATTATTTCTTATAGGATAAAACCTATAGAGATTTTGGGGCTCAAGAAACTGTTGGAGGATTTAGAGGATAAAGGTTTTATACACCCTAACACTTCCACTTAGGGTTCACTGGCCTTTTTTTCCAAGAAGGAGGACAATAACCTTAGGATTTGTGTGGATTACCATCGGTTTAACCATATTATGATAATGAACCAGTATCCACTACCTAGAATAGATAAACTCTTTGTTCATATTCAAGGAGAGAGGGTGTTTTCAAAGATAGATTTGAGTTTAGTCTATCACTAAGTGCATGTTAGGTATTTAGACATACCTTCTAGAGAAAGTGAGAGATGTAGTTTCTTGGGAGCTTCCCAAGAAAATATTTGACATCCATATTTTCTTGAGGATAGACAAATATTATTGATGCTTAATCTATTATTTATCACACCATGTAGCAATGCTTAAAAGCTTGAAAATTAAAGGTGTGAAATTCATATGGCCAGATGCTTATGATTTAGAATTTTAGGATTTTAAGGGTAGATTAACTTAAATATTGATCTTAATTTTTCTAAATCCAGTCAAGAGCTATACTATTTACTATAACGCATCAGGTACTAGAGTTGGATTTTCTATGATGCAGGATGAGAAAGTTTTTGTATACAGGTATTGACATTTGAGGCCTCATGAGTAGAATTACTCGACACATGACCTCGAGCAAGCTGCTGTAGTTCATGCATTATTCTATTGGAGAAAATATTTACTTGGAGAGGATTTTTTGGTGTTCTCTAACCACAAAATCCTCAAGTACATATTTACATAGTGGGATATAAATCTTAGGTAGCACAAATGGGTTGAGTACCTACAATTGTTTGATTTTGAGCTTGTTTATATGCTTGGAAAAGGCAATGTTGTACCTGATGATCTAAGTCAGAAGACTCGGACACATGTAGTTCATGAGGCCAATGGTGAATGGTAGCTCATGGAATTATTTTCATAAATTCATATTGAGTTTTAGGAGGATCATGGCCAGACTACCCTCTCAGCCTCAGTAGTGACCTATACCCTTATGAAATGTATGAGAATGAGGTAACTATCATATCTCGGGGACCTTTTACTAAGGGAAAGTATCTCAGATGATGATACATATTATAGTTGGATCATGGATGGGGATGATAATTTACATTTTCATAGATGCATATGGGTCCTGATAGATATCAAAAAGGATATAATGCAGGAATTTCATGCCTTAGTTTGGGAAGTAAATCTCGGTGTCACCATGATTTATCGAGATTTATGCCTCCAGTATTGGTGGCCTGGTATGAAAGATTAGATTTCCGTCTTTATCACTTGGTGTTCAACCTGTTAGTAGGTGAAGGTGGAACATCAGTGACTGTTAGGGATTTTACAATCACTTTCCATTACCAAGTGAAATTGGGATGATATTTCTATAGATTTTGTGTCTGGTTTACCAGATCACCTCATGTCAAAGATGCAGTTTAGGTTGTCATTGATCATTTGATGAAGGTCTCACACTTTTTACATGTGCAAGATACCTTCTCGGTATACAATATAAGGATGCTATACATGGGGGGGGGGTGGTTATACATCTTCATGGATATCCTCATTCTATATTTATCACAAAGATGATCATTTTACATCATGGTTCTGGAAGGGGTTTTAGAAGACCTTGGTTACACAGGTGATTCTGAGCATGGACTATAACCATTAGACTAATGAAAAAATAGAGCATACAATACATGTGTTAGAGGACATGCTTTGTGAATGTTTTTTTTTGATTTTGGGGGTTCCTGGGAGAAACATACTCCCTTTGTTGATTTCTATTATAATAACATCTTTCAAGCTACCATAAATATATAACCTTATGAAGCCTTATATGGTAGGACTTTTCGTTCACCTCTATTCTAGATGGAGGTAGGGGATGAATCTTTTCTTGGACCACATCCCATTTAAGAGACTATGAAGCATGTCCAGTTAATCATAAAGTGCATGATGATTACTCAGTCCATACAACATTCATATTCCAACTGATGATGATGAATTCTTGAGTTTTTTTAAGGAGATTAGGTTTTCTTTAGAGTCTCTCCCAAGATGGTATATAGACATATTCAGAGGTAGGGTAATATTTCACCTCGATTCATTGCACCATTTCAGGCTGTGAAGCAGATCAGACTAGTGGCTAACCAGATAAAACTTCCTTAGAGATACCACTATATGAATGATGTATTTCACATATCCTGACTTCACTAATATTATCCAAACCCATCACACATATTTTATCTAGATGATGTTGAGCTAGATATGGATGCTTCCTTCGAGGAGTATCCAATGTGTATTTTGGATCGGAGCATGAAGACACTTCAAGGAAGGTCAGTTCCTTTGGTACAGGTGATATGGAAGCATGACCAATAATAGGATGAGACTTGGGAGTTAGAGGATGATATACAATCTCAGTAGATGAAACTCTTTGCTGACGATGCTTCTTTACCCTTATAAGGCCAACTTGAGGATGAACTGCTTTAAGGAGGGGAGGTTGTAATGACCCGTATTTTCATGAAGGTATATATCATTTGTTTTTCACTTTGAATCATTCGTTTTCTCTTAGTAGACATGAAATATGGCATAATGGAGATTCCAAGAGTATATGAGGCTTTTTTGGAGCCCAGAGTTCTAGAAAATGGGAAAACGGGGTAGGCCACACGGTTACCTATTGATTAGTACTAACCATGTAGAGTAGCCATGCAGGGAATCTTTTGAACAGTAGGGGACACATAGTTTTTCTGAAACTATGTGACCCGAGGAAGATGACCATGTGAGATTTTAGATATCTTATATAGATATATTTTTCATGGTTTGAACATAGTTAGGGAAACTATGCACCTTAATTGTGTGGGGTCCCTATTTATATAGTAAAGGGACCACGGTTTACACATGATTTGGGAAAACCATGCACCCCCAGTTTTGAGTATGAATTTACATTTTCCCCCTAATGAAACTTTAAACCTAATTTATTTTCTCACTCTTACCATTCAAGTGGATGGATCTACTTTTCTTTTCTTGTGGTTTCTACTCCTTTCAAATCTAGGTTCTTCGATATCTCACAGACCCGGACTTGGAATCAAGTGTCATCATAATCATTGGATAGATCTCGATAAGATCTAAAATCACATTTAATAATATTTTAGTTAATCCTTACATTCATTATTCTATTTAGGTGCGATCTCATTCACCATATTTTTTGGGTGTTGGACCATTATTTATTTTTTCCCAATCTAATTTGAATCTGAGGCCTCTATTGAATGAGAAGTCATCAACAACCCTAAGGTAGGTGGTCTAGTTGTTTTAATTGAAAAGTTTGTTATTTTCATAGCTACATCATTATGCCTCACATCGGCCATTGCTGAGTGTTTCCTTAAAATGATTTCCTTAATTTTAAATTGATATACACACCTTGTTATACTCCTATTGAGCCTTGATAAGTCATTATAGGATGTTGAACTTGTTCAAAGAAACCCCTTTGGGTGTGATAAACGATTTTACCTCAATTTTATATTTTTTTAAAAGATTGAAACACCTTCTATGTGTTCATATTGGGTTGTGAATGGAATTACAAACTACTATATAAGTGTTTATTAAACCAAAGCACCTCCTAAGTTCTTGTCTTAACTTATAAATGGAATTTTCCTTGAAAGTAATTTAAAAAATGATAATAGAACCTTCTAAGTGATTTTTTGAACCATGAAATTGAATTCCCATGTCTTGATTAATTCAATGTCTTATATATGTTAAATAGATTAGATTCAAGATGGTTGGCTTTCTTAAATGAATTAAATGGATGAATTAAATGGGTGGAAAAGCCACACATCTTGTTATATATTTGTAAAATGTATTGTAGTGCCCTTGGTTATAACTGGGTTTGATGAATATAATGAATGAGATGTGATGCCTCATGGTTATTATTGTTTCTTGACTATGATATTGATGTTGGTCATGGAATGATGGTTAAGGGACTTGTTGGGAGTTCTGTTTCACTCTCCCTTACATCGGGTGCTGACCATGATGTCTCACACCCCATTGACACTATTTGGATGGTGGGTATGATGCACCACATCCCTTTCTTAGGGTGTTGATATGAAGAATCAACCATCGTCTCAAGGGATGATAATGATGTATCACATTCATTGTGAGGTGTAGGGATTGTACCATCTGCTTGATCTCATATGCTCATTTAGACTAGTTATAGATGACTGAGTTATGCCCCGATCCAGTCAACAACTAGTATCTAGGTATATGGATGCTTACATTCTTATGTACTCATTTCATATAGTTTGATAAATTATATAACTATACTATATATATAATCTTACTATATATATATTTACTAATTAGACTATCATTCCGGCCTAAGTCGAAGCAGGCAGAGCCGCTAGGTCTCCTATTGGAACCTGAGTAGGCTGGTGATTATTTATTCAAAATTATTTATTATTCCTTATACTTGAATAATTTTTAAATATGTACACTACTTGGATTACTTATAGTCACCATTGGTGGTTTCCTACTAGGATTTTATCTCACACCCTACTCATGCCACCTTTGGTACCTGAGAAGATTACATGTCTGTAGGTATGGATAAGGGAAAGCACCCTGCTATAGATTCTTGATATTATTTACTTATATTTGGAGCATGAGAGAAGAGGACTGAGTATATGCTCAAGATTATAGTGGAGCATTATTTTTTCATTATTTTTTCATTTTTGTATAGCATGTTGTATATGCCCGTCCCCTATTTCCCCTTTTTTCATATCAACATGAAATGACATCATCATGTATCTGACTCAACCTTTGGATTTTGAAATTATTATTTAGTTGATCAATTATTTATGCTTCCATAGTTTATTATTATATCTATTACATATGCTTCCACTACAGTGGGTTATTGGTCCATTCATTATTGTTTCTTCTTATGTATTCTTCTGCTGTTGTATGCTATTTATTATATCCACTATGACACTTTGATATGAGGTTATAGTCTCCCCATCGTACCACCTTTACACCCTCACTGCTAGTTGGAAACATCTAGTGTACAAGGAGGCGTGCTTGAGGCCATGTGAACCACTGACACATGAAATGGGTTAAGTGGATCTTGGGTTAGGACGTTACATATCCATTAATGACATGTCAGTCATGATACACCCAATATATCCTACTTCATGACAACATATGACGTGATGGTTTTTGTTAGTAAATCTAAGCGCACAAGTCATGACATGTATTAATGAAAATATTAAAGTCTAAGTACCATTACACACACTCATAGATGGGAATATCCAATGACACCAAAACATACAAGATTCCTACTTGCGGGTTTGTTCTCATTATCTACCATCGTAAAGATTACCAAATATGAAATTCATGAGAATAAGACACATCCAATTACGAGTACTTGTACCTTATGGTCTAAATACTATGTGTACCCACATGGTACATTTTCCAACTATAAAACTATATTAAGAATATTTTCACAGCACTTTAATGTTCTCATCAAAGTAGAGAACTATTATAACCTTATCAATATGAAAGATAATCTAGGATAATATTACATTAAATCCATTCATAATTATGAATAATATGAAAAAATATGTTTAATTAATATTCAATACATAGAATATACATGTAATAAAAGTATAATCAGTTGGTATTAGGACACCAACTCTAAGAATACCCTACTTATACCAGAGACAACTACTTATGACTTTCAGTCCACTAGACCTCACATGATAACCATGTTTCTACTTTGTCAAGGATTTAGTCAACAGATCCACCATGTTATTTTCTATAGAAATACTACTCACTTCAACATCACCTCTCTAAGAAAAATCCCTCAAGATATGATACTTCCAATTTATGTGCTTCATCCACTGATGTGACCTTGTCTCTTTTGTGAGATCCACCAATGTCGTATTATCACAAAAAAGTGTGATAGGATCTTTAATACTAGGTACCAAATCAAGATCATAGATGAATTTTCCCATCTATACTACCTCCTTAACTACCTAAAAATCCATAATATACTTGTAATATGCTGTAGAATCTATGACCACAGCCTGCTTTGAGATCTTCTAGCTCACAAAATCTCCATTCAAAGTGAATATGTATCCCGTTTGCGACTTCATTTAATCTTGATCAGTTTAGAAACTAGCATCTATATATCCTATGATGACTAGTTACTAATCTTTTACATAGACCAAGAACATATCCTTAGTATGCCTCATATACTTAAGGATAGTATTGACTTCCATCTAATGGTGGTCACCTAGATCATCTAGATATATGCCTACTACACTCAATGCATAGGTAACATCTAGACTAGTACATAGAATAACATACACGACTGAATCAATTACCGATGTGTACAAAATCCTTTACATTATATTTCTTTCCACATGTGTATACAGACACATTTTCCTGGAAAGATGAATTCCATGTGAAGCTAGAAACAATCCCCTCTTATATTTTTCCATACTGAATCTCTTCAGTATCTTTTCAATATATATAGTTTGACTTTGTCCAAGAAAACTCTTGGATCTATCATGATGGATCTTTATCCAAAGAATATATGTTGCGTCGACTACTTCCTTTATAGAGAAGAATTTATTCAGCCATGTATTAATAGAATGTAAGACTAGTATTTCATTTCCTATGAGTAATATGTCATCAACATATACTATTAAGAAAACAACCACACTTCTAATAAACTACTTATCGATACATGGATCGCATTCATAATTTATGAAACCAAATTCCATTATGTACTCATAAAAACAAATGTTCCATGACCTAGATTCTTTATTTAATCCATAAATGTATCTTTACAACTTTAATACCTTGTTGGAATCCTTTAGAGTAACAAACCCTTTAGGTTGTGTCAGATATTTATTAT
Source organism: Viscum album (assembly GCA_963277665.1). Lineage (NCBI taxonomy): Eukaryota > Viridiplantae > Streptophyta > Magnoliopsida > Santalales > Viscaceae > Viscum > Viscum album. The sequence continues at coordinate 495,179,972 of OY728159.1, forward strand.
AGTGAACCTCTCTTGGAAAACGTAGAAATTACATCACCTTTTAAGAAAACTTAAAAAATTATACAAATAGATTCCCAAAGACCATATTAGTCTAGTGACTTTAGAAACATAGAAACATAAAAACTGGTACATAAATGAGCTAAATTATCTCCCACAAGGTTCTTCTTTACTAGAAACCATCTTAGACACATCAAACGTAATACATATCTTCATAACTTGGGAAAGTAAACATAAAAAGGGGTGATATCAGATGCTTAGTAAGGGTAAAAAAGGGATACATGTAAGTATGATCATGATCATAAAGTTATGTGAACATGATCAAGAAAGTATAAGATCATACCCTACATATCAAAGATCATAAACATGAATCTGTTGGAGTGGGTGGCCTAGAACCAACTAATTTTTACTTTATTCATTAATAAAAGCCTTATTAGATCTTGATTGTTCTTCTGAGTGACAATACATGTGATAATGTCCTAAGGATAGCTTTTGCATTAAAGGGTCATAGCGGATCCCTGCTATGTTGAGAACCCGAAATTTCCATAACACTATTCTTGAATATCTGTTCTATGGCCGGATGAGGTTATTTTAGGGACACAAATAATACATGCCATTAGGGGTGAGGACTCATAAAACTTTGAGGCACCTTCTCATGGTGTGAACCCTTGGTAATATTCAGGAGGATATTATGAGAATGAGACCTGCCAGTAGGAAATCCACATTTCATAGTTTCATTGGATGTTACTATCTGCGAACGTGTGTATTGGTCCTTAGAATTTAAGATTATTATTAATGGGTATTACAACTCGCGAACTTAGATGTATTAATGAAAACTGTGACGACACACTGTTCATAGTGAGGTAGGATACGTTGGGTGCGTCACGAGTAATAATTGTAACACCCCAAGCTTCCACGGTACGCTTCTCTTTGAATAATACAATATCCTGTGTTATACGCAACTTCGAGTTCTAACACACGCCACAACCAATCAAACTAGTCGTTATGAATAGTAATACCCAATTTTTGAAATTTTATAAATTTTATCTCTCAAAATGGACTTTATTTTTGGATTCGGAATATCAAATTTTTCCTAGGGTGAAATTTTGGAACTTTTCGGATAACATTTATATTTTGATGAATAGTGAAAATTATTAAATTTTAATTAAAAACAAATTTTTTAATCGAAATAATTTATATTGATAAATTATGAATTTGAGTGGTTTTAAAGTATATTTAGAATATATTTTTACCATTTAATACAATTTTGGTCATTGTACATAATTTCACAATTAAACCAGACATAAACAAGTGTCAATCTTTTGATAGTTATTGTCTCTTAAAAACACGCTTTTTGTTTTAACAACGGGAATTAATTTTAAATTAATTTCTGCCACTTCTGTGTTTTGAATTTGGAAAAATGGATTCCAAATTTGGAATCAGGATTTTCAAATTGTGTAAATAGGTAACTTTTATTTTTAGACATTTTGAATAATTACTTCGGTAAATATTTTATTTACCATGGTTAAAGGGTAAATCCGATAAATAAGGGTTAAAAAATAATATTATAATAATAACAAATTACCCTAAAACGTGTCCTAACCTTATTGGTGGATACATGTCTGACCATGGGAATCTTTGGGTCAATTTTAGGACCCCATGGAGCCACTTTTAGGTGATAGGGACACTTTATTTTAATTAAGTTAAAATAAATACAAAAATGACATAAGCATATATCTTTTAGAAAAACAATTTTTACATAGGGTTATATATGTCGGATTTTCGAATATAAATATTCATTAGAAATATAATAATATTTTCTAAATAATGGTATTTTATTTATAATTTTTAGACATTAAATAATTTTATTTAGTTATGACACAATGGTGATGAAGTAATTACCTAAGTAATGAAAAATTAGAATAATTGATATTATAAATACCAAAATAAATGTAATTTGAGACTTTTTATAAATAAAAAATAATTTTCTAGGTTAATATGACATGATAGGATTGATTTATCTAACTTTTTTTGAAGTAATAATTCTTTTATTATTTTTACAAAAATAAATTATTGAATAGTGTCAAAATTGACATAAAAGAGTTTTTAAAACAAATATTATATTATTAATTGATATTAAATTTTTAAAAATATAAGGTTCGGCCAAGAGACTTATATCATGATAGGTGTATCATTAATGGACCACTTTGGGGTCTCTGGGATGTATATAGTAATTTTATTAACCATATAATATAAAAATACAAATAGACATTGTAAAAGTGAAACTAATTAACTAAGAGTTAATACTTAAAGATAAGGTTAATATAGTAACCCAAACCTGTATAAATCCTATTGGTTGAGTGGTTTTAGAACTATACCCACCTTAACATTTAAATAATCCACTTTGGAGCCATTAGAAATCGAATATGAATTTATTATAAAATAATATTTCTAGCTTTTCCAAAGGTGCCCCTCACCCCTCTTATAAAAGGGCACTCCCACTTCTCACTAATTCACACATTCAAAGCCTTTTGGATCGGCCTAACCTGGAACAAATACTCTATAAAATTCCCTCAATTCAACCTAGAGGCCTTATTTTGATCAGAAATACAACCTAAGGATCCCTTTTGATCAAATCATAAGGAAGAACCTGAAGAAGAGGTAATGTTTTCACCACCCTCTTTCAAGTTCCTTTCTTTTTCAACTTCTTCTTTCTTTGTTATTACCATTATAAAATAATAACTCCAGTATATTATATATACTGTGATGTTATTATAAATATGGCACTACCATATTCATTATTCTGTCCATCCTTTGAATGACATGTCACCATACGTGCGTACGTACGACTTACTGTCTCCACGTCGTGGTGTAATTGTTATTCAATAAATTATTATTTGGATGAGTATAATAATGATGTTTAATTCATGTAAATAATAAATATAACATGATAATGATTCTGTATATATGATATAACATCCAATTATATATTATTTTAATATCAAAAGAATGATATTGTCGCTCGTGCGTACGTACGGACTATCGTCTCCACGAACGCGATGAGATTCATTCTCCATCGCATCCATTCAAGTATAATTATCATTTGATGATTTAAAAATAAATTTTAAGGACTTTATATCATTATGGATATGAATAAGATACAACCTATCCATGACAAACACAGCTTACATAACAAAACATATAAAATAAAACGAGTAAGTTAACACCCGAAACAACGATAATACTAAGATATTATTAAAAAATCAATATTAAAAGATCATATATGATATCATATTAATGTATATGATTATTTTATAATTTAATAAAAAATATTTCACCATTATACAAGAGTTTAAACTACCCTCAACCAAGGAAAAGTACAAGGTAAGGGTTTATTTCGCAACCTCTTCATTATCCGAGGTTGTTTATACGTAAATATCTACTGGGACTTCTTTGTCATTCACACCCATGTTTCTTAAAAATGTATTTCAAAACATTTTTACTATTTACTAGAATATTGGTTAAAGTCATTTATAACATTGTTTGACTTTTTATAAGAGGTTTATAAAGGAATCTTTCCGTCATTTTCCAAACAAGGTCATTTTTAACCTTTTCGACAGAATTAAGGTAAGAATGTCTTTTTTAACTTATACGGTGGGTGCGAATATTTTCTACCGTTATAAAATCTTCGAAGCTTCCCTTACAAGCTTATAAGAAAATTTTCAAAGTAAATGTTTTATTTTATAATTATGTGACTTTTAAATGATTTAAAAAAAGAGATATTTCTCTCAAATAGTTTTGATTTCATCTATGTCAACATCCTTTGATGGATTTTAAGATTATTTGAAGTTGATTTATTATGGTACAAAACTTCTATATTGTATTTAAGGTTTTGTGATTTGTTTGAATATGGATGTGTTATTTTTATACCATTCATGGTTTATGGAGAAAGTATTGACATTTCGTATGCTAGTTTTAATATGAATGTTTATGTTATGTTTAAACCTGTTCATATGAGGAATGCATTGGACTTAATAGCCCTCTATAGCTACTCGATGAATTGGTAGGTCTCATGAGACAAACTAGTGTCTTGGAACAAGGCCTTGACAAAATATTATTTGTAGTCTTGGCATGAGGCCTTGGCTATATGGTTTTGATAGTCTGGCATTATGCATTCCATCATTATGAAAGTGGTTATTGATATTGCATGTGATTATTCGACTAGTAGAATATCCATGTGAATAAGTATATAGAATTATTTCATTTTATTTATTCCATATTATGCTGAAGTTCAAGTTTTAAAAGGCTTTTGTTTTAGTTATACATTGCATTAAATTTTTATGCTTATTTATGAAAGTTTCCGCTATATTGTTATCCTTACTGGGCATTTGAGCTCACCCCTTTCTATGTTTTATTTTTACCAGGATGTGAAGAGTATTTTATGAATGACCCACAGGGATAGTATGAGGGGATAAGAGTGTGGACTATGGAGACTATATTGTTGTATTTTTCATTTTATGATGTAATGTAAACTTTATGAATATATCTAGTGTTTCCAAGACTACTAAACTAATCGGTCTTTCGAGACTTGATATTTCTTGTGATCATGACAATGTTATGTAATAATGCACCGACTCTAGGAAACTGGGTTCGGGGCATTACAGTTGGTATCAGAGGAAGTTTAGTACAAACCTTGGAAGCTAGATTTAGATAAACTCTGATTAGAGCACATAGATTTAAGATGGACCTTGAGGATTAGTATAGAAGAACTTCCTAGAATTTTGGTATTGTAGAGATTTTGTGAGTTTTATGAGAAATACATCCCTGTATGGATACGAGAAGGTAGAGGTGGCTCTGGCACAAATGTACCTAGGGGTAAAACCCGAAAACACCACTTTGAGTTAGACTCGAACGAGAACTGGTGCATGACAATGGGCCTTGCTGCACTCTTGGTTACGACACTCCCAGGGGATATGCTTAGGATAACTCTCATTTTCTTTACAAATACTTATGAAGGGTTTATGAGTATATATGTCCTCAAAGAAAACATTTTTATGATTATGGATTATATCCATAAATAGTTCAATTTATGTAAAGTGTTTTATAAGTATGGAATTATGTATTTTGATTCATAAACTGATCTAGTTTATTCCATTGTTTAGAAATGGCGCCTAATAGAAGATATGGAAACCGTATCAATGCATGCACTCCATGTAGGGATTTCCCTCCTGCTCAAGATAATTATAGTAGAGAAGGTGATGCAACTGGTGCTGATAAACTAATCACCATATTGGGACAACTCACTCAGGTTATGAATAATAACCTTACCCGTAATGGAGCACCCTGATCCACAGCGTGAAGGATCAATGTTAGATCGATTCATGAGGCAACAACCACCATCATTCAATGGGAGTAAAAATACATTGGTAGGTGATCAATGGATAAGTTCCCAAGAGAAAATATTTCAGGCTTTGGGGAGTAGTGAAAGGGAAAAGTTGTCATGACAGTTTATCGCCTCACTGGAGATGCTGATCAATGGTGGTAATTGATTAAAAACACGAAGGAAGATGATGAAGTATCAAATATGGAATGGTGGGAGTTCAAAGATCTGTTTTTAGAAAAATACTTTCCTCGTGACCATCGAGAAGATATGGAAAGACAATTTCTGAGTCTGAGACAAAAGGATGATGATAATGTCGCAAAGTATGAGGCTAACTTTACGAAGTTAGCAAGGTATGATGTAGATTATATACGTAACCCAAGAAGTAAGATTGATTATTTCTTTTATGGGTTAAAACCATTTCTATGTCGAGCATTAGTCTCACAATCCTTCTCGTCATATGAAGACATTGTCTCATGTGCTATCAAGACAGAAAATGAATTCTCTAAGTCTTATGACTTTAAAGCGAAGAAAGAGAAAAAGAGATCAGCTGATCAATCTGGGAATGAAAGTAAGAGGAAGAAGGGAAAAGTTGAATATCCATACTATAGTAAATATGGGAAGAAACACCATGGTACTTGATTAAAATGAATGGGAGTCTGTTAAAAGTGTGGTGAAAAAGGCCACCAAGCTCGTGATTGCAAGGGGAAGAAGGAATCTACCGATGTCCAATGATACAATTGTAGGGAGATGGGACATTATGCAAATGAATGTCCTAAGCGTCAGGGGAACTTACTTCAGAAAAGGCCAAGGGATCAAGGCCAAGATTATGCTATAACTACTGCTGAGGTAGAAGCTTCGAAAGACGTGGTGGCAGGTAATTTAATGGTTTCCTCAGGTTTAGAAAATGCATTATTTGATTCTGGATCATCGCATTGTTTCATATCTTCCTAGTTTGCTAAGAAAATTAGATATTTCCAATTTGATTTAATAAGGGAGTTGTCAGTTAAAACTTCTAAGGGAAGTATCATTGCAATAAAGTTTTGTGAATCAGTCCCCATTAGAGCACATAAATGTTCTTTATCCGCTGATCTTATTGTCATACCTCTGATTGATTTTGATATAATCCTCGGTATGGATTGGATTTTGGACCATGATGTTAATATTTATTGTAAGAGGAAGGAGGTTACGATTTTTGATGATGATGATAAGGAACACCTTATCTTTAGAGTAGAATCATCACCACCTAATTCTTATCTATATCCACCCCCAATAGCTCAACTAAATTCAATTATTGGGGAGGAAGAGAATGAAATGACTGTGGGCGAGGAAAGGATTTTTCAAATAGAGGATGTACCTATTGTGAAAGAATATGTAGATGTGTTTCCGGAAGATTTACCTAGACATCCTTCAGAACGAGAAGTTGACTTTTCCATTGATTTAATTCCTGGATCAAGGCCTATATCGAAGACCCCTTATAGAATGGCCACTGTGGAATTAGTTTAACTAAAGAAAAAACTAGAGGAATTGAGTAATAATGGATTTATTCTCTCTAATGTTTCTCCATGGGGAGCCCTTGTTCTTTTTGTTAAAAAGAAAGATGGATCTATGAGGTTATGTATCGACTACAGGGAGATCAATGCTATAATAATAAAGAACAATTATCCCCTACCTCGCATTGATGATTTATTTGACCAACTGCATGGAGCTCAATACTTTTCAAAGATTTAACTTCGATCTGGATACCATCAGTTGTGTGTGAAGAAGGAAGACATTCCGAAGACAACATTTCGAACAAGGTACGGGCATTACGAGTTTATGGTAATGCCTTTTGGGCTGACTAATGCACCCTCTGTATTCATGGATTTAATGAATAGAGTTTTCAAGTAATATCTCGATGATTTTATGGTGGTATTTATTGATGATATCTTGGTATACTACAAAAGCTATGAAGATCATAAAAATCACTTGCGCACTATCCGGAAGACTCTGAGAAGACATGAATTATATAGGAAGTTTAGCAAGTGTGAATTCTGGCTTCAGGAGATTTCTTTTCTTGGACATATTGTCTCTAAAGATGGAATCTCAGTTGATCCTTCTAAGACAAAGGAAATCCAAGAATGGCCAGCACCTACAAGTATAACTGAGGTATGTAGTTTTATTGGTTTAGCAGGTTATTATCGACATTTCGTCCAGAATTTTTCCCGATTGGCTAACCCATTAACAAAGCTCGCACGTAAGGGGGTTGAATTTGTCTGGAAAAAAGAGTGTGAAGAATGTTTTGAAGAACTGAAGAGAAGATTAGTCAATGATCCTATATTGAATCTACCATCAGGGAATGATGGGTTCGTTATTTATAGCAATGCATCAAAGAAAGGACTTGGTTGTGTCCTTATACAGAATGATAGGGTTATTGCCTATGCATCACGATAATTAGAAATTCATGAACAAAAATATCCTACTCATGATCTAGAGTTAGAAGCTATGATCTTTGCTTTGAAGATATGGAGACACTACCTCTATGGTGAAAAATGTGATATTTATATTGATCACAAGAGTTTGAAGTATATTTTCTCACAAAAAGAACTCAACATGAGGCAAATGAGATGACTTGAATTACTCAAGGATTATGATTGTACGATACACTACCACCCAGGGAAGGAAAATAAGGTGGCAGATGCTTTGATCAGAAAAGATCATGGAGTTTTTAACAATATGAGAATTTAAAGGGATCCAATTTTCATGGATCTAGTGAAGATGGACATGGGAATAACCATGGAATGTGAAACATCAGTGCTTTTTCAAATGGTTGCCAAACCATCATTACTAGAAAATATTAAGAGTTCTCAGACCGATGATGAAGAATTTCAAAAGAAGATTAAAGCTGTGAATGATGGGAAATTGAATGACATTGGGTATGAAGATGGAATTTTGAAATTTGGGAAGAGACTTTGTGTTCCCAATTTACCTGATCTAAAAAGGGAATTGTTGGACGATGCTCATAGTTCCAATTTCTCTATACACTCTGGGAGCACCAAAATGTATAGATACTTGAAGGAACATTTTTGGTGGGACAACATGAAGAGGGAGATTGATGATTTTGTATCAAGATGTATTATTTTTCAACAAGTGAAAGCTGGAAGGAAACAACATGGAGGAGTCATGCAACCTCTTCCCATACCAGAGTGGAAATGGGACAATATTACGATGGACTTTGTCATGGGGCTACCAAAGACTCCTAGAAGGAACGATACAATATGGGTTATTGTTGATCGTCTTACCAAGTAAGCACATTTTCTTGCTATAAGATAAGATCTACCACTGGAACATCTATCAAGACTATATATTAATGAAGTGGTGAGACTTCATGAAGTACCTCTATCAATTGTTTCTGATCGTGATCCCCATTTTACTTCAAGATTCTGGAAGAGTCTTCAGAAATCCCTGGATACTGAACTTCGTTTGAGCACTGCCCACCACCCTCAAACAGATGGAAAATCAGAATGGACTATTCAAACCTTAGAAGACATGTTGAGATCCTGCTCACTTGACTTTCAGGGTATGTGGGATCAATATTTACCTCTAGTAGGATTTTCCTATAAGAATATCTTCCATTAGAGTATTCAGATGGAACCATATGAAGCGTTATATGGAAAGAGATGTCGCACACCAACCTGTTGGGATGAATTTGGAGAAATAAAACTTGTAGGCCCAGAACTGGTGGAGGAAACGATGGAAAAGGTGAAGGTAATCCAAAACCACATCAAAGCATCTCAAAGTAGGCAGAAGAGCTATGCTGACAACTGAAGAAAGGATTTGGAATTTCAGGTAGGAGATCATGTTTTCTTGAAGGTATCTCCATGGAAGGGAGTTATACATTTTGGTAAGAAAGGTAAATTGAGTCCCATGTACATCAGTCCTTTTGAAATTCTAGAACAAATTGGGGTTGTAGCTTACCGTTTGATAATGACACCAAGTCTCTCCAAAGTTCACGATGTGTTCCACATATCACTGTTGAGGAAATACATGCCTGAACCAATGCATGTACTCACCTATGAGATATTAGAACTGGAATCCAATCTATCTTATTATGAAGAGCCCGTCAGGATTCTTGATACAAGAGAACAAGTACTGAGAAACCGGACGACTCGTCTGGTAAAAGTTTTATGGAGAAACCATAAGATGGAAGAGGCAACGTGGGAACCCGAGAAAATTATGATGAAGAACCACCCGAGTCTTTTTATGAAATAATATTCTAGAAATTTAGAGGGTGAAATTATTTTAAGGAGGGGAGAATGTAACACCCCAATCTTCCAGGGTACGCTTCTCTTTGAATAATACAGTAGCGTGTGTTATACGCAACTTCGACTTCTAACACACACCACAACCAATCAAACTAACCGTTATGAATAGTAATACTTACTTTTTGAAATTTTATAAATTTTATCTATAAAAATGGACTTCATTTTTGGATTCAGAATATCGAATTTATCCTAGGGTGAAATTTTGGAACTTTTCGGATAACATTTATATTTTGATGAATAGTGAAAATTACTAAATTTTAATTAAAAACAACTTTTTTAATCGAAATAATTTATATTGATAAATTATTAATTTTAGTGGTTTTAAAGTATATTTAGAATATATTTTTACCATTTAATACAATGTTTGTCATTGTACATAATTTCACAATTAAACCGGACATAAACAAGTCTCAATCTTTTGATAGTTATTATCTCTTAAAAACACGTTTTTTTGTTTTAACAACGGGAATTAATTTTAAATTAATTTCTGCAACTTATGTGTTTTGAATTTGAAAAAATGGATTCCATATTTGGAATCAGGATGTTAAAATTGTGTAAATAGGTAAATTTTATTTTTAGACATTTTGAATAATTACTTCGGTAAATATTTTATTTACCATGGTTAAAGGGTAAATCCGGTAAATAAGGGTTAAGAAAATAATATTATAATAATAAAAAATTACCCTAAAACGTGTCCTAAACTTATTGGTTGATACATGTCCGACCATGGGCATCTTTGGGTCGATTTTGGGACCCCATGGATCCACTTGTAGGTGATAGGGACACTTTATTTTAATTAAGTTAAAATAAATACAAAAATGACATAAGCATATATATTTTAGAAAAAAATTTTTTACATAGGGTTATATTTGTTGGATTTTAAACTATAAATATTCATTAGAAAGAAAAAAATATTTCCTAAATAATTGTATTTTATTTATAATTTTTATACATTAAATAATTTAATTTATTTATGACACAATGGTGATGCAGTAGTTACCTAAGTAATGAAAAATTAGAATAATTGATAATATAATTACCCAAATAAATTTAATTTGAGACTTTTTATAAATAAAAATAATTTTATAGGTTAATATGACATGTTATGATTGATTTAATTAACTTTTTTTGAAGTAATCATTCTGTTATGATTTCTAAAAAAATCAATTATTGAATAGTGTCAAAATTGACATAAAAGAGTTTTTAAAACAAATATTATATTATTAATTGATATTAAATTCCTAAAAATCTAACGTTCGGCCAAGAGACTTATATCATGATATATGTATCATTAATGGACCACTTGGGGGTCTTTTGGATGTATATAGTAATTTTATTAACCATATAATATAAAAATACAAATAGACATTGTAAAAGTGAAACTAATTAACTAAGTGTTAATACTTAAAGATAAGATTGATATAGTAACCCAAACCTATCTAAATCATGTTGGTTGAGTGGTTTTCGACCTATAACCACCTTAAAATTTAAATAATCCACTTTTTATCCATTATAAACTGAATATGAATTTATTATAAAATAATATTTCTAGCTTTTCCAAAGGTGCCCCTCACCCCTTTTATAAAAGGGCACTCCACCTTCTCACTAATTCACACATTCAAAGCCTTTTGGCTTGGCCAAACCCTGCCCAAATACTCTATAAAATTCCCTCACTTCAACCTAGAGGTCTTAGTTTGATCATAAAGCCAACCTAAGGACCCCTTTTGATCAAATCAAAAGGAAGAACCCAAAGAAGAGGTAATGTTTTCACCACCCTCTTTCAAGTTCCTTTCTTCTTCAACTTATTCTTTATTTGTTATTACCATTATAAAATAATAAATCCAGTATATTATATATACTGTGATGTTATTATAAATATGGTACAACCATATTCAGTATTCTATCCATCCTTTGAATGACATGTCACCATACATGCGTACGTACGGCTTACCATCTCCATGTCGTGGTGTAATTGTTATTCAATAAATTATTATTTGGATGGGTATAATAATGATGTGTAATTCATGTAAATAATAAATATAACATGATAATGATTCTCTATATATGATATAACATCCAATTATATATTATTTTAATATCAAAAGAATGATATTGTCGGTCATGGGTACGTACGGACTACAGTCTCCACGAACGCGATGAGATTCATTCTCCATCGTATCCATTAAAGTATAATTATCATTTGATGATTTAAAAATAATGTTTAAGGACTTGATATAATTATGGATATGAATAAGATAAAACATATCCATAACAAACACGGCTTTCATGACAAAACATATAAAAGAAAATGAGTAAGTTAACACCCGAAACAACGATAATACTAAGATATTATTAAAAAATCAATGTTAAAAGATCATATATGATATCATATTAATGTATATGATTATTGTATAATTTAATAACAATTATTTCACTATTATACATGAGGTTAAACTACCCTCAACCAAGGAAAAGTACAAGGTAAGAGTTTATTTCACAATCTCTTCATTATCCGAGGTTGTTTATACGTAAATATATACTGGGACTTCTTTATCATCCACACCCATGTTTCTTAGAAATGTATTTCAAAACATTTTTAATATTTACTAGAATATGGGTTAAATTCATTTATACCCTTGTTTGACTTTTTATAAGAGGTTTATAAAGGAATCTTTCCGTCGTTTTCCAAACAAGGTCCTTTTTAACCTTTTCAACAGAATTAAGGTAAGAATGTATTTTTTAACTTATACAGAGGGTGCGGCTATTTTCCACCGTTATAAAATATTCGAAGCTTCCCTTACAAGATTATAAGAAAATTTTCAAAGTAAATGTTTTATTTCATAATTATGTGACTTTTAAATGATTAAAAAAAAGAGATATTTATCTCAAATAGTTTTGATTTCATCTATGTCAACATCCTTTGATGGATTTTAAGCTTATTTGAAGTTGATTTATTATGATACAAAACTTCCATATTGTATTGAAGGTTTTGTGATTTGTTTGACTGTGGATGTGTTATTTTTATACCATTCGTGGTTTATGGAGAAATTATTGACATTTCGTATGCTAGTTTTAATACGAATGTTTATGTTATGTTTAAACCTATTCATATGAGGAATGCATTGGACTTAATATCTGATGGGTGGAGCCCGCTATAGCTCCTCGATGCATCAATAGGTCTCATGAGACAAACTAGTGTCTTGGAACAAGGCCTTGACAGAATCTAATTTGTAATCTTGGCATGAGGCCTTGGTTATGTGGTTATGATTGTCTGACATTATGCATTCCATCATTATGAAAGTGGTTATTGATATTGCTTGTGATTATTCGACTAGTAGAATATCCATGTGAATAAGTATATGGAATTATTTCATTTTATTTCTTCCATATTATGATGAAGTTCAAGTTTTAAAAGTCTTTTGTTTTAGTTATACATTTCCTTAAATGTTTATGCTTATTTATAAAAGTTTCCACTATATTGTTATCCTTACTGGGCATTTGAGCTCACCCCTTTCTATGTTTTATTTTTCCCAAGATGTGAAGAATTATTTTATGAATGACCTGTAGGGATAGTTTGAGGGGATACGAGTGTGGACTATGGAGACTATATTGTTGTAGTTTTCATTTTATGATGTAATGTAAACTTTATGAATATATCTAGTGTTTCCAAGACTACTAAACTAATCGGTCTTTCGAGACTTGATATTTCTTGTGATCATGACAATGTTATGTAATAATGCACCGACTCTGGGCAACTAGGGTCGGGGCGTTACAATACTGCATTAATAGATAATGCGAGAAAGGATTTGTTCCTTCTATTCCATAACAGAAGTAGACATCTCAGACCCTTTGATGGAATTGATATAGCCTAACTAAATCCATGGCCATGGTAAGGTATGGGCGAGTTCAATTCCAGAAATTCAAAGAAAGAATAATCGAGCACATGGGTTGATGGCACTATCATGCAACCCGCTTGATTCGAGATATCGTGAAAAATGTATTATATTACACAGTAAGCATTTGTATGAGGTGACACATCATTGCGATGTTAACTTCTTTCTCTATGGGTGCCTTGGCGTGTTTCCAGATGCTAACCTTGGAATTTAGGTAGGCTCTGCCTAATTCCACTAAGAAAGAGGCCCAGAGGGTCACACACTAAGTTTGTCCATGTATCTCAGTTAAATATTAATTTAACAAGTTAAATAAATATTATTCCCAACTGCGGTTTAATAATTATTTAAGGATGCCTGATCGCATTTATTTCAACACTAGTTATTCGAGAGGATATATTATGGGAGAAATAATATATATTTATTAGCGAGTAATGCAATTACATTTATTTAAGAAATAAATAGCCATTACTCAAGGTCTAATAAATGTGGTGGAGGAAATAAAGAAAAATTAAAACAAGATAAACACGCCGTGTCCATTGAATGTACACACCATGTAGTTTTCATGGAAAATGAGTACACTCCATGTATTAATGATTACATGCTGTGTAGTTTTTCCAGTCGGGATTTTGAGGAAATAATATCATTTTATTAAATTATATTTATTATAATCAGTGTGGGCACATGCCAAGGAATTAATCATTTGACATGGGGGTTTTCAATAATATTTAATAAAATAAATAAAACACGGAACACGTTTATTTATTGTTATAACTCTATAACCTCAAACCTGATTATAAATATCCTCACAACCCCAACACTTTTCTAGAAATAATTTTTGTGCACAAAAATTCTAGAGAGTTCTCTCAAGGCTGAAATAACTCCTTCCTCCAAGAACGCTCTCAAGACCGAAAGAGATCCACCACCACTGGATCAAGGCGATTGAAGGCGGACATCACGAGTGAAGGTTCTTCCATGCTAGCACCTGGATATCCCTTCGGCGATGTCCAAAGATACATGGAGCACGTGTGGATCACCGCTAGAGGAATCCTACACTTGGATTCTATGACGCAATGAAGGATCACATCGAATCATGACCGGAGACATCAAAAATAAAGAATTCAATCAAGGTAATTCTTGTCAATTAATTAAATTATTTATAACCAACATATGATGATCCTATCTCTATGGTTCAAGGACTCCCTCTTCTGTTTTTAGTTCTTCATTCTATTCCGAAGATCCGAAATTTTACATCGTGATGGATCTTGGATTGATCATTGTTAACGCTAAAATTAAAGTTGGGCGACCCACCAATGCACTTCCGCTGTGCCCGGAACCTACAAGTGGTGTCAGAGAGGTCATATCGTTGATTATAATTATTTAGTTTTTTGTTGGTGATTTACACATTTAATAATTTAGTTGTTTCAATTCAAGTTAATCGTTCTTAAAAATCTGAATCTCGAGAGCTGTTCCTCCCTTATCATTTCTCATTCACCTAAATAAAATAGAGGAACTCATCCAGAGGTTCCAAAATCTCCTGGCCATACAACACCAGAATACATGGCGTGTATTCGGAAGTACACACCGTGTAGTCTAGGTTCAATTCATTGATTGATCCGCCAAATCAGGACATTTATTGGATCCTATCTAAGTCATTTATGACACCGTGTGTTGACCAAGAATAGGTGGCACATGGTTTCCGAATTACACGCCGTGTGGTCCAACTAAACATGACATGTAGTCCCTTCGGGTTAGGGTTGGACCATGTACCCCGTACACGGCTTGCCCAGCTGGGAACCGTGTAACACGGATACTACACAGTGTGTGTCCAACTGAACACACCGTGTACTCCAAAATTTCCGAAGTACATCTACACGCCATGTCCCCGGGCGTGTACTTCGGATGGACGGTGAACAAAAGTACATGCCGTGTAGTCAGAACTACATGCTATGTACTCATCCAAATTACACAGATCTATTAAAATTTATTATTATATTATACAAACCCTTAAGACGTGTACCATAGTGCAGGCGTAAAGTTGAGGCACACCACATGATAGGTGTTTTATATATATACGTGTTTAATTTAACATATGCATAATGAACAAGAATTCACCAGGTTGCCTCCAAGATACAAGTTACGTACAAGGATAATTTTAAATGAATTTATTTGTTTAAAATTATGATGGATGAGAATCTCAAGGAAATTAAGAATAGGGTTTAAGATTAAAGGATTGATTAATTAAAGATAATTAATTGATTCGAGCATGATTTATCTTAAACAAGAATGATTAAAGAATTAAATGATAGTTTTATTTATACTTAAATATCGTTGCATGTATGGATGATCATGAGCTAGACCAAGACCTTTTTATGTGAATGGTTTCTTTTAATTTATTTATTTAAATTGAATTTGTTTGCCTGTGAGCCTTCTCCTCATTAATATGTAGGGCCTGCGTTCCCAATGATTCTTTTATGTAAAAACCACCTTTTACCCCTCACCTACGTGTGAGATAAATGCATATGTAATGGATGGAACTCCCAAGCTAGTGGAGGTGGCTCAATTCCGGAGCCAAGACAAAACCAATCCAAGGAGATACATAGGTGGACAGTTGGAAAGCTATAAACACGAACCCGAAAGGTTAAAGGTTTTTCTACCCTAGGTATTGGGTTAGTTTATCAACCGCTAGATAAAATAACCAATAGAAAAAGCTCATGATCATACCATTTATTTTATTTCTATCAATTGCATGGTTTATTTATTGTGGGTATGTTATCGTGATCACACAATTAATGAATTAAACAAGCATGCAAGATGAAACTAAAATAAGATCGGCTTATGCGTAAATATTATCTTAGACATGGTTAATAACTTAAGTATATCCCACTTAATATTAAAAATCATGTGATCAAAGATAATAAATTTACAATTTACGTATAAGGATAAAATCCCTTAAAGAAATATTAAGTCGGTATAACCTTCCATAATCTTGGTTAGAATCGAACCACAATTCAAAGTGCTTGACCAACCCTAGTTGGGGTGCTTTCAATTATCAGGGAATTCTAATTCAAGGTTTTGGGTTGACTTGACTTGGTTCACATCAAGGGTTGACTGCCACAACAGGACTTGGTGTGACCAAGAGGCAAAGGTTGAGGAAATCCAAAATAAAAGGATTTCAGGATTGGGGAGTCCACTCAGCGGATCAAGGAGCTGCGAGTTAATGCAGTTGGCATTTGGAATGCCTACCTAAAACCCTTAAATTTTCTTGACCAACCCTAGTTGGGGTAATGCGAAGGGCAATATGGATCCTTTCCACTAGAATATTCAGGCAACAATATATTCTGAAGTCAATGGTGAGGGCTATTAGATTTCGATAAAATAGTGGGAGACTAATAAGAATTAATTTATTTATTTGTCTTAGTTTTTATAATAAAGTACTAAACCTTTGCTCATCTTAATTTGTAGAAACAGAAAGAAAAATTACTTCAAACATATCATTGAGAACCATACTCGAGAAGGGAAACCTTTTCACCGGCACCAATTTCCAAGAGTGGCAGAGGCGTTTACGCGTCATACTTCGCCACGAAAGGAAATTGTATGTGCTGGAAGAGCCTATTCTAGTTGCGCCTATAAAGGAGGCCAGTGATGAGGAACTATCTCTCTACATGAAACACATGGATGATGCCACAAATGTATAGTGTTTCATGCTATCGGCCATGTCTAATGAGATCTTGAAGCAACATGAAAACATGGATGTGTATATCATGATGTCTCACCTTAAGGATCTCTACCAAGAGAAGGCGAGACATGAGAGATATGAGATCTCCAACAGTTTGTTTACAACTAAGCTTGGAGAGTCTGCGCCAGTTGGGCCTCATGTAGTCAAGATTATTGGCTACATTGAATGCCTGTACATCTTAGGGATTAAGTTCCCAGATGAGTTGCATATAGATATCATACTATCATCACTACCCAAGACCTTTTAGCTTTATTGTCAACTACAACATGAGAAACAATGAGAAGATTCTATCATAACTTCTGAAATTAATTAACTAGGTAGATAAGAACATGGGGTATGACAAACCCACAATTCTTATAGTGAATAATAAAAGGAACGACAAGGCAAAGGGGCCAAAGACTTATAAATGGTCTGAAGCCCCCAAGCGCCGTCCTTCCAAGAATGGGAATATCCATAGGTAGGGTAAGGAATGGGAGGCAATATGTTTTGCATGTAGAAAGTAAGGCCACTAAAAGAGGAACTGCACCTAGAAGTGTGGGGACACTAAAGGTACATTCGTTATCGAGTGTAATATTTCCATTTCTACACATTGGGTATTAGATACAACATGCGGGGATCACATATGTATTCAAATGTAGGAACCAAGTAGATTTAGAAATATTGCTAGAGGATAGGTGGATCTTCAAGCTACCAATGGAGTGAGGATGGCTGCGTTGGCCATTTGCGATTACCACCTCTCATTATCGACTGGGATGATTTTGGTTTTACATAACTGTTATTATGTGCCTAGTGTTACCAAGAACATAATTTCTGTATCTTGTTTGGACATAGATGGATTTATTTTCAAGTTTGTAAATAAGGGTTTTATCTTTTATAAGAACAACATATGTTATGGTATGGCGCATTTAAATAATGGTTTGTATGTATTAAATTAGGAAAACCAAGTGTTGGCAATCAATAACGAAACAAACTCACATGACTTGTACATCACCTAGTTGTGGAATCACCGTCTCGATCATGTAAACGAGAAATGTTTGACAAAGCTCTGCTAAGATGGCTATTTAGACTCTACTGAGATAAAACCGCTTGATAGATGTCATGATTCTTTACAAGGTAAAATGAGCAAGATTCCTTTAGGTGGAAAAGGTGAAAGGGCCACAAAGCTTCTAGGATTGGTGCACACAGATGTGTGTGGACCATTTCTAGTAGAATATAGAGGTGGATATTATTACTTCATTACTTTTACTGATGATTTGAGTAGATATGGATATGTCTACTTAATGAGGTATAAGTCAAAAGCCTTAGAGAAATTTAAGGAATTCAAGAATGAAGTAGAGAATCATCATGGTAAGAAGATAAAGAAACTTCGATCGGATCGAGGTGGAGAATATCTGAACCAAGAGTTTATCGATCTTCTATGGGAGTCTGAGATTCTATCTCAGCTCACTTCTCCTTATACACCACAGTGTAATGGTGTTAGTGAAAGGAGGAACCACACCTTGTTGGACATGGTGAGGTCGATGATGATTCATGCAGATCTTCCATTATCATTTTGGGGATATGCATTACAAACTTCAGCATACACATTAAACTGAGTACCAAATAAGGCAGAAAATGGAATTCCATCTGAGTTATGGAATAGAAGGAAACCCACTTTATCGCACACATGTGTATAGGGATGCGAGGTGTTTGTTAAGGCCTTCTCAGGCAACAAACTAGCGCCCCGGGGCACGAGGTGTATCTTTATAGGATATCCCAAGGAAACGAAAATATATTACCTATATAACCTTTCAGACAAGAAAGTGACTGTCACCAGACAAGCCGTCTTTCTTGAGAGGGATCACATCCTCAAGAAGGATAGTGGGAGCAATATTGGCTTCGACGAAGTTGATTCTCAAGATACATAAAAGTTGGTACAAGAACAAGTTCCACAGGCCCCCGTGGAAGAGGTTCCAGAAACAAAAGTACTGCGTAGGAGCTCAAGAGAGGTAAGGGAACCCGAGGTATTTGGTTTCCTAGTCACCGAGGATGGTGAATCATTATTATTGGACAATGATGAACCTCTCTCCTACATAGAAGAAGTAAAAATCTTAGAAGCTACAAGATGGATGGAAGCTATAAATTTTGAGATGGATTCCATGTATCAAAACCAAGTCTGGGTTCTGGTCGATGTGGTAGTTGATGTAAATCCTATTGGATGCAAATGGGTATTCAAGAGAAAACTGGACATGGGAGGTCAATTTAGCACGTATAAAGCAAGGCTAGTGGCTAAAGGATTCAGAAGCTTCTAGGAATTGACTATGATGAAACCTTCTCACCAGTTTCCATGTTTAAATCCATAAGAATCATACTTTCCATAGTAGCTTACCATGACTATGAGATTTGGCAGATGGATGTCAAAATTAAATTCCTTAATGGGAACCTTCAGGAAGATGTCTATATGACACAACCAGAAGGGTTTGTGATACCAGGTGAATCCAAACGGGTTTGCAGGTTGCAGAAATCTATTTATGGATTAAAGCAAGCATCCATGTCATGGAACGTTCCATTTGATGAAGCCATAAAGAAATTTGGTTTCATTAAGAATGAATGTGATCCATGTGTTTATAAGCGGTTTAATGAGAATGAAATCTTTATCCTAGTAGTATATGTTGAAGACATATTGCTCATTGGAAACGATGTACCAGTCTTACAGTCAGTTAAGGACTGGTTGAACAAGTGTTTCTCCTTGAAGGACTTGGGTGAAGCAGCCTACATTCTAGGGATCAAGATCATTCATGATAGATCCAAGAGGCTTCTTGGACTAAGTCAGGGTACATACATTGACCAGATACTAAAGAGATTTAGTATGGAACAATCCAAGATGGTATTGGTTCTAGTGTCACATGCCCTACATTTTTCTAATAAAATGTGTCCTCAGACACAATAGGAGAAAGATAGAATGAGTAAGATCCCATACACTTTGGCTATAGGATCCATCATGTATGCCATGTTATGTACTAGGCTTGATGTTGCCTATGTACTGAGCATGGTAGGTAGATATCAAGCAGATCCAAGAGAATAACATTGGACTGCTGTTAAGACCATCCTTAAGTATCCGAGAAGATCTAAGGATATGTTCCTGGTGTATGGAGGAGACGAGGAGCTTTTCATCAGAGGGTATGCTGATGCTAGTTTTCAGAAAGATCAGAATGATCTGAAGTCACAATCTGGATATGTTTTCTGTCTCAATGGAGGAGCTGTGAGCTGGAAGAGTTCAAAGCATCCAGTTGTCACCGATTCTATAACAGAGTCTGAATATATAGCGGATTATGATGCAACCAAGGAAGCTGTATGAATTCAGAACTTTTTCTAGGAGCTTGATGTGGTGCCTAGCAGTAAAGATCCTATCACGTTGTATTGTGATAATACTGCAGCGGTGGCTCTTGCGAAATAACCAAGGTCACATCAACGGACAAAGCACATACTCCGAAAGCATCACCTCTTGAGGGATTTCTATCAAAGGGGTAAAATTGCAGTGAGAAGAGTGTCCTCAGAACATAATGTGGCAGACCGCATGACTAAAGGCCTATCTTAGCAGAATCATGAATATCATGTGAGAGCTATCAGGTTAAAGGTTGTTAGCAATTGTCTCTAGTCCAAGTGAGAGTCTGTTGGAGTGGGTGGCCTAGAACCAACTACTTTGTAATTTATTCATTAATAAAAGCCTTATCAGATCTTGATTGTTCTTCTACATGACAATGCATGTGATTATGTCCTAAGGATAGCTGTTGCATTAAAGGGTCATAGTGGATCCCTACTATGATGAGAAACCGAAATTTCCATAACACTGTTCTTGAATATATGTTCTATGGCCTGATGATTTTATTTGAGGGACACAAATAATACAGGCCATTAGGGGAGAGGACTCATAAAACTTTGAGGCACCTTATCATGGTGTGTTACCTTGGTAATATACAAGAGGATATTATGAGAACGAGACCCGCCAGTAGGAAATCCACATTTCATAGTGTCATTGGATGTTCCTATCTGCGGACGTGTGTATTGGTCCTTAGACTTTAAGATTATTATTAATGGGTATTACAACTCGCACACTTATATGTATTGACAAAAACTATGATGCCACACTATTCTTAGTGAGGTAAGATATATTGGGTGAGTCACGAGTAATACTACATTAATAGATAATGTGATAAAGGATTTGTCCCTTCTATTCCATAACGAAAATAGATATCTTAGGCCCTTTGATGTAATTAATATAGCCTAAATAAATCCATGTCCATGGTAAGGTATGGGAAAGTTCAATTCCAAAAATTCAAAGAAAGAATAATCAAGCATATGGGTTGATGTAACTAGCATGCAACTTGCTTGATTCGAGATATCGTGACAAAGAGATTATATTACACGGTAAGTGTTCGTATGAGGTGACATGTCATTGTGGTGTTAACTTCTTTCTCTATGGGTGCCTTGACATGTTGCTAGATGCTAACCTTGGACTTTAGGCAGGCTCTGCCTAATACCACTAAGAAAGAGGCCTAGAGGGTCACACACTAAGTGTGTCCAGGTATCTCAGTTAAATATTAATTTAACAAGTTAAATAATGATTATTCCCAACTGTGGTTTAATAATTATTTAAGGATGCCTGATCATATTTATTTCGACACTAGTTATTCAAGAGGATATATTGTGGGAGAAATAATATATATTTATTAGTGAGTAATGCAGTTAGATTTATTTAAGAAATAAATATCCATTAATCAAGGTCTAATAAATGTGGTGGAGGAAATAAAGAAAAATTAAAACAAGATAAAAATGCCGTGTACATTGAATGTACACACTGTGTAGTTTTCATGGAAAACGAGTACACGCCGTGTATTAATGATTACACACCATGTAGTTTTTCCAGTCGGGATTTTGAAGAAATAATATTGTTTTATTAAATGATATTTATTATAATCAGCGTGGGCGCATGTCAATGAATTAATCATTAGACATGGGGATTTTCAATAAGAGTTAATGAAATAAATAAAATGCATAATGCATTTATTTATTGTCATAACTCTATAACCTCAAACCTGATTATAAATATCCTCACAACCCCAACACTTTTCTAGAGATAATCGTTGTGCACAATAATTCTGGAGAGTTCTCTCAAGGCCAAAATAACTCCTTCCTCCAAGAACGCTCTCAAGACCGAGAGAGATCCACCACCACCGAATCAAGGCGATCTAAGGCGGACATCGCAAGCGAAGGTTCTTTCATGCTAGCACCCGAATATCCATTCAGTGATGTCCATAGATACGTGGAGCACATGTGGATCACCGCTAGAGAAATCCTACACTTTGATTCTATGAAGCAACGATGGATCACATTGAATCATGACCGGAGACATCAACAAAGAATGAATTCCATCAAGGTAATTCTTTTCAATTAATTAAATTAATTATAACCAAAATATGATGATCCTATCTCTATAGTTTTGGGACTCTCTATTTTATTTTTCGTTCTTCGTTCTATTCTGAAGATCCGATGTTTTACATCATGACGGATCTCAGATTGATCATTGTTAACGCTAAAATTAAAGTTGGGAGACCCACCAACACACTTCCACTGCGCCCAAAACCTACGGAATCATGGCATAAATATTGGTAGTTCATAAGACATGAATCATAAGGAAATAAAGAACATAATCCATGAAAAAATAACATTGGAATAAAACATGGAATTGTGAAAAACACATAGTCATATAATATGATTTCCATAGTAGTCAATCCACTACTTCCAAGGACATCTTAGCAGACAGAGTCCTTTACTAAACCGGGTTCACACCCCATTCTATCCCTGTATTACTGAACCGAGTTCACTCCTCTTTCCAGCCCTGTAATACTGAACTGAGTTAATTTCTTGTTACATCCCTGTAAGAGTTAATTTATCATTCTATCCATGTATATATCATAAGATATAAATATTTAACCAATTAATTTTAAAGAGATATAGGTCCCACCATCTCATAATGAAATCATATATACACATGTCGTAGAATCATAAACAATCATATCATAATCTACGAAATGAAATGGGTGTCATAAACATGAAATCATATCTTAACCTGTGGAAAGAGATAGGTTTTATAATCCTATCATCAAAGAATAACCCATGAAAATAAGTGGATTTCATAATAATCTAACATGTGAAATAGAAACATATTTTGTAAACATCATGCCATAAAAGGTAAACCATTCAGAGAAAGTATATAAATGGAAACACCGTATCATTTCCCCAAAAGGCATGATTTACACAAAAATATGCTATCTTAGATGCTAAATAATTTTGAAATATCATTTTAAAACATTTTCTTGAGTAAAATATCTATTATTCTTTGAAAAATTCTTTTTAAAACATAAAACCTTTCGAAAACCTTTTTCTTTTAAAATAGATTTTAACAATTATAAAGGAAGCCTTGAAAACAATAATTTTTTTTAAATATTTTTTTTCTTGAAAATGATATTCATGTATCATTTGAAAACATTTTTGAAATCATTTCTAAAAACATTTTTTAAAACATGGTTTTTGAAATAAAATATATTTTCGATCGAAGAGAGAAATACAATCATATTTTCTTAAAAATGTTTTCTTAATTATCATAAGTACCATAGAATGAAAAAATGGTATTAATATATGGATATATCTAAAATAAACATAAGATAAGGGAAATAATTAGTGTTATTGATATATATATCATAATATTTCATCAAATATGCATAATCCCTAACAATCTCAAAATGCAAAGAGACTGTTTCAATAAACTCTCACCACTTAGTTACTCGGGATCATACTCTCTATGTATGAAAATAAAATTACATGAAGCTTAAAATATCATTAAAGTAATAATATTAATAATATAAAATGTAAAATAGAATTATATAAACCTCAAAAAATAATTTAGGTGCATAAAATAATATGAGTCTCAAAGATGAAAAATTGAGACAAAACTATTTTACCGATTTGGAAACTTTTGAAACATAAAACCCATGAAAGAAATATCATAAAATGGATATGAAAATACCAATAAATTTAATTATAATAATAATTGAATACATACATGTGAAATATACACACCACATAAAAGGAATGAGTGGTGAATAAAGCATTTATCTCACAGAAATGAAAAGTGAGATGAAATTCCCTTACATTGTGTCTTGAATCTTGTCGTACTCGTCAAAAATTCCTATATAATAAATATAAGTTTATTATAAATCTATCACATAACCATATTATTATATCTAATATTATATATGGTTTTATTATGATATTATATTATATGATTGTTAATAATTCTATGTTAAGGTTTCACTTCGGGTGATATTCACTTTGTTTTCCGCATGTGTCTTAATTTGTTATATATTTGGTCCTTATACTTATATAATGATTTAAATAATATAAAACATGATATAAATGTAATTTATATTAAGTATATTTTATTATAATAATCTATATAATATAGAATTATGAAATGGAATACGCCGTTCATGGAGACGGTAGGCCGTATGTACGCATGAACATTGTTTCTGTTTAATTTTCATAATGAAAGAAAAAACATAAATGAAATATATGTATATATATCATTATTAAAGTATAATTATTATATCATATATATCATATAATTTCACAAAACTCATCCTTAATACATTCCATGTTGTGTGTGAATGAATTACATCACATTGAGGGGGCGATAGTCCACACTTCCTCAAATAAAATTATCATATTTATACCAAATGGATAATATAAATATATGTGTGGTAAAAGTATTATAGAAGATTAAATAAATAAGAAATATAATATCTATTATATATAAATAGAGTTTATATCATAATTACCACCATGATAGGCGGTAAAGGAAGAACGAACAATCATCATTTTTGCGAGACGGTAGTTCATCGTACACATAAACAATATGTTCGTTACCCATTAGACGGAGATGTGTGTAAGTGTAAGTATATATATTATCATAATAAAATCACAGTATATGTAGGATACTGGTGTTTTTTTATAATAATGTAATAATATTAATTGAGGGAGTGGATAAAGAAAATTAAAAAAGGAGTTTGAGGGAGGGTGTTACCTCTTAATTGGGTAACTCCTTTTGGGTTGCACCAAAGGAATTACTTGGAATACTTTCTAAAAAAAATAAATGATTTAATGATGAAGGTATTATTTTTGGGAGGATATTTTATCAGATATTTTCTGAACCTAATTGGTTTTAGAGGTGTAAATAAGTGGAGTATATGGGGCCTTTTTATAGTGGAGGAGGAGTGAAACTCTTGTAATATTTTGACAATGGAATTCCATACACAATTTTTACATATCATGTGGATCCAATAATGGACCAAAATCGATAAAATGGAGAATAGTTTCTAAATATGTCCATCCAACATATTTTTGACAAGTTTCTAGGTTGTTTTGAGTCTTAAATTTAAGGTTTAGTACTTTATTAATCTATTTTTTTCTCTTAATCGTTGTAATTGATTTTAATCACTTTCACTAATATTTTTTTGTCAAAAACTAAGTTGAACATATTATAAATTAGAAATTATTATGATTACAAATATGTAATCCATTTTTACATATTATAATCACATAAGTGTAAAAAATTAATTTAAAAAATTATCCCGCTCATGGGACGACACTGCGAGTTTTTAAAGTAAAAACGTCCAAAAGATTGCTAAGTTTTTATACCCAATTTCAAATTGAAATTGATTCCAATGACATAAATCGGTTTAATTGATAAAAATTTGATATAATTAAACTTTGAAACCAAATGGAAATATAATTTAACATTATAAATAAATTATACTAAAAGACAGTTTTGAATTAAAATATGGTATTTTTCATTATTCATAAAAAAATGAAGTTTCTCATAAAAATACCAAAAATTAACCCTAGTATAATTTTGAAATTATAAATTCAAAAGTTAAGTTTATATTATCAAATTAAATTTCTAAATTTGTCTAAAATTATTTTTTTTTTTCACAGAAGGATATGCAAATTAGTTTATCTGAGAAAATAATATTTTTACACATATAAGGACTGTACCAAAAATTTTATATATTTTGTTATCAATATGAATTATTTATATAAAACCATTATAAAAATATTTTAAAAGAAGTTATTACTATTAATATTACTAAGTTTAATAAATATTTTATAATTACTCATTTAAATAATTATAATAATAAAATGAGGTTTTGTAGAAACTCAGTGTTGTGTATAACGTACACCAAGTCATTGTTGCATGTAACATACACTGAGACAATGTTGTGTGTAATGTACACTGAGTCAGTGTTGCATGTAACATACACTAAGTGGGTGTTTCATGTAACATACACTGAGTGGGTGTTTCATGTAATGTACGTTGAGTCAGTGCCGTGTGAAAGGAATGTTTGACTTAGTGCATTGAAAGACATAGATGGAAATTTAATTTATTCAAGAAATAAAGGTCCATAAAAACTTTGGGTGTTACATTATACCCCCCTTAAAATGAATTTATCCCTCATAATTTTTCATTCAGGTAAAAAAAATTAGGATGATTTTTCTTTATCATATCCTCAAGTTCCCACGTAGCTTCCTATAATTAGTGATTTCTCCCTAGAACCTTAATCAGGTGAGTGGTATTGTTTTGTAGAAATTTCTATGCATGATCCATAATTTCAACTGGTTATTCCTCATAAGAAATATCCTTCTACAATGGTATGACCTCTGAGTTCAGTACACGTGAAGGGTCAAGTATGTACTTCCCCAGGAGAGATATATAGAACACATCATGGACTTGAGAGAGATTTGGAGGAAGTGAAAAGCGATAGACTACCGCCCTGATACGATCAAGAATTTCAAAGGGAGAGATATACCTTGGGATTAATTTCACATTCTTCCAAAATCTCATTAATTTCTTTCAGGGTGAGATTCATATAAACACATTTTCACTAACTTCAAATTCTAGATCATGCCATCAGTTATCAGCATAACTTTTTTGTTGACTTTGAGTTTCCTTGATATGTTGAAAAATGTATCTAAAATTCTATACCATTCCTTCAACAATTGTAGGTTCCAATACATTTATTTATCCAACTTCATCCCATCACATTGGAGCTTTAGATTTCTTCCCAAAGAGGGCTTCATAAGGTGCCATCTGAATGATTCAGTGAAAGATATTATTATAAGACAACTCTACTAGAGGAAGGTGTTGATCCCAATCACCATTGAAATATAAAAAAAACAATCTTAACATATACTCTAGGGTTTGAATTGTTCTTTCAGATTGACCATCCATCTAAGGATGATAAGCAGTGCTAAAACTCAATTCTATATCAAGTGATTACTGAAGAATTCACTAGAATTTTGAGGTAAACCTTAAATCCCAATCTGATAATATATAATGTGGTACTTCATATAGACTTAACACTTCCTTAAAATATATCATGGAAAGATAATCCAGAGATAAATCTTCTTTGATAGTAATTGAGTGTGCTGACTTAGTAAAGAGATTGACTACCGTTCATATAACATTAAACTCTTTAGATGTTTTGCGTAGTCCAATGAAAAAAATCCATAGTGATGTTATCACATTTCCATTACTGTATGGGTAATGTATGTAACATCCCTTTAGAATTTTTTATTTTTGCCTTAAATTTCTAGCATACCAAGCATAGAGATACAATCTCTACAATATCTCTCTTTATTCTATCCCACCAGAATTATTCTTTCAAGTCCCTATCCATCTTCGTACTTCCAAGATGAATAAATAATGAAGAACTATGAGCTTAATCTAACAATTAATTCTTCAAATATGTTATATAAGGAACAAAAACATGGTTCTTGTATCTTATCATTGCATCCTAATAAATGTTAAACTCAGGAAAATTTCTGACTTTCTTCTGTATCTCTTCATCTTCCTTCTGTACCTCCTTAATCTTTACTTGGATAGAAGGTTGAAAATTCATTTGAGAAAGACAATATTTTCCCCTTACTTTTGGATTTATAGATCCATCCTTTTAAAATCCATAAATATTGGATATTTTTTTATCCTCATCATGGATAAGCTAGCATGATCCTTCTGACTTAAAGCATCAGCCACCCTATTCACTTTCCCAGAGTGGTAATGTATTAATAAGTCACAATCCTTTATCAGCTCTAATCATATTCTCTAATGAATGTTAAAATACCTCTATGTGAATTTAAATTTTATATTTTTATGATATATATCACAATTTTCTCCATAAATATAATTCCTCCATATATTTAATGAAAAAATTACCACTGTTAACTCCAAATTATGAGGTGGGTAATTTTTCTCATGAATATTCCATTCCTGTGAGGCATAAGTGATTATTATGTTATTCTACATAAGAACACATCCCAATACCTTATTTTATGCATCAAAATATATATGACAAACCCTTATCCATTATAGGGTAATGTAATCACAAGTGCACTGACTAATATTATCTTTAGTTCTTTGAAATTTTCCTCACATTCATCTGTCTATAGGAACTTAACACCATTCTGAGTTAACTTGGTCAGAGGATTATATATTCATGATAAATTCTCCATAACCCATTGATAATATCTAGTTAAATAAAGAAAGATACAGATCTCAGTCACTATGGCAGGTCTAGTCCAACATTCAAAAGCCTCCGTATTTTATGGATCTACTGCTATACCATATCTTCAGATTATGTGACCAAAAAATGAAACATTTTGAATCTAAAATTCACACTTTTTTGATTTTTTCATACAATTTATCTTTCCTTATTATCTCTAGTACAATTATCAAGTGATCTTCATGCTATTCCTTTCTATTTTAATAGATAATAATATCATTTATAAAGACTACTACAAACATATTGAGGCAATCTCTAAAGACTCTATTCATAAAATCCATGAAGATAACATGGAAATTAGTAAGACCAAAAGGCATCACTATATATTCATAGTTTCCATACCTTGTACAGAATGTCATCCTGGGTATATCCTCCTTCTTGAACCTCAATTGATGATATCCAGAACAAAGGTCAATCTTGGGAAATTATTGAGATCCATGAAGTTGATTAAAAAAGTCATCAATATAGAGGATATGATACCATTTCTTGATTTAGATCTTGTAAAACTTTTAATAATAAATGAATAGCCTCCTTAATCCCATCTTTCTTTAAAAAAAATAACAAGTGCACCCCAAGGCGACACACTTGGCTGAATAAATCCTTTATCAAGGTTTTCTTGGAGTTCTGTCTTCAAATTCTTATAAGTTAATTGGGGCCATTCTATAGGGAGTATTTAAAATTGGTGTAGAACCAGGTATGAGTTATATTAAGAAATAAAATTCATATTTTAGTGGAAGGCTATGAAAATCTTCCAGAAATACATATAAAAATTCTCAAACAATAGGCATATTATCGATGTAGATTTTCTCCCCAACCATTTGAGATAAAAAACCATTTTTAATAGAAATTAAGACCCATACACTAAATGTAATCTCTATAGGAAGTTCATGATTATTGTCACATTGATGGATGATCATAGGAGGGTTTGAAATATAAAATGCAACTTCCATTCTTTAATAATTTATGTGGAATTTATGAAGAGAAATCCGATCCATGCCTAAGATGAAATCAAATTCAAACAAAGGAAGAATGACAAGATTTTCAATAATCACATTCCCATAAACTTCAACTGAATAGGAATCATAGACTTTGGATGCAATCATCGTACCATTAGGGGGTTGTACTGCTAATTCGACCTATAATTATTTTGGTAGAATCTTAACACCCTTAGGAAATTATTTAGATATAAAAGAGTGGGTAGATCTAGAATCAAATACGGAATTAACATTTCTAGAGTGGATGGTAAGTGAACCTTTCACCACGTCATTATCACACCCCTTGTCAGAAATAACAATTACATGATATTTCCCCTTATCCCTCAGCTTAAGAGGTTATTAAAGTTGATCACCATCACCAACCCTTGGGTTTAGGAAGTGGTTAGCATAATACCCATTATACTTACACTTGTAACACTAAAGCAGGGGAGGTTCATTATGTAAAAATTTCTCTCCATTAGTATTTTGAGCTAACTTCTTCCCATCACTTTGAAAATCAGTTGCTTGATGACCTTACTTACCACACTTAAAACATTTAATGAACCCCTTAAGAGAAATTAGTCCATGATTCTTTCCACATTTAGATCATAAATAAAGACTCATATTCTTTTATCTATGGTTTTTATAGTTTCATTTGAACTCCATATTCATTTTCTTGTCAAAACCAAGAGGTTGATACATGAATCCAACCTCCATTTCAACCTTGATTTGCACAACACACAATCTCTTCATGTCTACTAAAATCTCTTATGGACTACTCTATTATGAGACTTATCTTTAAGCCACTGAAGAACCTATCAACTTTACTTTCAGGTTGGATGATAATTTTTGAATCATACCTTGGAAGTGTTGTGAAATTAGCCTCATAGGTATCAACAGATTTGTTGACCTCACCTGTTTTGATAATCCCAATTATGTGTTCATATATTATGCTACTCTCAATTACTGATGATCTACATTTTAATTCTTTCAAATCAGTGATCAAGTTAATAATAATGTTTAAATAATCTCTGATTTATGTTAATCTCGATTATTCCTGTTTAGCTTTGAAACAATTCTAAGTCAATTAGATGTGGTTTGCATAAGAGCCAGAGCTACCGATAGCCAGAGCTATCGATAGCCAGAGCTACCGATAGCCAGAGCTACCGATAGCCAGAGCTACCGATGCACACAGAGCTACCGATGCACACAAAGCTACCGATGCACACAGAGCTATCGATGCACATAGAGCTACCGATGCAAACACAGAGCTACCGATGCACACAGGGAGCTACCGATAAGAGTTTGAAGAGCTACCGATGGAAGATCCCTACACCGAGTCAACCGTACACGTCTACAAACAAACGGCTACCTATAATGAACTGTGGAGTCAAACCCTATATCCTTGACACTATTTGTTTATTATACTAACGGTTACATTTGTTACTTTTGATGCATTTAATGTTATTAAAAGATTTATGTTGCCATTTCAGGAAACCATACCAAGTACGATCAAAAAGTATAATCATTCCTTCTTGTCAGAAAAACAAAAAGGGTATAAAGAGGACATCGTGTATGTATCAAGAGAAAGGGGTGTGAAAGAAAACTCAAAGAGATCAAGCACACAGAACATACTGGCGATCAAGCTCAAAACGTGCCAAGATCAACTGGAGAACTTGCACTCACGAGACTACTACTATCAGCCTCCAGAACATAGAGCATACATCGAGCAATCTATGCTAAAGGAGAACCACACAAAACTCATCATTCTTTGAGCCGATAAGCAAGCTGAACCTCGAAGTCAAGGAAGCAGATGGTACTCTGTTTTCCAGACAAAAACCAGAAGAAGACTCAGAAGGAATTCTAATCAACAAAAGGAGTCAAGAGCTGCATGAAGATCACTAGATCCATTTATAATCTCTAAATCTTTATCTCTGTGATTTACTTTTTACATTAGGAGCAGTGTGTGTTATCTGTTGTATTTTACACACACACTGTCTCCTGAACCTTAACTGGAGGATTTGTAAATCCTCACTCACTATCTTTTCATTCGTTTTCCCACTGTGGATAGTGGTAGAGGTCATGTGTGACCTGGACAGCTGGTTGCTATTGTTTTGTTTCCCACAGATAACAGTGGTAGAGGTCTTGGACCTGGACAGTTGTAAACTGTTGAACCCCGATTCAGGGTGTGGATCATCCTTATATAAGCTTTTGAGAGGACTAAGTCTCGGCTTGAGACTGAACCTCTTGGTTAACTCCTCTGTGTTTTTAGTTAAAGTTTATATCCATACAATACATATCTATTTCATATTCCGCTGCTATTACATTGAAATATAATTTGTCTTCAAATCTACTTTGATAGTTAAACTCACAAGTGTTTATATTTATTATAAATCAGTAAGTTAGTTTCAAAAGTTAATTTAATCATCAGATTAAGTTAACTGAGAACTAATCAATCTTTGAGAAACTAATTGAACCTTTATAATCTGTATAAATTCACTACAGTTTAATCTGTTTTTGAAATTTGGGGGATTTTAATAGAAATTGTTTTTAGAAGAAATTTTAATTGGAACTCAATTCACCCCCATCTTGAGTGTCCACTCCGACCAACAAGATTCATCATCCCTTTGCTTCAACTCAAGGAACTATTTCTCCATCTTGGTATGAAGAATATGAGAAAAGTACTTATTGAAAAATAAGTTCTTGAACTCTTCCCATTCCATGGATTCAATTTCATCTTGATTCCTAGTATTCTTATTTAGAGTCCATAATTGGTCCTCCTCACATTCTAAATGATAAACAGCTAGAATTATTTTCTCAGGCTCTGAACACTGGATAATAGAGAATATCTTATCAGTAGTACTAATCCATTTTTAGCGACAAGTGGATCAGAAAATCCTATGAAAGAAGGTGGAATTTGCCTCATGAAAGACTCAATAAAATATTTTTCCCTCATTTTCTCATTAGGAAGTCTAAAATCATTCATATCTTGAGATATTTGGGTGAGCATAACAATGTGATTTTTCATTCATGATCTTATAACATTTGGTTGCTCAGGAGGATAATTGTTACATTGTCTATTGAAATCACCATTAACATGGATCTTTTAGGTTCTAGCCATTGAATAAAACAAAACCATAGAGTTATAAACAATTATCATATTGAGGAACCAAATAATCATGAAAAGTAACTTATAGGATGTATAAATTATGAAACCTTATTTAATTTTTGACACCTTAGGTTTATCCTAGGTTATTCATCACAAAAATATTTTTAAATCCTTCATTATGGTTCATGAAGAGTTTGTGAATTCCCAAAGCATTTCCCACAGGAGTGTAAAACCAGGTGTGCAGTAAGGCCCATTTTTATATACTAGATTACCCCAAGTTAGGCCCGGAATATCTTATCAGAGTTTTTACCCCTAGGTTCATCTATTCTAGATCCACATCCACTTATAGTATCCATAAAAATATGTATTTCTAGGAAACCACTCACTCTATCCTTTACCAAAATTATAAGACATTTCCTATGATTTTCCTTATCCTTATACTTATCGATAGACATGTCCTTAGGGTTCTCACTAAGGTTTTCTCATCCTAGCATCCAAATATTAACTAAACCTTTGCTCTGATACCAACTATAGAGACCCTCGTTTAACATACATATAAATTACATAAATTTTATGGAATACTTAAAAAATTATACAAATAGACTCACAAAGACCATATTAGTCTAGTGCCTTTGGAAACATGGAAACGTAAAAACTAGTACATAAATGAGCTAAATTATCTCCAACTAGGTTCTTCTTGACTAACATCCTTCTTAGACACATCAAATGTAACACATATCTTTATAAATTTGGAAAGAAAACATAAAATGGGTGAGATTATATGCTCAGTAAGGGTAAATAAGGGAGACATATTATCATAATCATGAGTATAAGGGTATGGTAACATGATAAAGAAAGTAAAAGATCATACCTCACATATCAAAGATTATAAACATGAATCACGGAATAAAGATTTGCGGTTCATAAGACATGAATCGTAAGGAAATAAAGAAAATAAGACATGAAAACATAACATAGGAATAAAACATGGAATTATAGAAAACAAATAGGCATATAATATGATTTCCATAGTATTATAGACACTACTGTCAATGTCTTCTTAGTGGACAAATTCCTTTACTGAACTGGGTTAACACCCTATTCCAGCCTTGTATTAATGAACCAAGTTCACTCCTCGTTCCAACCCTATAATACTAAACCAAGTTCATTTCTCATTCCATACCTATAATACTAAACCAAGTTCATTTCTTACTACATCCATGTCTATATCATGAGATATAAATCTTTACCCAATGTATTGGATGAAGATATAGGTCCCACCCCTCTCTTAATGAAATCATACATACATGTTCCAAAACATCATAAAAAATCATATCATAACTCGTGAAATTAAATGGGTTTCATAAAAATTTAATCATATATTAACCTGTGGAAAAGATATAGGTTTCATAATCATTTAATCCAATAATAACCTATGAAAAGAAGCGGGTTTCATAAACATATAACCCATGAAAGATAAATGGATTTTGTAAAAATCATGCCATTAAAGGTAAACCATTCAGAGAAATAATATTAATGGAAACATTGTATCATTTCCCAATAAAGTCATGAGTAATAAAAATGGATGTTATCTTAGATGGGAAATAATTTTGAATGATCTTTTAAGAACATTTCTTGAGTAAAATATCCTTTCTTCTTTGAAAAATGAATTTTAAAACATAAAACATTTTGAAAATTTTGTAATTTAAAAATAGATTTGAAAACTTATAAAGGAATATTTGAAAATAATAAAGCATTTTGAAAATATTTTTCTTGAAAATTATCTTCACAGATCACTTGAAAACATTTTTGAAAACATGGTTTTTGAAATAATATAGATTTCTGACCGAAGAGAGAAATACGATAAGATTTTATTAATTTTTTTTTATTAATTATCTTTAGTACCAAAGAGTAAAAAAATGGTACTAATACATGGATATATCTTAAATAAATAGAGTATATTTAAAATCATGAGTGTTCTTGAGATATGGTTCATAAGATTTCATCAAAGAGGCATAATCATTAACAATCTCTGAAAATGATGAGATTGTTTCCATAAACTCTTACCACTTGGTTACTTGGGATCATACTATCCATGTAAGAAAAGAAAATTACATGAAGCTTAAAATATCATTAAAATAATTATATTCATGATATAACATGTAAAATGGAAGTATATACACCTTGAAAAAGAATTTAGGTGCATAACAAAACATGAGTCTCAAAGAAGGAAAATTCAAACAAAACTATTTTACCAATTTAGTAACTTTGGAATCATAATATCCATGAAATAAATATCATAAAATGGATATGTAAATACCCATAAATTTAAGTATAATAATAATTTAATACATCCATGGGAAGTATAAACACCACACAAAATGAATGGGTGGTGAATAAAGCATTTATCTCACAGAAATAAAGTGAGATGAAATTGCCTTACCTTGTGTCTTGAATCTCGCCGTACTCATAAAAAATTACTATATAATAGATACAAGTTTATTATAAATCTATAATATAACCATATTATTATATATAATATCATATATGGTTTTATTATAACTTTATATTACCCGCCTGTTAATAATTCTATGTTAAGGTTTCACTTCAGGTAATATTCTCTTTGTTTTTCACATGTGCCTTAATTTGTTATATATTTGGTCCTTATACTTATATCATGATTTAAAGAATATAAAACATGATATAAATACCATTTATATTTAGTATATTTTTATTATAATAATCTATATAATATATAAGTATGAAATAGAATACACCATTCATGGGGACGGTAGGCCGTACGTACGCATGAACGTTGTTCCTGATTAATTTTAGAATTTAAAGAAAGAACGTAAATGACATATATGATTATATATATATATATATCATTATTATATTATAATTATTATATCACATATATCATATAATTTCACCAAAACCATCTTTAATACATTCCATGTATTGTGTGAATGAATCACATCGCTTTTGAGGGGGTGGTACTCCACACTTCCTTAAACAAAATTATCATATTTACACCAAATAGAACGTATAAAGATACAAACGTGATAGCGCCAAAATTTGTCCCTTGGGAAAATGAAACCCACAAAAACTCCAAGGAAGCTTTCCTCATAGAGAAGCCTCGCAAAGCCCCTCTGGCTCTGCGATCACAGTAGGAAAACCCTCCTCGGTGGCCGCTACAAAGCAGCTGACAGAGCACTCCACAACTACGATGAAATTAAGAGAGAGATATACGCTACTGTGGATTAGCCGACAGAGAACTCCGTGACTACGAAGCACCAGAGAGACCGTATGTGAGTGTCATGCAACGATTGATGGAGATATTTTTGAGTTTGAGGAAGTTGATGGATCAACTTCTGATTTTGAGGTCCAATTACTTAGCAACCCAACCTCTGATATTTACACCACCTCTTGCCTATAAATACCAAGATTCCCCAAAAATCGAAGGATCGAGAAAAATTGGGAAGTAACCTCTACTCTGCGAAACATTGAGAAAATAAACTCTTCAAGGTATTTGAGAATTGCAGAATACCTTTCCCTTTTCTCATATTCAACCCCTATTCAAGTAGGTATTCCCTTCATGAACCCCATGGGCCATCGCAAAGTAAGAAGATACATATGGGAACTCAGGTCTTCTCAAAGTACTCATGCTTTGTAAATTACCTTCCATGAACATGTGATCCCCATGCTAAGGAGGGATCACTGTGCTTCACAAAGTACATTGCTTCACAGTGCCACAATTTTCAAGAAACCTGTGCTCCACAAAGTCCTACTTCAAGAAAGAACTTACGCTTCATGAAGCACTCTTCATACGCATATATACTCCATGCCCAGGCTAGACCACTCCACTTCACGAAGCATACCCCTATGTGGAGTCTCTCCACTTTATGGAGCTCCAAAACATCACAAGGTCCTTTCCTGTGAACCCCTTTGCTTCCCAAACCCGTATCCCGTACGAACCTCCAGGTTTGTATGAAGTGATTTCAAAGTCCCTTGAGTAGGGATTCATGTTTCTCTACTTTTCCTCATGATTCTTTGCATAAGACCACTAAAATCTATCGCTTATTCTCATAACCATGCTAACGTGATCCCCTCAATGGATCACTCCACAACCCCATCTCCATACGGAATTTCTGGTGCCTTCCCTTCACCAAGGGTTAAATTTCACCTGTTATGTAAGTCCTAGGGGTGGGGAGTTAATCCTCATCATCTAAGATGCATGAAGTTAACTTCCAAGCATCATCATACCTAGCACATGACGTTAAACTGTAGCCTCACCCTGTGAAATATATGCGGGGTGCCCCTACTTAGATATTTTCCATGCCTACTCATCTCCATGAGAGTGATATATTCCTCATCTGGAATGAGATCCTCCTTGCATGGATCTACATATTCCCATGGAGGAGGAAAACCACCATGGTGTAAGACCCTATACTTTCTTGCAGGAGGTATCACCCTTGCTCCTCCTCTCTTCTTTCGTGCGCAAAGACCAGAGAAGAGATAGGAACATGGGACTCTCGATACCCCATCCCTCTCCCTTTGGGATTTATCATCATTGGGACTCCATCCTAGAGTAAGTCCCAATCTACATCTCCCTAGTCCTTTAACCATGCATAATCCCTGTTTCATTCCTTGAGGACGCACCTTTCACAATGTGATCATCAGGTCTTTGTTGCCTCTTGTTTCTCACACCAAACATGAATCACGTGAGCTTAGAGTAAGCATCGACCATGACACCCTCATGGTTCTCCTTAGCGTGCAATCCCCATTACTCATCCACCAAACTACATGGACTCCGATATTTTCCCCCTTTCCAAGAAAGGTACGTGGGAATCCTCCCGGAGGGTCAATCCCAACACCTATAGGTCCTGACCACTTCATGTTGGTTCATCCTCATACCGCATGATGTTAAACTATATGCCCCTTCATTCCTCATTATGTTAGACTATATGCTTACAAAATATGTGGATTTTTGATCCCTGTCTCCTAGATAGGGTACGTAGGAAGCCTCCCTGAGGTTTAACCCCAAACATTGGTAAACCCATTTGAACTACGTGGGTTTTGATCCTTATCTCCTAGACAAGGTATGTAGGAATCATCTCTGAGGTTCAACCCCAAAAACTGGTAAAACTTCTGTGTCCCCTTTGTTGGGACCCACATACTTGGTCTTTAACTTAGTGGTATCAGACCAATTCTTAGGCCGCTAACCACACATAACCCCCAGCATGTTGTCAGGTACTTTTCCTTTGCATACACCCCAATTCCATTCCCCTTCTTGAACTACATGGACTTTGATTCCCTACCACAGGGATACATAGGAAGCCTCCCTGAGGTTTAAGCCCATCACCCATGCCCCATCCTAGTATCTCCCTTGAGCCTTTGTATTTTGGAAAGGTCATGCCCCAACCCAGAGGTTCTACTTCCTTCGAGTCCCATCCATGCATCCATTCTCATGGGATGCCTCCTCAGGTGTCCCATAGCCCCACTAAACTACATGGAATTTGATTCCCTACCATGAGGATATGTAGGAAGCCTCAATAAGGTTCAATCCCAACATCACCTTTATCTTCACGTCAGTTCCACCCCCACTCACTCTATCCTTAAACACTCCATCCATATCCATCCCGATTCTTACCCAGGACGCCACGTCTTGGGAAAATCATGCCATCCACCTAGGAAGCCAACCATGCATAAGCCTCACAAAATCCATAACCATCTAACCAAGAGTGTCCCTCTTGCGATGGGACGCTATCCATGCATAATCCCTAGTATGTTTTCATGTCTTTTTTTTCTATGTACACCCCTATTCATCACCCCTTCAAACTACGTGGATTATGATCCCTTTCATCTATATAGGCTATGTAGGAAACCTCCGTGAGGTTCAATCCCAGCCAATGGTAAACCTTGATGTTCCCCTTTCTAGTGTGAACTTCCCCTAATCTACCCTCAATGGTGTCCAGATCAGCCTTTATGGTGTGCTATCTTCCATCTATGGGACACACCACATCAGATATGTACTCATTGGGAATTATGGTCCATCATCATGTAAACCTTCCAGATAATCCCTCCTAAGGATGTACCAATCTGATCCGTCTCTATGGGATGTTCTGATCACTCTCATTCCATCTTCTCAAGATGTTGAAGTCATGGCTTACCTTGTGTTAAACATGAGATGCCAGAGGAAAACCTCAGAAGACACACCTTTACCACAACCATCCCCACTAGATGTTAAACTCATGGCATAACCTATGTTAAACATGGAAGGATTAGGAAAACCTCAGGGGCATGAATATGGAAGATAATTCTTTGCACTTAAAGTGGGATGCCTCAGGCTTCCATGACCTCAATAAACCCTATCATAAGGAGAAGAAACCTAGGAGAATTAATGTTTTAGCTTCCAGATACGCCAGTGATGTCTAACATGACTACTCATCCGATTGAAGGTTGCTTCCCTGACTTGACCCCTTGGAATGTCCTGACAGAAGCAGTGTAATTAAACGATATCTATGAAGATATGGAATCGGGGAAGAGTTTCATGAACAATGTCTTAATATTTTAGGGATACCTTGACTAGGTGACGAATTTTGAGGAGGAATCCATGAAAGGAGAGACTAACATACCATCATCCCATTTCGATCAAGGAGAAAATGTCCCTAAATAAGTGATGAATGCCGCCCACCTTTGGAAAGTGGGAATGTGGGGAAACATCCATCACATCACACACAATGGCACATGCCCCGATGAAAGCATCTGAAATAGAAATGGTGAACCTGACATGAATATTCTCCTCAATGTGGAGATTAGTAGAGTTTGAGACATTAATAGATCATCATGTCACTAGATCCAGCTATCTGACAACAGGTCCCACCAAGAAAATAGAGGGCTCGGTGTGAAACTCTCCAGAGATTAGGGAAATTGAATGCTGGGAATCCTGGTTTGTGGCGTTTCCATCATGGATCCTTATTACCAATCATGGGAGATGGAATGGTGCTGGGGAACTAGACATCGCTTTCCTCCTTTCTGCACTAATGGCAAAATCTTCCTGCTTTGCAGGACCCAAGCTGCTACGTCAGAAAATCGTTCACCACCCACCCACTGACGTAGGGGTTGGGGAAACACCAATGTGGAAATCCCGTGTGGATCCATATCTTCTGTGACAACCTCCACATCCACATCTACTGGGCACCCACACCCTTTCTCAAAATATAAACTCTTTTAGAGGAGGGTGATCAACAACCTCATCTGATGGTATTAGGAAGAAGGGATTATCCCAACTCAAGATATGGACCTTTTGGACCTAGAGGCTTATATGCCTCGCTTTCACCACTTCCCCCAAGGGCCACGCAAGGAGCCATGCTTCCCACTCTAACCTACAATAGTTTTGAGAGTCTCTCCCCGGAACGCTTTGATGACTCACTCCCTTACGTCAATGAGGTAAGGGAAGTCTGAGCCAACCCGAATGTGATCCCATCCTAGGGGCCACCGAGAAGGGCTCCCACCAGGCTGCGTCAGTTCCACCACCCAGTCCCACAATCTGAGGAGAAGGTGATTTACACACCTTCACCACCAGCCCTAGTCTGGTTAACTTGATGCCAACGTCAGGTGAAAGATGAGGAGGATTCCCACCAGGGGGCGTCGTCATCTATGACTATAGTGTCCCGTGCCACTGCCGACACATACCATCAATGTCAAATTTATACTGAATAAGGAATATTATATGCCCAACCCATATCGAGGCCCCAATTGACCCACAAGTAGGTTGGGATGACTCTCTTGGTCGCCGACACAGGTAGTACCCATCGCGGGCCGACCCGCAGCGATGAAATCCAGCACATAGGTCCTCCCCATGCCACCATCAATGAGAGAAAAGTTCCTCCCTACTACCAAGATTGGAATGGAATCCCTCCCCATTCCACCATCAGTCCGGGAAAAGGCCCTCCCCACCACACTGACATCTAGCACAGAGGTTCCTTTTGCTACTATGATCCCAGGTATAAAGCTGTTCCTCTTGTTGTAGGTCACCGATGTAAAGATTATCCTCTCCCGGTCAACCATCAACATGGAAGTCTTCCCCATGTTCTTACCATAGCTGAAGAAGGTCCTCCCTATCCTAGAAATTAGATAAGTGGAGGTCTTCCCTGATTTATTGGCGTCCAATGCAGAGGTCTTCCCTGTGTTTAGTTTAACCAGTATGATGGCCCCCCTCGTATCGTCACCGCCAAGGGAAACAAACATGGAAGTATGGACCATGCTCCCACCAGCTCCATCTAAGGTCCTAACTACTCTAACAATTCCCATGGAGGTCCCCCCGCACCATCTAGTGGAGACAGAGGCCCTCCCTGTGTTCCATTTGACATTTTTCTGGGTGCTCCTCGCACCCTGACTCAGCCAGGAGGAAGTCCTCTCCACCCTAGTACTAGTTCAACCGAAGGTCCTCCTCATGTCAAAAAACTACCATATCTTGAAGAACCATACCGAGGTAGGAGGGAGGGTCGCCACCACCAAAGGAAGCATATTGATAAGGTTCAAAATGCAATTAAACCCATATTATTTTCATATTCTGAGGTGGAGTGCGATTTGGTGATGGAACCCTCACCCCAATCTTCCGTGTCGGGGTCCAGAGCAGGAACAAGGCATATAAGACTCATCCTTCTAGAAAGTTAGGTCCACTGGATTCTTTCATCCCTCTAAAGATACATCCAGGAGGTGGAAGATTTGGCCCCTTTCTAGGGATTGACCGTGCAATCATCCTTATCGTAAACAGGATCATTCTCTACCTCTACCAGAGATCACAGAGAGTTGTTCTGGGGACCAATAGAGGACAAGAAACATCATGAACTACCGCAAATGACCCCATCCCTAGTGTAAGAAGTAGTGTTCATTAGTCCATCTTACAAAGATATGGTGCCACAATTAGTGCATTCATCAGAATAAAACCCAAGATGCAATGACTTGTATACTCATGGACCATACTCTCCATCAGCCAGTCTACCATTGAAATAGTCTGCTTTAGTTCTGTTACTGGTCCCTCAGCCTCCCCCAGTCAATGAATGGGTAAACTAAGGGCCTAATCCTGAGTCTAAGCCGAGGAGCTTGTGGGACATCCATGTAGCGGACCAGTTCCCAGAGATGTTATGCCCCATTACAACATTAGGCTTTAGTACTCTAGAATCTATTACCTAGGAGGAGACCATGTGATTTCCTTAAAATCTCTGGGAAACACACTTCCAACTCTATCATCGACAGGTGTCTTACCCCAAGAGCAAGGAAGACATTGAATACATTGGCCAGTAATGCAGCATGGTTGACTTGGCAGCACTCCCCGTGGATCAGTGCCCTGAGTCAGCCGGTCTCCATTGGAACCTCCAACAATGATGCATCTAGATCTTTAAAGTGCTCCACAAAATTATTAAGGAGGCTTTCCCCTATGTTCATATGCATGGTTGGGGGTAGTATGTTTCCCTTAATTTCAGTTCTATTTGGTGATAACCTGAATTTCTAGGTGATATTGAGGACATTCCTTTAGGTACAATCGTATTTAACATGGATGACCTATTAGAGTAATATAACGAGCTAGGGATTCTCGAAGAGAACTTACCCCCAGGTTGGTGCCGCACCTATTGGATCCTCTGCACAAGGTTACTCTCTGTAAAAGAAATTTACTGGGCCTTATTGTACCTTCCGAGTCATTATCTCTCAGTCAGAACCCTAATAAGGGAAAAGAGCACGCTGGGACCGTCAAACCCTATAACCCGTCTCACTCAGTGCAGAAGATAGAAGGTGACCTTGAAAAGGATGCGTTGCATCAACAGCTCGTGGAACATAAAAATATGGTCAATGAACTTCTCGCTAAACATGCTATGGAATGGTGACCAGACTATGTTAATCCTTGACCAGGGTAGCAGGGGAAGGTATAGCCTCCCCCAGGCGAGTTGCCTCAGGGTGAACTTATCCATCCTGCGCATATAGACATGGTAGAGGCAAGATTTTATGGAAAGAGGGCGTGATATTCAACACCAAATCCACCCAAGTTGCATGATAACCCTCCTCAGGACCCAGCTCAGGTTCCCCCAGCCACTCCATAGGTCATTCCTCTGGCGTCCCCACAAGTCAACCCACCAATTACTCTATGAGACATTGGGTCTGCTTATCATGTTGAAGCACCTTCCAACGCACTGGTGGTTTGAGATCCTCATCAAGACAAAAATACTCACCAAGATGATCCAATGGACGCTCTCATTTCCCACCTCAAGGACCTAGAAACTCGATAGGTGGAAATCCCACCTGATGGAAAGCCATATCCGGTATGGGTGGATGATATGCAGGAACCTCTGGGTTTCAGAAATCCTACCTTCTCCCCCTTTAATGGTATGGGTGATCCACTGTAGCATCTGGACCACTTTATTTCAAGGTGTGGACCCACATTGGGAACAACAATACAGTATGTGACCACCAAGGTTTTGTGTTTTGTACAAACATCGGAAGGTCCCACATATTTTTTGGTACATCCAACTACCCATTGTGTTAGTAGCTAGTTAGGAGGATCTTCGTAGGTAGTTTCTTTACCACTTCAGTTCCACCACCTGGAAGATGAGTATTGCTGACCTCTTCAAGTGAAAGTAGAGGCCTGAAGAGCACATCATAGACTTTTTTTGCTAGGTGGAAAGGCCTAACGTACTCCCTTGATATGACACTAACTCTAGAACACCTTCTAACAATGTGTGTGGGGGAATTTCAAGACCAAAACTATCCCCCATCTCATCATTCAAAAATAATCGGGGGGATTTTGGGATTTCTTTAATAAAGCCCAGATTCTAGAGGAGGCCTTGCAGTAAGCCAAGAATGCACATCCATTTCCTTCTATAGTCCCCGTAAGAAAATCCTCTAAGGCCAATCCCGCTGTGGTAGCAAAAATAGAGGGCCCCAAGTAGCTAGAGTTATTACCAGTGGAACTACCTCCATAGCCTCGCTGAGGCCAACCACCTTAGGCACAATCTCTGGCCCAGTAGCACCCACATCAGAATCGGTAGACACCCTTTCGTAATGCACCACCACCACCTAGGAAAGATAATCAGGTTTTACCTCTTTTACAGGCTCCTCTAACCCCTCGTTAGGGATAGGCTCCTAGATCCCCCATCCTGGATAGAATGAACTAGACCTACTCATTTAATGAAGCTTAGGTCCATAGTTATTTTTGAAGTGCCTTGGACCAGGGAATCTTATGGTTGCCGGAATGCAGGAGGCCCGAAGAGGTAGATCTTACTGATCACCCCAATTACTGCCCCTATCATTGGATCCTTGGGCACACCCTCAGGCTGTGCTATGCGTTTAAAGACTGGATCCAAGACCAGGTCAATAAAAAGATAGTCAGGTTGGGTCCATCCCCTACATAGGTGGCATGTGTGTTCATAAGGTCTGAAATCAATGATGATAGTGAAGAGGAATGGTAGAAGGTTCCTAACTATGGATCTCAAAAGTACGATGACCGGATGGCTTGTAAGGAATTCACCCGTTCCCATGGTATTATTTTTTCACGTTTGAATCGACCCGAAACTTCAGAAGTCACAGTGT
Source organism: Viscum album (assembly GCA_963277665.1). Lineage (NCBI taxonomy): Eukaryota > Viridiplantae > Streptophyta > Magnoliopsida > Santalales > Viscaceae > Viscum > Viscum album. Next base: position 495,224,611 of record OY728159.1, read on the forward strand.
TACTTGCCACCACTACTTCTGTGTCAACGTCTCAGCCTTCCTCCACCCAGAAGGGTAAGCATCGACGACGCAAGGAAAAAAAATTCCACCACCGATGCCATAGTCATCACATACTCTCAGAGATTTTATGCCCCCAAATATGGTGATTTCCCCCAGAATCCATACAATGATGGAGGATTCTTCAAGTGATAATCCAGGGTATGATTTGGTTAACACCGTGGAGCTAGTAAACCCCTACATGATTCCCAAAGACGAAGAGTTCCAGATATATCCTCCCAATGTCTCCCAGTCGATGCCACCATTATTAGAGCCGTGGTTATGTGAGTCACCAGAATGCATTGGTCAGTGCTTCCAGCCAAGCTGTGCATGCCACCGAGACCAAACAGTATACCCAGTGCAGAGCTCAACATGCACAACCTTCTCATCTCATTTCCTTAGATCCTCCTCTACTTCCATTTGTACTGATCGTTCAGGTGGAACCACCAAAATCATGCTATGATCATCCACACTCTTTTTTGGATCAACCTCAGTCACCTGGACCTCAGCCGATATTCGCTCCATGCATTTCGACTAGTGAGCAGCGAGACATTCCCAACACTAGCCAGAACCCGCCGGTTCAACCAATAGTGCCCATCAAACCTCATGCCACAGAACAACTGCCTGTTAGTAGAAGTACACACCTGGATTGAAAGTATGATGTTCTCAAGCACATTTCCAGCATTCTTGAGAGTCTCTCTATCCTCGAGGCTTTTCACCTGTCAGTGGATATGCACGAAGCCCTTACCGAGACTTTAAGAATCTCCCTCTAGTTTGAGACAGAGGTAGCAGCTGCAAAATCCTTCCATGTTGAGGAAGTCGATCATGAAGAATGTCATGCCATTATCTCTTTTTCTAGAGAAGATGAAGGCTCCCCTGTACAGGGGAACATCCGTCTACTATACATCACAGGCCATTTCAAGAACATGGAGGTTTTCCACTGTCTCGTCGACACAGGCTCTGGGATCAACCTTATCCCGACCCAGAAACTCCATAATATGGGACTATTTGAGGATGATCTGATTCCATATGACCTAAAAATTCAAGGTTATGATAGGATGAAGTAGACACCAGTTGAAAAAATTCACTTGAAGACCCAATTCGGTGGCCTAGTTTCCAGCACTGAGTTCATGGTTGTCTCACAATACACCTCTTAGAATTAATTTATGGGTAGACCATGTATCCACCTACACATGACAATCCCTTCTTCATATCACCAATTCCTTAAGTACTCCCTCAACGGTCGAGTAGGCATACTCCAAGGTGATGTGTCTCCCTTTTTATCTTGTGAAACTTGCTACTTGGATGATAAATATTACAAGGGAAAGGACAAGAATATTAAGGATAACAAGGTTGAACACGCTACAACTATGAACAAACCATGGAAAGACCTGGATGACGCCTACGTTTTCCTGATCCACCAATTAGAGGCCATGAACCCGAATTTGGGGCAATGTTTCATTATCTTAGGAATGAAAGGGAGGCACATTCCCAAGTCTAAATAACATTGTAAGATCTCCTCGTATTCCTATACAAATCAGGCTTGAGTGATCCTAGAGCCCCCTACTCCTATAAGGTATCGGGATGTCCGCCCCATAGCAATGACAATTTATCATGCTTGCCTGTTTTTATAAGATGGGATAAATCGAATCAAGACGATGCACCACTATTACTTTGATATCATCAAACGTGGCCCCTTGGATCAAAGGCCAGATGAGATCAGGTTAACAACCTTTGTCTCCATGGTTTCAGCAGTGTAGGAGTTCCCCAATGAGGTTTCTGCTACCGCCCAAGACAAAGCCAGTGTCCCATCAATATCTGTTGACTCAGAGGAATTAACTCCTTCCAATGATCCTATTTCCATCAATTATGGAGAGTATTTTTAAGATTCTCTTCCCACATTCGAAGATGGTTTCAACACCATGATCGATGAATTAGTACAAGTGAACCTCAATGATGATACATATCTGAAACCAACATTGATCAATGCCTATATGCCTGTAGAAGAGAAACAACGATAAGTGGATTTCCTAAAGCAGCATCCTGATGTATTCTCTTGGAGTTATGAAGAGATTATAGGGCTATATCCTCAGGTCATCTTCCACTATCTCAGTCTTCCAGCAAATCATCATGGGTTCAAACAACCTCCTAGAAAGATGCACCCTTCTCATGGTGCCATGGTCGAGGCTGAGGTTGATAAGCTCATCAAAAAAAAACTTCATCATAGAGGTCCAATACCCTATATGGTTAGCTAATATTATACTTTTCAGGAATAATAATGGACATATCAGAGTCTACATTGACTTTAGGGATCTCAACTGTCACTATCCAAAATATGACTTTCCCCTTCCTATGACAGAACTGTTGATTGATGCCACTACTGGGTTCCAGGCTCTCTTCTTCATGGATGGGTATTCTAGATATAATCATATCCAAATGGTCCATGAGGATGAAAAGTATACCACCTTTAGGGAACCATAAGGTAATTTATACTACCAAGTAATACCTTTAGTTCTAAAGAATGCAGGTGCCGCCTATTAGCATGTCATGCACCACATATCCAATATGATCCTCGAGACATTGGTGGAATTCTACTTGGACGATCTGGTGGTTAAATATCACCAGTTCTAGGACCATCTCAAATATCTTGAGAAAGTGTTTGGATTCCTCTGTTACCACCATCTGAATATGAACCCCTTGAAGTGTTTTTTTAGGGTCACCACTGGAAGGTTTCTCGGCTTCGATGTCAGAAATAGAGGCATTGAGATCAATCTGTAGAAGATCAAGGCCATCAATCAGATGTCTCCTCTGATAAACATTCAGGATATCTAAGGTTTTAAAGGCCACTTAGCCTAAATACCCCGATTAATTTCAAATATGGCTAGAAAGTTTAACCCCTTTTCCCAACTCATCAATAAAGGTGATGATTATCAGTGGGATGAAAAGTGTCAGAATGCATTTTAGGAAATCAAGCAGTATCTGCTACAACCTTTAGTTCTGATGCCACATGTTTTCTTAAATCCATTGGTCCTCTATGTGACTACTTTGGAATAGTCCCTCGACACCCTTTTAATCCATAAGAACAATGAGAGAACAAAGAAAAGTTTATACTTTCTCAGATACATGCTGCTCGATACAGAGTCCAGATATTCCTCTATCAAGAAGAGATGCCTTGCGCTAGTATTTTCAGTGTAGAAATTGTGACATTACTTAAAGTACCATGAGATATAGCTAATTCCATGATTAGATCTACTGAAGTACATTCTAAACCTCCCATGTTAATAGGACGTCTAGCTCGGTGGGCAGTGATCCTTCAATAGTTCGACATCAAGTTTGTCCCCCAGAATGACATCAAGGTAAAAGAATTGGCCGACTTTCTTACCACCCATCCAACCCCATATAATAGTCTATGAATCGCTATTTTCTAGATGAGGGAACCCTATTAGTATATCAATCCATTCTGTGTTGGAAAATGAACTTTGATGGTTCTTCTCGAAGCTCCACTGGCAGAAGACTCAATGATCCCAAACTCAACAAATTAGGTCTGGGTATTGTCCTCATCATGACTGCGCAAGATGTCCTACCCTATTCATTCCTGTTTTGAGAAGGTTATACCAACAACGAGGTAGAGTACCAAGATTTGATAATTGGTCTTAAGATGGCCCCCAAGATCGACATTCCCCACCTGTAGGTGAAAGGGGAATCCGAACTGGTCATCAAGCAGTTCAATGGTGACTATGTAATTAGGAAGTTGGATCTCGTACCACTATTAGAGTGTACCTTCCAGTTTATGGCCCAATTAACTTTCTAGAAAGAAGATACTCCTTTCCCTTGTTCACAGAACGGTCGAGATGACACCTTGGTTAGCCTGTCCACATATCTTGCAGAGCCTAATCAGGATGATTTGATTATCCATGTGGCACATCGAAGAATAATCTCTCCTGTCACTCCGATCGATGATGATAGCCCACGTGTAAGACACCTTACAGTTAGTGCCTCAACATCCAGACCTCTAGGTCCTCCTAACACAGTATTAGAAGTGGATCCTGACTTGAGGAACCCCTTTATTGAATATATCTGGCATGGTAATCTCCTGACAGATCGAGCTGAGTGTGAGAGAATCCAACAACGCGCAAGGAAGTTAACCCTCCAGAGTGGTCCTAGTATTGAGAAGATCCTCTACAGATGTGGGTTTGATAGGATTATTCTCCATTTTATTCAAGGAGGTGATATTTCTTAGGTCAGGTAGGAAGTTCATGTTGGTTCCTGTGGGTCTCATCAGACAGGGCTGCAACTCTCTCATTAGATCCGAAGATTGGGGTATTTTTGGGCCACCATGATCCGTGACTGTATTGAGTTTTCCAGGAGGTTCCATGCATGAAAAATACATGATAATTTCATGAACCAGCTGTTAGAACCTCTCCACACTACCAATTACTCTTTTCCCTTTGTATTATGGGGACTCTATGTCGTGGGGCCATATCCACTAGCGATAGCTCGCCAGTGCAGGTTCATCCTGATCGCTAAAAATTTATTTTCCAAGTGGGCATAGGCAGTTCTGCTAAAGGAAGTCAAGGCTCGTTCTTTTGTTGAGTTTGTGAGCTCCAATATCATCTACCGATTCAGAGTCCCTCACACTATACTCACCGATAAAGGCACCAACTTCTGAGTAACCAAATTGAAGAAATTGTATGCCAAGTACAACATCCATTCTAATCATACCTATCACTATCATGAAAAATCAAATGGGCAGATTGAGGAATTCAACAAAACCCTATCTAACATTATATAGAAGATGGTTGGTCAGAACAAGAAGAGTTGAAAAGAAAAACTCCCCAATGCTCTCTGGGCTTATCATACGATGAATCGTAATTCTACTCAGGTGACCCCATATTCCTTAGTGTACAAAACTAAGGTAGTCCTACACATCAAGATTCATTTACCTTCATTACTCATAGGTGTCTATGATCTAAAGGCACAAGAAAAAGTACCTGAAATCCATCTAGATGAACTGGAAGAGATTGATGAGAATATGATTTGTGCCTTGAACAATTTGGAAAGGCATCAGAACAAGATAGACAGAGCTTTCCATAAGAAGGTTTGACTCCACTCTTTCTTACATGGTGACACGATGTTGGCCCTAATAACGCTAATGATACTCTGTAGAAAGCCACCGAAGCTGGATCCCAAATGGGAGGGACCTTATATCATTCACAAGGTTTACCCGAATGGTGCATACTCTATGGTCACCATGGATTATGATCATATTACTCCTCCAAACAAAGCAAAATTCCTCAAGAAATATTTCTCTTAATAGTACCACATGACTTTAAACTATTCTGTCTTTACTGCATGATGTTAAAATGTATGGTCCATCTGGGAAGAAGGACGTAAAACTACCCAGAACTCGTCCTTCCTGACATTATACTGTATTACCATCCTGTAAGACATTAAACTACCGACACTCATCTTGGCAGATGTTAAATGTAACACCCCAATATTTCATAATAAGTTATTTTCTTTAATTCAATAGCTTGTGCTACACGCAACACCTTGTTCGAGCGCACCATGACTTACCAAACTATCCGTTCAAAAGTAGTTATGAATAATATTAACTGAATTTTGAATTTTATATACTCCATATAATTTTAGAATCCATACTATGTGTTTCTTAGACATAATATAAGAACAAATTCATTTTTTTTAGATAAAAGAAGTATTTATAAAAAAAATGCAATTTTACCACCTTTTAATGGAAAAAACTTTTTAAAACCAATATTTGACACTTTTATATATTAAATTTAATGAAATTAAATTCTTCTTTAGAATTGGGACATAAAATTTTATTTTGGATAAATTTTTGGTACTTTTCTATAACTTTTATATTTTGATGAATACTGAAAAATACTAAATTTTAATTGAAAATAACTTTTTTAATCGAAATAATTTATAGTGTTAAATTATGTTTTTGAATTGTTAATAAGTATAATTAGATTATATTTTTATCATTTAATACAATGTAGTTTATTATAAGTAATTTTACATTAAAAGTTTACATAAACACATGTCAATCTTTTGATAGTTTTTACTTTTTAAAAACCCACTTTTCGGTTTTGACAACGGGAATTAATTTTAAATTAATTAATTCAAATTATATGTTTTGAATTTGGTAAAATAGAACTCATTTTTGAATTCAGAATATCAAAATTATCTTTGCGTAAATTTTTGGTATTTTTCTGAAAACATTCAATTTTTGATGAATAGTGAAAAACACTGCGTTATAGTTTAAAACCGACTTTTTATTTAAATAATTTTTTATTTTATTTAATTTTTTTAAGTCAAAATAGTTATATAATACCTATATAAGTTCAATATAATTCATTGGATTGATTTTATAATAAAATTAGATGTATAAAATTTTATTGAACTTTTTACCATCTTTTGCCCACCTCCTAGAAGCATTTTCAAATTTACATAAAACTTAATTTTACCGCTTTTGTGAGTTGAATTTAAAAAAACCGAGAGACACAATTGATATCAGAAAGTAAAATGTGGTTCAATAAGATGAAAATAATTTTTGGTGAATAGTAACTTTTTTACTTTTATTTGCCATGGTTAAAAGTAAATAGGGTAATTAAGGGTAAAAATGATATTATTATTACCCTAACACATGTCCTAATTCTATCGGATAAGTTTAATTCGACCCAAAAAAACTTTAGGAATAAAATATGATCCTTTAGGTCCACTTGGATTGGATTAGGACATTTATTATTATTTAATTCAAAAAAGAGTTAAAAGTGTTAAATTCAAAGTTTAATAACTAAACAATTTTTAATATAGGGTTACACATAATATAAATTAGACTATAAATATTCATTATAAATCTAAAAAAATTTCCTATATAATTATATTTTATTTATATATTTTTAGACATTAAATAATTTAATTTATTTATGACACAATGATGATGTAGTAATTACCTAATAAATGAAATATTAAAATAATTGATATTATAAATATCCAAATAAATGTAATTTGAGACTTTTTATGAATTAAACTAATTTCATAGGTTAATATGACATGTTAGAGTTGCTTATATGAATTTTTTTCGAAGTAATAATGCTGTTATGAATTTAGCAAAAACAAAATACCAAATAGTGTCAAAATTGACATAAAAGAGTTTCTAAAACAAATATTATATTATTAATTGATATTATATTCCTAAAAATATAAGGTTCATCCAAAATACTTATATAATTATAGTTTTATCATTAATTAACCACTTGGGGTTCTCTTGGAAGTATATTGTAAGTTTATTAACCATATAATATAAAAATACAAAGAGACATGGTAAATGCCAAACTATTTAACTAAGAGTTAAATCTAAAAGATAAGGTTAATATTGTGACTCAAACCTATCTAAAACCTATTGGTTGAGTGGTTTTCGACCCATACTCACCTTATACTTTAAATAATTCATTTTGGAGCCATTAGAAACCTAAACTGATTTTATTTGAAAATAATATTTCTAGCTTTTCCTAAGGTGCCCCCACCCCTCTTATAAAAGGGAACTCCCCCTTCTCTCTAATTAACACATTAAAAGCCATTAAGATCGTAAAAAACCTACCCAAATATACTCCCAAATCTCCTCCATTCATCCTAGAGGCCTTACTTTAGTCATAAATCCACTCTAGGGAGCACTTTTGATCAAATCAAAATGAAGAACCCAAAGAAGAGGTAAATATTTCATCACCTCTTTCAAGTTCCTTTCTTCTTCCAGTTCCTCTTTATTTGTTGTTTCCATTATAAAATAATAACTCCAGTATATTATATATAATATGATGTTGTTATAAATATGGTACAACCATATTCATTATTCTATCCATCCTTTGAATGACATGTCACCATACGTGCGTACGTACGACTTACCGTCTCCACGTCGTGGTGTAGTTGTTATTCAATACATTATTATTTGGATGGGTATAATAATGATGTATAATTAGTATAAATAATAAATATAACATGATTATGATTCTGTATATATGATATACCATCCAATTATATATGATTTTAATATCAAAAGAATGAAATTGTTTCTCGTACGTACGCACAGATTACCGTCTCCACGAACGCAATGAGATTCATTCCCCATGGTATCCATTAAAGAATATTTTTCATTTGATGATTAAAAATAATGTTTAAAGACTTAATATAATTCTTAATATTAATAATATAAATCCCATCCATAACACACATGGCTTACGTAATCAAGCATATAACGGAGAACGAATTAGTTAACACCCGAAATGACGATAATACTAAAATATCAATATTTGAAGATCATATATGATATCATATTAATGTATATGATTATTTTATAATTTAATAACTATGATTTCACCATTATATAGAAGATTAATGTACCCTCAACCAAGGAAAAGTACAAGGTAAGGGGTTTCTTATCTCACTTTTAATTCTGTGAGATTTCCATTATTCGCGACTTATTTATTGGATGTGGTGTATTGTGTACTGCCATTTGATATATATTATCATGATTCTCTTTATATTCATGGTATTATGTGATCCATTTATTGGTTATTAACTTTTGGTCATATGAATCGATTGATTACAACGAAGTAAGGGTTTTTCATCTTAGTTTTTATTCCCGTGAGATTCATGCTATATTGGCCACTATTTCCTTTTGTATGGTGTATGTACAGTACATGATTGTATTATTGGTGTAATATACTTTAATTTATGACTATTTACATCTTCATTTTATGATCCTTCTTTCATGGGTTGTATTTTTCATAAGTTACCAAATCGGTAAGGGAATTTCAAATTTCAATTTCCACTCAGTGGTCTTTACACATACTTCATTGATTATTTTAATCCAAGATTATGTGTAGAATCACTATTTATTATTTATGTAGTAATTTCCACTCCCCTTTGTGTGGATATAATTTTGATACACATAATCACTCCATTGATAATTTCTCAAGTCATTGATATAAACTTCATCTTAACTCAATTTCCATTCATTGAGTTAAACATGAAAGTCATTAGTGTTGTTTTTACAAGAATATGTGTGAATGTATTCTAATTTATTTACACTGAATACCCAATAATATTGAGTGTATTTATATTTTTCACACATAATTATGCCATTGATTTATCCATTACCTAAGAATACTGTCTTTATAAGGGATTTCATCTCAATTTTCATTCCTTTGAGACTTCTTTGTTGTTATGCACAAATTCACTTTTATATGGTGTATATACTATCCTTTGACATATTATATAATGAAATAATTTATTCTCATGGTATTATAACATTTTTATTACCTCAATTATTTGTATTCAAGCGTCTCTCATTTGGATAGTAACTCTAACTAAAATACCATTTTAAATGTTTTAAAAATTTATTCTTCTAAATATTTATCATTAATGTCCATGTTTTAAAAATAGTTTTAAGGTTATATTTATATGGAAATTAATGTTTTAAAATTAAAATTCCTTTTAAAAGTTTCAAATTGGTATGGGACACTTTGATTCAAAAATCGATTTTTAAATGTCTTCTTGACAAATAATGTGACTTTTAAATGTTTTCAAGAAAGAGGGGGATATTTATCTCAAATAGTTTTGATGATTATTTTCATCTATGTCAATATCCTTCATTATTCTCTATTGAGGTTAATATGTTATAATAAAATCTTCCATATTGTATTGGTTGAGTTATGTTTGACTGTGAATGTGCTATTTTTATACCATTCATGGTTTGTGGATAAAGTATTGACATTTCGTATGCTAGTTTTAATACGAATGTTTATGTTATTTTTCAAAAATTTCATATGAGGAATGAATTGGACTTAGTAAGTGATGGGTGGAGCCTGCTATAGCTCCTCGATGCATCGATAGGTCTCATGAGACAAACTAGTGTCCTAGCACAAGGTCTTGACAAAATCTTATTTGTAGTCTTGGAACAAGGCCTTGACTACGTGGTTATGAAGTCTGGCATTATGTATTCCATCATTATGAAAGTGGCTATTGATATTGCATGTGATTATTCGACTAGTAGAATATCCATGTGAATAAGTAAATGGCATTATTTGATTTTATCTTTTCCATATTATGCTAAAGTTCAAGTTTAAAAGGCTTTTGTTTTAGTCTTATACATTGACTTAAATGTTTATGCTTATTTATGAAAGTTTTCGCTTTATTATTATCCTTACTGAACATCTGAGCTCACCCCTTTCTATATTTTATTTTTCCCAGGATGCGAAGAAGTATATTATGACTGACCTACAAGGATATTCTATGGGATCTTAGTGTTGTCTATAGAAACAATGTTGTTGTAGTTTTCTATTTTATGATGTAATTTAAACCTTATGAATGTATCTAGTACTTCCAAGGCTATTAAACTAATCGGTATTTCGAGAATTGATCTTTTGTGATCATGCCAATGATACATAATAATGCACCGACTCTGGGCTTCTAGGGTTGGGGCATTACATTAAACCACCACCCTCATCCCGCATGATGATAAAATGAAAAATGGTTCGAGCTCTATGACTTTAAACTAAGATCTCCTAAAATCCTTGTCACTTGACATTAAACTGCTTGGTATATCGAGAACTATGTATGGTTTGATTTCCATTCTTATGGGATACATAGGAACACCTGAGACTTTTCATCTATGGATCAGCCTTAGGTCCCTAAACCTTTCCAGCCTCCTGGCCCAAGTTCTAACTTAGGATTGTGCACTGTGTTATGGACTCTATGCCCTCGATCATGTCAGGCTATTTTTTCCACACTACACACATCCTCTTGAGACACCCCTAATTCGTCCATCATATTTACCACAAGACGTTAAACTTCATGGGTACTAGTACACTTCAAGCATCCCGCTATTTAAGTTTTCATCATATTTTACATCTGAAAGGACCCCCTTTAATGGCCTGGTCTCATGCCACCTTGGCTCACCTACTGTCTTGGGACAACGTCCTGGAGGATATCGAACAACAATTTAAAACAAGTCCCACATTGCGAATATGGTCAGCGTTCGATGGTCAATTGTTTGTTCCTATTCCAGGTTACATGAGAGGGACACTATGTTGTAAACATGGTTATTAGTTATCCTTAATCGTTATTTCCATCCAATGGTCTCACAAATGATGGGCGTGGTGATTCACCTTTTCTGCCCTTCTATCCCACGCACACAACATTAAACTGGGCATCTACGGTCTGAGATCTATAACCATAAACTAAGACCCACCACGTCTTTATCACATGATGTTAAACTTCACGAAATCTCGAGAACTACGTATGACTTGATTTCTATCCTCTTTGGATACATAGGAATTCCCAAATATTTCATTTATGGGTCCATATTGGGTTTATCTATTCTTTCTCTCAGCCAATTGGCTTGTGTTCTCTCCTAGAAATATGAATGGTGTGGCATATGTGGGATTATATCCTCATTTACAACAGGTTATTTTCCACTCCATACACATTCCTATTTGAGATACCCCTTCTCCATGTCCTTGTCGTATGATGTTAAACTACACAACACTTCAGAACTACATATGGCTTGATTCCCATCCTCATGGGATACGTAGAAACACCTAGAAGTTTAGTCTTCAGGTCCAGTCCTATTTCTTAGAAACCTTATCTTCCTTCCAACCACTTGGACAAAGTCCTCCAAGGGGGGTATGTGGTGTGGTGTGGGCTTATGTCCTCATTCACATCGGGTTTGCAACATCCACACCACATACCTCTCTCTTGATATCTCTCCATCCCCTTTCATCCACTCATCTTCTCAAGTCATCTACTCTCAAATTGATCCCCTTGAACCTCTTTAGAAATTCACCAATGTGCCTAGATGCACTATGGGTTGGGACCTAGAATTTTGGGTTCTACATGGACATGATTTCATCTACTTACATGATTCATGTTTCCCTTTATTTGGGTTTTCATCATCTTTCATATCCAAAAGGACCCCTAAACAACATGGATGCTAGGCCTCGGTGCTATCCTACCATCTTGAGCCAACATCCTTGAGGATTTTGAATGACAATTTGACACAAGTCCCATGTTGCGAATATGGTCAGCAATCAATGATCATTTGTTTATTCCCATTTTAGGTCACATGATATGGATGTTGTGTTTCAAACACAATCAACAATTATCCTCCATCATTACACCACCCCCATTAAGCCTTAAATATTGGTTGTGTGATTCAAATCCATTTCCACTCCATCATGTTCAAGTGGAATTTCAACACTCTTGGTGTTATCTCTCAGTGTGCATTTTCATGTTAAGAGGATGAATCAACGACATGGTGTCATTTGATGCTCTGTGTCATTTCCATGTGTTGCGAAGATCTTCTCCGCCCTTATTTCCCACATCGAGTGCAGCTCACTTGGAATAATCTCACTTCTTTCATTCTGTTCTCTATGACCGTAAACTAAGACCTCCCCTCATCCTTGTCACATGATGTTAAACTGCATGAAATCTTGAGAACTACGTACGACTTGATTATGATCCTTATGGGATATATAGGAATGCTTGAACATTTAGTCTTTTGGTCAATCTCATGATCCCCTAATTATCTCTTATATTTGGCCTTTTGGCCCTGAATCTTATAGGATTGTGTGGTGTGGTGTATACAGACTTATGTCCCCACTCACGTCGGGTCTATAATAGCCTCACCATGTACTACCATTTAGGATCCAGTCCCTCCTATCTCCATTGTTATCGCATGATGTTAAACTGAATGACATTTCAGAACTATGTGTGGATTGATTCCAATCCTTATGGGATACATAGGAACAACTAGACATTTAGTCTTCAGGTCCAGCCCCATATACTCTAATATTTTGTAGCCCCTTTGACTGAGGTCCCCTACCTCTGGGGTTGTGTGCGATGTGATGTGGACTGATGTCCTCATTCATGTCGGGTATGCTTTATCACACCTTGCACATTCCCTTTAGAACCTCATTCTTCTGTGGGAATCCAAGTCATATGACGTAAAACTATACTACTTGGTCCCACATGACTTTAAATTGTTGTGTCTTTTCCGCACAACGTTAAAATGCATGGGTTGGTCCTATCATGTGACCCTAAAATGACACTATTGTCCTGCCTGCACAACAAAAAATGGCACCACATTGTGGTGTCCTCGCTCGAGGGGGACATCATCTTGGGTATAGGTCATCCAACATGAATTTTTCAAGGCCTACATATGGATTCATTACTATAGTGACTTCCAGATTCTCTATCCTAGGTTTGTTGCTTCATAAAAAAACATATCCACCCTAAAAATCAAACAAGATCCATCAAATGCTACTTCTTTGGGTGTATGTGCTAGACCTTCATGGTAGTATTTCCCTTGGAATTGATACCCTACCATGAAAAATTCCAGAACTGTGTGTGGCTTGATTCCCCTCTTCTTGGGATATGTAGAAACACCCAGACATTTCATCTTCAGGTCCAGCCCCAGGTATCTCAAATCCTTCCCTCTTTTCGCCCCCCTTGGCCTGAACTCTTTCGAAATCATGTGGGGTGGTGAGGACCTCTTGGGTCCTCATTCACATTGAATTTATGATAGCCATGCCATGAATTTCCCTTCGGGTATCTTCCTTCCATTCTCCTATGTCCTTTTTGCACGATGATAAACTCCATGAATCTTTCCAGAACTACGTATGGCTTGATTCCCATCCTCATGGGATACATAGGAATGACCAAACAATTTTTATTGGGCCAATCTCAAATTCCAACTTTGGTCCCTTGACCTAAGGTTTCCCCTGGGAGCACATGGTATAATATGGAATTCTTTGGTCCTCATTCACGTAGGGTTTTGCAACAATCGCACCATGTGTCTCCCTTGTCTCTTCCCAACATGGTCTAAGTTCTACAATTATAAACTAAGATCTTCCCTTGAGAACTATGTATGGATTAATTCCCATCCTCATGGAATACATAGGATCACCCAGAAATTTTGTCTTCAGGTCCATACCCAGGTACTACAAATCCTTATTTCATCCATGTGCATGGCGTTAAACTGCATACCCTATTCCAAGCATCATGACTTTAAACTATGTACAGGTTTTCATTAGGAATGTGTCATAATATGAAAGGCCTCTTTGGTTCTCATTCACATCAGGTTTTTATACTTTTCCGCCCTGCACACATTCCATTAAACCAATCCCCCTCTCAATATTCCACTCTATGACCTTAAACTAGGAGTTTTAATCCCCATAACCCTTGTCTTTGGAAAGGGATTCGACTCCATCTATCTAACATGTATCATTTCCCTACTCAAATGCACTGTGGCATAGAGCCCAAAGTGTTGGATTCCACATAGAAATTACCTCGTTTTTTGTCCATGATTCATGAGCCCTTTATTTGGATCTCTATCCTCTTCCATGTCTGAAGGGACCCCCTTTACGATCTGGTCTCATGCCACATTGTCTCACCTACTGTCTTGGGCTAATTCCACAGAGGACCTCAGAAGACATTTTATGATAGGTCCCATGTTTTGAACATGGTTAGTGGTTGACCCTCATTCGTCTGCCCCCACGCCAGGTTAACACAAAACACATGATGTGTTTCAAACATGGTCAACAATTATCCTCCATCATCACGCCACCATCATTGCAATCCATATCTCGGGCTCCATGATTCACATATTTCCACTTACTTATGTTTAATTTGAATTACAACACACTCATCCCCCCCCGCGCGCGCATCTATGTGTGTTAAGTAGGTAGGTTAGTATTATTTGGATGTTATCCACCTAGCGTTCCATTTCCCCTAATGTGTGCCTCCCTATACCAGGAAAATCCCATAACTACTCATTATTTCCCACATCGATCATGAATCATGTTGGATTAGTGGTTTTGATAGGATGCGTACTGGTGTAGCCGAACCACACATGCCTTTTCGTCCTACATGACATTAAACTGTACTCTAAGAACTACGTGTGGCTTGATTTCCATCCTAATGGGGTACGTAGGAACGCCCAGACATTTTGTCTTAGGCCCAACCAAAATTTCTCCATATTCGGTCTCTCGACCTAATATTTCCCTGAGGATTATGTGGTGTGGTATGGACTTCTTTGGTCCTCATTCACGTCAGGTCTATAATGGTCACACCACATACTCCCCCCTTTGGGATCTCACCTTTCACTCTCTATCCTACTGTATGACGTTAAACTACATGGGTCCTCCAGAAATACGTATGGCTTGATTCCCATCCTCACATGATATAAAGGAATTCCCGAGCACTTTACCTCGGGTCCAACCCCAAGTTAGGATGACTCTGGTCTATGGTCTAAAGAATCCCACTGGGAACATGTGGTGTGGTGCAGACTCTTACAATAATCATTCACATTGGGATATGTACCACACCAAACATTTTATTTCTGGGTAACTCAATCCTCACCATAAAACGTTAAACTACATGTCTATCATCATCATTGGCATGATGTAAAACTATGACCCACATTAGGTTCTCACCAGAGATATCCTTTCAGAAAATGAGTACAATCTCTGATCAGACCGATGTACTCACCTAATGTGTTTTCATCATAGTGGCACAATTTCAAGAGTTTTGGACTCCATTAGAACAATCCATCACTCCAACCTCCATGATTTTCATGCCCCTTTATTTGGATCCTCATCCTATTTCATTTCTAAAGGAACTTCCTAACAGTATGGATTCTTGGCCTATGGCTTGCCTATTTTCCATGCCTAATGTTTCAGAAGACTATGGATGACATTTCAATTTAGGCCCCATGTTTCGAACATGATCATCAGTCTGGCCTCATTTTTTGTCCCCATTTTAGGATAATGAAATAGGGATACAATGTTTTAAACATGTTCAATTATCCTTCATTGTCATGCCATCCCTAAAGTGTTCTGAATTTTGGGTATCGTGATTCTCACTTTACACTCCCCTCTATTCGTATTGATTCTAACACACCTGGAATTACCCCACTCGTGCACTAGATCATGTTGGAAAAGATAAATTCGACTATTTTAAGAACTTTATTCTCCATTTAGTCCTACCTCTCTCATCCTAAATCCCTGGGTGGTCATCTAAACCCGGAGTGTTTAGTGCTCTATTGGCACTCTTGAATTCAAAAGAGACAACTATGTGGTCGTCTCTTGTTTCTCACCCCGAGTATTACCCACGTGAGCCTAGGGATTTGATCACAACTTGTTTCAAAAATGTTATTGAGATGAAACAATCAAAGAGGATATAAAAATTTTCATGCACAAAGTTTAAACAAGCAAAGAATGAAAATTGTGTTCTTATGTTCAGTAAAATGCATCCCCTACATATTGGCCATTTTGATGGAATTTTCCAAATCTTCCACTCTCCGGCTTGTGGTGTCTAGAATTTGATGTCGACTCTCAAGATCTCTCTTCTCCTTATGGGACACGGGGCATAGATTTTCAACTTTGGCCTATGCCTGGTCTTTTTCAGCTTGAGATTTATCCATTTCTTAGACCGTTCTTTATTGTTTCTCCTTAGTCTCCACCAAATGGGATCACAGCTGTGATATAAGCCCCGCTTGGGTGTCTATATGAATATAGTGCACAGTCACCCATGCCCCAAAATGCTAGAATTCTCACTCCGCATCCTGAATCCTTTGTATATTAACTTCCTTCCTCTGCTTCTAGCCGACACTAAGGTCATAGTCTTTCTCCCGAACCTTCTTGAAAAGATAATCTCTAACAAGAATGTGATGTATTTGAGCATCTACTCCTCTATCACATAGTTCACATAGCCTGGAATGAAGCCTTACCATCTGGATTATCCATTATTCTTATGGGGTATCCCCAATGAAGTGCTTGATCAGTTTCCATGACCGGTAGTGGATGACCTTGTTGTCCCCTTCATCAGAAGGGGTCTCGTGTCAATCCTCTGGGTTGGCGGGTTCGTACTCTAGGAATACTTCCAGAAGCTCAGCGGTAGGTTTGTACTATGGTGTTATATCCAGAATTTAGGGTTATGCATTGGTAGGAGAAATAGGTTCCACATCATCGGGCCTATCTTCATCATTGTAGTCAACTTCAACAAGCTCTGGTTCCACCCCACCAATGGATCCACCCACAATATTGGTTACTATAGTCTAGTCGGCCTAGACATCCGATTTCACTATAATAGGTAACCCCCTAGAGAGAGAAGCTTTAGGAACCCCCTTAATCCTCACCAATATAGTCCATGCCATTTTAAGAACTATTCACAATAGAGATGAAAATTTCAGTGTTTGGTTCAATATATAAAAGATAGGGACTCTCTGAGAAATAAGGCTTACGAAGGTCGAAGTATTGCTTTTGTTATTGGGTCATTATCAATGGTATCCTAGTATATGACCCGCCATATATGGTTGGTGATGTTATTAATATTTTAATAATTTATTATATACTCCCTTTACTGATTTTATATGAAATGTGAATAATTTGTGTGAAATATTAATGTTTAAATATTAATTATAATTTTAGAGCACTATTTGAATTCATCCTGATTCAAGTATGTTTAATTTTTTAATAATAAATCTCACCTTTAGTATTAAAATTGCATTATTATTGTTTTTTAGGGTTCCTTACTCAAATTAAAACATTTCATTAGAAGGAATCATTGGCCAAATCTTGTATTTGGAGGGTCATATGGTCCACACAAGAAGACCCAAAGAATATATGAAGAAATTGGATCAGCCATGATGATTGAGTTACTACTCTAAATCCTAAACCCCAAATTTTATGAAACTCTATAATATGTTTTTTATTATCCAAATTAATTATGGATAAAAATTTTAAGGTCCAAATACAATAAAAAAGGGCCCAAATGATGCTATGAAGTCCAACCCACCATTCTGGATGAGAATTAAAATCCGGACACTATTCTTGACATTCCTAATGATATTGTCATCAAATAAAGCTGGGATTTTTCAATGTGAAATCTAATATATGTTCAGAAACATTTATAGTAGAAACTATTTTTATTTTAGGGCATATTCTTATTCAAAAACCCATTCACATTTTGACCTTCTAAAAATTATGGATTGAAATGGACAGATTACAGTTGTTTATGCCAACCACCATAACTTTGGTTCCATAAGTCCAAATGGCTCCAAATTTTGAGAGTAGTCATCCAACATTATTATATAAAACTTTTAAGAAGAAGATATCTAGATATGTAGCCGTTTGAATGGGAAAACCATCAAGCCAAGTGGATGGACAGATTTGGAATGCAAACAGTCCAACTCCTTGGGCTATAAATACACCCCCCTTCTTTCCATCAAAAGAGTTGGAATTTCAGAAGAGAGGAGAATATATTGGCAATAAAAAATCCTTTAAAAAGGCTTGGTAGGACCTTCCATACTCAATATTTCACTTTAGAGACCTTTCTTCTTCTTTTTGTTTTCATTTACTTTTGTGTTCTTCATTGTTATAATCTTGTAAGTTTTTTTTTTGTAATTCTGTTTTAATGAAAGTTTATTCTTAAATATCTCTTATTCTCATGAACCATATGTAGTTTAATATTAATGTTATTAAATTTTTTTAAATCAAGTTAAAACCCCTTCCCTTCTTTTTCTTCCTCATTCAATCGAAAGACTTTTTTTTAACTCTCTTCAACGATCATGTGTGTGTTCGACACACTACTATTTTCTTATCCCATTATTTTCAATTTATTTACAATTAATCACCTTAAAAATATTTAACTAGATTAATAATATTTTAAATGGATGATTAAATCTACTGTTGGGGTGAGTTATAATTCGGGGATATTAAGTGATTGAGAGCTTTTGTTTGATGAGTATTCTTTGAGTTAATATTGTGTATGTTGAACTTTATATGTCATAGTTTAATGAAATGTTTTGTTTAATATGTGGATTACATGGATTATTGGAAACAAAAATAAACTAACATAAACCAATAATGGTAATTATTAGAACTCTGAGTTAAGGTACAGTTTGGATTAAAGCTTTAAAACTTTGGAATTACGATCAAAGTCATCTTGTGAAGTGGGTATTAATTTAATACAATATAAAGCAAAGCTCAAGGATATAATAATATTAAATCCCCAATAAAAAACTCACCCCAATATTTATCAATTTGTCAAATAAAACACCATCCATAAATTATTTCATAATCTCTTCAAACAAACCCCACAATCAAAATACAATCAACTAAAAACAACTGATTATTAAAAAGTATCATCATCGAGGATTCGACCCAAGTGATGCTATACACATTAGCAGAGTACTGAAACCTTGAATGGTTTATAGGTGACAATCTATCGCACTTTCAAATGGCATTGTTTCCAGAAATGGTGTAATTAATTATTTTTTAGTTTATGGTTATTGTAAAAAAACAAAATTTAAAAAAAAAATCTTGAAAAAAAAACACAAAGAAAAACCCTCCTTCTCATAAAAATCATAAATGGAAAAAAAGAAAAAGTTGTCTTTCTCTTTCTTCCAACATCTCTATGAATTCCATGTAACCTTCCAAACAATTACTTGTATTTTTTTGACCCTAAAATTGAGTTAACTCTTCGCCAACTTAGGAGGAACATTAGGGGTAATAAAATAATTCAAGAACCAGTCCTTGTCCAACATGTTGAATCAGAAATGGCCAATCCTAGGTAACAAACACTTAAAGGAATCTCTACCCCTAATATGAATTACTAATGCATTGGTATTCAATATCCAAACATAGAGTCTGACTTCTACCTCAAATCGGGTTTGATTCATCTTCTCCCTCATTTCTACGGGCTAGCCAGTGAGGATCCACATCTCCACCTTAAAGAGTTACAAGTGGTGTGTTCTACCATGAAGTCTCAAGGGGTTTCTGAGGAAAAAATCAAACTCTGAGCATTCCATTTCTCCTTAGCTGACACTACTAAGTCATGGCTTTACTACCTCCCTCCTGGTTCCATAACCACATGGAATGACATGAAGTGACTCTTTTTAGAGAAATTATTTTCTGCTTCTCGTACTTCTTCTATCGGAAAGGAAATAAGTGGTATTCATCAATCCCCAAATGAATCACTCCATGAGTACTGGTAGAGGTTCAAAAAGCTTGTTGCAACCTACCCACACCACCAAATCCCTGAACAACTCTTGATCTAATACTTCTATGAGGGGTTATTGTCTATGGAGAGAAATCTTATTGATTCCATAAGTGGCGGTGCTCTTGTTGATAAAACTCCCACAGATGCAAGAGATCTCATAAAAAAAATGGATACAAACACACAACAATTCCATACCTGAGCACATGCTCAAGTCAAAAAAGTCCAAGAGAATCAATCCATAGAGCTGAACAAGATGATTAAGTGGATGGGTGAACTTACAGGTCTTGTGCAACAACTAGCTGTGGATTCCAAAGCCCCAACCTCATCTTATTCACAATATCTATTCCTTGGACCTATCAAGAACTATGGAATCTATATCTACCCATATCATCTAACTAACACATGTCCACAACTTCAAGAGGATATTTTTGATTCATCCGAACCAATGGAGCTTAATGCAGCATATGCTCAGTGGAACCCCAACCATCCACAATCAAGTCAGTTTGTTAGAAACTTCAACCAATCCAATTCTGAGCCCTTCTCTTCTACATATAACACTAACTTGAGATATGGGAATCCCATTTATCATCACCCTCAATAACCTCATAAAAACCCAAACCAATTATAATATGGTCAAGGTGTTGGTAACTTTCAACAACCTTACCCTTTTGTTCCTAAACCTCAAAGGATAAATCCTCCTCTTCCTCATCCTGGATTCCACTATCCTAGTGAGCCTTCCCAATTCCCAAACCAATACAATTGCTTTCCCAAGAACTAAAACCAAGGTAATCCCAATCCAGGACAAGCCACTTCTTCCAAGAAACCATGGGAAAGTGTAGTGGAAGATATTTCCTCATTCACCCATTCCAACCTTAAAAACATTGAAACCCAAATTGGTCAACTTGCATCCCACCTGAGCCAACAAAAACAATCAAATTCTTCCCAACTCCCAGCTCAACCATTACCCAACCCCAAGGGTAATGTTAGTGTAATTGAACTTAGATCGGGGAAGAAAATTTCTATGCCTCAAGATAAGTCCTCCAACCCCCTTTAAATGTTGACCTAGAAAATGAAAAGAAAAAGAAACTAGAAAAGGAATCTGAATCCATTCCCTTTCCTCCTTCCATTCCACTTAGGAACCCAATTAATTTTTCTCAATCCATTTCTAAGCCAAGGAGGTCCTTTGAATCTGATCCTAAAATGCTCGGCATGTTTAGACGTGTTGAAGTCAACATTCCCCTCTTAGATGACATAAAAAAAATCCCTAAGTATTCCAAGTTTCTTAAGAAATTGTGCACCCACAAGAGGAAACTTAGGACCTTTGAAAATGTTTCCACCCAACAATCTATTCCCATAAAGTGAAAAGATCTAGGGACCTTTATGGTTCCATGCTAAATTGGAAGTTCCAACTTTGATGATACACTCATAGACCTAGTAGCCTAAATTAATGTCATGACAAAATCCATCTTCTCCAACCTTGGTCTCGGTCTCTTACATCCAATGAGTGTTGTCATTCAATTGGCCAATCGAAGCACTACTAGTCCTGAGCATATAATCGAGGATGTCCTTGTTCGTGTGAATGATCTTATCTTACCTTCTGATTTCTATGTCCTTGACATGGAAGGTGAGATGAAATCATCTCAATCTCCCCTAATTCTAGGAAGAACATTCCTAACGATAGTGAGAACCAAGACTGATGTTCACTCAGGCATCTTATCCATGGAATTTGGTGACCAACTGGTCAAGTTCAAAATTTTCCAAGCCATGTGACACCCATCTAAGGATCACTTCGCATTCTCAATCCACGCTTTTGAGGACACTTCTAAGAGTCAATTGAACCCTAATCCATCATGTTCATCATGTTCTAATGACAAAGGATCTTGTGAAATCTTCACCATGATTAACCAAGTCATAAATGGTGAAGTTGATATGGACCTATCATTCATAGATTCCATCAATCTAGAGAATCTTGAAAAATATCTTGAATCCCACATCAACTCTGATCTCTAATACTCCACCTTAGAAAATATTAAGGAAAATGAATCTGAAGAAACTGAAGTCCCTTTCTCTATTTCTGAGTTTTCTAACCCACAAATAAAAGATGAGACTGATCTGAAACCTCTTCCTAAACACCTAAAATATGCATTAATTTTCCATGATCATTCTTATTCTATCATTATCTATTCTTCACTTACCGAAACTGAGGAGTACAAACTTGTTCAGGTGGTAGAAGAAAACAAAAAGGACTTAGGCTGGACCCTAGATGACATACCAGGAATCAACACTTCTCTTTGAATGCATCACATCCATCTTAAGGAATCATCCAAACCAATTAGACAGCCACAAAGAAGACTCAATCCACTCAAACTTGAGGTAGTTAGGGAAGATATCACCAAGATTCTTAAAGCTGGTATTATCTACCCAATTTTTGATAGTGAATGGGTTAGTCCAATTAAAGTTTTACCTAAGAAAGGAAGGATAACTGTTGTCACAAATGAACATGGAGAGGTAGTCACAACTCGAGTGAAGAAAAAATGGCTTGTGTACATTGATTACCGAAAATTTAATGTTGAAACACAAAAAGATCACTATTCTGTTCCATTCCTTGATCAAATGCTAGAATGATTAGCCAAAAAGTCACACTATTGCTTTCTTGATGGATACACCAGCTACTTCCAAATCCCAATCACACCTCAGGACCAAGAAAAGACAACTTTCATTTTCCCCTTTAGAATATATGTATATAAGAGAATGCCTTTTGGACTTTTCAATTCTCCTACAACAATACAAAGGTGTATGATGAGTATCTTTTTTGAATTCATTGAACACTGCATGGAAGTTTTCATGGAAGACTTAACCATTTATGGTGTGTCATTTGAATCTTGCTTGAATTCACTCTCTCTAGTCCTCCAAAAGTGTGTCAAGTGTAACCTTGTGTTAAATTTTGAAAAATTTTACTTCATGGTTGAAAATGGGATTGTTCTAGGGAACATAGTTTCACAAGATGGTATTGAAGTTGATCCTACCAAAATTGAAGTGATCCTATCACTTCCTAACCCCACTTCTATTCGAGACATTTGTTCATTCCTTGGTCATACCAGTTTCTATCAGAGATTCACCCATAACTTCATTAGGATTTCCCTCCCACTCACTCAGTTCCTCCAAAATGATTTCAATTTCCATTTCAATGAGGTTTTCAAGAGTGCCTTCATTGAACACAAAATTTCTCTTACATATACCCTGATAATTCAACCCCCAGATTGGTCCTTACCCTTTGAATTGATGTGTGATGCTTATAATAGATCCGTTGGGGATGTTCTTGGTCAAAGAAGAGAAAAAATTATGCATCTCATCTATTATGCCTCAAAAAATTTGGATGAAGCTCAATCTCAATACACTGTGATAGAAAAGGAACTTTTAGTAGTGGTTTTTGCCTTAGATAAATTCTGGTCCTATATCTTAGGTTCCAAAATCATCATCTTTATAGACCATTCTACTATAAAGTTCTTACTCAAGAAAAGTGATTCCAAACCGAGGCTAATAAGATTGATCCTAATGCTCCAAGAGTTTGAACTTGAAATCAAATATAGACCTGGAGAAGAAAACCATGTGGCTAACCACCTAAGTAGAATTTCTAATTCTTCTCATTTAGAAATCATTGATCCTGAATTCCCCAATGAGCACCTTTCATCTCTCACTCCAAAGTTACCATGGTATGCCCCAATTGTAAACACCTTCGTTGCTGGTATATTTCCTGAAATTGTTTCAAAAGAATTAAAAATAAAGCTGAAAAGTGATTCAAAATTCTATTTTTGGGAAGAGAATAAACTTTGGAAAACTGGGGCAGGCATGGTAATTAGAAGATGTGTTAATGAAGATGAACATTCCTCCATCTTATAATTCTAGCACTCACTTACCAAAGGTGGCCACTTTGGACCACAAAGGACCCCTCAAAAGGTCCTAGACTCTGGATTCATCTAGCCTTCAATTTTCAAGGACTCACATGAGTTCTTTCAATCATGTCCCACTTGCCAAAACTTTGGCACAATTTCAAAGAGAAATAAAATTCTCCAAAAGCCATTAATTTTCTATGAGATCTTCAATGTTTGGGGCATCGATTTCGTGGGATCATTCCCCCCTTCCAATGGATTCTCATACATTCTTCTTACGGTTGATTATGTTTCTAGATGGGTTGAGTCCAAACCCACTAGAAAGGATGATTCACATATTATTAGTGAGTTCCTAAAGACACACATCTTTCACTGATTTGGCACACCATGTGACTTTATAAGTGACTTAGGAACCCATTTTTGTAATAAAACCATGGAATCTCGTTTGAAAAATAATGGTGTTGTACATAAAACTTCAACTGCATATCACCCCAAATAAATGGAATGATAAAAATTTCTAATAGAGAAGTGAAAAGAGTGCTTGAGAGAATTGTAAAACCAACCAGAAAAGACTGGTCTGAAAGACTTGGTGAAGCACTTTGGGCTTATCAAACTGCCTATAAAACATCTATTGGGATGTATCCTTTAGGATAATTTTTGGAAAAGAATGTCATTTACCAGTTTAAATACAACATAAGTCTTTTTGGGCTTTGAAAACCTATAATTTTGATTGTAAAAAATTTGGTGAAGAAATATTGTTGCAATTGGTTGAACTGGAGGAGCTTCAACTTCATTATTATGAGAATTATAATATCTACAAAGAAAAATACAAGGCACTCCATAAAAAAAACATCCCGCGAAAGGTATTTCATGAAGGTGAAAAGGTATTGCTTTTCAACTCTTGATTTCGTCTTCACCATGGTAAGATTAATTCTCATTGGGAAGGTCCTTTTATTGTTTCTCATGTTTACCAATTTGGTGTAGTGAAAGTCCAAGAACCCTCTTAATAAAGGAAATTCATAGTTAATGGACATCAGTTAAAGCATCACCATGAGAGGACACACAATCCTGGAACAAAATCAACTTCCATCAGATCCACAGTAGACCCACCACAGGATGGAGGCGACAACCCACCAAATCCAAACTAGGGGGCACCTCTTTCCCTTTAACTCTCTCTCTAAATCTTCCTCTCTCTCCCTCTTTCCTCTTCTTCCCCTCTCTTTCATTTTTTACCACTTTCTTTATCAAACCCTTTTCCTTTTATCTTTCTATTTTGTGTGGGTGTTTCTTTATAAAAAACTAAGAAAACCTAAAAAAAAACAGAAAAAATATAATTAAAAAAAATGAAAAATCAAGAGTCATACTTACTCTGCTACCAATTTTCAAATTTTTTATGACCATTTTGGGGATTCAAAAGACATGGTTTCATCCCAAAAA
The DNA here is from genome assembly GCA_963277665.1 of Viscum album. Taxonomy (NCBI): domain Eukaryota; kingdom Viridiplantae; phylum Streptophyta; class Magnoliopsida; order Santalales; family Viscaceae; genus Viscum; species Viscum album. The sequence continues at coordinate 495,250,059 of OY728159.1, forward strand.
TCTTGTGTTTTCATTATAAATTTGGATAAAGAATATTATTTCGAAACCAAAAAGTTTTTAATGCTCAATTTTTGATTTGGAAAATGATTTTTCCAAACCACGAGGAACAAAATTAGATTTCATGACAAGGCCACATATGGCCATATTTTCAAAATGCATGTTTTTTACCCTCATTTTTGATTCTTGAGTTTGTGGACCTTCGAGATGTATTTCCTAATTTGGTGTGCATTAAAATGATAGAGCCATTTTTTGAACCTCATAAAAATAACAATATCCAAATAGCCTCCCATTACCCGTACACTAATCATCCTTTTGAAATCCCCTTTCGAGCCTATGAAAACCTTTTCTTTGATAGCCACATTACAAGCCAAATACCTTATCCCACCCAATGTCAACATGGATTTTCATTGCTTAATTTTTGAAATTTAAGTGTGGGGGACATGGATTTTATTTTGGGCACCCTTTTTTTTTATTTTCACCGTGTTATCATATGCTTGAGGGCAAGCATAAATTTAAGTGTGGGGTATAGGTTGTCCTTAAGTGGGGTTTGGGAATGTATATATGTTTATCTTATACAAATGATATTGAAATGTGTTAAAAAAAAATCAAAAAAAAAAAAAATTCAAAAAAGAAAAAGAAAAAGAAAAAAAGAATGGGTTGTGTCTTGGGTGGGTAAAAAATCACTCTTCATAAATCTTTGATCTTGTTATAAATATTAGAATTAGTGTCGTGAGGAGATCAATCATGGGTTGGGAGATGAGTGTGAGATCTATTTCAAGTTCAACTTTAGAAAAATGAAAAAAATTTGAGAGAAGTTTTGTGGTTTTTAAATATTTCATCTTTTCATCCACTTCAAATTTAATTAATCTTTTGTGTATTATTTCACATTTTTCATTCCTTCTTAAATATGTGTTTCCATTTCATTTCACGTCTCATTTCAAAAAAAAAGTTCATTGCTTTTTCCATGTTGGTGTTTTACCCCCTTTTTCCTATCTTTTGGATATCATCTTCCCACCATCCCATATCCATAGAGAACCTGCTAAAAAGACATATTGATTTTTGAGTACTTTAGAATAGGGAGTGGAAGATGAGAGCTCTTACAAACTCTAAGATTTTCACTTTTGGTTGGTGAATGAGTGAAACTCCATAAATTAATTTTATCATCTTGAGAGGAATAAGTTTTCTGTGCCACCATTTTCCATTTCTAAATTAAAGCATGAAAAAATGAATTGTTTTTGGTAAATATTTTCTGTAACAACTTGTGGTGGAATTCAATATGGATGAGTGAAATTGTCTAAAACTCCCCTGATTTGGGAAAACAAAGTTTTAATATTTGTTGGTGAGTAAAAATGATTTTGTTATGTTTTTATATTTATTTCACATGTGGACATGCACGAGACTAAGTGTAGGGGAGTTTATGTTATTAATATTTTCATAATTTATTATATACCCCCTTTACTGATTTTATATGAAATGTGCATTATTTGTGTTAAATATTAATGTTTAAATATTAAATATAATTTTAGAGCACTATTTGAATTCATCCAGATTCAATTCTGTTTAATGTTTTAATAACAAATCTCACCCTGATAATAAAAATTGCATTATTTTTGTTTTTTAGGGTTCCTTACTCAAGTTAAAAAATTTAATTAGAAGGAACCTTTGGCCAAATCGTCCATTTGAAGGGTCATATGGTCCACACAAGAAGACCCAAAGAATCTATGAAGAAACTGGACCAGCCATGATGATTGAGTTACTGGTCTAAATCCCGAAGCCCAAATTTTCTGAAACTCCAGAATATGTTCTTTATTATCCAAAGTAATAATGTATAAAAATTTGAAGGTACAAATACAAGAACAAGGGCCCCAACTAATAATTTGAAGTCCAGCCCACTGTTTTGGATGACAATTAAAATCCAGACACTATTCATGACATTTCTCATGATCTAGTCATCCAATCAAGCTGTGATTTTGTAGTGTGAAATATAATATATGTGAGGAAAATTTTATAGAATAAAATATTTTTATTTGAGGTAATATTCTTGTCAAAAAACCCATTTACATTTCGACCTTCTGAAAAGTATGGATTGAAATGGACAGATTACAATTATTTACTTGAATCGCCATAACTTTGGATACATAAGTCCAAATGGCTACATATTTTTAGATTAGTCGAGAAAAATTATTATATAAAACTTTTAATAAGACTATATCTCTATATTCATCTTTCTGAATGGGAAAACAGGCGAGACAAGTAGAGGGACAGATTTGGAATGAAACTGTCCAACCCCTTGGGCTATAAATACACCCCTCATTTCCTTCAAAATATTTGGAATTTCAGAAAAGAGGAGAATATATTGGCACAAAAAAAATACTTGAAAAAGTCTTGGGAGGACCTTAAATACTCAAGTTTTCACTTGAGATACCTTTCCTCCTCCATTTGTTTTCATTTACTTTTGTGTTCTTCATTGTTGTAATCTTGTAAGTTTGTTTTTGTAATTCTGTTTTAATGAAATTCTGTTCTTCAATATCTCTTATTCTCCTCCAACTTATGTAGTTTAATATTAATGTTCTGAAAATGGTTTAAATCAAGTTAAAACCCCCACCCTTCTTTTTCTTCCTCATTCAATCGAAAGTCTTTTTTTAACTCTCTTCAACGATCTTGTGTGTGTTCGACGTGAAAATCTTTTCTTATCCCATTCTTTTAAATTTCTTTATAATTCATCACATTAAACATATTTAACAAGATTAATAATCATTTAAATGGATGATTAAATCTACCATTGGGGTGAGTTATAATTTTGTGATATTAAGTGATTGAGATCTTTTGCTCGAGGAGAATTCTTTGAGTTAATATTGTGTATGTTGAACTCTATATGTCATGGATTAATGACATGTTTTGTTTAATATGTAGATTCAATGGATTATTGTAACCAAAAATACACTACCAGTAATGGTAATAATTAGAACCCTAAGTTAAGATACAATTTAGATTAAAGATTTAACACTTGGGAATTCCGATCAAAGTCATCTTGCGAAGTGGGTATTAATTTAATGAAATATGAAGCAAAGATTAAGGATATCATAATCTTAAATACCTAATAATAAACTCACCCCAATATTTATAAATTTTTTAAATTAAACATCATCTATAAATTATTTCATAAGATCTGCAAACAAACCCCCCAATCAAAATACAATCAACTAAAAACAACTGACTATTAAAAATTATCATCACTGAGGATTTGAGACTAGTGATGCTATACACATTTTCAGAGCATCAGAACCTTGAATGGTCGATAGGTGACAATTGGTTGCACTTTTAGTTGGGAACTCTGAGGACTCCAGAAGGGCCATCTTGGTTGTGGCAGCCCTGCTCGACTCTGCAATCTCCATCAACCTGGGTGCAGATCCTGATCCCATATCCGTTGGCACAGGGTTGGGGATCTCATCCATAATCTCTCCTGAAGATAACAAATATTAGTTGAGAAGCTATGGTGACATGGATAAAATCATGGTGAAAAAGAATGTTCCATAGGTTACCTCGACATCTCTAGTGAAATCTTCCAACTCTGAAGTGCCGACTTCACCTTCTTCCAAAGGACTTCCCTCGTTAGCCTCATCTCCCTAGGAGATATCCGAATCCTCGAGTAAAGGGAAGTTCTCCCACATCTCTGCAGCCGACGCTTGAGGCAGGACTGTCTGAACCATCATAATTTTTACTCAAATCGTCCTTGGAGTGGAGCGCCCCAAGAATGCATGTAGTCATCCATCTCTAAAACATATTGTTCCCCTTATACTCAAGACACTAGAAATATAGACTCAACATGACTAATCTTTTAAAGGTCCATTCCATGGCGGTTTATATGATCCCAAATCTGGATAGGACTGAAGAATTGTCGGTTGACCTCCCAATTGTCCCAAGCCTTTGGAAAGACAAAATCCAAAGGAATGCCTATGTGGTGCAGCCAATTCCCAGGAGATTGAGTGGGAATCCTAAAAAACCCTCTGGTAACCCTCCTCCCTTCCTGACCCTGTTCAATTAGAAACACTAGGCTTGCCGCAGCCTGTTTTTCACCACTTGGTAGAGGCTTTGATAGTGCCTGTCTTGCCTCTACCGCCGCACTGCCACCAGCATGTGCTCCCGTCACTATCTGACCTCGGCCTCTAGGTTGAGGAGACACTTAGTCATTAAACCAGATGGTTTGCTGGTTCAACATCTCCCATAGGTAGGCCAACTCCCAGTTCTTGGCGTATTCTTTCATGATCCCAAATATAGCATCGACCGAAGGTAGTTCATTTTTCTTCATCCCATAATCTCAGGTGAACATGATCCATATCTTCCTCATTATGCAAGGGTGATCTTGATGATTCACCCCCATGTAAACCTTCAAGGTCAGCCTCTACATGCATTGAAATTTCCCCGCAAATAAGTGCGGGGTGTATGGCTCGTAGATGGGCTCACGGTCCACCTATGCCACCAAAGCTCCACCCATGAAATCCAGAAGGTATGACTGCTTCTATTTGGAATCTCATACATCATAGGTGAACTCCCTCATGGGTAGTTGAAATGGTTGGAAGACAAACTCATCCGTATTCCATATGATGTTCAACACACTCTGTGGGCTCAACTTGTCCTGAAAGATTCCCACTGCATTCAGGATGGAAGTCCAGAAGTGTGACCATGGAAGAAAAATTAGGTTCGGGTACTCGTAAACCCTCACATGCGCTACCACCTATCCATAAAATAAATAGAATGTCTCACACACCCACAATGGCTTCTTCCCCTCACTAATATGACAAAACATCTTGTATAGATTTTCCAGTATTGGGATCCAGAGGTTGAATTTCTACCCAGTCGCTAGCATGGATTCTATGATGAACATACTCAGTCGTGCACCCATGTTCATATCTCTCACAGGAAGCATCCATACACAGATAATTGCGGAGATGAATGCAGCCAACCTAACCACCGGTTGCTGCTCAGGGTTAATGGCCTTCCTCCAAGAGTCGCCAGTATGAGTACCCTTTGTTGTGCTGGTCCCCCTTTGGGAAAGTGGGAGGACTCACTAGGAACTTCCTATCTAATAGGCGATTCAGAAACCACCTGAACCACACCTTGAAATGTATGTCCCTTACTGATTTCTTTTCCTCACCCGACACCAGGTCCATCAGTGCCTTTACGGCCTTGAAATCTGATCAGCGTCTTCCCACACATTCTTTGTTGGGAGGAATTTATCATACATAACCCCTAGAATGGGAATCCCAGAGATCTTGTGGATATCCCAGAGACTGATGCTGGATTTCCCGTGATGAAGATGGAAGGTATTAGTCTTGGGTGACCACCTTATCAATATCTCTATCACCACACTCTTCGGTTGGTAGATATGGAATTGAGAAGACCATGTCACCTCATACAGGTCCACTCACCTCATCTCCACACCAAACACATCACAGTTTGCACATACCCAGTAGGCCCAGGCCCAGTCATCTATGATGTTTCCGCCCCAGCGCAGGTACCACTCATCAATCCATCCCTTTTCCAAATTTCACAGATCTACCTTCATAATTGTGTGATATTCCGGAGAGGACGCCTCAATATACATATCCTTCCTGTCAACATCGTGGGTGTGGTTGTATAAGCAGGTGGCGATGAACGATGTACGATTGGGCCACATATGGCCATAAGTGGCCCTAAACCACTGATACTGGCATGGAATTCTCCTAAACCAGTAGGCTGGTTCATCCCTAATAGATTGTGGGGTGAAGACATTGTCCCTCACGTTTAAGCCATACAATGACAATCTCTTTCATAGGCATTTATTCTTCTAGCCCTCTATCAGAAGCACCGTTTGGGATTCAGGATCCCAGTGGCTGCACACTTATTCAAAAATCCCAAGGTTATCTGCCATTTCCTCCCTTTGGGAAACTGCCGCAAGGTCCAATTGAACAACTTCCTAGTTGGGCATTTCTTCTGATCAAGACTTTGGATATTTTTTTTGCTGATTTGAGAATTTCAGTTATAGAGCTCAATTGAAGATTATAGTTTTAGATCCCTCTCATAGATCTTGGATCGTAAAGCATGCGATCGTGGATTCAGTGAACCAATTCACGACACAAAGTAGCCCGATGTCACAGTGTAGTGGTTCACTAAGTAGCATTGTGTAGCACTGGTCTGTGGAGTCTGGATTGGAAAATCAAGATCGTGGAGTGCGTGGAGCTTCTTGAATCAAGAGCGAACGTATGAAAAATCGGAAACAAATTAGGAAAAACTAGTGGTCTTCACCATTTATTTATAGGCAATGACCACTAAGCTTTGTTTCACGTCGCATGCTCCATGGCGCGCCTGACCTGTGCTATGCGCCCCTCCTTCGAACTTTTTCTTCAAGATCTACTGTGATTTTGGCGAAGTACCCTCATAATTTGACCCTCATTTCTTCTCGAATCCCATTCTAAGGGAGGGGGGGGGGGGATTTTATACTACTAAAATTTGTCCCTTTGGGAAATAAACCCCACAAAAAATCAAAGGAATCCTGCCTCGTAGAGAAGCCTTGCAGAGAAGCCTCGCAAAGCCCCTCCAGCTGTGCGATCGATATGAAGCAGTGGGAAAAGCCTCCTCAACGGCCTCCACAAATTAAATGATGGAGCAGTCTACAACTATAACACAATTGATAGAGAGATCTATGTCACTGCAGAGTAGCTGATGGAGAACTCTGTGACTACGAAGCACTGGAGAGATTTATCTATGAGTGCCACACAGTGGCTAACAGAGAGCTCCGTGAGTTCAAGGAACTTTATGGATCATCCTCTGATTTTGAGCTCCAATTCCTTCACGACCTAAAATATGAGCTTCATTCTGCCTCTCGCCTATAAATAATAGGCTTCCCCAAAACCCAATAGACCAAGACCCTAAACTTTCAACTTCTTAGCTCTCAAATCGCTAAGGACCCTCTGCTCTGCGAAACATTGATAAAATGATCTGTTCATGGTATTTGATCATTGTGAAATATCTTTCCCTTCACTCATATTCAACCCCTCTTCAAGTAGGGATGACCTTTACGAATCCCACATGTCATCACAAAGTAAGGAGATCCCTATAGGAACTCAGGTCTTCACAAATCACTCAAGCTTTGTGAAGTACCTTCCATGAACATGTGAACCCCATGATAAGGAATGATCACTGTGCTTCGCGAAGTACATTGCTTCGCAATTCCACACTTTTCAAGGCACCCATGCTCCTTGAATTCCTAATTCGTGAAGGCACTTTCACTTCATGAATCACTCTTCATACACATGTATACTCCATTCCCAAGCTAGAAAAATCCACTTCACGAAGAATATCCCTTAGCGGATTCTCTCCACTTTGTGGATCACCAGAACTTCACAAGGTCCCTTCCTATAAGCCCCTTTGCTTTACAAACCCTTCTCTCATACGAACATCCAAGTTTGTATGAAGTGATTTCAAATTCCCTTGGGTGGTGCTTCATGTTTCACTACTTTTACTCATGCTTCTTCGTCTAGTCCTGCTAACGGCTATCGCTTCTTTGCATAGCCACACTAACGTGACCCCCTTAACGGATCACTACACAAAATCGTCTCCATACAACATTACTGGTGACTTCCATTCACCAAGGGTTAAAGTGAACTAGTTATGTAATTCATAGGGGTGGGGAGTAAATCTATATCATCTGAGCTACATGATGTTAAACTACCAAGCATCATTGTCCCCAGCACATGACATTAAACTATAGCCTCACCCCTTGAAATATATGCGGGGTTCCCCTCCTCAGACATTTTCCACGTCCACTCATCTCTACGGGAGTGAGATCTTCCTCAAATGGAATTAGATCCTCCTTGCATGGAACGACATCTGTCCATGGGGGAGGGAAACCACCCTAGTATAATCCCCTAGTCTTTCTTCCAGGAGGTAGCACCCTTACTCCTCCTATCTTCTTCCATGCGCAAAGACCAGAGGAGAGATGGGCAAAAGGGACTCTTGATACCCCATCCCTCTCCCTTTGGGATTTATCACCATTGGGCCTCCATCCTAGAGTAAGTACCAATATCCATCTCCCTGGGCCACTAACCACACGTAATCCCTATTCCATTCATCGCAAATGCCCCTTTCACAATGTGATTATCAGGTCTTTGTTTCCTCTTGTTTCTCACACTAATGATAACTCATGTGATCTTAGAGTAATCATCAATCATGGAATCCTCATGGGCCGCCTTAGCATATAATACCTATTCCCCATCCACTAAACTATGCAGACTTTGATCCTTTCCCCCTTTACAAGCAAGGTACATAGGAAGCCTCCCTAAGGTTCAATCCCATCACCCATCCATCCCGATCACTTCACGTCGGTTTATCCTCATCCTGTATGACGTTAAACTGTATTCCCCCTTTTTCCTGCATGACGTTAAGATTTATGCTTACAAACTACATGGGTTTTTGATCCCTGTATTCTAGACATGGTACGTAGGAAGCCTCCACGAGGTTCAATCCCAAACACTGGTAAACCTATTTGAACTATATGGGTTTTGATCCCTGTCACCTATACAAGGTACGTAGCAAGCCTCCCTGAGGTTCAACCCCAAACACTAATAAAACTTTGGTGTCCCCTTTGTTGGGATACACATCCTTGGTCCATCCCTTAGTGGCGTCAGACCAATTCTCGGGCTTCTAACCATGCATAACCACCAACATGTTGTCGGGTCACTGTCCTTTGCGTACACCTTGATTCCATGGCCCTTCTTGAACTACATGGACTTTGATTACCTACCATAGGGATACATAGGAAGCCTTCCTGAGGTTTAACACCATCACCCATGTCCCATCCTAGTATCTCCCTTGAGCCTTGTGTTTCGGGAAGGTCATTCCCCAACCTGGAGGTTCTACTTCCTTTAGGTCCCATCCATGTATCCATTATCATGGGCTGCCTCCTAAGGTGTCCCATCACCCCCACTGAACTATGTGAACTTTTATTCCCTAACACAAGGATACATAGGAAGCCTCTCTAAGGTTCAATCCCAACATCACTGTTATCATCACGTCGGTTCCATCCCCACTCACTCTATCCTTAGACATTCCATACATATCCATCATGATTATTACTTGGGATGCCACATCTCGATAAAATCATTCCATCCACCTAGGAAACCTACCATGAAAAATCCCCACACAATCCATAACCATCCAACCAAGAGCATCCCTCTTGCGATGGGCTGCTATCCATGCGTATGCCCCATCATATTTTCAGGTCTTTGTCCTTTGTGTACACCCCGATTCATCACCCCTTAAAATTATGTGGGATTTGATCCCTGTCATATACATAGGGTACATAGGAAACATCCCTAAGGTTCAATCCCAGCTAATAGTAAACCTTGGTGTTCCTCTTTCTAGGGTGAAATTTACTTGATTCTCCCTCAATGGTGTCTAGATCAGCCTTCATGGTGTAATATCTTCCCTCTATGGGACACACCACCTTAGATCCATCCTCATTGAGAATTCTGGTCCATCATCTGATAAACCTTCTAGATTATCCCTCCTAGGGATGTACCAATCTGATCCGTCTTTATGGGATGTTCTGATCACTCTCATTCTGTCTCCATAAGACGTTAAACTTGAGGTTTACCTCGTGTTAAACATGAGATGCCTGGAGAAAACCTCAGAAGACACGCCTTTGGCGTAAACATCCATGCTAGACATTAAACTCATGGTATACCCTATGTTAAAAATGGGAATCTAAGGAAAAACTCAGGGGAATGCCTATGGAATATAATTCCCCTCACTCGATGTGGGATGCCTTTGGCTTCTTCCCCTTGAGAAGACCTATCATAAGGAGAAGAAACCTAGTCGCATTAGTGTTTCAGCGTCCATACGTGCCAGCGATGTCCAATGTGACTACAACCTTGATCAAAGGTTAATGCCCTAACTTGACCACTTTGAATTTCTTGACATAAGTAATATAATTAATCGACGTCCATGAAGATATGGCACTGGGGAAGAGTTTCATGAACAACATCTTAATATTTAAGGGAGATCTGAGATAGGTGATGAATTCTGAGGAGGAATCCATAAAAGGAGAGACCTACATCCCATCATCCCATTTCTATCAAGGAGAAAGTGTCCCTAAATAAGTGATGGATCCCACCCGCATTTGGAAAGCAAGAATGCAGGGCAATAGACAACACATCGTAGCACGACAGGGTGCGCCCCGACGAAAGCATTGGAAAAAGTGTGGTAAAATGATTATATAAGCTTAAAAAAATAAAAAATATAATATATATTATATATAAATAGATTTTACATTTTAATTTCCTCCATGAGAGTTGGTAATGGAAGAGTTCACAATCATCGTTTTGTGAGACGGTAGTTTGTCATACACATAAATAGTATATTCCTTACCCATTACATGGAGGTGTGTGTAAGTGTAGGTAGAACCCTTATCATAAAAAAAACTTAGTATATTTAGGATATTTTTGTTATTTTATAATAATGGTATAAGGTGAATTTAGGGAGTGGAGAAATAAAATAAAATAAAGGAGTTTGAGGGAGGGTGTTATCTCTTAATCGAGTAACTCCTTTTGGTTTGCACCAAAGGGATTACTTGGAATAATTTATTCCCAAAGGTATTCTTCAATGATAAAGGGAGTATTTTTGGGAGAATATTTGAGTATATATTGGACAAATCTAATTGGTTTTATAGGTGTAAATAAGTGGAGGAGAGGAGGCATTTTTATAGTGGATGATGAGTGACACTCTTGTAATATTTTGACAAAGGAATTCCCTACACGTTTTTCACATGTCAAGTGGATCCGATAATTGAAATAATTATAGAAAAGGAAGGATAAGGTCTAAATATGTCCATAAAATGGATCTTTTATAAGTTTATAGGTCTCTTTGGATCTTAAATTTAAGGTTTTGTACTTGGTTAACTTAATTTTTTCTCTTAATCATTTTAATTAATTTTAATCACTTTCACTAATATTTTTGGTTAAAAACTAAGTTGAAATTTTTAAAAATTATAAATTATGAAAATTACAAATATGGAATCCATTTTTAAAAATTATAATCACTTAATTGGAAGAAATTAATTTAAAAACAATCCTGCTGACTGGATGACACTATGAGTTTTTAAAGTAAAAACATCCAAAAGTTTACTAAGTTTTCATACCCAATTTCAAAGTGAAATTGATTAAAATAATCTAAATTTGTTTAATTGATAAAAATATGATATAACTAAACTTTTAATCCAAATTAAAATGTAATTTAATCTTATAAATAAATTATATAAAAAGGAAGTTTTGAATAAAAATTTGGTATTTTTCATTATTCATAAAAAAATGAAGTTTCTCATAAAAATACCAAAAAAATTCACCCTAAGATAATTTATAAATTCTAAATTAAAAAGTAAATTTTATATTATCAAATTTAATTTATAAATTTTTAAAAAATTAAATTTATTTCTTTTCATAGAAGGACATGAAAATTAGTTTATTTGAGAAAATAATATTTTTAAACATATAAGGACTTTACCAAAAATTATATATTTCATTACAAATATGTTTTATTTAAATAATAAAATTATAAAAAATATTTGATTTTTTTTATTACTATTAATATTACTATGTTTAAAATAAAGGTTATAATTATCTCATTTAAATAATAATAACAATAAAACGATATTTCATAGAAACTCAATGTTGCATGTAACATACGCCGAGTAAGTGTTGTGTGTAACATATGATGTGTTAGTGTTGTGTGTAACATACACTGAGTGGGTGTTGTGTGTAAAATATGCTGATTTAGTGTCGTGTGAAAGGAATTTTTGACTTAGTGTATTGCAAGACATAAATGAAAATTTAATTTATTCGAGAAAAAAAGGTCCCTAAAAACTCTGGGTGTTATAGTTATCTTCATGAAGATTCTCATTAAGTCTGTTTTGACATCCGTATTCCAAATCTCATAATCATGGAAGGCTATAATGGAAAGTAGAATTATGGTGGATTTCAACATTTTAACTGGTGAAAATGTTTCATCATAGCCAATGCCTTGACATTGTTAAAATCCTTTTGAAACTAGTCATGACTTATAGGCACTAACTTGTCCTTCCATGTATATTTTATTCTTTAATATCCATTTGAAACCAATGGTGTTTATATCTACTGTATGGTCTACCAAAATCTAGACTTGGTTTTGGTATATGGAATCCATTTTATAATTCAGGGATTCTTACCACTAGGAAAAATCTTTTCCAATTATTGATTTCTTACAGGTTAAAGGATCATTATTATAAACTAATAACTATTCACCATCCTTAGTGTCTTGAAAACCATAAAATTTTAGTTATCTAACCTCTATTGTACTCCTACATAGTAGTTGTGTCTCTAGAACAATTTCTTCTTCCACGAGGCTTTGTGGAATCTGTTTCTGTACCAAATATTATCTGACTTAAGCCTTGACTTCATTAAAGTCTATATCACTCCCACTAAATATTTTAGATATTTTATCCCTCTCAAGTAACATGGAGTGCCTTTTCATTATAACCTTTCTATATGAGGGGTCATATAGGTAATATCCTTTGATTCTGAAGTTTTACTTCTTACTTTTCCATTCCTTTAGTTTTGGAAATCACAAACACCTTCTTAAAAATATGATTACTAAATTTTTTTTTCATAAGTGTTTTAGTATGTTTTTTAGAAAAAATTATCTTTTTACATACATATAAATAGTTCAAATGTATTAAAAATATAAAATTGTCATTCTTCAATACGATCTGTCAGTTTAAGGATGTGTCTGATTAATCAGAAAAACCTTTGTTATGAACAGTGGTTAAACGTTTTTTGTGTCTATTATTCTACCAAAAGTCATTAACATCAGATATATATAGGTACCTATACATAAGAATGATCCTCATAAGGATTACCATATTGAAAAATGATAAGTAAGTATATCGAATTATCCTAATTTTTTAATCGAAATTTATTGTCTTGTTTCTATCATAAGGAATAAAATTTATCATTGTTATAGTGATAAATAAAAATAACCCCAAACATTTAGTTATAGATGAGATTTCAAGAACCAACTATCCAATGACATTGCAACAAAATTATAAATATGACCATAGGAGCTTTACTTATAAATAGCTGATCATTTAAAGAGTTTGGATATGGTCACATTCGCAACTCAATATATCTAAAGTTTTCTCTGTGTGAGAATCAAATTCCAAAATATTTTTAATTCTTTATAGAGTTTTAGTTCTAATTAATATTTATTAGGGTTTTTTCCTTTATAATGAATTTTCTTTTTTAATCATGCATCAGATCATTGTTGCGATTGAGAAATTCTGGGGATAGGAAGATGGTGAATCTAATCCATCGGATTGAGGGATTCTAGGGTAAGGAAGATAGACAATAATTATCATATAGAGTAATTCTAGGGTATTGGAAGATAGATATATAAATCACAATATCAAATAATTTTATGGTAAAAAAATACATAATTTACAGTAAGTATAAAACTATGGATACCTTTGGTCAGGGTTGTTGACTACCTTTACTCTTAAGGTTAAAAGAGTTATTTCTTTTAATATAGCTTGTAAGTCAGTATTACTTTTACAAGTCTTTATCCCACTGTTCATATTATGATAGAAAGTTTGTTTTAAAAATAATTATTATCATTTGTTTTATTAGTGCATCTGTGATAATTATTAAGACATACTCTAATATAATCATATCATTTGTGATTATGATTAAAACATTATAATCATATAACGAAGTCTGAGTCTGATATTTTTTACTTTAAGTGGTATAGTATTTTTTTATTTTAAAGTTTTTAAACTAAACTTCACTCATCCTCTTATAAGTATATCTATCTAATCTACTCTTATGACCCAACAATTGGTATCTGATCAGGTTTCTACTACTATATCATGTTGAGTTTTTTACTTATACTATCAACTAAAAGTTTTATTATGTTTTTTTATAAACTCTTTGTTTATAAATTTTTTAAACCAATTTGTATTTATAGAAAAAGAGTTTCAATTTTTGTTAAGATTAAAGGTATGAATATTAGATCGCTTGATAATCTAAATCCTAGTCGACCACCTATCTTTGATGGGAATAACTATGAGTATTGGAGAGATAGAATGAAAAACATTGCGATCAAAACAGAAGTGTATAATTTATTAATACTTACTAGGAAGTATAAGATTCTTGATAAAGAACTTTTTACTTTTACTAATGCTAAGAAGTTAGAATATCAGTTTAATTACAAAGTTATAAATACTTTATTGTGTTCTAGGTCAAAGAATATCTATAGTCAGATATTATCTTATGAAGATGCCAATAGTATTTGGAGTAAATTGTAAGTAACACATTTTGATATATCAAAATTCATTAAAATAAGAAGATCTATGCTTAGAGATGATTACCAAGTCTTTGATTTTCTACCTGATGATACAGTTTCCAAGATTCTCCAAAGGCTCATGAAAATTATCAATAGTTTACAGTCTATTGGTGAAAAAGGTATTGATGGTGATATTTTGGTTGAAAATATTATTTATATAACACCCAATGAGTTAGAATCTAAAATAAAAACTATTAAGGACACAATAAAGATTACTAATTTTACTATTGGTGATGTGATCAGTACTCTCATGCAATATGAATGAAAATTGAAGAGATATGATGAAAAAGTTAATAATAAAAATTTTGGAATTGATTTTGATACAACATTTAATATTCCTACTAATGTTCAGTTACCCTAGAAAGTATTAAAGTATTCAAGAAAGAAGAAAATTGTTGTTGAATCTAATTCTAGTTTATCAGATCATTCTGAAAATGAGTTGGATAATATTACTAGAATTATGAACATGATAGTTGGGAAGAAATATTTCCAAAACACATATAATAAAATTCATAGGGATAAAAATGATAGAAAGGATTCTGAAGATACTTGTTATGAATGAAAGAAGGCAGGACACATCCGACCTGATTATCCTAAGCTCAAAAGAAAAGATAGAAAAGAAAGAAATTTAGAGATAAATGTAAAGAAATATTAAAAGTTGAAAGAAAAAAATTATTAAAGATTCTATCACATAGAGTGATAGTGGTGGAGATTCTTCTAAAAATATTTATAATAATGAAAGTTTCCAACATAAGAACATTGGTATTTTTTCAAAATTTCCTGTGGTAAATTAATGTCTTATAGAAAAGGTGAACGCTGCTGAATCTCTTACTAATATATCTTTAAATTAAAACTATCCTGATGATGATTAAAATTATACATATTATAATGAATAATATTCCTTAGCATAAAATAATACTTTACCTAGTTATGATAAAATTTCTATATTTTCAAAACTTTAAGAAAATGAAAATTGTAATATTTGTAAAATAATTGAAAATTCCAAAGTAAAACTAATAAAGGAAGATTCAAGAATAACTTTTTTGAATAATGAAATATTAGATCTTTATAATGATCTAGATAAAAATAAGTTTGAAAAAGATAGTATTTCAAAATAACTTGAGAAAAATATTTCTGAGAAAAATTGATTACAAAATGATTATGATAAACTTAGTTCCAATACTATTACTAATGTGGATAAAAAATTAGTTGTCAAACTAAAATATAAAATTTATAGTTTGAAAAAACTTTTATCAAAGTTTAACATTGGTAATTAAATTTTTGATAAAATGTATAAACAAATTAAACATTACCGTGATAATACTGGAATGGATTTTACTTATAAAAACATGTTTTTAGTAACAACTACTTTGTTACTAAAAGTGAACCATTTTGAACTAAGTTCCAAAGTAGTGGACATTAGAATAAAAACAAGTCTTTAAATAGAGTCCAATATTTAGGAAATAATAAGGATTATTTTTCCAAGGAAATGACATTTTCCCAAAATAGTAAAATTGGACCAATGTGGTTACCCAAAATACTATTTTCTGATATTATCGGACCCAAGAAGGTTTGGGTTTGGAAAAAATTATCTTTTTGTTTTCTGGAAAATAAAGATAATACCAAAAAATATATTTGGAACATGGATAATGGTTTCTCTAGACACATGGTTGGATATAATGATTTCTTTAAGAATATTATCAAGATGAAAGGTGGAAAAGTAACTTTTGGAGATAATGATCAAAAAACATTATTGGTATAGGAAACATTGTACTTCTTGGAAAAGCACATATTTCAAATTTTTTAATTTTTTTAGAACTTAAGAACAACCTTATAATCATAAGTTAATTATGTGATGAAGGTTACATTGTAAAATTTTAGGAATTATAAATGTGCAGTACATAGATCTAAGGATAAATTTATTCTTTATGACAATCAACATGAGAATGTTGTAAACTAAACTTAGAAGACATTAGAATCCAAGAATTACCTTGTCTTAAGGAAATGTAAGATCAATATTGGTTATGGAATATAAGGTAATTACATTTTAACTGTCACGACCCGACCCTACCAGTCTCGAGCTGCGACTACCCCAGGCCCGCCTTGTAACGACCCGAAATTTTGAATAAATCTTGTTTCCTAATTTTATGTGTTATTTTATTTTATTTTTATACTCAACAAAAATGTTTCATTTGATAACATGATTATAATTAAAATGAGACCGTTGGGTTTTGACTGTTATATGACCATTGGACAATATGACCGTTGGCAACTAAACGTTTTGATTTTTGTCTCTAAATACAAGTAATCTTGGTTAATTATTATAGAAAGAAGATTCGATGGCCTCGCCCAGTAGTCTTGGACCAATCGAATCCCATCTAACAGAACTTGGGAAGGAGGTAGCACCACTGGGCTTTGCTCTGGACCAAACCCAAGCTGAACTTCATCGTGTGAAGCTAGAATAGAATCGCCTTCGTGAGAAGTTCAAACTAATAGAAATTACTACTCGTGTGATGTTGACCGAGACTCCCTCAGATTCTCTCACCTTAGCATACCTTACACTTAGGTCCTATGCTGGCGTGATAAGGGGATATTTAAGGAGACCATAACTGCCTTGTGTAATCCTTTGTTTTAAATAAAAATTGGGATTTCTTCTTATGATGATGTTTATGAATTTTCAAATGACCGGACAAATATAGTATGCATATTTTTGATGAATTTTAGAAAAAGGATATTTTAAAAATGTTTATGTAAACCTTAAATAATTAAATATGTGTAATGATTTTCAAAAAATGGTCTTCTACAATTATGTTCAGTACGAAATTTAGAGTCTAATAAGATCAACTTGATTTTTGATGAATAATAAATTATGAATAGTGATTTTATGATTAGGATTAGTAATGTGTCCAAATGGATTAGTAATCTCACTTAAAGAAAGTATTAAAATAATCTAGGCACCTTGATTAAGTAACGTGATTCAATAAAATGGTTAAATAACGGTTTCATAAATTATTATTCAAGTATTAGTTTTTTCGACTGAATAGTGTTTTTTAATTAAAAATTAAATTAAAAATATTTAAAAAATTATATTTATAAAATGTATTTCATTTTTGAACTCAGAGCACCGATATTATGTTATGGTAATTTTTGGGGTTTTTTCTGAAAAAATGAATTTTCGGTGAATAATGTTTTATTTAAAAATTAAATTAAAAATATTTAGAAAATTATTTCTATAAAATGGAGTTCATATTTTTAATCAGAGCGTCGATATTTGGTTATGTTGAAATTTTGGGATTTTTCTGAGAAAAATGAATTTTCAGTGAGTAGTAAAAAAAGCAGTTTTTGGGTTTCAGTATGTTTAATGAAATCATAACTGTGTCATGGTGATTTCATGAGATATTTTAAGGGTTGGCCGACCAAAGGTGATGAATTATTTTATTAGGGACCCCATGTGGCCTAAATTCATGGGAAATATAGTGGGAGAGCACATGGTTTTGAGAAAACCACTTTTGAGGTGTCCCTTGGCCATTAATGCCTTGTCCCCTCACTTTACCTATAAATATCAAGACCTCCTCTCATAAATTCAACTTGAAAACCATACTCAACGAAGTTATGGTCTCCTTACCTCACAAGGAGTCCTCCCAAGAAGCCCCCAAGCCCTCAAGGTCCAAAACTTTGAGTTTTAAGAGTTACATTTTACGGTAAGGGATCCGACCTCTCTCTTTCTTTTCAAGAAATCTCTTTTATGTCATTTCTTTTATGCTCCATGTTCTTATGTTAAAGGATGTTCTTTTATACTCCTCTTACTTACCTTTTCATGTTCATATAATGAGAGATCCCCTCTTACTCTCATTATTTCGTTTTAGGAAGTTTTAAGTGGCGCCGTCAGGCTGCCGAAATTTTTGTAACGGATTCTTTCTCCCTTCTCATTTTTCAAGATCTATTTTCATGTAAAGTATTTCAAGTAACTTTTTATTATGTTGGGGTATGATCTCTAAATTTATCATAGTTATCTTTTATGATTATATTATGAGAGACCCCATTTGATCTCTTCAATTCAGTATTTTGATGTTTTAAGTGGCGCTGT
This sequence comes from Viscum album, assembly GCA_963277665.1. NCBI lineage: Eukaryota > Viridiplantae > Streptophyta > Magnoliopsida > Santalales > Viscaceae > Viscum > Viscum album. Next base: position 495,268,555 of record OY728159.1, read on the forward strand.
TAGGCTGCCAAATTTTTAAGTGGTTCTTTCACCTTTCCCCTTTTTCAAAGTTCTAATTCCATGTCAAGTCTTGCAAGTTACTTTTTATTATGTTGGGTTATGATCTCTAAATCTATCATACTGATATTTTATGTTCATATGATGAGAGACCCTATTTGATCTCTTCAATTCAGTATTTTGAAGTTTAAGTGGTGTCGTTAGGCTGCCGAATTTTTAAGGGATTCTTTCACCCTTCTCCTTTTCAAAGTTCTACTTTCATGTCAAGTCTTTCATGTTCATTTTTATTATGTTGCAGCATGATCTCTATATCTATCATACTGGACTCTTATGGTCATATTATGACAGACCCTATTTGATCTTATCAATTCATTTTTTTGAAGTTTAAGTGACGCCGTTAGGCTGCCAAATTTTTAGGGGATTCTTTCACCCTTCTCTTTTTCAAATTTCTACTTTCATGTCAAGTCTTTCAAGTTACTTTTTATTATGTTGGGATATGATATCTATATCTATAATACTGGACTCTTATGTTCATATGATTAGATAACCTATTTGATCATGTCAATTCATTTTTGTTAAAGTTTAAGTGACGCCGTTAGGCTGCTGAATTTTTAAGGGATCCGTTCACCCTTCTCTTTTTCAAGTTATATTTTCTGGTCAAGTATTTCAAGTTCCTTTCCATTATGTTGGTTTATAAAATATATATCTATCATACTGATCATTTATGTTCATATTATGAGAGATCCTATTTGATCTCGTCAATCCATTTTTGGAAGTTTTAAGTGACGTCGTTAGGCTGCCGAATTCTCATAAGAGAAATCTTATTTTTTTGTCATCCTTTCAAGTTCTTCGTTTCATATGGTATATCATTCAAATTTCATTACCATGTTCTTAAATAATTTATATTCTGTTCCCCTACTATTTTATGGATCATTTTTGAGTGGGTGACCCATGTCCCCTCTCTTTTCAATGTCTTCTAAAACCTTGTAACATAGCCGTTATGCTGCAGAATTTTCGTCTCAAAATGCCTCCCTCTTTATCTCGAAATTATTTTATATTATTAAGTGAATACTTAAAGCTCTTATTTCTATAGGTTTATTCACATATATATCAAAATGTTCTATTTTAAATTCTGGGATTTACATACTTGAAACCCATTTTCCCTTTTCCGTGGGTTTAAAGTGACATAAAGATCATGTCTTTAAAGCAGTTTTTAAAACGTTATGATTATGAAATGAAACCCATTTATTTTATGTTATATGGGTTGTTTATGAAATGATTGATGATGATATATGTGGATCACATGATAATAAAGACATGTCAAGGGTGCACCCAGATAGCGCTCCAATGCATTGGGTAAAGACTTAATCTCTAGAGATGAACTTTTAGACTGATACCTTGGTAAATAACCTTGGTAATTTTTAATGACACCTTGGGGATGGACCTTGGTGAAACGAAATGATTGTCAATATTAAATGTTGTAGCCACATATTCAAGTTATGAAAAAATTTTATTTTTATTATGATATGCATCATGATTTCATTTTCATGCCTTAAAGTTCTTTTCATGACTTTATTGATGTATCTCAAGTTCATATGTAAAATGTTTCGCTTGTTTCCGTTACTGGGCCTTCTGCTCACCCTTTATTTTGATGTATGTCCCCAGGTTATGAGATGCAGTAATGAACCTAGGATAAACTTAAGGATAAGCCTTTCAAGTGTTTGAGAATAATATTTTATGGTGTTTTCATGTTTTATGTTCCTGGTTTCCAAGACACTAAACCTTAAAGATACTCAGTTTTGTGTAATGTAATGAAAGTTTATGTTATAAAAAGGCGGGATGCTATAGTTGGTATCAAAGGATGGTTTAGTTATTTATGGAAATTAGGATATGAAAACTCTAGGAAGAACCCTATATAAAAGTTTAAATATAGGAAATCTTCCTGGTATTTTGGTGAGTATTGAGTAAGGGGTTTCCAAGCAAATACATCCCTGTCTGGATACGAGCAGGTAGAGGTGGCTCTGACACAGATGTACATAGGGGTAAAACCTGAAAACACCGCTTTGAGCTAGACTCTAACGGGAACTGGTACACGACAACGGGCCTTGCTGCACTCTTAGTTACGACACTCCCAGGGGATATGCTTTCTTAAATTCATAAGCTTAGTATGAACCATTATTAAAGGAACAAGGATAAAACAAAATAAAGATTCACATAAGAATATATTATCATGTATAACCTAGTTTGAAACCTAGGGGATCACAAGTTATGGTATACTTTTCTTCTACAAGTTATCCTTATATGCTTTAAGCTCCTTTTCATGATTATTGGTTAATTATTTAAGCCTCTAATTATACTTTCTCTTCTTAGTTAATAGTGGGAAATAGAAGAACATGTCCCAACAACCAATGTGATAGGAAATGCGATGATTGCTGTATTAATATGACAGAGATGATTAGGGGATTAAAAGATGATTATTATTTTGGAAGACGTTCACTATTTTGGGGACCCTATATGATTGAGGTAAATATATTACTACGATATTTTCATTGAGGAGTAAGGTTGACTTATAGAATTGATGAATTTAAGGTGGACTTATAGTAATTTAGGTTACTTATGAAAATGATTAACCTATCTTGGGTAAAATATGTTTAGGTTAGCTAATTTTGTTATAAGATGTTAGGAGTGGTTGATGTGTTTTGGAGATGAACAATGAAGTTTATTTTGGAAGACTATGTTATCAAATTCTTCTTGTATTTGGGTTTCAATCATAGTTTGGTTTATTTTGAGGAATCTTAAGGACCTTTTATTTATGGAATGGTCTATGATGAACTTTGGGTAATACCATGGAACGTTGAAGATTTAAAATTAGTTTTCATTCCTATGGGATTCTTTCTTTTTTGAAGAGTGGTTTTACCTTACCCTTTCTGTTTTTAGGATAATGTTTAAAGTTAGAAGAAATAGATAGTTAATCTTTTGTGGATTATGTGATTCTCTAGAAGATGATTCTTGTGTTTTGATGAGACCAAGTAGTTTTGAATGCTCATCGTTTGGAGAAAAGATTAGTTTTGGGTAGAAACTTATTAAAGGATGAAACTCTACATGAAGGTAGGTATATTTTCTTATATTCTATGTTGTAAATGAATTCCTAAAAATTATGAAAAGGAACGTAAAACAAAAACGTTGTTGGTTTATGTTTCCTACAAGGTAATCAAAGACCGTTTACACACATCATAAGTTTGGGATTTTCTTATGGTTAACTTTCTCCTAATCATGTTTTCTATCACTCTCCCTCAGAACTTGACCCTTTGTTTTCTCCTCCATGTCCATGTTTTCCTACATGGAATCCTAGTGTGGGTTAACTCGGGTGACCTTTTTACTTCCCTTTCTTTCTTTTAAAGTAATAGTTTTACTGACTCCTTTTACGATGTGGGACTTTCAATGAAATTTCAAAACCCAATTTTTTAAAAATTGCGAGGACGCAATTTCTTAAGGGGGAAAGATTGTAACGACCCAAAATTTTGAATAAGTCTTGTTTCCTAATTTTATGTGTTATTTTATTTTATTTTTATACTCAACAAAAATGTTTCATTTGATAACATGATTATAATTAAAATGAGACTGTTCGGTTTTGACTGTTATATGACCATTGGTTAATATGACCGTTGGAAACTAAACATTTTGATTTTTGTCTCTAAATAAAAGTAATCTTGGTTAATTATTATAGAAAGAAGATTCGATGGCCTCGCCCAGTATTCTTGGACCGATCAAAGCCCATCTAACAGAACTTGGGAAGGAGGTAGCACCACTGGGCTTTGCTCTGGACCAAACCCAAGATGAACTTCATCGTGTGAAGCTAGAACGGAATCGCCTTCGCGAGAAGTTCAAACTAATAGAAATTACTACTCATGCGATGTTGGCCGAGCCTCCCTCAGATTCTCTCACCTTAGCACACCTTACACTTAGGTCCTATGCTGGCGTGATAAGGGTCTATTTAAGGAGACCATAACTACCTTGTGTAATCCTTTGTTTTAAATAAAAATTGGGATTTCTTCTTATGATGATGTTTATGAATTTTCAAATGACCGGACAAATATAGTATGCATATTTTTGATGAATTTTAGAAAAAGGATATTTTAAAAATGTTTATGTAAACCTTAAATAATTAAAAATGTGTAATGATTTTCAAAAAATGGTCTTCTACAATTATGTTCAGTACGAAATTTAGAGTCTAATTAGATCTACTTGATTTTTGATGAATAGTAAATTATGAATAGTGATTTTATGATTAGGATTAGTAATGTGTCCAAATGGATTAGTAATCTCACTTAAAGAAATTATTAAAATAATCTAAGCACCTTGATTAAGTAATGTGATTCAATAAAATGGTTAAATGACGGTTTCATAAATTATTATTCAAGTATTAGTTTTTTCGGGTGAATAGTGTTTTTTAATTAAAAATTAAATTAAAAATATTTAAAAAATTAATTTTATAAAATGGATTTCATTTTTGAACTCAGAGCACCGATATTATGTTATGGTAATTTTTGGGGTTTTTTCTGAAAAAATGAATTTTCGGTGAATAGTGTTTTATTTAAAAATTTAATTAAAAATATTTAGAAAATTATTTCTATAAAATGGAGTTCATATTTGTAATCAGAGCGTCGATATTTGGTTAAGGTGAAATTTTGGGATTTTTCTGAGAAAGATGAATTTTCAGTGAATAGTAAAAAAAGCAGTTTTAGGGTTTCAGTATGTTTAATGACATCATAACTGTGTCATGGTGATTTAATTAGATATTTTAAGGGTTGGACGACCAAAGGTGATGAATTATTGTATTGGGGGCCCCATGTGGCCTAAATTCATGGGAAATATCATGGGAGAGCACATGGTTCTGAGAAAACCACTTTTAACGTGTCCCTTGGCCATTAATGCCTTGTCCCCTCACTTTCCCTATAAATACCAAGCCCTCCTATCATCCATTCGACTCCAAAACCATTCTCAACGAAGTTATGGTCTCCTTACCTCCCAAGGAGTCCTCCTAAGGTGCCCCCAAGCCCTCAAGGTCCAAACCTTTGAGTTTTAAGAGTTACATTTTAAGGTAAGGGATCCGACCTCTCTATTTCTTTTCAAGAAGTCTCTTTTATGTCATTTCTTTTATGCTCCATGTTCTTATGTTAAAGTATGTTCTTTTATACTACTCTTACTTCCCTTTTCATGTTCATATAATGAGAGAGCCCCTCTTACTCTCATTATTTCGTTTTATGAAGTTTTAAGTGGCGCCGTTAGGCTGCCGAAATTTTTGTAACAGATTCTTTCTCCCTTATCATTTTTCACGATCTATTTTCATGTAAAGTATTTCAAGTTCCTTTTTATTATGTTGGGGTATGATCTATAAATTTATCATACTTATCTTTTATGATCATATGATGAGAGACCCCATTTTATCTCTTCAATTCAGTATTTTGCTGTTTTAAGTGGCGCTGTTAGGCTGCCAAAATTTTAAGTGGTTCTTTCACCTTTCTCCTTTTTCAAAGTTCTAATTCTATGTCAAGTCTTGCAAGTTCCTTTTTATTATATTGGGGTATGATATAAAAATCTATCATACTGATCTTTTATGTTCATATGATTATAGACCCTATTTTATCTTTTCAATTCAGTATTTTGAAGTTTAAGTGGCGTCGTTAGGCTACCAAATTTTTAAGGGATTCTTTCACCCTTCTCTTTTTCAAAGTTCTACTTTCATGTCAAGTCTTTCATGTTCATTTTTATTATGTTGGGTTATTATATCTATATATATCATACTGGACTCTTATGTTAATATGATGAGAGGCCCTATTTGATCTTTTCAATTCATTTTTCTGGAAGTTTAAGTGACGCCGTTAGGCTGCCGAATTTTTAGGGGATTCTTTCACCCTTCTCTTTTTCAAAGTTCTACTTTCATGTCAAGTTTTTCAAGTTCCTTTTTATTATGTTGGGGTATTATATCTATATCTATCATACTATACTCTTATGTTCATATTATGAGATACCCTATTTGATCTTGTCAATTCATTTTTGTTGAAGTTTAAGTGACGCCGTTAGGCTGCTGAATTTTTAAGGGATCCGTTCACCCTTCTCTTTTTCAAGTTATATTTTCTGGTCAAGTCTTTCAAGTTCCTTTCCATTATGTTGGGGTATAAACTCTATATCTATCATACTGATCATTTATGTTCATATGATGAGAGAGCCTATTTGATCTCGTCAATCCATTTTTGTAAGTTTTAAGTGACGCCGTTAGGCTGTCGAATTCTCATAAGAGAATTTTTTTTTTCATCCTTTCAAGTTATTTGTTTCATATGGTATATCATTCAAATTTCATTACCATGTTCTTAAATACTTTATATTCTGTTCCCATACTATTTTATGGATCATTTTTGAGTGGGTGACCCATGTCCCCTCTCTTTTCAATGTCTTCTAAAACCTTGTAACATAGCCGTTATGCTGCAGAATTTTCGTCTCAAAATGCCTCCCTCTTTATCTCAAAATTATTTTATATTATTAAGTTAATACTCAAAGCTCTTATTTCTACAGGGGTATTCACATATATATCAAAATTTTCTATTTTAAATTCTAGGATTTACATACATGAAACCCGCTTTCCCTTTTCCGTGGGTTTAAAGTGACATAAAGATCATGTCTTTAAAGCAGTTTTTAAAATGATATGATTATGAAATGAAACCCATTTCTTTTATGCTATATGGGTTGTTTATGAAATGATTGATGATGATATATGTGGCTCACATGATAATAAATACATGTCAAGGGTACGCCCAGATAGCGCTCCAATGCATTGGGTAAAGACTTAATCTCTAGAGATGACCTTTTAGACTGATACCTTGGTGAATAACCTTGGTAATTTTTAATGACACCTTGGGGATGGACCTTGGTGAAACAAAATGATTGTCAATATTAAATGTTGTAGCCACATATTCAAGTTATGAAAAAATGTTTATTATGATATGCCTCATGATTTCATTTTCACGCCTTAAAGTTCTTTTCATGACTTTATTGATGTATCTCAAGTTCATATGTAAAATGTTTCGCTTGTTTACCTTACTGGGCCTTCTGCTCACCCTTTCTTTTGATGTATGTCCCCAGGTTATGAGATGAAGTAATGATCTAGGATGAACTTAAGGTGAAGCCTTTCAAGTGTTTAAGAAGAATGTTTTATGTTGTTTTCATGTATTATGTTCCTGGTTTCCAAGACACTAAAACTTAAAGTTCCCCAGTTTTGTGTAATGTAATGAAAGTTTATGTTCTAAAAAGGTGGGATGCTATACGCCTCCATAGGCCAAGGGTTGGCAACAAGCACCGAAGGTGTAACGATCTCAGGGAGGCTTTCGCCTAAGTACCTATACACACACACAACCCACTTGATGCAGAAGTGTAGAGTAAAATGAAAACCAAAGGACAACAACCATAACCCAACCATAGTCATGCATAAACCTCTAAAGTAGAACAAGTAAAGTGATGAAAAGTAGACTGAAGAGTAAAAATGGAAAAACACGCGCCCAACTAGAAAAGTGCCACAACCCGGAGATAGGTAACCAAAAGTGCAGCTGGTGAGTCTCACACCTGAAATTCCTACTACGACCGTTGAACACAGACCAAACTCCTGTATCCTCTACACCCCTCCGTAGTCTCAATCAACCTATCCGTTGTCTGCAAGGGCACACCAAGTACGGGCAAAGACCAAGTAGGGGTGAGTAGTTGGATGCCCCGAAAGCTCGAGGGAGCAATAAAGGAGGTACCAAAATGGTGCACAATAGAAAGGACAAGGAACCATAAAAGAGTACAGTAAATAGAGTGCATATCAACCCAACAAGATAAAGGAAGTAGACTTGTCTGACCCAGAGGAGCTAGACATGGAAAGCATGTGGCATACCCCACGTGTCTTTGCCCCTCCTAAAAAAAGAGTAACTGAACCCAAGGAGTGGGAATGAAAAATAGGGTGTATAAATATATATGATCAACAAGAAACCTGAACAAGTGCGTAAGGTGATCTCCATTTCCAAGCTCAGCCTGGGATAAGTCACCAACAGTTCTAAGGGTAGCCATCACTGATACCCAAACATCCCACACGTCAAAGCTGTCTCATCGATGAATTGTGCAACTAAGGATCCCACTCTGGTATTCACGGCGAGAAGTCACTGACTAGCCTCGTAGAAAGGGGCTGATTCTGAAAGAAGTCATCAGGTAACCCACTGCCCAACCCAACTGGAGGGTAAACCCTAAAAGGTCGTCAGGTGACCCACTGCCCAACCCAACTGGAGGGTAAACCCTAAAAGGTCGTCGGGTGACCCACTAACCAACCTTGCTGGAGGGTAAAACCTAAAGTCAATGGGTAACCCACTGTCCAGCCCACACGGAGGGTAAACCCTAAAGTCAATGGGTGACCCACTGCCCAGCCCCGTTGGTGGGCAAACCCTGATACGGGTCCGATGACTCCGCGCTGCCCGCACCATCACTGGGTGTCGCTAACATCGCGATCGTGCGTTGGGTCGGAGGGCATAAAAGAAACCTCCGACTAACATCCTTTCATGTTTCCACATTTAATGATATCTTGAAAGAGGCTCTGCCCACCCAAACAGATTACACCGCTGCAATCCTCGCAAAAAAACACGCGAGATAGACTACATACTCGCTGGGAACAGACTCCTGATGAAAAAGTTATTCAACACTACTTTCTGCCCATACAGCGCCTCATGGGGCCCACACCTCAGTCTCAAAAGATGTCGGGCAAACTGCACCATCGCGATGCTCTCAGAAAAACATGTCGAAACAACTACTCATTCGCCTTGAACGGACATTTGATGAAAAAGTTGCAAAACGCTACTCACAGCTTAAGAGACGGCCTGTGGGGCCCATGCCTCAACTCCAAATTCAATGCCTTAATCCACCCGGGACCACTTCATCTTGACGCCAGGGTCACAACGCCGCTGACAGTGCCTTAAACGGACTCCAGATGTGTTCGTGCCATCTGAAGAAAGAAACCCGACGTAGTACTTGACAAGCGTGACATGCCACTGAGCCCCCATCTTAGGAATTAAAATTTTCTCAGACCATCTCAAAAGCCTTTTCTCGAGCTGAGGATTTCACTACCATAGACGGCATGCAAAATGGACACCCGTAGTGGAAGATACGGGTGTCCGAAATCAGGGATGAAGCCCCTTGGGCTGGACCGGCCCGGTCCGGCCGGTCCACCTGGCCTGGGCCGGCCCGCGGCTCTGCCACGCGGCCCAAATGCAGACCCACTTCCCACTGCGCCGACCGGACCTTGTGTCTAGTCGCTAGTCTGTGTAGATACCCGCCAAAGGCGGGTGTCGGTTCCCTCACGGGGTCGCGCGCCGCGACCCCCTGTCCACCCTCGCCGACGACCTCGCCCGCAGCCTGGAGACCGCCACACCGCGCGAAGCCACCGCTGCTGAGGATCCCTTTACTGCGCCGCCATCCTGGAAACTGCTGCCACCACTGGAAGCCCTCCGGACCGCAGCGCCGACCACCGGACCACCCCTGGAACCGCCGGAAAAAGGAGAAAACGTCTGGAAAACTTCCCGGGGTCACCCCGGACACCCCGGGACTCGAAAATTCGAGCCGAAAGGATTGATGGAAATATAAAATCGACCCCTATGCAACTATGGGATTCAAATAAAGATCATACAACATTTTGATGCAAATAATTTCATTTGAAGGGGTTGCGGGAATTAAAATAGAAAATGCACGAGCCTACCTCGCTGGGCGTAGCCCGACGCTTCACCAACGATCTGCCAGAGCCACCACCCACCTTGGAGAGGGAGAGGGAGGATTGAAGGAGGTTCTACCTTGTTGTGAAGAACTTGCGCCAAGGGTAAGAACAAGGGGGAGAAGAGGGTGGGGGTGGTGTGTTTAAATAGAAAACACTTAAACCCCCCACCCGTAGGCCCCGTACCCGAACTTTCAGCGGGGTCGACGTTAAGCTGCCCCTAGGGTAAAATCCACGTTCTGAGCGCAATGGAGGTCTCAGAATGTTAATCTGAACCTCCATTTAGAACTTACAGAGTACACGTCCGGGGCCGCCAAATTATGAAAATGCCCCTGGTGGCGTTTTCCACAGAAGGCCTGCGCTCGCGAAAGTTACCCCCCTCCTAGGGTAAACGACACGTTTCAGACTCAACGGTGCCCTCAGTTATCCCATACGAGAAACCATTTAAGAGTTATTATGTTTATTTGGTGTGTCTAGTGTGAACACACATAAAATTTAATTCCGGCCACACCAGGGCTGAGAATCACACACCGTCTGAATGCCCTACTATAGAATAACATCAATAAAAATTCAAAGTCTTATAGGCTCAAAACCTGGGTTCTTACATCATTCAATCCTTCAAGTTTTTCATCCCTGAAAAAAAACTACAAAAACAACTCGGGATACTGAGCTCGAATCTGGCTCTACCATTCCTAGGTGCTCTCCTACACTCTCCTGTCCTGCCACAGCACACGAACCAAAGGAATGGTCCATCCGCGCAGTGTCTGCTCTTGCCGGTCCTCAATCACCACTGGGTTCTCTGCAAAGGTGGATCGATACTCAATGTCTAGCTCTCCCCAGTTGATAAAGTGAATGGGGTCAAGCATGTATTTCCTCAGCTGCAACACGTGGAAGACATCATGCACCCTCTCCAGTTGTGGGGGTAGAGCAAGACGGTAGGCCACTTCACTGACCCTGCACACGATCTCAAAGGGTCCGATAAACCTTGGGGACAACTTAACTCCCCAGCCGAACCTCTATGTCCCACGCCACAGAGAGAATCTAAAAAAGACATGGTCCCCCTAATCAGACTCCAAAGGCCTGCAACGATGATCTGCATAGGACTTCTATCTTCTTTGAGCCATCCTCATCCACTCACGAATGACCTACACCTTCTTTGTCATCGCCTGCACCAACTATGGGCCCATGAGGGAGGTCTCCTAAACCTCTGTCCACCACAACGGTGACCTGAAGGGTCTCCCATAGAGGTCCTCAAAAGGTTCCATGCCGATAGTAGAGTGGTAACTATTGTTGTACGCGAACTCCACCAAGGGTAGGTAATCCTTCCAGCTCGGGGCAAAGTCTAAGATGCATGCCCTGAGCATATATTCCAACACTTGGATAGTGCGCTCTGTCTACCCATCCGTCTGGGGGTGAAAAGTTTTACTCATCCGCAACTGGGTCCCGAATGCCTCCTGCAGGCCTCGCCACAATCATGACGTAAACTACGCATCATGGTCGGAGACGATCGTCGAGGGTACTCCATGAAGGCTGACGATCTACCGAACATACTGCTGCCCCAGACTCTCCACCGATCTCTGCTCCCTAATGGAAACGAAGTGTTCCGACTTCATGAGTCGGTCCACTATCACCCAAATGGAATCGTGGTCCTTCGATGTGTGCGTGATCCCTGTGACTAAGTCTATATATATGTCATCCCACTTCCACTCTAGGATCTCAAGGGGCTGCAAAAACCCTGCCGGAACCTGATGCTCTGCCTTCACCTGCTGACAGGTAAGACACCGAGAAATGAACTCAGCTACATTCCACTTCATGCCAGACCACCAAAACTGCCGCTGAAGGTCTCTGTACATCTTCCCCACACCGGGATGCATAGCCAAGGGAGAAGTGTGGAACTCCCGAAACTCCACAGGTACTACAACTCACCCCTGGAACAAGATATCGTGATTCCCTCCTTCAGAATACCCATCGGGTGCATCGCCCGTGGATATCTGATCACGCAGTAGCTCGCTGTCGACATCCCCCAACTGTGACACTCTCACACGCTCAAGGAGCGAAGGAGTCAAAACCATCGACTGCAGAAAAGCCATACCCTCCTTCTCCACCAAGGTTAGCCATAGGGAAGCCAACTTCTCTGAAGCTTCCCACACTAACCGATCCTGGGAATTCCTTCTAAGAGCATCTGCTACTACGTTTCCCTTCCCTGGAGTGTAGAATATCTCGAAATCATAGTCCTGTAGAAACTCCAGTCAGCGCCTCTGCCTTAGATTAAAACCCATTTGAGTGAAGATGTACTTGAGGATCTAGTGGTCTGAGTAGACCACAAAATGCTCACCCAGAAGGTAGTGTCTCCATAGCCTCAAGGAGAAGACCCCCGCTGCCAACTCCAAATTGTGAGTCGCATAATTCTTCTCATGGGGCCTCAACTGCCTCGACCCATATGCAATCACTTCCCACTGCTGCATCAGCACAGACCCAAGCCTAGCTCCTGAAGAATCACAGTACACTACGAAATCAACGATCTCCTCTGGCAGCCTCAACACTAGAGCACTAGTCATCCTCTGTCTCAACTCCTCGAAGGCCTTCTGACACTGATCAGTCCAGGTGAAAGGTCATCCCTTCTACATTAATGCGGTCAAAGGGGCAGTAATCCTGGAGAAATATTCCACAAACATCTTATAGTACCCTGCCAAAACAAGGAAGTTCTGCACCTCTGACACATTCTTGGGTGGCTCCCAGACAAGAACTACCTCTTCCTTTGTGAGATCTATGGCCAATCCCTGCTCTATAATGACATTCCCTAGAAAGTGAACCTCATGAATCTAGAACTAACACTTCGAGAGCTTCCCATACAGCTAGTGCTCTTGGAGTAAGTCTAGGGCCATCCTCAAATGCTCTGCGTGCTCCTCTTCCGTCGCAGAGTAGATGAGTATGTCATCAATATAGACAACCACAAACCGGTCCAAGTACGACTGGAAGATCTGGTTCATCAAAGCCATGAAAATGGTGGGGGCATTTGTCACGCCAAAGGGCATCACCAGAAACTTGTAATGCCCATATCAACAACAGAAAGCCAACTTCAGGATGTCAGCCTCACGAACCCGCAACTAGTGGTAGCCGGATCATAGATCAATCTTGGAGAACCACTTCACACCTCTCAACTGGTCGAAGTGGTCATCGATCCTCAGAAAAGGGTACTTTTTCTTTATCGTGGCCAGATTCAGGTGATGATAATCCACACAAAGCCGTAGACTCCCATCTGCCTTTTTCACAAACAAAACCAGAGCTGCCCAGGGGGACACACTGGGCCTGATGAATCCCTTCTCATGAAGGTCATCCAACTGGAGTCGTAGCTCCCAAAGCTCTGTGGGTGCCATCCGATAATCCGCACATGATATCGGGACTGTCCCCGGCTGCAAGTTAATGCATAACTCCATATCTCGCCTCGTAGGTAGTCCCCGAACATCCTTGGGAAATACGTCCTTATAGTCCTCTATAACGGTAGGGATCTAGGTTTCCTGGAGCATTTGCTGCTATGAGATCCATGCCTGCCAACTAGTGCAAAAAAGGTCAGGGTCACCTGCTTAGAGTACCCATCTTCTCCGCCATGAGGTCTCATTCACCATGGATGGTGAACCTCATCCCATCAGAAAACATGCCTCTGACTCATCTGTGATGACAGTCGATCTGGGCGTGAACCATAGAAAGCTAATCCATTCCCAAGATGATGTCGCAAGGTTCGATCGTAATGAAGAGAAGGTCCCACATGAAACTCCATCCTCCGAACAATAGTTCGCACTATCTGTAGATAAATGACACTAACGAGGCACTTCTCGTAGGAACCTCGAGGCTAAGTGCTGGTGTCAGCGCCTCTACTGGAAGCTCCAACTCCCGTAAAAACAACATAAATATAAAGGAATGGTTGGTACCGGTGTTTACTAGTACCGAAGCAAGCGTAGAGTAAACACAAAGCGTACCTCGAACCATCTCATGTGCTGGGGGGGGGGGGGGGGTCATGAACACCCGTAGCCTGAAGCTGCCCGCGACCCCTACCTCCAGCTCCCTAAGCCTGGCGTGGGCTGCCCAGTGGTGGAGGTGGAAGGACCTCAAAACGCCATCCCGGACCTCCAAGTCCCACCGCTCTGCCTACGCCGCCTCCCTGAGGATCACCCTGTCCTCACCTGGGGGATCCCTGGTCACAGCGCTGCCTCTGCAGCTGCAGTGTGCCCCCTGCCTACCACGACTACTCGGTATGCCTGGTCGGGCAGTCCCATGCTAGGTAGCCCCGTCCATTACAGGCATAGAACCGACTCTCTCCTGCCTGCACTGGTGCACCACAACGCCACTATGGTGTACGACCCTTCCCCTGTGTCTGCTCACGGAAGGGCCTCCTCAACTTAAGCTCTACTCACTACCGCCTGACTGTCACCGATGACTCTCCTCTGAAGTGGCCACTACTAGGCCCTGTCAGCTGGCGTCCCTCATCCAAGAAGCTCTCTATCACGAGTTCCCTCTCCAGCACCCTGGCACAAGTTGGGATGCACAGGGTCACTACACTAACACAAATCTCCCTACGAAGACCCTGCTCAAACTTCTGCGCCTGAAAGTAAATGTTGCAGATCATATCCTGCGAGTAGCGTGTCAGATCAGTAAATCGGGCTGAGTACTAGGCCACGGTCACCCCCCTTATTCAGCTCAAGAAGCTCCTGAATCCGAACGAAGCGTAAGCAAAAGGGGGAGTACTCCTCCCGGAAGAGCTGCTGAAATCTATCCCACATGAGAGACGACTCGTCGTGGGTCCGCGTAACCAATCCCCACCAACGCTCGGCCATCCTGAGGAAAAGGATGGTAGCTAGGGATACCATCTGGTCCACTGGTATCCGTACCAGCATGAAAAGTCGGTCCACAGACTCTCGCCAATCTTCCACTGCCTGGGGATCCGGGTCTCTATGGAACTTCTGAGGTTACTGATGCTGAAAGTCTCAGAGCGCACTCAGCCTGTGCTCAACCTCAGCCTGTGATGATGGTACTAACTGCCGCTCCTCAGGTGGAGGGGCTACTGATAAAGCACTGGGCGAAAGGGGATCACATGAGGGTCCCTGAACTGACGCCTCGTCGCTCGCCAGGTCATCGTCATGAACTGGAGAGGGTAACCTGGTTGGCAGCTGTCCTAGGGGCATCCGGAAAATTATCAAGGATTAACATGATTAGATGCGTATATATATATATATATTAGTAATAACAAAGGGTAATAACGTCGGTTTTTTAAAAACCGACGCGAATAGTATGTGCGGGGAATTTTTGGCGTCGGTTTTACAAACAACCGACGCCAAAAATAATTATGCGTTGATATTTCGCATCGGTTTTGAAGAAAACCGACGCGGAAAATATTAGTATACATATTATCCGCGTCGGTTTTCCTAAGAACCGACGCGAATAATATTATGTGTTGATTTTTCGCGTCGGTTTTGAAGAAAACCGACGTGGAAAATATTAGTATACCTATTATCCGCGTCGGTTTTCCTAAGAACCGACGCGAATAATATTAGTATACATATTTTCCGCGTCGGTTTTCCTGAGAACCGACGCGGAAAATAAATTTTTAAAATGTTTCGGCGTCGGTTTTCATGAAAACCGACGCCGAAACTCATAATTCCGCGTCGGTTATTTTAAAAACCGACGCAGAAACTAATAAAAAAAATATATTCCGCATCGGTTTTCCTGGGAACCGACACAGAAAATAAATTTTTAAAAATGTTTCGGCGTCAGTTTTCATGAAAACCGACGCCGAAAATTTTAAAACAACATTTTGGCGTCGGTTTTTCTTAAAACCGACGCGAAAAGTCTTTTAAAAATATTCACGGTCAGAAACCCTCATTTTGTTCGTTCGTCGAAATCGAGTTCCGCTGTGGCGCTTCGGACTCCCGACGACCTTCGAACTTGATTTGCGATCTTGGACAACCATTGTTGAAGGTTTTTTGTCGTCTGCACGATTTTGGGTATGTGTTCTTCCTATTTATCTCTTGTTTCATATCCCATTGTTTATTTCTTTATCAACAACCCTATTTTGCGTGATTTTGATTATTGGTTAGATTTTAGTTGTAATTTATCATTATTTTTTGTTTGTATTATCATTGTTGGTGTAGATTTGATATTGTTTGTTTTTGGAAGTAATTATACCGGTCGCAGTTTGGATTTAACATCTCCATTCGGGTTGAACTTCAAATTTTTTGTTTGTATTATCATTATTCCTGTTTAAAATGATCTTTCATTACATTATGAAGTACTATATTTTTAATTCCATTTCCATTTTAATAAATTCTTCTTCAAAAAAATAATTTTATTGTGTTAAATGAATTCACTCACATTTTTGCATGTAGTTTGTTGTTATTTCATTCCTTCTTGATATTTACCATGCCAAATTCCTCAATTCTTTTTGGTTCTCATCATTTAACTAAGACATGAATAATTACCACTATCTATTATGTTAAAAAAATTTGAATAATTATTTTCATGCCATTATATAATAAATAATTTTTCTTGCAATGTCCATAATATGACTAGAATCATAATGTATTGTAATTATTTCTTCGTAGATAATAATATAATCATTATCCCTCTATTAATGTTCAAAAATACCTTTCCACTTTCATATGTGGGGTTAGATTCATGCATTTTTAATAAATTTCCTCTTAAACTAATCTCATTCCATTGATTATATTTATTCATCTTTCTCTCCCTCTAAATAATAGTCATGAAATGATTTACTTCCCCCTCTAAGTCATAGGCTGCAAATAAAACATTCTCATGATCTAATCTTTCATGGATGGATAATATATTTCTCTTCATGTTGATCCATTCCTTGACATGTTTTGCTGCAATAGACCCATGGATGGGGGTGTAAGTTTTCACCTACAATATGAAATGGAATTTTTATCCCTCCATAATGGATTTATATGTTCATAGTTCCCTATTATAAAACTCATGGATTGAGGGAGTTGAGTTATCATAGTCACCAAAAATTGTATCATGTCTCTTAATACACATTGTCTTAAATAAGGATAGTTATTGCACTATTTTTCACATTAATTTTTCCATGATTCATTCATGTTACATCAAATGAATAAAAAAATAAATATAGTGTGATCAATAGTAGTCATAGTGAGAAATCATATTATCTTGTATGTCATTCATATAATATTTATATCATGAAACTTTATTTTTCAAAAAATGAAACCTTTGATTTAACCATTTTGTCCTTGTATTTCAATATAACACACATGTATATAATATTAAAATTAACTGTTTACTGTATTTGTAAACGTGTTTAATATCTGATGTCTTTTATCTGATTATCAATAGTTTTTATGGAATATGTTTTTGTTTACAATTTATCTGATAGATATTTAAATGTTTTTATGTTTTAATATATTCATCAATTATATTGTGATATCAGGTATTAATGGATCATAATTGGATTTATCTACGAAGAACTACTAGTGAATATGAAAGAGGAGTTGACAATTTTTTGGAATTTGCTAAACGGCATAATCAAAATATTGATATGATTTTCTGTCCATGTGTGAAGTGTGTAAATATGAGAAAGTTAAACTTCAGAGAAATCAAAGATCATCTCATTTGTTATGGTTTTAGCCTTAATTATACACGTTGGATCTTGCATGGTGAAAGAACTGAAAATTCAATATCCAATGTTGATGACGATATTCATAATGAGGCAGAGGATCGTATTGAAGAATTAATTCATGATTTAGGTGTTGAAACCATCGAAAAAACACCAACTGTTGAACGATTGTATGAAGATTCTGAAAAACCATTATTCCCAGGTTGCAGTAAATATACAGTGTTATCAGCAGTTTTGAGATTAGTTAACTTAAAAGCAAAAAATGGGTGGAGTGATAAAAGTTTCTCCAGTTTACTTGAGCTTTTAAAAGAGCTTCTTCCAGAAGGCAATGGGCTTCCAGATTCCAATTATGAGGCGAATAAAATATTATGCCCAATGGGATTGGGGTATAAAAAGATACATGATTTCCCCAATGATTGTGTACTGTATAGGAAAGAAAATTAACATTTATCAAGTTGTCCTACATGTGGAACATCACGCTATAAGATGGATGAGAAAGTCAACTCAGATTCATTTTCAGGTGATGTCATGTAACGTTATGAAAAATCAATTTTTTTACTTTCCAATGATATCATCCAATATTTTTTTCAAACAATTCTGATAATTCAATTCTGATTTATTTTTAGGTACCAAAATCAAAACTCCATCTAAAGCATTTTGGTACCTTCCAATTATTCCTCGTTTGAAGCGTCTATTTGCAAATTCAAATGATGCAAAAAGGTTAAGATGACATTCAGATGAGCGCATTTCTTATGGTAACTTACGTCACCCTGCCGATTCACCACAGTGGAAGAGTTTTGATAAAAAATTTCATGATTTTGGAAGTGAAGTTAGAAATCTCAGAATGGGATTGTGTACTGATGGAATGAATCCATATCGGAGCCTCAGTAGCCAACATAGTTCATGGCCTGTTTTGCTGGTACTTTACAACTTGTCCCCACATCTATGTATGAAGAAAAAATATGTTATGATGAGATTGATGATTTCTGGACCAAAACAACCGGGAAATGATATTGATGTGTATCTTACACCATTGATTGAGGATTTAAAACTGCTATGGGAGAAAGGTGTTACAGTTTTCGATGCATACAAGAAAGAGTATTTTCTTTTGCGTGCTATGATAATGTTCACTATAAACGACTTTCCTGCGTATGGAAACTTACCTGGATATAGTGTTAAGGGACATAAAGCATGTCCAATTTGTGAAGAACAAACTTCATATTATCAATTGGAGAATGGAAGAAAGACAGTGTACATGGGACATCAAAGATTTTTGCGAATTGATCATCCTTATCGTAGATTGAGAAAATCATTTAATGGTTTACAAGAATACAACCTCCCCCCTCAACCATTGTCAGCTGAAGAATATTATGACAGAGTGAAAGATATTGATTCAACATTTGGAAAGAGAAAAAGTTCTAGTTTACAAAAACATATCTGGAAGAAGCAGTCTATTTTTTTCGAACTACCTTATTGGAGATTTTTAGAGATAAAACATAACATTGATGTTATGCATGTTGAGGAAAACATATGTGATAGTTTGATTGGAACTTTGTTAGACATAAAAGGAAAGACAAAAGATGGATTACATGCTAGATTGGACTTGATATTAATGCGAATACGTTTGGAGTTAGCTCCCGCTGTGAAAGGAAAAAGAACATATTTACCTCCGGCTTGTCACACATTAAGCAAGATTGAAAAGATGAATTTTTGTCAGTGTCTTCATGGTATTAAAGTACCCAGCGGTTTTTCTTCAAATGTGAATAATTTTGTGTCATTGAAGGATTGTAAATTAATAGGTATGAAATCACATGATTGCCATGTGTTAATGCTACAAATTCTACCAGTAGCAGTGCGTGGTATATTACTGAAAGCTGTCAGGAAGACAATCATCAGGTTATGTAATTTCTTTAAATCCATTTGTAGCAAAGTCGTTGATCCAAATTTGTTAGATTTGTTGGAGAATGAAGCAACTCTTATTCTTTGTCAACTAGAAATGTATTTCCCACCCACATTTTTTGATATAATGGTTCATCTATTGGTTCATTTGGTGCGTGAGATAAGAATGTGTGGGCCTGTTTATTTAAGATGGATGTATCCTTTTGAAAGATATATGAAAATTTTGAAAGGATATGTTAAAAATCCTTATCGACCAGAGGCCTCTATTGTTCAAAAATATGCATCAGAAGAGGTGATTGAGTTCTGTACTGATTATTTGAATGAGGTGGAGCATATTGGTCTCCCTCTATCTCGACATATGACAGTTGACAGAGAAGGTAGAGGGGTTCGAGGCTTAAAGGTAAAGTTCATTCCACGTGATGAAGTGATGCAAGCACATTTATACATTTTGAACAACACAGATGAGGTTCAACCATATATATCCTCACATATTGCTGAATTAAAGTTACGATATCAGAAAAGAAATGAAAAGTGGTTGATGATTGAGCATAAGAAGACATTTGTTTCATGGTTTAAAGAGAAAGTCACCTCAGATATATCTGTATCAGAAACATTGAAGTGGTTATCAGGGGGACCATCTTTTAATGTGATCACTTGGTCTGGTTTTGATATCAATGGCTACACATTTTACACAAAAAACCTGGATGACAAGAGTACCGTTCAGAATAGTGGTGTGATGGTATTCGCTGAAGCAGTGCATTTTTCGAGTGCCAAAGATAAAAACCCAATTTCTGCATCAACATCATATTTTGGAGTTATTGAAGACATATGGGAAATTGATTATATTAAATTTCGAGTCACTATTTTTAAGTGCAATTGGGTTGATAGTAATAGTGGCGTGAAACATGATGAATATGGGTTTAAACTGGTTGATTTGAAAAGATTTAATCACAATGAGAAACCATTTATCTTGGCGACATATGCAAAACAAGTATTTTATGTCATTGATC
This sequence comes from Viscum album, assembly GCA_963277665.1. NCBI lineage: Eukaryota > Viridiplantae > Streptophyta > Magnoliopsida > Santalales > Viscaceae > Viscum > Viscum album. Next base: position 495,288,887 of record OY728159.1, read on the forward strand.
CGTCGAATGATCAGTGGTCAGTTGTTTTGCAAGGGAAAAGATATCATTTGGGTGATGATGATGATTCTGATGATGCTAGTGATTTACATGAGCCTTATTCATCTATTATGCAATTTTCAGATGATTACAATGAATATAAGACAGACATAGTGCATGCAGTACGTACCGATCATGATGAAGGGACGTGGGAAAACACTAAATTAGTCTCCTAATTTTTCTGGTAAATATTTATATTTTGTGTCTATTTTTAAAACTTACAAATGCATGCCTCTATTTTTACATATTTATTTTTCATTTCCTTGTTTCTAATTATTCAGTTTTCTAATGATATGCAGGTACCCAAAATTTCATTACACTTTCTAGTAGCAATGTCAAATACAGATAGAGAGGAGCAGTTACCGAGGTATATCTATTTTGACATATTATTAAATATTCAGTAATATACATATTTAATGAAATAAAACTGTTAATTTATTAAAAAAAATTGCAGGACTACTGATGCGTCCTCGGCGGAGGAGACTTCTCCAGTTACTACTGAAAAATCAAGTTCTCTAGTTGGTAAACGTGGTATTACACGTTTACCAAAACTATCACTCGCTCATGATGATAACAAATTAGACATCCGTTTTGATGATAATAATAATGCAGTTGGCCCAAATGCAGTTCAGTTTGTCAGTTATATAGCGATGCAGAGCCGTTGCAGGATTAGTATTTTATATCCTGATTGGAAGTCAGTGGACAGGACGACGAAGCAACAGCTTTGGGAGGCCGTGACGGTAAAATATCTTTATTTATTTATTTTATCTCATTTTTTTAATATTATATAGTTTAAATGACATATTTAATTTTTTCAATTACAGATGACATTCAATTTTGAGGAAACCAAAGAAATTAGGAAAAGACATCTCTCTTTAGCGGCGGTTCGATGGAGAGATTTTAAAAACAAACCGACGAAAGATTATGTTTTTGGAAAGAGAAGGTTTGAAAGCCCATGTCTTAAGTATCCATATATAGATGAAGAAACATGGAAGCGATTTGTTGACAGTCGTCAGGAAGAGAAATTTCAGGTATTGTAATTGTTTTATATTTTAAAATTTATGCTATATTTTCCTTATTACTTATGTGTTTATTTTTATGTAACAGGCCTCCAGAAGATCTCATCAGGAGATCCAGTTGAAAAACGTATACCCTCATACTTTATCACGTGGAGGATACTCGTATTTGGAGCAGAAAATTATTGAAGAAAAATTTGAAGCATTAAGAGCTCGATCAAGTAGTGGTTCAGAAGAGGTCCAGTATGGTCCTCCATCTCCTCCCACTCGCCATGAGAAATGGAAACAAGCAAGAAGAAGAAAAAATGAACAATATCTTACAGACGAAGCTCATCAAGTGGCTGATAGAATTGTAAGTAAATATTAATTCTTTGTTAACAATTTTCCTTTTTTATAATTTATAAACACTAATATAAATTTTTTATTTTTCATTTCAGGATGAACTTCAGGAGAAAGAGAAACAAGGCTCTTTTATCCCCGAGGGTAGGATGGATATCCTAGCCACTGCTTTGGGAAAGACTGAACACCCCGGCCGTGTTAGAGGATATCAGGTGGGTGTTAGTATTCGGAAGGTTTTTGGTAAGAGTAAGCAACCAAGAGACCCGGAAATCGAATCCTTAAAAGAAGAGCTGCAGGATATGAAACGGTCTATGGGTGATCAAATTCAAGCAGCAGTACAGAAGGATTTATTAGAACACTTGGCAAGACAGTCACAGTCTGCTCATCCTTCCAAGGTATATTATTTACTGTTAACAATTTTTCTTTTCTATAAATTATAAACACTGATATAACTTTTTCATTTTTCAACATTCTCAGCCTACTCACTCAGACTATCATGCCTCATATGCTTACCCAACACCGTCTGGGCAGCCTTCCGAGGTATATTATTTAATGTCATCAATTTGTCTATTTTATAAATTATAAACACTGATATAACTTTTTCATTTTTCAACATTCTCAGCCAACTCACCCGGACTACCCTGCCTCATCTGCTTACCCTTCCCCGTCTGCGCAACCATTTGAGGTATATTATTTTATTTAATTTTTAATCAATTTTTCTATGTTATAAATTTTAAACACTAATATACCCTTTTCATTTTTCTGACTTCTCAGCCTGCTCACCCTGACTACCCTGCCCCACCTGCTAACTTTGAGCCTCCACCTCCTCCATCGGATCGAACCTTATATTGTGAGTTGTTTGCGGGAGATCCTCATGTACATATTGTTGCGTTAGGACAAGTGTATTTTTGTGGGGACTCGGTACATCATCAGCCTATGCAGATGGGTCAGGTTAGAGTATCAGTACTTATTATTATAGATCCTACTGCTCTACTACCATTTCCTACTGCGGAGATCACCAGTGTTGGGGAATGTATGGGCCATTTTTTACTTTGGCCAACTGCACTTCTTCGTTATATTTCACATGAGGTATGAGTTTTTTTAACTAGTAATTAGAAATGATTATAAATTACTTATAATGTTTTCTGACATTTAACTTATATAGGAATATCTGAAAGCAAAATAAACTGTACAAATGCAGCAAAATGTTCAGAAACAGTCGGCTGTAGATACTTCTGATATTTCTTCTGGGTTGAAAAGATTATCTCAGTGCTCTTCTTCCTTGAATTTTATCTATGAGTTTCGGATGACGTCCGATATATGTGTAAGAAATTATAAATTGAGAATATTGAAAGAAGATATCATGAATTTAGTTAATTTTGAAGAGATCGGGCTGAATGTGGTGCAGTTGTTTTCCATGTAAGTAAATTGACGTTTGAATTGCTATTTCTTTAATAAAATATTGTTATGTCATTGACTAACTATATTTTCTTTTTAAATTAGGTATCTATACAGGATTCTTTTACAAAATGAAAATACAAGCATTTATAGCTTTATAGATCCAGAGTACATTTCCTTGGAAGTCAAACATGTGAAAAATGATGAAAGAGTTCAATATATATCCGAGAGATTATCACAAACAGAGATTCAGTGCTGGTTTTTGCCATTTCTTGATAAGTAAGAATATCAACATAATTTTGAACTCATGATCATTATAATGTCATTAATTATGAACTTTTTGTATTATAGGGGGCATTGGATGTTAGGTGTATTTTGCCCAAATGAATGCACCTTATATTGGTTTTGCTCTTTATTAGGAAAAGTGCGTAAACCGTTTTCCAACTTATTAAACAGGTAAGTTGTTTTTTTATTTTTAGAAGTTTATTATGTTTAATTTTAATTGTTTACACAAGTTTTATTAGTTCTTATATAAAAAAATGCAGTTCATGGAAACATTTTACAAATGAAAAGAAACCAACGAAAATCAAATATGTGGAAGTACAGGTAATTAGTTTTTATATTTTTGTTATATATTGGGTTTCATTATTAGTTAAATGTTTTATAACTGCAGTGTCATCGTCAAAATGGAAATGTTGAATGTGGTTATTATATTCTACGATTTATGTACGAGATAATCACAACTGGGGAAACTACTGATTTTCATAAGGTTAGTTGTATTAACTTTTTTATATATTTTCATACACTTTCTTCTATTTATTAATTTCATATCATTCAATATTATTGTAGGTATTCAATGATTCACAGTCATATTCTCAATCTGATATGATTCATATTCAATCTACTTTTGCGGACTATTTGTTAAGTCTGGTTAAGATTTGAGGTATGTATACTAATATTTATAAATAATAATATATATGGGTTTAAAAAACTAACTCTTATGATATATTAGGTGTTTGAACCTACTAATAATCAAATGAATGCTTCAACAATAACAAATAATGAGCATGTCATATATTTCAGGTACGTGTATTTTAATTCTGCTTTACTGAGTTTTCTCAAGTGCCTCTGCAAAAACTGTTTTATTGAATCTACTAATAATCAAATGAATCCTTCAACAATAACCAACAATAAGCATGTCGTATATTTCAGGTACGTGTATTTTAATTCAGAATTAGTTATTATATTTCTTTTCATTGTTATTTCTTAAAATCATTTGTCTGTACAGTGACAGATCTGTAGGGTGGTACTTGGATCATGAACATAGAGATTCGTATAGCGAAATAACATTCACAAACACTAAAAATTGTCTCCCTTGAATGCACAGCAATATCTTCTAGGCCTTTTTATTTTTTATGCAAATAAATATCGAAAAATAATTGCCGAGAAGTATATCACATAATACCTGAAACAGCGCTTAGTGGGTTTGCACAAAGATAAAATAGAAGGCGTCAATTTTTAAGGTATGTTTCTTTATTTCTCTTCAATTTGCATTTGATTTCAATTTTCTAACCTATTTTTTGCACTCAAACTTATTTCTCTGTTATTCCATAACTTAAACAAATAACAATAGTGAATGGGTAATGCACGTCTATACAGAGCAAATATAAAAACCTGAGGTTGGGGGTGGTGGGGATCCTATGGTGAAAAGACACCCCCAACATCTTCAGTGGGGGAGGTGAGGAAGAGGTTGCATCGGCTGAGTGTTCCTGGAATTTTGATCAGGAGTCGTAACATTTCATTTTGGTAATTTACTTTGTGAAAAAATGAATGATTCAAATAAATTACACATTTTCATTTAATGTTTATTCATTGCACTAATATCTTGGATTGATTTTTTCACGCACATATCCTTAGTTTCATTACTGTTTTGACAGGATTGGTGCTATCTATGGGAGGAAACTTACAATGATTGATACTGAGTATGGTTAGATTAAGAAAATGCACCATGTAGGTACGTGTATTTTAATTCTGCTTTACTTTGAGTTTTCTCAAGTACTTCTGTTAAAGCTGTTTAATTGTTTTTGTATACTTCGTTATTTTTTTTCAGGGTTCCGATTTGTTTGGAGGAGAAAATATATGTATTTTATTTAAAAAAAAAAAAATTTACAGCGTCGGTTATTTTAAAAACCGACGCCGAATATTTTTAAAAAAAAATTATTTATGGCGTCGGTTTTTTTAAAAACCGACGCCGAAAGTTTGATATTGCGTCGGTTTTTCAAAAAACCGACGCCGAAAATCCTGTTTAAATTGGTTTTCCGCGTCGGTTTTTAGAAAAACCGACAGGGAAAACCGATATTTCGGCGTCGGTTTTATATAAAACCGACGCCGAAAACCTAGTCGACTATATTTTCCGTGTCGATTTTTTAATGAACCGACGCGGAAAGTTTGATATTGCGTCGGTTTTTCAAAAAACCGACGCCGAAAATCCTGTTTAAATTGGTTTTCCGCGTCGGTTTTTAGAAAAACCGACGCGGAAAACCGATATTTCGGCGTCGGTTTTATATAAAACCGACGCCGAAAACCTAGTCGACTATATTTTCCGCGTCGGTTTTTTAATGAACCGACGCCGAAAATAATGTCTAAATGTAGCTTCGGCGTCGGTTTTATAAAAAACCGACGCCGAATCTCATAAGCGAATTATTTTTCGCGTCGGTTTCTATGAACCGACGCGAAAAAGGTATTTTTAACATCGCCTATAAAGACGTCTGTTTATAACCGACGTTAAAAATTAAAAAAAACCGACGCGAAAAAGAGTTTTTGCACTAGTGATTTCATTACAAATATGTTTTATTTAAATAATAAAATTATAAAAAATATTTGAATTTTTTTATTACTATTAATATTACTATGTTTAAAATAAAGGTTATAATTATCTCATTTAAATAATAATAAAAATAAAACGATATTTCATAGAAACTCAATGTTGCATGTAACATACGCCGAGTAAGTGTTGTGTGTAACATATGATGTGTTAGTGTTGTGTGTAACATACACTGAGTGGGTGTTGTGTGTAAAATATGCTGATTTAGTGTCGTGTGAAAGGATGTTTTGACTTAGTGTATTGCAAGACATAAATGAAAATTTAATTTATTCGAGAAAAAAAGGTCCCTAAAAACTCTGGGTGTTATAGTTATCTTCATGAAGATTCTCATTAAGTCTGTTTTGACATCCGTATTCCAAATCTCATAATCATGGAAGGCTATAATGGAAATTAGAATTATGGTGGATTTCAACATTTTAACTGGTGAAAATGTTTCATCATAGCCAATTCCTTGACATTGTTAAAATCCTTTTGAAACTAGTCATGACTTATAGGCACTAACTTGTCCTTCCATGTATATTTTATTCTTTAATATCCATTTGAAACCAATGGTGTTTATATCTACTGTATGGTCTACCAAAATCTATACTTGGTTTTGGTATATGGAATCCATTTTATAATTCAGGGCTTCTTACCACTAGGAAAAATCTTTTCCACTTATTGATTTCTTATAGGTTAAAGGATCATTATTATAAACTAATAACTATTCACCATCCTTTGTGTCTTGAAAACCATAAAATTTTAGTTATCTAACCTCAATTGTACTCCTACATAGTATTTGTGTCTCTAGAACAATTTCTTCTTCCACGAGGCTTTGTGGAATCTGTTTCTGTACCAAATATTATCTGACTTAAGCCTTGACTTCATTAAAGTCTATATCACTCCCACTAAATATTTTAGATATTTTATCCCTCTCAAGTAACATGGAGTGCCTTTTCATTATAACCTTTCTATATGAGGGGTCATATAGGTAATATCTTTTGATTCTGAAGTTTTACTTCTTACTTTTCCATTCCTTTAGTTTTGGAAATCACAAACACCTTCTTAAAAATATGATTACTAAATTTTTTTGTCATAAGTGTTTTAGTATGTTTTTTAGAAAAAATTAGCTTTTTACATACATATAAATAGTTCAAATGTATTAAAAATATAAAATTGTCATTCTTCAATACGATCTGTCAGTTTAAGGATGTGTTCGATTAATCAGAAAAACCTTTGTTATGAACAGTGGTTAAACGTTTTTTGTGTCTATTATTCTACCAAAAGTCATTAACATCAGATATATATAGGTACCTATACATAAGAATGATCCTCATAAGGATTACCATATTGAAAAATGATAAGTAAGTATATCGAATTATCCTAATTTTTTAATCGAAATTTATTGTCTTGTTTCTATCATAAGGAATAAAATTTATCATTGTTATAGTGATAAATAAAAATAACCCCAAACATTTAGTTATAGATGAGATTTAAAGAACCAACTATCCAATGACATTGCAACAAAATTATAAATATGACCATAGGAGCTTTACTTATAAATAGCTGATCATTTAAAGAGTTTGGATATGGTCACATTCGCAACTCAATATATCTAAAGTTTTATCTGTGTGAGAATCAAATTCCAAAATATTTTTAATTCTTTATAGAGTTTTAGTTCTAATTAATATTTATTAGGGTTTTTTCCTTTATAATGAATTTTCTTTTTTAATCATGCATCAGATCATTGTTGCGATTGAGAAATTCTGGGGATAGGAAGATGGTGAATCTAATCCATCGGATTGAGGGATTCTAGGGTAAGGAAGATAGACGATAATTATCATATAGAGTAATTCTAGGGTATTGGAAGATAGATATATAAATCACAATATCAAATAATTTTATGGTAAAAAAATACATAATTTACAGTAAGTATAAAACTATGGATACCTTTGGTCAGGGTTGTTGACTACCTTTACTCTTAAGGTTAAAAGAGTTATTTCTTTTAATATAGCTTGTAAGTCAGTATTACTTTTACAAGTCTTTATCCCAATGTGCATATTATGATAGAAAGTTTGCTTTAAAAATCATTATTATCATTTGTTTTATTAGTGCATCTGTGATAATTATTAAGACATACTCTAATATAATCATATCATTTGTGATTATGATTAAAACATTATAATCATATAACGAAGTCTGAGTCTGATATTTTTTACTTTAAGTGGTATAGTATTTTTTTATTTTAAAGTTTTTAAACTAAACTTCACTCATCCTCTTATAAGTATATCTATCTAATCTACTCTTATGACCCAACAATTGGTATTTGATCAGGTTTCTACTACTATATCATGTTGAGTTTTTTACTTATACTATCAACTAAAAGTTTTATTATGTTTTTTTTATAAACTCTTTGTTTATAAATTTTTTAAACCAATTTGTATTTATAGAAAAAGAGTTTCAATTTTTGTTAAGATTAAAGGTATGAATATTAGATCGCTTGATAATCTAAATCCTAGTCGACCACCTATCTTTGATGGGAATAACTATGAGTATTGGAGAGATAGAATGAAAAACATTGCGATCAAAACAGAAGTGGATAATTTATTAATACTTACTAGGAAGTATAAGATTCTTGATAAAGAACTTTTTACTTTTACTAATGCTAAGAAGTTAGAATATCAGTTTAATTACAAAGTTATAAATACTTTATTGTGTTCTAGGACAAAGAATATCTATAGTCAGATATTATCTTATGAAGATGCCAATAGTATTTGGAGTAAATTGTAAGTAACACATTTTGATATATCAAAATTCATTAAAATAAGAAGATCTATGCTTAGAGATGATTACCAAGTCTTTGATTTTCTACCTGATGATACAGTTTCCAAGATTCTCCAAAGGCTCATGAAAATTATCAATAGTTTATAGTCTATTGGTGAAATAGGTATTGATGGTGATATTTTGGTTGAAAATATTATTTATATAACACCCAATGAGTTAGAATCTAAAATAAAAACTATTAAGGACACAATAAAGATTACTAATTTTACTATTGGTGATGTGATCAGTACTCTCATGCAATATGAAAGAAAATTGAAGAGATATGATGAAAAAGTTAATAATAAAAATTTTGGAATTGATTTTGATACAACATTTAATATTCCTACTAATGTTCAGTTACCCTAGAAAGTATTAAAGTATTCAAGAAAGAAGAAAATTGTTGTTGAATCTAATTCTAGTTTATCAGATCATTCTGAAAATGAGTTGGATAATATTACTAGAATTATGAACATGATAGTTGGGAAGAAATATTTCCAAAACACATATAATAAAATTCATAGGGATAAAAATGATAGAAATGATTCTGAAGTTACTTGTTATGAATGAAAGAAGGCAGGACACATCCGACCTGATTATCCTAAGCTCAAAAGAAAAGATAGAAAAGAAAGAAATTCAGAGATAAATGTAAAGAAATATTAAAAGTTGAAAGAAAAAAATTATTAAAGATTCTATCACATAGAGTGATAGTGGTGGAGATTCTTCTAAAAATATTTATAATAATGAAAGTTTCCAACATAAGAACATTGGTATTTTTTCAAAATTTCCTGTGGTAAATTAATGTCTTATAGAAAAGGTGAACACTGCTGAATCTCTTACTAATATATCTTTAAATTAAAACTATCCTGATGATGATTAAAATTATACATATTCTAATGAATAATATTCCTTAGCCTAAAATAATACTTTACCTAGTTATGATAAAATTTCTATATTTTCAAAACTTTAAGAAAATGAAAATTGTAATATTTGTAAAATAATTGAAAATTCCAAAGTAAAACTAATAAAGGAAGATTCAAGAATAACTTTTTTGAATAATGAAATATTAGATCTTTATAATTATCTAGATAAAAATAAGTTTGAAAAAGATAGTATTTCAAAATAACTTGAGAAAAATATTTCTGAGAAAAATTGATTACAAAATGATTATGATAAACTTAGTTCCAATACTATTACTAATGTGGATAAAAAATTAGTTGTCAAACTAAAATATAAAATTTATAGTTTGAAAAAACTTTTATCAAAGTTTAACATTGGTAATTAAATTTTTGATAAAATGTATAAACAAATTAAACATTACCGTGATAATACTGGAATGGATTTTACTTATAAAAACATGTTTTTAGTAACAACTACTTTGTTACTAAAAGTGAACCATTTTGCACTAAGTTCCAAAGTAGTGGACATTAGAATAAAAATAAGTCTTTAAATAGAGTCCAATATTTAGGAAATCATAAGGATTATTTTTCCAAGGAAATGACATTTTCCCAAAATAGTAAAATTGGACCAATGTGGTTACCCAAAATACTATTTTCTGATATTATCGGACCCAAGAAGGTTTGGGTTTGGAAAAAATTATCTTTTTGTTTTCTGGAAAATAAAGATAATACCAAAAAATATATTTTGAACATGGATAATGGTTTCTCTAGACACATGGTTGGATATAATGATTTCTTTAAGAATATTATCAAGATGAAAGGTGGAAAAGTAACTTTTGGAGATAATGATCAAAAAAAATTATTGGTATAGGAAACATTGTACTTCTTGGAAAAGCACATATTTCAAATGTTTTAATTTTTTTAGAACTTAAGAACAACCTTATAATCATAAGTTAATTATGTGATGAAGGTTACATTGTAAAATTTTAGGAATTATAAATGTGCAGTACATAGATCTAAGGATGAATTTATTCTTTATGACAATCGACATGAGAATGTTGTAAACTAAACTTAGAAGACATTAGAATCCAAGAATTACCTTGTCTTAAGGAAATGTAAGATCAATATTGGTTATGGAATATAAGGTAATTACATTGTAACTGTCACGACCCGACCCTACCAGTCTCGAGCTGCGACTACCCCAGGCCCGCCTTGTAACGACCCGAAATTTTGAATAAATCTTGTTTCCTAATTTTATGTGTTATTTTATTTTATTTTTATACTCAACAAAAATGTTTCATTTGATAACATGATTATAATTAAAATGAGACCGTTGGGTTTTGACTGTTATATGACCATTGGACAATATGACCGTTGGCAACTAAACGTTTTGATTTTTGTCTCTAAATACAAGTAATCTTGGTTAATTATTATAGAAAGAAGATTCGATGGCCTCGCCCAGTAGTCTTGGACCAATCGAATCCCATCTAACAGAACTTGGGAAGGAGGTAGCACCACTGGGCTTTGCTCTGGACCAAACCCAAGCTGAACTTCATCGTGTGAAGCTAGAATAGAATCGCCTTCGTGAGAAGTTCAAACTAATAGAAATTACTACTCGTGTGATGTTGACCGAGACTCCCTCAGATTCTCTCACCTTAGCATACCTTACACTTAGGTCCTATGCTGGCGTGATAAGGGGATATTTAAGGAGACCATAACTGCCTTGTGTAATCCTTTGTTTTAAATAAAAATTGGGATTTCTTCTTATGATGATGTTTATGAATTTTCAAATGACCGGACAAATATAGTATGCATATTTTTGATGAATTTTAGAAAAAGGATATTTTAAAAATGTTTATGTAAACCTTAAATAATTAAATATGTGTAATGATTTTCAAAAAATGGTCTTCTACAATTATGTTCAGTACGAAATTTAGAGTCTAATAAGATCAACTTGATTTTTGATGAATAATAAATTATGAATAGTGATTTTATGATTAGGATTAGTAATGTGTCCAAATGGATTAGTAATCTCACTTAAAGAAAGTATTAAAATAATCTAGGCACCTTGATTAAGTAACGTGATTCAATAAAATGGTTAAATAACGGTTTCATAAATTATTATTCAAGTATTAGTTTTTTCGACTGAATAGTGTTTTTTAATTAAAAATTAAATTAAAAATATTTAAAAAATTATATTTATAAAATGTATTTCATTTTTGAACTCAGAGCACCGATATTATGTTATGGTAATTTTTGGGGGTTTTTCTGAAAAAATGAATTTTCGGTGAATAATGTTTTATTTAAAAATTAAATTAAAAATATTTAGAAAATTATTTCTATAAAATGGAGTTCATATTTTTAATCAGAGCGTCGATATTTGGTTATGTTGAAATTTTGGGATTTTTCTGAGAAAAATGAATTTTCAGTGAGTAGTAAAAAAAGCAGTTTTTGGGTTTCAGTATGTTTAATGAAATCATAACTGTGTCATGGTGATTTCATGAGATATTTTAAGGGTTGGCCGACCAAAGGTGATGAATTATTTTATTAGGGACCCCATGTGGCCTAAATTCATGGGAAATATAGTGGGAGAGCACATGGTTTTGAGAAAACCACTTTTGAGGTGTCCCTTGGCCATTAATGCCTTGTCCCCTCACTTTACCTATAAATATCAAGACCTCCTCTCATAAATTCAACTTGAAAACCATACTCAACGAAGTTATGGTCTCCTTACCTCACAAGGAGTCCTCCCAAGAAGCCCCCAAGCCCTCAAGGTCCAAAACTTTGAGTTTTAAGAGTTACATTTTACGGTAAGGGATCCGACCTCTCTCTTTCTTTTCAAGAAATCTCTTTTATGTCATTTCTTTTATGCTCCATGTTCTTATGTTAAAGGATGTTCTTTTATACTCCTCTTACTTACCTTTTCATGTTCATATAATGAGAGATCCCCTCTTACTCTCATTATTTCGTTTTAGGAAGTTTTAAGTGGCGCCGTCAGGCTGCCGAAATTTTTGTAACGGATTCTTTCTCCCTTCTCATTTTTCAAGATCTATTTTCATGTAAAGTATTTCAAGTAACTTTTTATTATGTTGGGGTATGATCTCTAAATTTATCATAGTTATCTTTTATGATTATATTATGAGAGACCCCATTTGATCTCTTCAATTCAGTATTTTGATGTTTTAAGTGGCGCTGTTAGGCTGCCAAATTTTTAAGTGGTTCTTTCACCTTTCCCCTTTTTCAAAGTTCTAATTCCATGTCAAGTCTTGCAAGTTACTTTTTATTATGTTGGGTTATGATCTCTAAATCTATCATACTGATATTTTATGTTCATATGATGAGAGACCCTATTTGATCTCTTCAATTCAGTATTTTGAAGTTTAAGTGGTGTCGTTAGGCTGCCGAATTTTTAAGGGATTCTTTCACCCTTCTCCTTTTCAAAGTTCTACTTTCATGTCAAGTCTTTCATGTTCATTTTTATTATGTTGCAGCATGATCTCTATATCTATCATACTGGACTCTTATGGTCATATTATGACAGACCCTATTTGATCTTATCAATTCATTTTTTTGAAGTTTAAGTGACGCCGTTAGGATGCCAAATTTTTAGGGGATTCTTTCACCCTTCTCTTTTTCAAATTTCTACTTTCATGTCAAGTCTTTCAAGTTACTTTTTATTATGTTGGGATATGATATCTATATCTATAATACTGGACTCTTATGTTCATATGATTAGATAACCTATTTGATCATGTCAATTCATTTTTGTTGAAGTTTAAGTGACGCCGTTAGGCTGCTGAATTTTTAAGGGATCCGTTCACCCTTCTCTTTTTCAAGTTATATTTTCTGGTCAAGTATTTCAAGTTCCTTTCCATTATGTTGGTTTATAAAATATATATCTATCATACTGATCATTTATGTTCATATTATGAGAGATCCTATTTGATCTCGTCAATCCATTTTTGGAAGTTTTAAGTGACGTCGTTAGGATGCCGAATTCTCATAAGAGAAATCTTATTTTTTTGTCATCCTTTCAAGTTCTTCGTTTCATATGGTATATCATTCAAATTTCATTACCATGTTCTTAAATAATTTATATTCTGTTCCCCTACTATTTTATGGATCATTTTTGAGTGGGTGACCCATGTCCCCTCTCTTTTCAATGTCTTCTAAAACCTTGTAACATAGCCGTTATGCTGCAGAATTTTCGTCTCAAAATGCCTCCCTCTTTATCTCGAAATTATTTTATATTATTAAGTGAATACTTAAAGCTCTTATTTCTATAGGTTTATTCACATATATATCAAAATGTTCTATTTTAAATTCTGGGATTTACATACTTGAAACCCATTTTCCCTTTTCCGTGGGTTTAAAGTGACATAAAGATCATGTCTTTAAAGCAGTTTTTAAAACGTTATGATTATGAAATGAAACCCATTTATTTTATGTTATGTGGGTTGTTTATGAAATGATTGATGATGATATATGTGGATCACATGATAATAAAGACATGTCAAGGGTGCACCCAGATAGCGCTCCAATGCATTGGGTAAAGACTTAATCTCTAGAGATGAACTTTTAGACTGATACCTTGGTAAATAACCTTGGTAATTTTTAATGACACCTTGGGGATGGACCTTGGTGAAACGAAATGATTGTCAATATTAAATGTTGTAGCCACACATTCAAGTTATGAAAAAATGTTATTTTTATTATGATATGCATCATGATTTCATTTTCATGCCTTAAAGTTCTTTTCATGACTTTATTGATGTATCTCAAGTTCATATGTAAAATGTTTCGCTTGTTTCCGTTACTGGGCCTTCTGCTCACCCTTTATTTTTATGTATGTCCCCAGGTTATGAGATGCAGTAATGAACCTAGGATAAACTTAAGGATAAGCCTTTCAAGTGTTTGAGAATAATATTTTATGGTGTTTTCATGTTTTATGTTCCTGGTTTCCAAGACACTAAACCTTAAAGATACTCAGTTTTGTGTAATGTAATGAAAGTTTATGTTATAAAAAGGCGGGATGCTATAGTTGGTATCAAAGGATGGTTTAGTTATTTATGGAAATTAGGATATGAAAACTCTAGGAATAACCCTATATAAAAGTTTAAATATAGGAAATCTTCCTGGTATTTTGGTGAGTATTGAGTAAGGGGTTTCCAAGCAAATACATCCCTGTCTGGATACGAGCAGGTAGAGGTGGCTCTGACACAGATGTACATAGGGGTAAAACCTGAAAACACCGATTTGAGCTAGACTCTAACGGGAACTGGTACACGACAACGGGCCTTGCTGCACTCTTAGTTACGACACTCCCAGGGGATATGCTTTCTTAAATTCATAAGCTTAGTATGAACCATTATTAAAGGAACAAGGATAAAACAAAATAAAGATTCACATAAGAATATATTATCATGTATAACCTAGTTTGAAACCCAGGGGATCACAAGTTATGGTATACTTTTCTTCTACAAGTTATCCTTATATGCTTTAAGCTCCTTTTCATGATTATTGGTTAATTATTTAAGCCTCTAATTATACTTTCTCTTCTTAGTTAATAGTGGGAAATAGAAGAACATGTCCCAACAACCAATGTGATAGGAAATGCGATGATTGCTGTATTAATATGACAGAGATGATTAGGGGATTAAAAGATGATTATTATTTTGGAAGACGTTCACTATTTTGGGGACCCTATATGATTGAGGTAAATATATTACTACGATATTTTCATTGAGGAGTAAGGTTGACTTATAGAATTGATGAATTTAAGGTGGACTTATAGTAATTTAGGTTACTTATGAAAATGATTAACCTATCTTGGGTAAAATATGTTTAGGTTAGCTAATTTTGTTATAAGATGTTAGGAGTGGTTGATGTGTTTTGGAGATGAACAATGAAGTTTATTTTGGAAGACTATGTTATCAAATTCTTCTTGTATTTGGGTTTCAATCATAGTTTGGTTTATTTTGAGGAATCTTAAGGACCTTTTATTTATGGAATGGTCTATGATGAACTTTGGGTAATACCATGGAACGTTGAAGATTTAAAATTAGTTTTCATTCCTATGGGATTCTTTCTTTTTTGAAGAGTGGTTTTACCTTACCCTTTCTGTTTTTAGGATAATGTTTAAAGTTAGAAGAAATAGATAGTTAATCTTTTGTGGATTATGTGATTCTCTAGAAGATGATTCTTGTGTTTTGATGAGACCAAGTAGTTTTGAATGCTCATCGTTTGGAGAAAAGATTAGTTTTGGGTAGAAACTTATTAAAGGATGAAACTCTACATGAAGGTAGGTATATTTTCTTATATTCTATGTTGTAAATGAATTCCTAAAAATTATGAAAAGGAACGTAAAACAAAAACGTTGTTGGTTTATGTTTCCTACAAGGTAATCAAAGACCGTTTACACACATCATAAGTTTGGGATTTTCTTATGGTTAACTTTCTCTTAATCATGTTTTCTATCACTCTCCCTCAGAACTTGACCCTTTGTTTTCTCCTCCATGTCCATGTTTTCCTACATGGAATCCTAGTGTGGGTTAACTCGGGTGACCTTTTTACTTCCCTTTCTTTCTTTTAAAGTAATAGTTTTACTGACTCCTTTTCCGATGTGGGACTTTCAATGAAATTTCAAAACCCAATTTTTTAAAAATTGCGAGGACGCAATTTCTTAAGGGGGAAAGATTGTAACGACCCAAAATTTTGAATAAGTCTTGTTTCCTAATTTTATGTGTTATTTTATTTTATTTTTATACTCAACAAAAATGTTTCATTTGACAACATGATTATAATTAAAATGAGACTGTTCGGTTTTGACTGTTATATGACCATTGGTTAATATGACCGTTGGAAACTAAACATTTTGATTTTTGTCTCTAAATAAAAGTAATCTTGGTTAATTATTATAGAAAGAAGATTCGATGGCCTCGCCCAGTATTCTTGGACCGATCAAAGCCCATCTAACAGAACTTGGGAAGGAGGTAGCACCACTGGGCTTTGCTCTGGACCAAACCCAAGATGAACTTCATCGTGTGAAGCTAGAACGGAATCGCCTTCGCGAGAAGTTCAAACTAATAGAAATTACTACTCATGCGATGTTGGCCGAGCCTCCCTCAGATTCTCTCACCTTAGCACACCTTACACTTAGGTCCTATGCTGGCGTGATAAGGGTCTATTTAAGGAGACCATAACTACCTTGTGTAATCCTTTGTTTTAAATAAAAATTGGGATTTCTTCTTATGATGATGTTTATGAATTTTCAAATGACCGGACAAATATAGTATGCATATTTTTGATGAATTTTAGAAAAAGGATATTTTAAAAATGTTTATGTAAACCTTAAATAATTAAAAATGTGTAATGATTTTCAAAAAATGGTCTTTTACAATTATGTTCAGTACGAAATTTAGAGTCTAATTAGATCTACTTGATTTTTGATGAATAGTAAATTATGAATAGTGATTTTATGATTAGGATTAGTAATGTGTCCAAATGGATTAGTAATCTCACTTAAAGAAATTATTAAAATAATCTAAGCACCTTGATTAAGTAATGTGATTCAATAAAATGGTTAAATGACGGTTTCATAAATTATTATTCAAGTATTAGTTTTTTCGGGTGAATAGTGTTTTTTAATTAAAAATTAAATTAAAAATATTTAAAAAATTAATTTTATAAAATGGATTTCATTTTTGAACTCAGAGCACCGATATTATGTTATGGTAATTTTTGGGGTTTTTTCTGAAAAAATGAATTTTCGGTGAATAGTGTTTTATTTAAAAATTTAATTAAAAATATTTAGAAAATTATTTCTATAAAATGGAGTTCATATTTGTAATCAGAGCGTCGATATTTGGTTAAGGTGAAATTTTGGGATTTTTCTGAGAAAGATGAATTTTCAGTGAATAGTAAAAAAAGCAGTTTTAGGGTTTCAGTATGTTTAATGACATCATAACTGTGTCATGGTGATTTAATTAGATATTTTAAGGGTTGGACGACCAAAGGTGATGAATTATTGTATTGGGGGCCCCATGTGGCCTAAATTCATGGGAAATATCATGGGAGAGCACATGGTTCTGAGAAAACCACTTTTAACGTGTCCCTTGGCCATTAATGCCTTGTCCCCTCACTTTCCCTATAAATACCAAGCCCTCCTATCATCCATTCGACTCCAAAACCATTATCAACGAAGTTATGGTCTCCTTACCTCCCAAGGAGTCCTCCTAAGGTGCCCCCAAGCCCTCAAGGTCCAAACCTTTGAGTTTTAAGAGTTACATTTTAAGGTAAGGGATCCGACCTCTCTCTTTCTTTTCAAGAAGTCTCTTTTATGTCATTTCTTTTATGCTCCATGTTCTTATGTTAAAGTATGTTCTTTTATACTACTCTTACTTCCCTTTTCATGTTCATATAATGAGAGAGCCCCTCTTACTCTCATTATTTCGTTTTATGAAGTTTTAAGTGGCGCCGTTAGGCTGCCGAAATTTTTGTAACAGATTCTTTCTCCCTTATCAATTTTCACGATCTATTTTCATGTAAAGTATTTCAAGTTCCTTTTTATTATGTTGGGGTATGATCTATAAATTTATCATACTTATCTTTTATGATCATATGATGAGAGACCCCATTTTATCTCTTCAATTCAGTATTTTGCTGTTTTAAGTGGCGCTGTTAGGCTGCCAAAATTTTAAGTGGTTCTTTCACCTTTCTCCTTTTTCAAAGTTCTAATTCTATGTCAAGTCTTGCAAGTTCCTTTTTATTATATTGGGGTATGATATAAAAATCTATCATACTGATCTTTTATGTTCATATGATTATAGACCCTATTTTATCTTTTCAATTCAGTATTTTGAAGTTTAAGTGGCGTCGTTAGGCTACCAAATTTTTAAGGGATTCTTTCACCCTTCTCTTTTTCAAAGTTCTACTTTCATGTCAAGTCTTTCATGTTCATTTTTATTATGTTGGGTTATTATATCTATATATATCATACTGGACTCTTATGTTAATATGATGAGAGGCCCTATTTGATCTTTTCAATTCATTTTTCTGGAAGTTTAAGTGACGCCGTTAGGCTGCCGAATTTTTAGGGGATTCTTTCACCCTTCTCTTTTTCAAAGTTCTACTTTCATGTCAAGTTTTTCAAGTTCCTTTTTATTATGTTGGGGTATTATATCTATATCTATCATACTATACTCTTATGTTCATATTATGAGATACCCTATTTGATCTTGTCAATTCATTTTTGTTGAAGTTTAAGTGACGCCGTTAGGCTGCTGAATTTTTAAGGGATCCGTTCACCCTTCTCTTTTTCAAGTTATATTTTCTGGTCAAGTCTTTCAAGTTCCTTTCCATTATGTTGGGGTATAAACTCTATATCTATCATAATGATCATTTATGTTCATATGATGAGAGAGCCTATTTGATCTCGTCAATCCATTTTTGTAAGTTTTAAGTGACGCCGTTAGGCTGTCGAATTCTCATAAGAGAAATTTTTTTTTTCATCCTTTCAAGTTATTTGTTTCATATGGTATATCATTCAAATTTCATTACCATGTTCTTAAATACTTTATATTCTGTTCCCATACTATTTTATGGATCATTTTTGAGTGGGTGACCCATGTCCCCTCTCTTTTCAATGTCTTCTAAAACCTTGTAACATAGCCGTTATGCTGCAGAATTTTCGTCTCAAAATGCCTCCCTCTTTATCTCAAAATTATTTTATATTATTAAGTTAATACTCAAAGCTCTTATTTCTACAGGGGTATTCACATATATATCAAAATTTTCTATTTTAAATTCTAGGATTTACATACATGAAACCCGCTTTCCCTTTTCCGTGGGTTTAAAGTGACATAAAGATCATGTCTTTAAAGCAGTTTTTAAAATGATATGATTATGAAATGAAACCCATTTCTTTTATGCTATATGGGTTGTTTATGAAATGATTGATGATGATATATGTGGCTCACATGATAATAAATACATGTCAAGGGTACGCCCAGATAGCGCTCCAATGCATTGGGTAAAGACTTAATCTCTAGAGATGACCTTTTAGACTGATACCTTGGTGAATAACCTTGGTAATTTTTAATGACACCTTGGGGATGGACCTTGGTGAAACAAAATGATTGTCAATATTAAATGTTGTAGCCACATCTTCAAGTTATGAAAAAATGTTATTTTTATTATGATATGCCTCATGATTTCATTTTCACGCCTTAAAGTTCTTTTCATGACTTTATTGATGTATCTCAAGTTCATATGTAAAATGTTTCGATTGTTTACCTTACTGGGCCTTCTGCTCACCCTTTCTTTTGATGTATGTCCCCAGGTTATGAGATGAAGTAATGATCTAGGATGAACTTAAGGAGAATCCTTTCAAGTGTTTAAGAAGAATGTTTTATGTTGTTTTCATGTATTATGTTCCTGGTTTCCAAGACACTAAACCTTAAAGATCCCCAGTTTTGTGTAATGTAATGAAAGTTTATGTTCTAAAAAGGTGGGATGCTATACGCCTCCATAGGCCAGGGGTTGGCAACAAGCACCGAAGGTGTAATGATCTCAGGGAGGCTTTCGCCTAAGTACCTGTACACACACACAACCCACTTGATGCAGAAGTGTAGAGTAAAATGAAAACCAAAGGACAACAACCATAACCCAACCATAGTCATGCATAAACCTCTAAAGTAGAACAAGTAAAGTGATGAAAAGTAGACTGAAGAGTAAAAATGGAAAAACACGCGCCCAACTAGAAAAGTGCCACAACCCGGAGACAGGTAAACAAAAGTGCAGCTGGTGAGTCTCACACCTGAAATTCCTACTACGACCGTTGAACACAGACCAAACTCCTGTATCCTCTACACCCCTCCATAGTCTCAATCAACCTATCCGTTGTCTGCAAGGGCACACCAAGTACGGGCAAAGCCCAAGTAGGGGTGAGTAGTTGGATGCCCCGAAAGCTCGAGGGAGCAATAAAGGAGGTACCAAAATGGTGCACAATAGAAAGGACAAGGAACCATGAAAGAGTACAGTAAATAGAGTGCATATCAACCCAATAAGATAAAGGAAGTAGACTTGTCTGACCCAGAGGAGCTAGACACGGAAAGCACGTGGCATACCCCATGTGTCTTTGACCCTCCTAAAAAAAGAGTAACTGAACCCAAGGAGTGGGAATGAAAAATAGGGTGTATAAATATATATGATCAACAAGAAACCTGAACAAGTGCGTAAGGTGATCTCCATTTCCAAGCTCAGCCTGGGATAAGTCACCAACAGTTCTAAGGGTAGCCATCACTGATACCCAAACATCCCACACGTCAAAGCTGTCTCATCGATGAATTGTGCAACTAAGGATCCCACTCTGGTATTCACGGCGAGAAGTCACTGACTAGCCTCATAGAAAGGGGCTGATTCTGAAAGAAGTCATCGGGTAACCCACTGCCCAACCCAACTGGAGGGTAAACCCTAAAAGGTCGTCAGGTGACCCACTGCCCAACCCAACTGGAGGGTAAACCCTAAAAGGTCGTCGGGTGACCCACTAACCAACCTTGCTGGAGGGTAAAACCTAAAGTCAATGGGTAACCCACTGTCCAGCCCACACGGAGAGTAAACCCTAAAGTCAATGGGTGACCCACTGCCCAGCCCCGTTGGAGGGCAAACCCTGATACGGGTCCGATGACTCCGCGCTGCCCGCACCATCACTGGGTGTCGCTAACATCGCGATCGTGCGTTGGGTCG
The DNA here is from genome assembly GCA_963277665.1 of Viscum album. Lineage (NCBI taxonomy): Eukaryota > Viridiplantae > Streptophyta > Magnoliopsida > Santalales > Viscaceae > Viscum > Viscum album. Next base: position 495,310,003 of record OY728159.1, read on the forward strand.
GAGGGCATAAAAGAAACCTCCGACTAACATCCTTTCGTGTTTCCACATTTAATGATATCTTGAAAGAGGCTCCGCCCACCCAAACAGATTACACCGCTGCAATCCTCGCAAAAAAACACGCGAGATAGACTACATAATCGCTGGGAACAGACTCCTGATGAAAAAGTTATTCAACACTACTTTCTGCCCATACAGCGCCTCATGGGACCCACACCTCAGTCCCAAAAGATGTCGGGCAAACTGCACCATCGCGATGCTCTCAGAAAAACATGTCGAAACAACTACTCATTCGCCTTGAACGGACATTTGATGAAAAAGTTGCAAAACGCTACTCACAACTTAAGAGACGGCCTGTGGGGCCCACGCCTCAACTCCAAATTCAATTCCTTAATCCACCCGGGACCACTTCATCTTGACGCCAGGGTCACAACGCCGCTGACAGCTCCTTAAACGGACTCCAGATGTGTTCGTGCCATCTGAAGAAAGAAACCCGACGTAGTACTTGACAAGCGTGACACGCCACTGAGCCCCCATCTTAGGAATTAAAATTTTCTGAGACCATCTCAAAAGACTTTTCTCGAGCTGAGGATTTCACTACCATAGACGGCATGCAAAATGGACACCCGTAGTGGAAGATACGGGTGTCCGAAATCAGGGATGAAGCCCCTTGGGCTGGACCGGCCCGGTCCGGCCGGTCCACCTGGCCGGGGCCGGCCCGCGGCTCTGCCACACAGCCCAAATGCAGACCCACTTCCCACTGCGCCGACCGGACCTTGTGTCTAGTCGCTAGTCTGTGTAGATACCCGCCAAAGGCGGGTCTCGGTTCCCTCACGGGGTCGCGCGCCGCGACCCCCGGTCCACCCTCGCCGACGACCTCGCCCGCAGCCTGGAGCCCGCCACACCGCGCGAAGCCACCGCTACTGAGGAGCCCTTTACTGCGCTTCCATCCTGGAAACTGCTGCCACCACTGGAAGCCCTCCGGACCGCAGCGCCGACCACCGGACCACCCCTGGAACCGCCGGAAAAAGGAGAAAACGTCCGGAAAACTTCCCGGGGTCACCCCGGACACCCCGGGACTCGAAAATTCGATCCGAAAGGATTGATGGAAATATAAAATCGACCCCTATGCAACTATGGGCTTCAAATGACGATCATACAACATTTTGATGCAAATAATTTCATTTGAAGGGGTTGCGGGAATTAAAATTGAAAATGCACGAGCCTACCTCGCTGGGCGTAGCCCGACGCTTCACCAACGATCTGCCAGAGCCACCACCCACCTTGGAGAGGGAGAGGGAGGCTTGAAGGAGGTTCTCCCTTGTTGTGAAGAACTTGTTCCAAGGGGAAGAACAAGGGGGAGAAGAGGTTGGGGGTGGTGTGTTTAAATAGAAAACACTTAAACCCCCCACCCGTAGGCCCCGTACCCGAACTTTCAGCGGGGTCGACGTTAAGCTGCCCCTAGGGTAAAATCCATGTTCTGAGCACAATGGCGGTCTCAGAATGTTAATCTGAACCTCCATTTAGAACTTAAAGAGTACACGTCCGGGGCCGCCAAATTATGAAAATGCCCCTGGTGGCGTTTTCCACAGAAGGCCCGCGCTCGCGAAAGTTACCCCCCCTCCTAGGGTAAACGACACGTTTCAGACTCAACGGTGCCCTCAGTTATCCCATACGAGCAACCATTTAAGAGTTATTATGTTTATTTGGTGTGTCTAGTGTGAACACACATAAAATTTAATTCCGGCCACACCAGGGCTGAGAATCACACACCGTCTGAATGCCCTACTATAGAATAACATCAATAAAAATTCAAAGTCTTATAGGCTCAAAACCCGGGTTCTTACATCATTCAATCCTTCAAGTTTTTCATCCCTGAAAAAAAACTACAAAAACAACTCAAGATACTGAGCTCGAATCTGGCTCTACCGTTCCCAGGTGCTCTCCTACACTCTCCTGTCCTGCCACAGCACACGAACCAAAGGAATGGTCCATCCGCGCAGTGTCTGCTCTTGCCGGTCCTCAATCACCACTGGGTTCTCTGCAAAGGTGGATCGATACTCAATGTCTAGATCTCCCCAGTTGATAAAGTGCATGGGGTCAAGCATGTATTTCCTCAGCTGCAACACGTGGAAGACATCATGCACCCTCTCCAGTTGTGGGGGTAGAGCAAGACGGTAGGCCACTTCACTGACCCTGCGCACGATCTCAAAGGGTCCGATAAACCTTGGGGACAACTTAACTCCCCAGCCGAACCTCTATGTCCCACGCCACAGAGAGAATCTAAAAAAGACATGTTCCCCCTAATCAGACTCCAAAGGCCTGCAACGATGATCTGTATAGGACTTCTGTCTTCTTTGAGCCATCCTCATCCACTCACGAATGACCTGCACCTTCTTTGTCATCGCCTGCACCAACTATGGGCCCATGAGGGAGGTCTCCCAAACCTATGTCCAGCACAACGGTGACCTGAAGGGTCTCCCATAGAGGTCCTCAAAAGGTTCCATGCCGATAGTAGAGTGGTAACTGTTGTTGTACGCGAACTCCACCAAGGGTAGGTAATCCTCCCAGCTCGGGGCAAAGTCTAAGATGCATGCCCTAAGCATATATTCCAACACTTGGATAGTGCGCTCTGTCTACCCATCCGTCTGGGGGTGAAAAGTTTTACTCATCTAAAACTGGGTCCCGAAAGCCTCCTGCAGGCCTCGCCACAATCATGACGTAAACTACGGATCATGGTCGGAGACGATCGTCGAGGGTACTCCATGAAGGCTGACGATCTACCGAACATACTGCTGCCCCAGACTCTCCACCGAGCTCTGCTCCCTAATGGAAACGAAGTGTTCCGACTTCGTGAGTCGGTCCACTATCACCCAAATGGAATCGTGGTCCTTCGATGTGTGCGGGATCCCTGTGACTAAGTCTATATATATGTCATCCCACTTCCACTCTAGGATCTCAAGGGGCTGCAAAAACCCTGCCGGAACCTGATGCTCTGCCTTCACCTACTGACAGGCAAGACACCGAGAAATGAACTCAGCTACATTCCACTTCATGCCAGACCACCAAAACTGCCGCTGAAGGTCTCTGTACATCTTCCCCACACCGGGATGCATAGCCAAGGGAGAAGTGTGGAACTCCCGAAACTCCACAGGTACTACAACTCACCCCTGGAACAAGATATCGTGATTCCCTCCTTCAGAATACCCATCGGGTGCATCGCCCGTGGATATCTGATCACGCAGTAGCTCACTGTCAACATCCCCCAACTGTGACACTCTCACACGCTCAAGGAGCGAAGGGGTCAAAACCATCGACTGTAGAAAAGCCATACCCTCCTGCTCCACCAAGGTTAGCCATAGGGAAGCCAACTTATCTGAAGCTTCCCACACTAACTGATCCTGGGAATTCCTTCTAAGAGCATTTGCTACTACGTTTCCCTTCCCTGGAGTGTAGAATATCTCGAAATCATAGTACTGTAGAAACTCCAGTCAGCGCCTCTGCCTTAGATTAAAACCCATTTGAGTGAAGATGTACTTGAGGATCTGGTGGTCTGAGTAGACCACAAAATGCTCACCCAGAAGGTAGTGTCTCCATAGCCTCAAGGAGAAGACCCCCGCTTCCAACTCCAAATTGTGAGTCGCATAATTCTGCTCATGGGGCCTCAACTGCCTCGACCCATATGCAATCACTTCCCACTGCTGCATCAGCACACACCCAAGCCTAGATCTTGAAGAATCACAGTACACTACGAAATCAACGCCCTCCTCTGGCTGCCTCAACACTAGAGCACTAGTCATCCTCTGTCTCAACTCCTCGAAGGCCTTCTGACACTGATCAGTCCAGGTGAAAGGTCATCCCTTCTACATTAATGCGGTCAAAGGGGCAGTAATCCTGGAGAAATATTCCACAAACATCTTATAGTACCCTGCCAAACCAAGGAAGCTCTGCACCTCTGACACATTCTTGGGTGGCTCCCAGACAAGAACTACCTCTTCCTTTGTGAGATCTATGGCCAATCCCTGCTCTATAATGACATTCCCTAGAAAGTGAACCTCATGAATCTATAACTAACACTTCGAGAGATTCCCATATAGCTAGTGCTCTTGGAGTAAGTCTAGGGCCATCCTCAAATGCTCTGCGTGCTCCTCTTCCGTCGCAGAGTAGATGAGTATGTCATCAATATAGACAACCACAAACAGGTCCAAGTACGGCTGGAAGATCTGGTTCATCAAAGCCTTGAAAATGGTGGGGGCATTTGTCACGCCAAAGGGCATCACCAGAAACTTGTAATGCCCATATCAACAACAGAAAGCCAACTTCAGGATGTCAGCCTCACGAACCCGCAACTAGTGGTAGCCGGATCAGAGATCAATCTTGGAGAACCACTTCACACCTCTCAACTGGTCGAAGTGGTCATCGATCCTCAGAAAAGGGTACTTTTTCTTTATCGTGGCCAGATTCAGGTGATGATAATCCACACAAAGCCGTAGACTCCCATCTGCCTTTTTCACAAACAAAACCAGAGCTGCCCAGGGGGACACACTGGGCCTGATGAATCCCTTCTCATGAAGGTCATCCAACTGGAGTCGTAGCTCCCAAAGCTCTGTGGGTGCCATCCGATAATCCGCACATGATATCGGGACTGTCCCCGGCTGCAAGTTAATGCATAACTCCATATCTCGCCTCGTAGGTAGTCCCTGAACATCCTTGGGAAATACGTCCTTATAGTCCTCTATAACGGTAGGGATCTAGGTTTCCTGGAGCATTTGCTGCTATGAGATCCATGCCTGCCAACTAGTGCAAAAAAGGTCAGGGTCACCTGCTCAGAGTACCCATCTGCTCCGCCATGAGGTCTCATTCACCATGGATGGTGAACCTCATCCCATCAGAAAACATGCCTCTGACTCATCTGTGATGACAGTCGATCTGGGCGTGAACCATAGAATGCTAATCCATGCCCAGGATGATGTCGTAAGGTTCGATCGTAATGAAGAGAAGGTCCCACATGAAACTCCATCCTCCGAACAATAGTTCGCACTATCTGTAGATAAATGACACTAACGAGGCACTTCTCGTAGGAACCTCGAGGCTAAGTGCTGGTGTCAGCGCCTCTACTGGAAGCTCCAACTTCTGTAAAAACAACAGAAATATAAAGTAATGGTTGGTACCAGTGTTTACTAGTACCGAAGCAAGCGTAGAGTAAACACAAAGCGTACCTCGAACCATCTCATGTGCTGGGGGGGGGGGGGGGGTCATGAACACCCGTAGCCTGAAGCTGCCCGCGACCCCTACCTCCAGCTCCCTATGCCTGGCGTGGGCTGCCCAGTGGTGGAGGTGGAAGGACCTCAAAACGCCATCCCGGACCTCCAAGTCCCACCGCTCTGCCTGCGCCGCCTCCCTGAGGATCACCCTGTCCTCACCTGGGGGATCCCTGGTCACAGCGCTGCCTCTGCAGCTGCAGTGTTCCCCCTGCCTACCACGACTACTCGGTATGCCTGGTCGGGCAGTCCCATGCTAGGTAGCCCCATCCATTACAGGCATAGAACCGACTCTCTCCTGCCTGCACTGGTGCACCACAACGCCACTATGGTGTACGACCCTTCCCCTATGTCTACTCACGGAAGGGCCTCCTCAACTGAAGCTCTACTCACTACCGCCTGACTGTCACCGATGACTCTCCTCTGAAGTGGCCACTACTAGGCCCTGTCAGCTGGCGTCCCTCATCCAAGAAGCTCTCCATCACGAGTGCCCTCTACAGCACCCTGGCACAAGTAGGGATGCACAGGGTCACTACACTAACACAGATCTCCCTGCGAAGACCCTGCTCAAACTTCTGCGCCTGAAAGTAAATGTTGCAGATCATATCCTGCGAGTAGCGTGTCAGATCGGTAAATCGAGCTGAGTACTACGCCACGGTCACCCCCCTTCTTCAGCTCAAGAAGCTCCTGAATCCGAACGAAGCGTAAGAAAAAGGGGGAGTACTCCTCCCGGAAGAGCTGCTGAAATCTATCCCACATGAGAGACGACTCGTCGTGGGTCTGCGTAACCAATCCCCACCAACGCTCGGCCATCCTGAGGAAAAGGATGGTAGCTAGGGATACCATCTGGTCCACTGGTATCCGTACCAGCATGAAAAGTCGGTCCACAGACTCTCGCCAATCTTCCACTGCCTGGGGATCCAGGTCTCTATGGAACTTCTGAGGTTACTGATGCTGAAAGTCTCAGAGCGCACTCAGCCTGTGCTCAACCTCGGCCTGTGATGCTGGTACTAACTGCCGCTCCTCAGGTGGAGGGGCTACTGATAAAGCACTGGGCGAAAGGGGATCACATGAGGGTCCCTGAACTGACGCCTCGTCGCTCGCCAGGTCATCGTCACGAACTGGAGAGGGTAACCTGGTTGGCAGCTGTCCTTGGGGCATCCTGAAAATTATCAAGGATTACCATGATTAGATGCGTATATATATATATATATATATTAGTAATAACAAAGGGTAGTTGAGTCAAAAAGGATATTCAAAGACTCAATCCTACTAGATGCATGTTCCAAAGTTCCCTGCAATAAGTGTATCAGCGTGTCGAGTTGACAAACGGGTTATCAGGGTCCTGGTGAATGGATACGTCGGCCGCTCGTACCATCACTGGACTCCCTGGCCTGACAGCCGCTTTCAATACACGTCGACACTATTTCCCTAAATCCCAACCAATTCCCTTTTAGGGAAGTCCGCACAATGCCCCAAGGAATGAACCTGTTTTGATACAACTTTGGCATGACCCAACCCCACCGGTCTCGAGCCGTGACTACCCCAGGTCCACCTCCATAGGCCAGGGGCTGACGACAAGCACCGAAGTCATAAAGATATCGGGGAGGCCTTCGCCTAAGCACCTGCACACACACATACAACCCACTCGATAAAGAAGTGCAAAGTAAAAAAGAAAACCAAAGGAAAACAACCATAACCCAACCATACTCATGAATCAACCTCTAAAGCAGAACAAGTAAAGTGCTGAAAAGTAGACTGAACAGTAAAAAGGGAAAAGCACACGCCCAACTAGAAAAGTGCCACAACCTGACGATAGGTAAGAAAAAGTGCAACTGGTGAGTCTCACAACTGAAAGTCCTACTGCGACCATTGAACGCAGCCCAAACTCCTGTATCCTCTATGCCCCTCTATAGTCTCGATCAACCTATCCGTCATCTCCAAGGGCACACCAAGTGCGGGAAAAGCCCAAGCAGGGGTGAGTATAAAGATACTTAGTAGGATAAACTGAAAGCTCGAGGGAGCAACAAAAAAGGTACCAAAATGGTGAGCAATGGATAGGAAAAGGAACCGTGAAAGAGTATAATAAATAGAGTGCATCTCAACCCAACAAGAGAAAGGAAGTACACTCGTCCGAACCAGAGGACCTAGACACGGAAAGCATGTGGCATACCCCACGCGTCTTCGCCCTTCCTAGAAGGAGAGTAACTGAACTTAAGGAGTGGGAATGAAAAATAGGATGTATAAATATATATTCTCAACAAGAAACCTGAACGAGTGCGTAAGGGGATCTCCATTTCCAAGCTCATCCCAAGATAAGTTGCCAACAGTTCTAAGGGTATCCATCACTGATTCCCAAACGTCCCGCACGTCAAATCTATCACATCGCTGAATCGCACAACCCAGGATCCCACTCCGGTATTCACGGGGAGAAGTCACTAACTAGCCTCATAGAAATGGGATGAGTCTGAAAGAAGTCATTGGGTAACCCACTGCCCATCCCAACTAGAGGGTAAACCCTAAAATGTCGTCGGGTGACCCACTGTGTAACCCAACTGGAGGGTAAAACCTAAAAGGTCATCGGGTGACCCACTGCCCAACCCTACTGGAGGGTAAACCCTAAATTCAACGGGTAACCCACTGCCCGACCCACCCGTAGGGTAAAACCAAAATTCAACGGGTGAACCACTACCCAGCCACGCTGGAGGGTAAACCCTGATACAAGTCCTATGACTCCGCACTACCCGCGCCATCACTGGGTGTCGCTAACATCGCGATCGTGCATTGGGTCGGAGTGCATAAAAGAAACCTATGACCAACATGATTTCATGTTTCCACATTTAATGATATCTCAAAAGAGGCTTCGCACGCCCAAACAGATTACACCGTTGTAATCCTCATGGAAAAACATGCAAGATAGACTACTTACTCGCTGGGAACGGACTCCCGACGAAAAAGTTATTCAACACCGCTTTCTGCCCATACAACGCCACGTGGGTCCCACACCTTAGTCCCGAAAGAGGTCGGGCGAACTACACCATCTCTATTCTCTTGAAAAAACATGCCTAAACGACTACTCATTCACCCCGAATGGACGTCTGATGAAAAAGACGCAAAACGCTACTCACAGCTTAAGAGACGGCCCATGGGGCCCACGCCTCAACTCCAACTTCAATGCATGAAACCACCCTGGAACACTTCATCTTGACGCTAGGGTAACAATTCTGCTGAAAACACCTTAAACGGACTCTGGATGTGTTCACGCCATCCGAAGGAAGAATCCCGACATAGTACTTAACGAGCGTGACACGCCACTGAGCCCCCGTCTCAGGAATTAAAATTTCCAGAGACCATCTCAAAAGATTTGTCTCGAGCCAAGGATTTCACTACCATAGATGGAACACAAAACAGACACCCATAGTGGAAGTTACGGCTGTCCAAAATCAGGGGACGAACCCCCTTGGGCTGGACCGGCCCGCGGCTTTGCTGTGCAGCCCTGCCGCGGACCCGCGGTCCACTACGCCGATGACCTCACCCGCCGCCTGGAGCCCGCCACGCCTCACGAAGCCGCCACCGCTACACTGAGGAGCCCGCTGCCATGTTGCCATCCCAGAAACCATCACCACCACTAGAATCCCACCGGACCGCCACGCCGACCACCAGACCGCCCCTGAAACCGCCGGAAAAAGGAGAAAATGACTAGAAAACTTCCCGAGGTCACCCCAGACACCCTGGGACTCAAAAATTCGATCCGAAAAGATAGTTGGGAATATAAAATCGAGCCCTATGAAACTATGGGATTTTCTCAACGATAAGATAGAATTTTGATGCAAATAATTTCATTTGAAGGGGTTGCGGGAATTAAAATTGAAAATGCACGATCCTACCTCGCTGGGTGGGGCCCGACGCTTCACCAACGATCCGCCGAGGCCGCCAACCACCTTGGAGAGGGAGAGGGAGTCTTGAATAAGTTTCTCTCTTGTTGGGAAGAACTTTCACCAAGGGGAAGAACAAGGGGGAGAAGAGGGTGGGGGGTGGGTGGTGTGTTTAAATAGAAAACACTTAAACCCCCCACCCATAGTCCCCATACCCGGACTTTCCGTGGGGTCGGGGTTAAGCTTCCCCTAGGGTAAAATCCAAATTCTGAGTGCAATGAAGGTCTCAAAATTTTAATCTGAGCCACTATTCAGAAGTTACAGAGTACATTCTTGGGGCCGCAAAATTACTAAAACTCCCATAGTGGTGTTTTCCACAAAAGGGCCACGCCCGTGAAAGTAACACCCCTCCTAGGGTAAACGACACGTTCCAGACTCAACGATGCCCTCAGTTTTCCCATACAAGCAACCATTTAGGAGTTATTCTATTTATTTGGCATGTCTAGTGTGAATGCACTTAAAATTTAATTCCGGGCACACTAGGGCTCTGAATCACACGCCGTCTGAACGCCCTGCTCTGGAATAACATCAAGAAAATTTCAAAGTCTTATAGGCTCAAAACCCAAGTTCTTACAATAACCTTAGTACTTTAGTTAAGTTGATTAGGAAATGACTTTTTAAGGATCTAACAGAACTTAACTTTGATACTTTAAAAGTATGTGATCCTTTTCAATTTGGTAAGAAATATAAGTAAAGTTTTAAATCTATTAGTGAAGTCTCAAATTCTAATTCTTTACAGTTAGTGCACATGGACTTATTTTATCTAATAAAAACTATAATTATTGGTGGAAAATACCATGTTTATATCTTAGTCGATGATTACACTAGATACACTTGGGTATATTTTCTTACAATGAAATCCAAATCCTTTAGTTATTTTAAAAATTTTGGAGCTAGAGTTAAAAATGAGAAAAACCTCTCGTGGATAACTATCAGTAGTGATCATGGTGGAGAATTTGAAAATTCTGATTTTGATACTTTTTGTAGTAAGAAAGGTACTGAACAAAACTTTTAATACCAAGAACCTGACAACATAATGGTGTAGTTGAAAGAATAAATAGAGTTCTTCAAGAGATTACTAAAACCTTACTGAGTGAATACTCAGCTGCTAACTTTTTTTGGGATAAAGTGGTTAGAACCACCTTCTATAATATAAATTGATATTTAATTAGAAATTTTCTTAAGAAAAATCCTTATGAGTTGTGGATAAGAAGAAAACCAAATGTTTCTTACTTTAAAGTTTTTGGATGCAATGTATTCGTTATGAATACTAAAGATAATATACACAAGTTTGAACCCAAATCTGATAAAGGAATATTTTCAGGTTATTACAATACTAGTTCGGCTTTTATATTTTTTATTAAAAAATACTTGCATTTTTTTAAGAAACAATTCATTCTAAGTTTGATGAAATCGATCCTTTTGTTTTCAAACAACCTAAACTACATCCTCAAATTTTATTTCAAAACTAATTTTAAACATTTGTTAGAAATTTTTTCTCATAAGTAAACAGCATTTGAATTTGTTTATGAAGTTATTCCTTAGAAATATTTTCTACCTTTTGTTGAAGAACATACTTTTGGAAACCCAAGAAGCTAGTTTTTTATTACGAATCATCCTAGTGAAAGTATCATTGGTGATGTAGATCAACCAATTAGGATAAGAAGTTCCTTAAGAAATGGAATTGAACATCTATATTTATTATCCCAATTCAAACCTAAGAATCCTAAGGAGGATTTATATGACGAGGATTAGATAACATCAACGCAATATGAACTCAATGAGTTTAAAAGGAACCAATTCTAGACTTTATTTGAATGACCTAAAGAAACTTCTATAATTTTATTAAAACGGTTTTTTAGAATAAATGTGATTAAAATGGAATAATATTTAGAAATAAAGCTATAATTGTTGCTAAAGGATATAATCAACAAGATGGATTAGACTATGAAGAAACCTATGTACCAATATATATACTTGAAGCTATTTTAATACTTCTAGCCTTTGAATCATTCTTTAATTTCAAACTATTTCAAATGGATGTGAAGTATTCTTTTTTTAATGGATACATTTAGGAGAATTTTTATGGTGAAAAAGACCATAGTTTTGAAAAAAAAATCTAGAATATGTATATGAACTCAACAAATAGTTATATGTACTTAAAAAATCTCCTAGATCTTGGTATGATAGGTTAACTGGATTTTTTTTCAAAAAAAATTGTCAAGGGAGCTTCAGATCCAAATATTTTTTGTAAAATAATTAAATAAAAAAATTATGATTGTAAAAATATATGTTGATGAAATTATATTTGGTTCAACTCAAAAATATTTAATATATTCATTTGTGTATCATATGAAGCCTGATTTTGAAATGAGTATGATGGGTGAGTTAACATATTTTCTTAGTTTTTAAATATCATAAAAACCATAAGGTACTTTTGTGTCTCAACATAAGTATATAAAATATTTACTTAATAAATTTTAGTATGAAAATACTAAAAGTATTAGTACTCCCATTGGTACCTAAAATACTTTATATCTTGATGAGGCTGAGAAACCGGTTGATCATAAAAATTTCATAGGCATGATTGGAATCTTACTCTACTTAACTTCTAGTCATCTAGATTTAATTTTTTTAGTATGCATATGTGCCAGATATCAATCCAATCCAAAATAATCTCATCTTTAATATGTTAAATGAATCTTTAATTATCTTAATGGAACTATTGATTTAGGCTTATTCTATTCTTCTGGAAATGTTTTTGAACTTAACATTTTTTCAGATGCTAACTTTGGTGGTTTTAGAATGGGTAGGAAAACTACATCCATAACTTGTCATTTGTTAGGTGTATCTTTAGTTTCTTGGCCTTTTAATAAAAAAAACTTTGTATAACTTTCCACTATTGAAGCCAAATATGCGGTAAGTTGAAGTTGTTGTGCTCAAGTATTGTGGATGCGACAGACACTCACATACAATGGAATGAGTTTTATAAAAATAAAATACTTTATGACAACAAAAGTTCCATTACCTTAAGTAAAAACCCAACACATAACTCGTGTGATAAACACATAGTTATAAGATACCATTTATTTTGGGATAACATACTTAAAGGAGTTACAATTTTATAATTTTTCGGAATGAAAGAACAAATTGATGATATAGTTACTAAACCCCTTAGTTCTGATAGATTTGAATACATTAAATAGAAGTTAATAATGATCAATGTGAAGTGATCATTCATATATACTTATCGTCTATCCATCTCCTTGAATTAATATTCTCCTTTTCATAGGGGGACTAAATATGTTTTTTGTTTTATAAAAACTTTTGTTTTTATGAAATTTTTAAGTTTTCTAAAAAGAGTTATCATAATGACATTTTCAAACTCAAAAAATATTACAAACTATCATAATTAGTTTTTGTAATAAAACTATCATAATTAGTTTCTATAATAATACTATCATAATCATTTTTTGTAATAAAACTATCATAATCAGTTTTTGTAATAAAACTATCATAATTAGTTTTTTTAATAAAAATATCATAATATTTTTTATTATAAAACTATTTTAATTAATATATTTTACAAAAATCAAGAAGAACAATTTACTCATACCGATGAAACATTCTACTTAGAATGAAACTATTCTATTAATTATGTTTTTACACTAATCCATTACTTTAGTTTATATTTTCATCATTTACTTATTCTTTATATTTTATTACTTTGAGAGTGAATATTTTTTTTAAAAAACTTTCATTGATTAAATCATATCATTCTGATCAATTAAGTTTTAATCACATCCATTATTTTTTTTGGAATACGAATTGAAATTTTCTCATGTCTATATAAATATGGGTCATCCCCTTGTCCCACAATAGTTCCCAAGATTTTTTTCCTGAGCGCTCGTACCCCTTAAAGCTATCAATATGATTATTTTTTTATTCATCCAGTTAGCAGTTTCCATATCATTATGATGGACAAAAAGGAATATTATGAAAAAATGTATGTCTTCAGAGAAAAACTTATTAAAATAAATTGGTTTGATAAGTATGATTATTCTATGAAAAGCATAATAAAATATCAAGGATTGTTGGGTGTATGTATACAGAAATTAGATAATGATTTTGAACTATATTATCCACAGATCATAACAAAGTTTTATGCTTCTGTTAAGTTTGTTAATGAATATCATAAGGAATACGTTTCTTTCTCCTTTTTGGGAATAAATACAAATTTTATTATAAGATATTTGCGTATTTGGTTAGAGTTCTTATCAAAGGATAATTTTTATTACCACATCACAAGTTACCAAAAAGTCTTGGTTCTTTTGAAAGAATGAAACCATATGATTATTTGTTTCCTTGTTGTGAGTAACATAGAAAAGTATCAAATACGATACTAAACAATAGGTTAGTTTCTTTATGGATACATGGATATTTAATATCTAGAAAAGGTGATCAAGATACTCTCAGGGTATTAGCTATTTTTTCTTGGATTAGTTTGTTAAATATGAGGAAAATTAATTTTTCCATGTTTGTTTTCATTACAGTAGAATCCCTCAAGAATGACTCAATAAAGTTGAAGATTATTATGTTTCATTATTTCATAAAAAAATTACTTATTGAAGTTATTAAACTTTTAAATGTTGAGAATCAATCTTATCTGATGTGAGAGAAAGTGTCTTTTATTGGTGAAGATATGATTTCTATAATGAAGCTTGTTTTTAGTTCAAATTCAAAAACTTTTGTAGATAAGGTTGAAGGAGCTGTGTATGAAGTCAAAACTTCAATGAAACTGGAGGATACAAAGAATAAAATAAAGGAAGATTATTCTCCACTAAAGAAACAAAAGAAAGAAAAGAGAATTTATGATTATGAGTTTAAAATCTTTATGAAATGTAATTCCAAAAAGAAACCAAGGGATCTTGATTTTGGTCTTGATTATACTATGGAAAAGGATTTAAAAATCCATACAACTGAATAGTTAGAAGAATAAGAGAAAATAAAGAATCAAATAAAAATTTTAACTGAAGCTAGAGTTATAGAAAGTTTGTTGAAAGGTGTGGAAAAATATTATGAGAATATAACCCTTCTTGTTTATCATATTGATCAATCAATCCTTGATGTCAGACTTTAGTTTCTTGAAACCTCACATATTCCTCCAGTACTCCCTTTAGTGATTGATAAGGTAAAATAAAAACAAGTTTAAGAAGTAATATAATTAGTGCTAGAAAAACAATTGGAACCAAGTAAGGTTGGTAAAAGTGTTCTCAGGACTGGGAGTTAGTTAGAGTCAAAACTTAAGGAAGATGAATAAGAATAAAAATAAGAAGAAGAAGAAATATAAGAAGTATAAGTATAAGAATAATAATAAGAATAATGAGGTAAAGAATAAAAATAAGAAGCTAATAACGAAGAAACCCAGACAGAAAAAGAATAAAAAAAGGAATCATTAGAATCAACTTCATCTTCATCACATTTACCATCTTAGTATGTTAAGGATGATCTATTAAAATAAATATTCATCCTTATAGAAATAAAAAACACCATCAGAAGAGAAAGAAAAACCATATTCAAAGAAAGAAGAAGAAGATCAATAGTCAAACACCAAAGTTACCAACAAAGTTGAATATGATAAGGATATGGATGTTGTTAAAGTAGAAAATGATAAGAAAATTTAAAATAAAGGAAAAGATAAATATGATCAATCTTTAACACACAATTCCAAATCTTCAAAACTAAAACCTCCCAAAATTCTTCAGGTTCATCAGATTCAGAGGAAACTATTGCACAAAAAGGTTTTGATTACATTTTCCAATATTTTAAAAGATTAGAAGACACCATTATGTATTTTTACCAAGCTTGAAGAAAGGTGTTAACTTATTCAAAACAAAATTAGTGAGAAATCAGAGTTTTTGAAAGTTCTATATGAATCAGTCATCCATATTGAAGAAGAGTTGAAATTTTTTCATGAAAACTAGTGCACTAAAAAAAATCATTCAATTAGATTGTGAAGTGGTCCAACCAATAGGATAATGATATTTTTGAATATGATGATTAATTATCAAAAGTAAAGAAAATTTTGTTAGAATCATAAAATTATTTTAATTAGTTATTTTTTGATATATTAGATCAAGTGAAGTTTGTGGAGGAATTTAGAGATACAACTGATGATCAGACAAAGGAAGAAAAAGTCCTGAAAAAAAGTTCTGAATTGAGAGATGGAGATTACCCATCTTAGATCATGTGAATCCAAATTTTTATTTATGGAGGGAGAGAATAAAAATCATTCTAAGGATTTTAAAATCTTGAATATTGAAGTTTAGAAGTAGGCTGTTCTGGAAGAAAAGATCGAGAATCTTGATAATGATTGTCATGAGTTCAAAAAGATGAAGGCTTTCATGAAGAACCTCATGAAGAAAGAGTAAAACTTTTCATTTAAAATATTTGTGTATATTTTTTAAAACATTTGAATGGTTTTTTTATTATGAAACACTTTTCATCTAATCAGTTGTACTTGAATTATTTCCAATTACAATTGGATATATGTTATTTCCTTTTATTCTTGGATGATTAGTTAGTTTATATGTTAATTTTTTTTCATGTGTTATTTATCCTTTAAAATTTTAGAAAACTATGAATTATTTCCAATTATTTTTTAAAATAACAAAGGGGAAAAGGGGGAGAAGTTTTTATAAAGGGGGAGAAGATTTTATAAAGGGGGAGATATTATACTAAGGGGGATAAGATTTATTTCTTTAAATCTTATTAAAAAAGAGTTACAAACTCAGGGGGAGTTATAAAGAATAACTTCAAAGTTCTTAATAGGTAAAAGGGTTATAAGTTTTTCAAGTTAGACATTTTCATTTTTCGTTTTGTGGTTTGTGATTTCCAAAAAGGGGGGGATTTTAAAGTCAAAAGTTTTTATTATTACTTTTCAATTCCTTTAGTTTTGGAACTCACAAAAACCTTATTAAAAATATGATTACAAATTTTTTATGTCTCAAGTATTTTAGTATATTTTTGTAGAAAACATTTCTTTTCACCATACATAGAAATAGTTAAAATTTATTATGAATATAAAATTATCATTTTTAAATAGAATACACCAGTTTAAGGATGTATCCGATTAATTAGATAGAGTTTTTTTATAACTAATGGTTAAAATTTTATCTTGTCTATTGTACTACCAAAATTCACGACCATCAGATAGATATAGGTGCAGATAAATCAGACTGATCCTCATAAGGATTACCATATTGAAAAATTATAAGGAATTATATTGGAATATCATAAGTTTATAATCGGAATATATATTCTTGTTACCATCATAAGGAATACACTTTATCATTGTTATGGTGCTAAACAAAAATAACTTCAGACATTCAGTTACAGATGAGTTGTCAAGCACTAGCTATGTGAGGCCATTACAAAAAAATTAGAAATATGACCATTGGAGGTTCGTCTATAAATATCTGGTCATTCGAAGAGTTCATAGATGATCACATTAATAACCCAATTTGTCTAAAGTATTCTCTATGAGAACAACTCACTCCAAATTCTTTGTAATGCTTTAGAGAGTTATAGTTCTAGTAAATCCTTATGAGGGTTATTTACTTTAGAATGAATTTTCTTTTATAATAACACATTATATCATTGTTATAATTGAGGGACTATAGGGATATGGATATAGTTAATCCTATCCATCAGATCGAGGGTTTCCGGGGTTAGGAAGACAAACATTGATTATCATATTGAGGGATTCCAGGGGATTGGAAGATAGTGCTACTGATCATCATATCAAGGTATTTCCTAGTAAGGAAAGATATAATTTATAGTGAGTATACAAATATGGATACCTTTAGTTAGGGTTGCTGACTAAATTTACTATTAAGGTTAAAAGAGTGATTTCTTTTAATATAGATTGTAATTCTTCCTTACTTTTAC
Source organism: Viscum album (assembly GCA_963277665.1). Classification (NCBI taxonomy): domain Eukaryota; kingdom Viridiplantae; phylum Streptophyta; class Magnoliopsida; order Santalales; family Viscaceae; genus Viscum; species Viscum album. The sequence continues at coordinate 495,327,146 of OY728159.1, forward strand.
TAGCTATTATATTTCCGATTTTTACAATTATTTATTCCCTTATACATATTAAGATATAAAGTTTGTTTTACAAATAATTTTTATCATTTGTTTCATCAAAGTCTCTCTAAAAATGATTAAAATATATTCTGATATAATTGGATCATTTGTGATCACGATTTAGACATTCTGATCATCAGATGAAGTCTGTGTATGATCTTTTTTACTTTAAGAGTTTTTTTATTTTATTTAGTTTAAAGTTTTTAAACTACAATTCACCCCTATTTTAAGTATATCCATATAATCTACTCTTAAAATCCAACAATATCCCCAAGTTTCCTTGTGGTATCCTATAAAGGCACACTTTATTCCTCAGGGAGCCAGTTTTTTACCTGTCCCAATGGCCCGAAGGCCTTCATTTTTATTGATTTTTGATAACCCCTCTTTCAAGAGATAAGGGGGAACCTTTAAAAGGCCTGTAGGCTCAGAGATTACATGGCCTATAGGCTTAGGAGATTACATGACCTGAAGGTCTTAGGGAATTCAACCAGACTATCTACAAGGAACTGCCCCTCCCCAGCATCTGCATCATGATGGTAGCTCTCCACCTTCGCATGACCGTCTGGCTAGGCTTCCCTTGCAAGAACAGGCTATTCCCGATGGAATAGACATACCCTCTCATTCTAACAAATCCAATTGGTTCTGCTCTGGTGAGTGCACCTTATCTGAATCCTCTTTTAGGGCTGCTCCTTTTTTGTAGTGTGTCTGGGGAACTGCATGTGGCCCGAAGGCCTTGAGGTAGCCCGAAGGCCTTAAAGGTGGCCCGAAAGCCCTAATGACCTGAAGTCCTGGGTGTCTTGAAAGCCTTAAGGACTCCAATCCCAAACCGGTGGCCCAAGGTGAATAGTTCCAGCTACTACAGTACCGAATAGTACCTACTACAGTAACTGCTACAGTTCCTTCTACAGTACCCGCCCAATGTACAGTTCTGATACAGTACCTGTGTAGTGTATAATTCTGCTATAGTACCCACACAGTACCTGCTACAGTAACTGCTACAATGCCCGCACAGTGACTGCTATAGTACCTGCTACAATGCCTTAACAAACACTGCTCTTCCCCATACCTTTAAATTCAATTACATGATTTTATTTATAATAAAAATCCTTATGGAATATCATTTATCAATTTAGTTAGTACTTGGTTTAGTATATGTGTTTTTTTTGTAATGCATATCCCTAAATAAATAACGAATGACTCGCATGAATCACCATCGATATCACCTTGTAGAATAAGATGCGGTTCCTCCTTTCACTTATACTATTCCACTAAGGTGTGTAAGGACGAGTGAGTTGGGATAGGATCCAAAAATCCTGTAAGTAATTAATGAAGTCTTGATTAAGATATTCTCTACCATGATCTGAGTAGTGTTAATATTCTTACCAATATGGTTCTCAACTTCATTATTTTATTCCTTGAATTTATCAAAATAATCCAACTTATACCTCATGAAGTAGACATATCTATATCTACTAAAATCATTAGTAAAAATTATGTAGCATGAGAATACACCCCTTGATTCAATTGAAAATGGTCCACACACATTGGTATGAACTAATTCAAGAATATATTTAGCCCTTTCACTTTTCCCTCTAAATGGGGATTTGGTCATTTTCCATGTAAATATGCATGGCATACCCCAAGTGGTTTTAGTACAACAGAATATAAATATCCATCTTTATGTAATTTAATAAATCTATTTTCGTTTACATGAACTAGCTAGTGATGCCAAAGTTGAGTGTGGTATGAGTTATGTGAAGTAACTTCATTATCGATTTCCATTACTTAGTCTATGTAATTCAACAAATAAAGACTGTTATTTAAATGTTCCTTACCATAAAAAATGATATCTTTATAAAATAAGAAAAATTTATTTCCAAATTTGAAAAGAAATCCATCCATGTATAATCTGGAAACAAAAATAATGTTTTTAGTAGTGGATGACATTAAATAACAACCCTTTAAAATCAAGACCATCTTAGTTGGAAACGTGAGGTGGTAGTCCCTTATAACTATAATAAGTTTAGCTATGTTGGCTACTCATAGATCTACATCCCATCTGTTAATTTTTTTGAATTTAATTGGAACCTAAAATTGAATACATATGTGTGGACCATAAGCTATATCTAAAAACAAATTTATAGAAATAGACAAATCACACTCAATAACAATCACACTTAAAGCTTCCACTTTCTTCTTTGGATGGGTGTAGTTTTTCTTCTAGTGGCCCTTTCTTCCACATGCAAAACAGACAACATCTTATCCCCTTACATTCCCCTTGATCTTATTCTTCTTGGAAGGACGTGAAGAAGCTTTGGGCTTAAATCTCTCCACTTTCCCTTTCCATTTTTTTTCACCGTAAGTACTAATGTTTTTCATGATTTTTATCCTTATATACTTGGAGAAGAAGAGTAATAAGGTCTTACAAAGACTTATTAATGTTTTTCATATTAAAATTCACAGCAATACTAGAGAATCTTTGAGGGGTTGATGAAATAATGAGGTCAGTGCCTAGTTCTTTAGGGAGCTTAAACCCTAGAACTTCTAGGCACTCAATGTATCCAATGATCTTGACTATGTGAGATCCAACTAGGGAAACTTATCTAAGATTTCTCTAAAAGAGTGACTTGGAAATATCAAACCATTCCTATATAGCTCTATCATGGTAAATACTATGTAGGTTCTCAAGAATGCTATACACAACCACGTTTTCATAAAACTTCATGTGTTAACTAGACATAGACAAAAGCATAAAACATTGAATTTCAACCATGTCATCCATATGTTTATTATATAATAGGAATTCATAATCACTCACTTCCTTAGCTGGAAGATCAAGAAATGAGGATTCTAGAACTAATTATTTCCTTTCATGGCACAAAACAACTCAAAGGCATATGTACCATTCATGGAAGTTACTTCCAGTTATGAGGTTGACTTTATCTAATATTGATCATAGGGATAATTTGGATTATGATCATTTCATTTTATTCTACAATTAAATTATCTTATTTGTACTTTTGTTTATTTACAAATTATGTTAGAAATAATACAGAAATTGATTTTATTAATTATTAAATCTATCACTATTTTATCAAGTTCTAATAGCCCTCACCATTGAACTAAGAATGTCTAGTTTCTATAAAATTATAATTTCAAGGATCCGTATTCCCATTATCATAACCCCCAAAAGGGTTGGTCAAGCTACTTAAAGTTATCTAGGTAGGTATGTTTTTCTTACTACAGGATTACAACTCCTTGATCCGTTGAGTGGACTCCCCTATCTAGAAATAATGAATTTTGTTTCCTCAAAACTAGTCTCCAAATTATACCAAGTCTAGAAAGGGCTACTCCTATTGATGTAAAATGGTTAATTCAACCGAAAACCTTCATAAGAAATCACTGTATAAAATTAAGTTTCCCAAAAAAGGTTGGCCAACCACTTAGTTCTATAGAGTTTAATTCCTAATAAATTATTGGCAGGATATGCTTGACTTAATATTTAATTGATGTATTTTAATTTATTATGAACAATATTTTTTATCCTTTACATGTTGTTTTAATATTAAGTGGATGATACTTAATTAATTAGTCATGCTGGATAAATCATTTACGCATAATTAATTTATTTAATTTTTATTTTTCACAATAATTCATTTATTTATGTGATCATAGTTTTGCATGCATAAAATAAATAATGCATAGAAATAAATAAATAAATAAAGTAAATGACCAGATTCTAATCTTATATTATGGTTGATTTAATGAGTGGAAATTAAATTAACCTATGACCCAGGGGAATAAATCCATTTTCCAGTCATGGCATAAGTTATAACATTCCACCTATACACCTGTGTATCTCCTGAGTTGGAATCATAATGGTTCCATCTTGAATAGACTCTACATGCCTTGGGATTTCCATTAATTACATGTATTTATGAATCACACACAGGTGAGGGGAACTAAAGGATTGGTTAAAATTAGATTACATAAATATCCTTATACACTTAGGTAATATATAATAATGGATGGAGGGATGAATCAAATTCCATCATTTAATTTAATATTAAATAATTTCAAACCCATGTAATAAATTAAATTAAAACATCCAACACATACAAAGGTCTTGTTCAAGCTCATGAATGACTATACATGTAATGAATATGAAAAAAGTAACTAGATAACATTCATTTATTTTTTCATTATTTATTTTTAAGACGGACAATATTTCATTAATTAATTAACGAATTAATTAATTACCTTACACATTAATGATAATCCAAACATAATATAAGATACCCATCATTTATGGAATTCATGGAAAATAAATGGCATAACCAATAATGACATATTTATTATAATAAATTCATTGAGAATTTAAAATCCTTTAAAACCATTATTAAATTGTAAAGCACACAATGGTGTTCCAATCAATAAAATAAGGTTTTAATGCTATAATTTTTCAATTTAATGTAATTTTTAATTCAGTCTATTAATGGGAGACTACAAAACGTGCACATCTAGCTACACACTATGTATCTCAATTGTGATGTATCCAGGGAACACACTTGGGTCTGCGGAATGTACCTCATTTAGATTACATGATGTTTACATACCACCTACATGCCATATGTTCCACTTATCATGTGTCTGAGATATATGAATTATCTTTTGACGTGTGTCTCAGCGGACTACATGGTGTGTACATGACAACTACACTTCATGAATCTATTTGAGTCATGTTTTTCTCTCTCTAAGTTTCTCAACATGTTCTTTAGATGTGGGAATTGATGAACTACATGCCATGTACACCAAAAACACATCATGTATATCATAAATTCTCCAAGTTTTCAACATCACACAGTTTTGACCATGTATAATGACCACACAGATTGTATGATTAACATCACTAACTCATGTAGACTTCATGATATGTATATTGATGCATGTCATGTAATCCAAAAACCATATGCTAGGTTTTCCATTTAACACGTGACTTATGCCACATGTAATTATTGAGTAGCATACTGTATATCCCTTGGTGTATCCAGATGTAACACACTAGGGTACAAGAGGTGTACTTTTGAGTACATGTTGTGTAACCCAGTCTTACCAACCAAAAATTGACAGTTTCCCGATGGTAACTCCAGCTATTTTTCATATATTATTAGAACTTTAATAAAATAAAAACACATAAATGAATATGATTAATATTTCAAATCATGTTAATTCAAACAATATTAAATAATAAATAATATGAAAAGAAAATCTTTCCCCAATTTCACATAGATCAACAATCAAATAAATAATTATAAATTTAAATATAACCTTACTTTGATACCAATTATTGGTTTCGGGTCTATTGGAAGCATGTGATGGTTGCGATATATTAAATTTATTTTAATAATCATTTCCTAAAACCATGAGCGAGGATCCTTCATATCAAATTTATAACTAATTTATTTAATATTTGAATAAATAAAGACCTAGTCTTAGTAAATTTTTTCATTGATGAATGTTGATCATCTGAAAATACCCTTTCATACTGTCTTCATTTCACTTTGAGGATCCAAGGATACAGTCCCTCTTGTGGCAATCCACACATGCTCCAATGATCTCTGAGAAATGCCACTCGATCTTTAGGTGCTGGCATAGAGAACTAAATGTGTTGTATTTTTTTTTGTTTTTGATTACTCATTTTCAGTCTTCAAGAAACCTCTCTTTCATTTATCATTCTTGAGTGGGATAGAGAAGGAGAAGTCAGGAGAGAAATCGTTATGCACAACAATTATCTATTCTCAATTTTTGGATGCAATACACAATAGAAATAACCATCTATTTATATATTTATGGTTTTAGTTAAAATATATTATTTAATTTCATTTCATCCATTAAATAAAATCTAAAACATTTACTAATCCCATGACACATAATAATAATAATATTATTTTGTGGTGCTCCAACTTTCACAAATTGATAAATAATATTACCAGCTTTTAAATAATTATTTTATCACTGGACATGGTCTTGGTCTGTTCGAACTCCTTGGTATTAATTGAATACCATAATAAATATTTTATTCACAAACTGTTGAATAAATATTTATTAAATATTCAATAAAATAAACAAATATATTTTTATTCACAAGCCATAGAATAAATATTTATTTAATTTATGTGATCAATATAACTTGAATAAAATTATTCCTCAGTCTTGAGAATAATATTTATTCAATTAAATAAATTCAAATAGAATTTAATTGAGATCAATGGAAACACATAGTGTGTGACCCTCTAAGATTATTTCTTATTGGCATTAGGTGGGCTTGCTAAAGTACTAGATTACTGTATAGAAATGGGTCAAGGTACCCAAGAGAAATAACTTAATGTCATAAAAATGATAACCACATATGAATTATGACCATGTAATATAATCCCTTTGTCACAATATATCATCAGGAAGGTTGTACGATGGTGTTGTTAACCTATATGTTTGATAAATATTTCTTTGAATATCTAAAATAAACATTTCGTTACACCATGACCATGAAATTTATGTGAAAATTATATTCCAATCAAAAGGATGAGATATCAACTCTCCTAAAGATGTAAGGGATAGATCCTTACTTGACTTATCCATTAATGACATGTCAATCATGATACACTTAACATACCCTATTTCCCGCCAACATATGGCATGATGGTTTTTGTCAGTAAATATATGTGCATGATTCATGATATGTATTAATGAAAATATTAATGTTTAAGTACTATTACAAACTCTCATAGATATAAATATCAAATGAAATAAAAACATTTATAATTCATACTTGTGGGTATGTTATCATAATATCCCATCTAGAAGATTACTAAGTGAGAAATTTATGAGAAGAAGCCCCATATGCTTATGGGTACTCACACCTAACATTCTAAATACTATGTGTCACATAATAGTATTTTATCCAACCACATAATTATATTAATAATTTTTTTTATAGCACTTTAAGGTTCTCATCATAGTAGAGAATTTCTATGACCTTATCAATGTGACAAATACTCTTGGAAAATATTAAATTAAAACCATGAAGAAAAATGAACAATATGTAATAATATGGTTAATTAATATTAAATACATAGAATATACATGTAATCAAAGTATAATCATTTTGTTCTAGAACACCAACTATAAAAAACTCTCCCTTGGACTAGATCCAACCACCTATGACTTTCAGTCTTCTAGACCTCACTTGATAATTATGTTTCTACTGAGTCAAGGATTTAGTCAAGAAGTCTTCCATGCTATATTCCACAGAAATAATGATCACTAAAACCTCACCTCTATAATAAAAATACCTCAAGATATGATACTTTTGAAGTATGTGATTCATCCATAGATGTGACCTTGGCTCTTTTACAAGAGTCACCACTATAGTATTATCACAATTGAGTGTGATAGGATATTTACTGCTAGTTACCACGTCAAAATATTGGATGATGTTTCATATCAGTACTACTTCCTTAGTTTCCTCATAAGACACAACATACTCAAGATTTTCTGTAGAATCTATGACCAGAGATTTATTTTATCTCTTCCAGATCACAACACCTCAATTCAAAGTGAAGATGTATCCCGTTTGTGACTTCATTTCATCTTGATCAGTTTGTAAAAAAGAATATGAATATCTTATGATGACTAGTTCCTCATCTCCTCCATATACTAGGAACATATCCCTAGTATTCCTCATATACTTAAGGATAGTCTTGACTTCCATACAATGGTGTTCACCTGGATCAGCTTGATATCTACCTACCACACTCAATGTGTAGGTGACATCTAGCCTAGTACATATCATATCATGTACCTCTGACCCAATTGTTGATGCATATGAAATCCTTTCCATTTTATTTCTTTCATCATGTGTCTGACGAAACATTTTCATAGAAATATGAATGCCATGTGATGTTAGAAATAATACCATATTGGATTGTTCCATACTGAATCTCTTCAGTATATTGTCAATTTATGTACTTTGACATAGGCCGAGAAACCTCTTGTATATATCATGATAGATCTTTATCCTAATAATATATGCTGAAACTCCCAATTCCTTAATAGAGAATCATTTATTCAACCACAACTTAATAGACTATAATAATGTATTTCATTTACTATGAGTAATATTTCATGAACATATACTATTAAGAAAATGACCGCACTACCACTAAACTGTTTATAGACACATTAATCACATTCATTATTTATGAAACCAAATTCTGTTATGGCCTCATAAAAACCAATGTTTCATGAATTGGATTTTTTATGTAATTCATAAATGGATATTTTCAACTTGAATACCTTGTTGGTATCCTTTGGAGTCACAAAACCTTTAGGTTGTGTCATATAGAAATCTTCAAGAGGGTTCCAATTAAGGAATCTTGTTTTGAAATGCATTTTCCAAATCTCATAATCATGGAAGGTTGAAATGACAAGTAGAATTATGATTGACTTCATCATTTTAACTAGTGAAAAGGTTTCGTCATAGTCAAATCCTTAACACTGTTTTAACCCTTTTAAATTAGTCACACCTTATTATTACTGACTTGTCCTTCTACGTACAGTTTATTCTTGAATACCCATTTGAAACCAATGATATTTACATCTACTAAAGGGTCTACCAAAATCTAGACTTGGTTTTGGTACATGGAATACATTTTAGAATTCACATCTTTTTGAAAATTAGAAATATCTATGCCACTCACTACATTCTTATAGGTTAGAGGGTCATTATTATCAACCAATAACGAGTCACCATCCTTACTAACTATAAAAACCTAAAATTATAGTTCTCTAAGCTCTTTCCTACTCCTATATAGTACTTTTGTCACTATAATAGTTTCTTATTCCATAAAACTTCATGGAATCTATTTCTATACTAACTCTTGTGTGCCTTAAGACTTAACTTGATCAAATTCTATCGCGTTACCACTATCAATTTTAGAGACGTGCTTTATCTCAAGGAATATTGTGTGTCTTTCCACTATAAACTTTTTTTCTTCTTCTAAGGTGTGAAATAGGTAATATCCCATTGTTTTCTTGGGGTATCCAATAAAGGTACACTCTGTGCCTCAGGGTGAAATTTTGATACCTGGAGAGGACTTAATAAATTCTTCACTTCCCCCAAACATGAAAATTCAATAACATGGTGTTCTTTTCACTCCAAAATTTTTATGTAATACCATTTATTAACTTAGATTGTACTTGGTTTAGTATATGTGTTTTTTTTGCAACGCATATCCCCAAAAGTTTAATGGAATAATCGCATGGATCATCATTGATCTCACCATGTTTAATAAGGTATGTTTCTTCCTTCCACTTACACCATTCAATTGAGGTGTGTAAGGAGGAATGAATTGGGATAGCATCCCAAACCCCCTTAAGTAATCAATGAAGTCTTGATTAAGATATTTTTCTACCAGAATCTGAGTAAAGTTTTTTAATCTTCTTGCCAAGCAAGTTCTTAACTTCATTATTGAATTCCTTTAATTTATTAAAAGAATCCAAATTATACCTCATTAAGTATACAAATCCATATCTACAAAAATAATCAGTAAAGGTTATGAAGTTTGAGTATCCATCCATTGGTTTAATAGGAAATGGTATACACACATCGGTATGAACTAATTCAATAATATCTTTAGCCCTTTCACCTTTCCTACTAAATGGGGATTTGGTCATTATACCTTGTAAACATGAATGACATACACTAAGTGGTTTTAGTTCAAAATAATATAAATATTCATCTTAATGTAATTTAGTTAAGTAATTTTCATTTATATGAACTATCTAGTGATTCTAAAGTTGGGTGTCATATGAGTTATGTGAAGTAACTTCATTATCGACTTCTATTACTCAGTTAGTGTAATCTAACACATAAATACCTTTATTTAAATTCTCTTTACCATAAAAATTATATCTTTATAAAAGAATAAAAATTTAATTTCAAATTTTAAAATAAATCCATCCATGTCTAATATGGACACATAAATAATGTTTTTTTAGAAGATGAATCATAATAAAACCCCCTAAAAATAAATATCATCCTTGTTGACAATGTGAGGTGGTAGTCCCTAATAGCTACACCATAAATTTTGGCTATATTGGCTGCTCATAGATTGACCTCCCCTTGGTCAGTTTTTCTAAATCTACTTGGTTACTATATTTGAAGAAATATGTGAGGACCAAAAGCTACATCTAATAACCAATTTTTATAAAATAGATAAATTTCACTCAATAAAAATCACACCTAAAGCTTCCCTTTCTTCTTTAACTGGGTGTAGTTTTTCTTTTAGTGACCCTTCTTTCCACATATGAAACAGACAACATCTTGTTCCCTTGCATGCCCCTTGATCTTATTCTTCTTCTTGGAAGGCCGTGTAGAAGCTTTGGGCTTAAATATCTACCGATTCCCTTTCCGTTTGATCACTATAAGGATGGAAGGTTTTTCACACTTTCTATAATTATATACTTGGAAAAGAAGAGTAATAAGATCTGTAAGAGACTTATCAATGATGTTTATATTAAAATTCACAGCAAATCTAGATAAGCTCTAAGGAAGTAATGCCAAAATGAGTCCATTTCCCAGTTATTTAGGGAGTTTAAACCCTAGAACATCTAGGTGATCAATGTATCCAATGATCTTGAATACATGAGACCCAACTAGGGAACCCTATCCATGATTTCTCTGAAAGAGCACATTGGAAATTTCAAACTACTCCTTTCTAGCTCTTTCCTGGTAAAGACCATGGAGGTTCTTAAGCATGCTATACGTATCCATGTTTTTATGTGACTTCACGAGTTCATTAGAAATAAATTAAACCACCAAACATTGAATGTCTAACATTTCATTAATATGATTCTCATAGACAAGTAACTCTTCATTACTCACTTTCTTTGCAAGTGGATTAGGAAATGAGAATTCTAGAATGCATGATTTATGTTCATGGTGAAAAACAACCCAAAGGCATACGTACCATTCCCAGAAGTTGCTACCAGTTAAAGGGTTGTATTCATCCAATATTTATCATATGTTTAATGTGTATGATGACGATTCCACTTTATTATACAATTGAAAGAGTATATTTTTAATTTTATTGATTTAAAAATTATGTGATAAATAACAAATTAATTGATTTTATTAATTATTCAATCACCCACTATTTTATCAAATTCCAATATCCCTCACCATTGAACTCAGAATGTCAAGTTTATCTAAAATCCTAGTTGTAAGGATCCATATTCCCTTTCACATAACCCCAACAAAGGTTGGTCAAGCTACTTGAAGGTATTTAGGTAGGTAGGTCTTTTCCAACTGTGGGATTACAACTCCTTGATCCATTGAGTAGACTCCCCTATTTTAAGTTCCTGACTTTTATTTTCTCAACACTTCCTCTAAATTACACTAAGTCTATAAAGGGATATTATTCTTAATTTAAAATAGTTAATTCAACCCAAAACCTTCATAAGAACTCCCCATATAATATTAAGTGTCCCAACAAGGGTTGGTTAAACACTTAGTTCTATTGAGTTTCATTCCTAATAAAGTAATGGAAGGTCATGTCTAACATAATATTTAATTTAGGTATTTTAATTTATTATTATAAATTTTGTCTTGTTTTATCCATTACATGTCTTGTTAATATTAAGTGAATGTTAATTAATTAACCATGATAGATAAAACATTTATGAATAATTCATTTTTTTAATTTCTGTATTTGCACATTAATTCCTTTATTTATGTGATCACAGTCTTGAATACATAAAATAAATAATCCATATACATAAATAAATAAATAAATAAATAAATAAAATGACCCAATCATGATCTTATCTAATAGTTGATGTAATTATAAGATATTAAACCAACCTATTATCTTGGGGAATAACTCCATTTTCCTCTCTTGGCATGGGTTACAACAATCCACCTATACACCTATGTATCTTGTGAGTTGGGATCATAATGGATCCATATTGAACCACCTCAACATACCTTGGGTTGATCCATTAATTACATGTATTTATGAATCACACACAGGTGAGGGGAACCAAAGGATTGGTTAAAAGGATATTACATAAATATCTTTGGACATGAAAGTACTACATAATAATAAAGGGAGGGATGAATCATAGGCCATAATTTCATTTAATATTTAATATTTGAAAACCAAAAAAAATAAATTAAATTAAAAAATCCAACTCATAAAAAGTCATGGTGAAGCTCATGAACATTCATACATGCAACGAATAAACAAAATGTTATTGACTAACATTCATTTTTTATTCATTAATTATTATTAAGATGAACACACTTTCATTAATTAATTAATTACCTTTCATATTAATGATCATCTGAACATAATTGGAGATATCCATCATTTATGAAATTCATGAAAAATAAATGGATTAACCAATAATGACATATTTATTATAATAAATTAATTAATAATTTAAAATTATTTAAAACCATTATTATATTTTCAAACACAAAATAGTTCACTAATCAATAAAATAAGGTTTTAATGCCACAATTTTACAATTTAATGTAATTTTTAATTATATTCATTAATGGGAGAATACATGGAATGTACATCCAGCTACCTATAGAGTATATCAGTTTCCATGTATCCGGGGTACACCACTTGGTCTACGGTGTGTACCTCAACCATACTATACAACGTATATAGAATATCTACACGCCATGTGTTCTATTTTCCGTGTGTCTGAGATACATGACTGGGTCTTTAGCAAGTGTCTCAATAATCTACATAGTGTGTACAAGATAGCTATACTCCATGTATCTCTTTGAGACATGTGTATTTTTTCTCACTAAGTCACTCTACATGTTCTTTCGATGAAGGAATTGATGAAATACATGCCACGTACACAACATAAGCATTTTTATATTTTAAATGATCAAAATTTTTAGTGTTATGTGGGTTTGACCATTTATAATATCCACATGGATTTCATGATTTACACCGTTAACCCATCCAGACTACACAGTGTGTATGTTGATACATGTCATGTAATCCTACAACCATGTGATAGGTTGTCCATGACAACCCTGCTTTTATTACAAACTTAAACATGATTTATTACATAAACTATTCACTTGATACAACATGGAAGATCGAGAGGTATAGTGTCTTTGGGCTTAGGATCATTACATAAAAACTTAAAACATGTAATACAACATCTTTATTGAAAACTTCCGTTACATGACCACTACATTCCCTCGTACTTAGAATTGCATGGGATAACCTGAGGACATGCATAAGAAAAGGGGTGAGCTATAAATCCCAATAAGGGAATAAACATGGGATACACGAGGAGTAAAATACATGTCAGAAAATAGGAATATCATTAGAGAACAAGAGAAACATGAACATAAAGGCATGGTAAAGCATGATAATCATAACATAGAAATGTGGCAACAACACTTAACATGGAATTAGCATGAGCCAAGGCTCATTGCAAATAGAGCATGAGTAAATCCTCATTGCACATGAATCACGAGTAAACCCTCGTTGCACTTGAATTTGAATGAGTCAACACTCATTGCACATGACTTATCATGATACTATAATTTACCCAATGCATTGGAGTGCTATAAGGGCACACCCTTCTTAAACATTTCATTTCATGTATAAGTGTGCCACATGGATCATAAAACATGGATTCATAAAACATAATCATTTATTCCATGATAAAGGAATGTGTAATTCATACATGAAACTTTATAATCAATAATTAAATGTGCATAAAGGTGAATACCCTTGATGGAGTAATGTGCATGGTATTCACTACACAATGGCATTGGTTCAGAAAATCAGTGCGATTTCAACAGCGTAACGGCGTGACATAGGAATTCATAAAAATGGTTGATGAGAGAGAAAGGGGTTACTCATCATATTTACATGTAATGGACAGTAAGGAGGTCATATAGATACATTTCCTAACAATTTTAATGGAATTTAGATTCATGATACAAAAGTATTGCTCGAATGTAAATGAGGAGAGATAAGTTCCTTTTGGAATTTTGGCATAGTAACGGGTGTACATGGGAGGCATTTAATGAGAGAGAAAGGGGTCTCCCATAATTAAAAAATAAAGAGAGTAGTATGAGGGAGGTGAGAAACTGTACCCCAACATTCATAATTGAAATTAAATGGGCAAAACAACTTAAAGAAGATTGGACAAAAATGAGAAAGGAAGAAAAAACCCTTACTTGGAAGTGTGCTTCCAAAGGCTTGAGAGAGACTTGAGAGAGGATTATTGGGATCTTGGGGAACCTTGGGAGGATTCTAGAGAGAGTAGGTCAGAGGTTGGACGAACTCCAAAGGATTTGAGTGAGGAGGAAGTGGGAGATTGGGTGAGTTTTTATAGGAAAGGTGAGAGAATTCTTTATTATTTAGGTTTGGGACCCCTTATATTAAATTAATCCAAACCACAAACCATACCATGGTTTTTGACCATGGTTTTTCGGAAAAGGGAAGAGGAAAACAATATTTTATAAGGAAAAAGTCTGAAATTCTTAAATTAATAGGGTTGCTTATGTGGAGGTGAGTCACACTCCCATGGAAAACAATTTAAAAAGACAAAGTGTTTAATAAGTCTTGAAGGGTCCATTAATGCTTTGAAAAGTAAGTCAAACAAACCCAAAATTACATTATTTTAATGGTAAAACATATATTGGCCGAACATAAAGCTTATAGTATTTTATTACATCACTATTGGGTCATTATGATTTCATAAAACACATTATATATTTTAACGGTATTTAATTTTTACCCAAAAATTTGACTGTCTCAGAAAATTATGAAAAATTCATCGTAGGATAATTTCGACATCCTGATTTCAGAAATATCATTTATTTTATCTAAATAATTTTTTTAAATATGTTAATTTTCACTTTTAAAATAAAAACCGACATTTATCGAAAATTCACGGGTTTTGACAGAAATGGATTTCAAACCTTAATAAAAATTATAATTGCATTCATAAAATTATATGATCATTTATATATAGTAAAATTAATTTAATAATAATAATAATAATAACAATTTATTAAAATATTATTTAATTCAAAAATACCTTAATTTAATAAAATAGAATTCTTAATTAACTAATAACTAAAAACACTATTTTCACCTTAAAAACTATTTACAATGTATCAATAATGACAAGAAAGTATATTCATTACTATATAAAAAAAATAATATACATGAACATAGTAATAGAGATTTGTTATATAACCCCTTAAAACAGCCACATAAGACCTAAGGGTATGGTGTGCGATGGTGACCGACTCTTGGGGTGGCTCGGATAACATCGCTTCCTTTTTCTGAGTAAATTGGGTTTGTTAAAGCCTTATATTTATACTAATAATGTGATCAATTTTCAACGGCTATAAAAGCAACAGTCACAATTCTTAACATAAAACCAAAGAAGTTGACTTTTTATATAAACATTTTACATAACGAGACATTTAATTAGATCAAGAGGGATTTCCACTAATGAAACTTTGGGTCGTTACAATATTCCCCCTTAAGAAATTTCGCCCTTGAAATTTCCTTTTCCCACACTAAAACAGATGTGGGTAACTCAGCTTCATCATTCCCTCCGATTCCCAAGTCGCTTCTTCAAACTTGTGGTTTCTCCAAAACACCTTGATGAGGGGAATTGTATTATTTTTTAGAACTTTTTCTCTACGATCTAAGATCTTCACTGGTTTCTCCTCATAAGAAAGATAATCCTCCAACTGTACCACCTCAGAAGAGAGTACATGTGAATTGTCTGGTATGTACTTCCTTAAGAGGGATACGTGAAAGACATCATGTACTTTGGCCATGGTAGGTGGAAGTTCTGGTCTATAGACCACATCCCCGACATGATCAAGAATCTCGAAGGGGCCGATGTACCTTGGACTTAACTTCCCTTTCTTTCCAAACCTCATGACCTTATTCCATGGATATATGCATAGAAAAACCATGTCTCCAACCTTAAACTCAAGGTCTCATCGACGATTATCTGCATAACTCTTCTGTCGACTCTGGGCTGCCTTGATATGCTGTTGAATGGTTTTCACCTACTCCACCATTTCTTCGACCATTTCCGGTCCAAGCAGCTTACGTTCACTGACCTCATCCCAACACGCCGGTGTTCTACACCTTTTCCCATAAAGGGCTTCATATGGTGCCATTTGGATGCTCGAGTGGAAACTGTTATTATAAGAGAACTCAATCAGAGAAAGACGTTGATCCCATCCTCCTTTAAAGTCCATTGAGCACGCTCTCAACATGTACTCAAGTGTTTGGATTGTCCACTTGGATTGGCCATTAGTTTGAGGATGATAGACCATACTGAAGTTTAGTTCAGTATTCAGAGCATGTTGAAGACTCTTCCAAAACTTAGAGGTGAATCTTGGATCTCGGTCAGACACAATAGATAGTGGCACTCTATGCAGCCTTACCACTTCCCTGATATATATCCGTGCCAGTTGATCCAATGAGAAATCCTACTGAATAGCAATGAAGTGTATAGTCTTTATAAGACGATCCACAACAACCCAGATTGCATTATTGCCTTTGGATGTCCTCGGAAGTCCAGTGACAAAGTCCATGGTGATGTTCTCCCATTTCAATTCTGGTATGGGAAATGGTTGCATCATCCCCTTGGACTTCTGCCTCCCTGCCTTCACTTGCTGGCACACCAGGCACTTTGATGTATATTCAGCGATCTCCTTTTTCATATTATCCCACCAAAAGTTTTCTCGGAGATCTCGATACATCTTTTTGATCCCTGGGTGAATAGAGAAATTTGAACTATATGCATCATACAAAAGTTCCTTCTTCAGCTCTGGACTTGATGGAACACATAGTATTTTCCCAAATCGCACAATTCCTTCTTCATTAACATTAGATTCCGAGGATTTCACCTTTTTAATAGATTCCACTTTTTCCTGAATTCCCACATCATCCTTTTGAGCATACTTTAAAATTTCTAAAAGAGACAGTTGAGCAATCATTTGTGAAAGGATTTATGATGTTCCCTTATTTATGATTTCCATGTCCATATTCATCAAGTCTAAGAAGATTGGATCCCTCTCAATTCTCATCATTCATAGAATCATTAGGTCCTTTCTACTTAGGGCATCTGCCACCTTGTTCGCTTTCATAGGGTGGTAATGTATTGAATAATCATAATCCTTGATGAGCTCTATCCATCTTCTCTAGTGCATATTAAGCTCTTTCTGTGTGAATATATATTTAAGAATATTGTGGTCAATATATATCTCACATTTCTCCCCATAGAGATAATGCCGCCAGATTTTGAAGGCAAAGATCACTGCCGCCAACTCCAGATCATGTGTTGGATAGTTTCGCTCATGAATTTTCAATTGCCTTGAGGCATAGGATATCACTTTATCATTCTGCATCAGCATACGACCTAATCCTTTCTTCAAAGCATCATTAAATACCACAAAAATTTTCCCACTTGTGGGTAAAGTGAGCACGAGCGCAGTGATAAGCATCCTTTTAAACTCCTTGAAGATTTTGTCGCATTCATCACTCCAAGAAAACTTTACTCCCTTTCGAGTTATCTTGGTAAGAGGGTTGGACAATGGTGAGAAATTTCTCACAAATCGTCAATAATATCCAGCTAACCCCAAGAAGCTATGGATATCCGTTACCGATGTTGGCCTCGGCCATCCCTCAATTGCATCTGTTTTGGAGGGATCCATAGATATCCCATTGCTTATGATGATATGACCCAGGAATGAGACTTCCTTCAACTAGAACTCACACTTGTTGTACTTTTCATAGAGCTTCTCCTTGCACAAAGTCTCCAATACAGTTCTTAAATGCTCCTCATGATCCTCCTTGGTTTTGGAGTATATTAGAATATCATCTATAAAGACTACCACAAATTTGTCTAGGTAATTTCTAAAGACTCTATTCATCAAGTCCATGAAGATTTCTGGAGCATTGGTGAGTCCAAAAGGCATTAATATGAATTCATAGTGTCTGTATCTTGTGCAAAAAGCAGTCTTGGGGACATCTTCCTTCTTCACCCTTACTTGAAAATATCCCGACCGCAAATCTACCTTGGAGAAGTATTGTGCTCCACGCAGCTGATCGAAAAAGTCATCAATCCGTGGAAGGGGATACTTGTTCTTTATCACTATTTTGTTAAGTTCACGATAATCGATGCAAAGCCGCATTGACCCATCATTCTTCTTGACAAAGAGGACTGGTGCACCCCATGGTGAAGCACTTGGGCGTATAAAACCTTTATCCAGATTCTCCTGTAGTTTTTTCTTCAGCTCTTCAAGCTCTACGACAGCCATTCTATATGGAGTCTTCGATATTGGTAGCTCCCCTCGTATAAGTTCAATTGAGAATTCAACATCTCTTCTAGGAGGAGGACCAGGTAGTTACTCAGGAAACACTTCAGCGAATTCCCTCACAATAGGCATTTCGTTAAGGATGGTTTCTTCCTTGGACTTAATCATCTGAGCCAGATACACGTGCTCATAGGGCATTAATATCCATGCTTGCGACGATGGAGCTAAAGGAGATTTATCTTCCAAAGAATCAGAGGTTGATTCTCCATATGGAGTGTGATTTCCCTCTCCCGGAAATTTATGTTGGTTCTATAAAAGGAAAGCCAATCCATGCCAAGAATTTCATCAAATTCCACCAGAGGGAGTATGACGAGGTTCGCTGGGAAATTCAATCCACATATTATAACAGGGGAGGACTTATATTCATGGGATGAAATGATTTCCCCATTTTCCGTACTCATCGACATCTTCACTTCCATGATTTGTGGTGGTGATGGGATGGTTCTACTAAACTTTCGAGATATAAAAGAATGAGTAGAACCTGAATCAAAAAGTTCGTTCGCTATTCTTGAATGAATAACTAGCGTACCTATCACCACTTTGTTTTTGGGGTTCGCTTCGGTAGAAGTGATGGAAAAAGTTCTTCCTTGCTACCTTGGAGGTTGTTGGTTGCCTCCGAAAATCCTTGGTTTAGGTCACTGATTTGAAAAATTCCCCGGTTCTTTGAAGTTATAGCAATAAACAACGTGTTGAGGATCGAACGGATCGTTCCTCTCCTCTGTCGCAGCCGCGGGTCTTTCTTTCCAATAGTTAATAGCTAGGTGCCCGTCTCCTCCACACCTAAAGCATTTCCTCGTCCCCTTGAGGCAATTTCTAGGGTGCTTCTTTCCGTAATTTTGGCAAGTGGGGTGCTGGATCTTCTTAGCACCATTAGATTTATCCATCGGACCACCAAAATTGAAGTCCACCTTACGCTTCTTGTCCCCATGATACCCTTGTGATTTCTTGATCTCTATTTCAACCTTGAGGGAACTTTGGACAATTTCCTCATAGCTGTTGATGTCACGGATCGCTAATGCTTTCCGCAGGCTAGACTTTAGCCCACCAAAGAAGCGGTCAACCTTGCATTCGGGGGTAACAACAAAGCCGAAAGAGTATCGTGCAAGCCTTGTGAAGTTTTCCTCGTACGCTCCAACAGATTCTTCATCTTTTTTCTTGAGGGAAAGGAATTCTCTTTCCATCTTAAGCCGGAGGGTGTGTGGAAAATATTTATCAAAAAACATCTTCCAGAAATCCTTCCATTCCAATGCCTCGATCTCCTCCTCAGGCTTCGTATTTTTGATCAAAGTCCACCATTGATCAGCTTCAACCTTCATACGATAAGCCTCCAGGAGAACCTTCTTTTGTTCAGAACATTGAAGTATGGAGAAGATCTTTTCAATGGAGTTGATCCATTGTTCAGCGATCATGGGATTAGATGATCCACTAAAAGTAGGAGGCCTTTGTCTCATGAAGCTCTCGATAGCGACTTGTTCTTTCTTAGGGGGGTTAAATGTTCCTCTTGACCCATGTTTCTATTCAAATCTTGAGTTATCTGAGAGAGAAGCGTGGCAAAGTTTGCGATTCCCGCTCCCATTGGATTGGGCATCTCATTAGTACAGTCATCACACTGATCTTCACATCGGTTATTAGCCCAAGTCCTCTTATTACCGGCCATTGGATGGAATAAAAGAAAATTTAGGGGGTTACACATAAAGGGTAATCCAAATACAAAAGTTGATGACTTATAAATAAACTTTTATTTCCTTAACTCATGAGTCTATAGGCTTCAATATAGTATTTTCATGATCTACTTTATAATATATATTCTTAGGGGCATTTGTTTTAATTCCATTAATAAGGGTTCATACTAAGCTTGTGAATTTATCAAAACATATCCCCCGAGAGTGTCATAACCAAGAGTGCTGCAAGGCCCGTTGTCGTGCACCAGTTCCCATTCGAGTCCAAATCAAAGCGGTGTTTTCGGGTTTTACCCGTAGGATACATCTGTGCCAGAGCCGCCTCTACCTGCTCGTATCTAGACAAGGATGTATTTGTTTGATAAACCACTTACTCAGTACTTACCAAAACTTAGGGATGTTTTTATTATAATTATTTTTGTCTCTAAGGCTTTACTAGGGTTTTCTAATCCTAATCCCAAAAAAAACTAAACCTATCCTCTGATACAAACTATGACAACCATGCTTTTATTACAAACTTTAACATGATTTATTACATAAACTATTCACTTGATACAACATTGAAGATTGAGAGGTATAGTGTCTTTGGGGCTTAGGATCATTAAATAACAACTTAAAACATGAAATACAACATCTTTATTGAAAACTTCCTTTACATGACCACTACATTCCCTCATACTTAGCATTGCATGAGATAACCTAACGACATGTATAAGAAAAGGGGTGAGCTATAAAGCCCAGTAAGGGAATAAACATGGGATACATGAAAAGTACAATACATGTTAGATAATAGGCATATCAATAGAGAAAAATAGAAACATGAACATAAAGACATGGTAAATCATGATAATCATAACATGGATATGTGGCAACAACACTTAACATGGAATTAGCATGAGCCAATGCTCATTGCACATAGAGCATGAGTAAATCCTCATTGCACATGAAGCACGAGTTAACCCTTCTTTCACTTGAATTAGCATGAGTCAACACTCATTTCACATGACGTATCGTGATACTATACTTTACCCAATGCATTGGAGCACTATAAGGGCGCACCCTTCTTAAACATTTCACTTCATGCATAAGTGTGCCACATGGATCATAAAACATGGATTCATAAAACATAATCATTTATTCCATGATAAAGGAATGTGGAATTCATACATGAAACTTTATAATCAATAAGTAAATGTTCATAAAGGTGAATACCCTTGATGGAGGAATTTTCATGGTATTCATTACACAATGGCATTGGCTTAGAAAATCAGTGCGATTTCGGCAGCATAACGGCGTGACATTGGAAATCATAAAAATGGTTTATGAGAGAGAAATGGGTTCCTAATCATATTTAAATGCAATAGACAGTAATTAGGTCATATAGATACATGTACCAACAATTTTAATGGAATTTATATTCATGATACAAAAGTATTGCTTGACTGTAAATGAGGATAGAGAAGTTCCTTTCGGAATTTCGGCATAGTAACGGGTGTACATGGGAGGAATTTAATGAGAGATAAAGGGGTCTGACATCATTAAAACATAAAGAGGGAATTATGAGGGAGGTGTGAAACCATACCCCAACATTCATAAATGAAATTAAATGGGCAAAACAACTTAAAGAAAATTGGACAAAAATGAGAAAGGAAGAAAAAACCCTTACTTGGAAGTGTGCTTCCAAAGGATTGAGAGAGACTTGAGAGAGGATTCTTAGGATCTTAGTTCACCTTGGGAGGATTCTAGAGAGAGTAAGTAAGAGGTTGGACGAAATCCAAAGGCTTTTAGTGAGGAGGAAGTGGGAGCTTGGGTGGGTTTTTACAGGAAAGGTGAGGGAATTCTTTATTATTTAGGTCTGGGACCCCTTATATTAAATTAATCCAAACCACAAAACATTCCATGGTTTTTTCCCATGGTTTTTTGGAAAAGGGAAGAGGAAAACAGTATTTTATAAGGTCAAATTCCAAATTTCTTAAATTAATAGGGTTTCTTATGTGGAGGTGAGTCACACTCCCATGGAAAACAATTTAAAAAGACAAAGTGTTTAATAAGTCTTGAAGGGTCCATTAATGCTTTGAAAAGTAAGTCAAATAAACCCAAAATCACATTATATTAATGGTAAAACATATATTGGCCGAACCTAAAGATTATAGTATTTTATTACATCACTATTGGGTCATTATGATGTCATAAAACACATTATATATTTAAACGGTATTTAATTTTTACCCAAAAATTTGACTGTCTCAGAAAATTATGAAAAATTCACCGTTGGATAATTTCAACATCATGATTCTAGAAATATCATTTATTTTTATCTAAATAATTTTTTAAATATGTTAATTTTCACTTTTAAAATAAAAACCGACATTTATCGAAAATTAACGGGTTTTGACAGAAATGGCTTTCAAACCTTAATAAAAATTATAATTGCATTCATAAAATTATATGATCATTTATATATAATAAAATTAATTTAATAATAATAATAATAATATTTTATTAAAATATTATTTAATTCAAAAATGCCTTAATTTAATAAAATATTATTCTTAATTAACTAATAACTAAAAACACTATTTTCACCTTAAAAACTATTTACAATATATCAATAATGACAAGAAAGTATATTTATTATTATATACAAAAAATAATGTACATGAACATAATACCAGCGATTTGTTACATAACCCCTTAAAACAGCCGCATAAGACCTAAGGGTAAGATGTGCGATGGTGACCGAATCTTGGGGTGGCTCAGATAACGTCTCTTGAGTAATAATTTATATCAACTTCCACTTTTCCTGTAGACGGTCATGTTCGAGCTTGACATGATGGAGCTCAGATTGGGCTTGGTCAAGAGCGAAGCCCAAAGACACCACCTCTTTTCCGAGCTCCCACAAATGGGCTTCGTATGGAGCAATTGTATTTGATGAGGCCATCGCTTCCTTTGTCTGAGTAAATTGGGTTTGTTAAAGCCTTATATTTATAATAATCATGTGATCACTGTTCAACGACTATAAAAGAAACTGTCACAATTATTAACATAAAACAAAAGAAGTTGACATTTTATATAAACATTTTACATAATGAGACATTTAATTAGATCAAGAGGGATTTCCACTAATGAAACTTTGGGTCGTTACATTTTCCACTCAACATGTGGTGTACAATGTGTGTAATTATTGAGTGGTGCACTGTGTATCCCATGGTTTATCTAGATATAGAGTAATTGGGTATATGATGTGTACTTATGAGTACATGTTGTGTAACCTTGTCTTACCATCCTAAAATTGGTAGTTTGCTGGGGGAATCTCCATTTGGTCTTCATCTGTTCTTAAAAATTTAATAAAATGAAAACACTTGAGTGAATATGATTAATATATTGAAGCATGTAAATTCAATTCATATTAAAGAACGAATAATATGAAATAAAAATCTAACCAGAATTGCATATATATCAAAAAAATAATTATAAATTTAAATGTAACCTTGCAATAATACCAATTTTTGGTTCTAGGTTTAGCAGAAGCATGTAGTGGTGGGTGATATATTAAATTTCTTTTAATACTCATTGCCTGAAACCATGAGTTAGGATCTTTCAAATCAAATTTATAATTAATTTATTTAATATCCAAAGAAATAAATACCTGGTCTTTAGAAACTTCTTCATTGATGAATATTTATCATCTGCAAAGACCCTTTAAAATTTCTTTCATTGGACTATTAGGATCCAAGGATAGAATCCCTTTAGCGGTGATACACATGTGCTCCAATGATCTCCAAGAAACACAACTCGATCTCTGGGTGCTAGTGGGGTGAATCGAATGTCATGTGTTGTTCATTCTTGATTTCTAATCCTTCAATCTTGAATAAATATCTCCTTTATTTATCATTATTGATATGGAGAGAGAATAAGGAGTTGAGATAGAATTCATTATGAGTAAAAAATATCTATTATCAATTTTTGGATGCAATGCTCAATATAAATTACTGTCTATTTATAGATTTAGGGATTAAGTTAAAATATATTGTTTAATTTTATACCGACCATTAAATAACATTTAAAAACGTTTGTAAACCCCATGACACATAATAATTATAATATTTTATGGTTCACCAACTTGCAAAAATTAATAAATAATATTTACTGGCTTGGAAATAATTATTTTATCCCCATATACGATCTGGGTCCATTTGAAATCCTCATTATTTATTGAATACCTAAATGAATATTTTATTCATAAATAAATATTTCATTCACATACTGAAGAATAAATATTTATTAAATAAAATAAAATAAAAAAATATATTTTTATTCATATATTAGTGAATAAATATTTATTTAATTTATGCGAACAACATAACTTGAATAAAATTATTTATCAATCTTGAGAATAATAGTTATTCCATTAATTAAACTCAAATTGAATTTAATTGAGATTAATGGAAACACATAGTGTGTGGCCCTCTAGTATCCTTTCTAATTGGCATTTGGAGGGCTTTACTAAAGTTCTAGATTACTATCTAGAAATAGGTCAAGGAACCCAATAGAAATAACTTAATTTCACAACAAAAACCACACATGAACTCTCACTATGTAATATTATTCCCATGTCACAATATATCATCAAGAAGGTTTCATGTTGGTGTCATCAACATATATTATTGATATACATTTCATTTACTTTATGAAATAAACACATGTTACACTATGGACATGGAATTTTGGTGATAGTTATATTCAAATCAAAGGGCCGATATTTAAACTCCCATTAAGATGTAAGTGAAAAATACTTTCTTGAATTAATCTTGACTCACCCAACATATCCAAATTACTACCAACCTATGGCATGCCATTTTTTTAGTAAATACAAGTGTGTGAGTCATGAAATCTATTAATGATAACCTTAAAGTCTAAGAACCATTAAAAAAACCTGCATATAGGAATATATGATGACACTAAAACATGATAAATTCCTTCTTTTGGGATTGTTATCATAATCTCCTATCTTTGAGATTAGCAATTGAAAAATTCCTGAGAAGAATTCTCATCCTCTTATGAGTACTCACACCTGATGGTCTAAATACTATGTGTCCCATCATAGTATGATATCCAACTTCCAAACTATATTAAGAATATTTTCATAGCACTTCAAGGTTCTCATCATAGTAGGGAACCGCTATGATCTAATCAATGTGACAAATACTCTAGGAAAATATTACATTAAATCCATGAAGAACAAAAATATATAATAAGATATTTAATTAATATTCAATACATTAAATATATATGTAATTAAAGTACAATAAGTTTGTCATAGGACACCAAATCTAACACTAATCAGGTATGATCCCAAAAAGAAAGGTGTATCTTGTTGACATGAGTCATATAATTTATCCTTTTAATCTTTTAACAATATAGGGTGTTACATGTATCCATGTAATCTTCTTGGGTACCAAATGAAATCCCGAATAGGGTGTGAGTAAAACTCAGTAGGTTGACACCAAAATTTCTAAAAAAACTAGTTCGATAATAAGTGCATGAAATAAAGATATAACAAGTGCATTAATTAATCAATTAATACAATAAAATAATCAAACTTATTAGGAACTATTCTAGAATATCTCTAATAATGAAGCAAAACCCTACAAAAAATAATTATGATTCCATGACAAATTACAAAACTATTTCAATCCCTAAAAGAATTAAAACATAACTGGGAAATGACCATTATATACAAATTTCATAAATCTGGGAAAATCCATTTATATAATAATTTTTGTATCCAAGAAAATCCCTTTATATAATCATTTAGGCATCCAATCATAACCCTTTATATAAGAATTTCAGCATCAATGCATAACCCTCTATATAACCATTTTAGAATTCGGGAAAAGCCCTTTATACAAGAATGTCATCATCACTCACAACAAAAGTCACAATGACATGAATAACACATCATGAAATTATATGACACAATGGTTAATTCATCCAATTACCATTTTCATTCCAATTACCCATCCATTCATTAAATTATATCTTAATCCATTTTTATGCTAGTCTGAACACCCATTTTATATACAATTATCACTAGTCATTTCAATTATTAAGAAATCCATTTCCCAAGGTGAATCTATCATAAGAAATCACCTGAAATTTTATGTCATGATAAATCATACTTTAATTCATTATCTAACCACACATTACTCAAAGTGTAGGCTCACCCTACAGGTATCCACAAGCCAGGTCGCAATACCTTTGGGCCCAAAAAGGATCCAAAGGGTAATGAAACACATGATTTATCATTACCATTATTCTGTTAATTAGTTCAAATGTTATGTTAGTGCAATCACACAATATTGAACATACTTAAATAATTAGAAACAGACTATAGGGTTTGGTTCTATACCACCTACCTTTATCTGGTGATCAAAGAAATGCTTCCAATAGGTAACACCAACAAAGAAAAAAAGCGATGGGGATCATAAAGAGAACCTAGATTACTCAAGAACAAGATCAAAACTTGATTCCTGAGTGGTAATAATATTACACCTTGATAATGGTGAACAAACCAAAGTGGGGGAAAAAATAAAGAAATTCAACTCATTGGGGATCATATTCTTGATCAATATGTCTAATATAGAAGGAATGGATCCAAAATCACCTAGATTTTCCCTAGGGTCTGAGGGAGAAGGATGATCCATGAGTGAAATAAAATCATATGTGATGTGGGGTTTAAAACCACTGGTAGTGAGCTTTTCATGGCATGAAAACCTTTCATGACATGAAATTATCAATTTATATGATACACCAAAAAATGAATCGCCTCAGTTTAAAATAACCTTGATAGACTATTTCACATTGTGAAATAGTGTCACAGAGTTTAAAAATTCCTTGCCCTGAACCAGTTCATGATGTCTTCCTAGAAAAACTTACATGTCATGTAACATTTTCATTATATGTAATTGTCCAGAAAACAACTCTAAGTGCAACTTTTGCAAAAAAAAAACTGAACCACCTCTAAAGCCTTCCTAACTCACGGAGGACCCTCATAAGCCCTTGGTATGAATATACCCATAATTTATTAATTAAAAAAAACTTATACCCACAAAATTTAGGTCATTTTCCCCAACAAAATATCTCTATCCCCATATGATACTCAACCACCAAGGTTTAAATAAAGGAAACCCGAAAGAAAAAAGGTTCAACCAAAACTCAAAGAGGGATGCACATAAAAAATATGATATCTTAACCCCCACCATATAACAGCTCATCCCTGAGCTACTCCAAGAATCACTGTTGGTTCCCAATAAAAAAGTCTGGCCACCATGATCACAAATCAGATTCCCTCTCCTAGGTCTCGTCTTGAACATGCCCATGCTTCCACTACACTAAAACTAGAGGTATGATATTTTCCTAGATATAATTATCACTATGGTCCAAAATATTTATCATATGGTCCTCGAAGGACACATATACACCAAGATATACATGATAAATGTCTACCATGTGATATGGTTCAAGATTAAATCTTTGAAGTTGCAACACATGAAACACATTATGCATGGAACTATAGAACTATGGATGGGACAATCGATACACCAATAAATAGACCAATTCCACCACCTTGAACAGCCTAAAAAACTTGGGAGAAAACATTCATTGTTTCCTAATATGGTGTTTCCCCAACATGGGTGACACCCAAAGGAAAACATGATGACCAACCTCAAACTCTTGAGGTCATCTCTGCTGATCATCGTAAGATTTATTATTACTCTGCATGGTCACCAACCACCTCCTGATCAACTAAACCTTCTTAGACATCTCCTATATGAGACTAGGTCCAATAATCACTAACTAACCTATATCCAACCAAAAAATAGGAGAATGATATGTCATTCCATAGAAATCCCTGAAAGCTTCCATTTGGATCGATTCTTAGAATCTTTTTTATAAGATAACTCCATGATTGCTTAATGACACTCCCATGAACCACCAAAATCCAAAACACAGGCGTATAACATATTTATCAGAATTTGAATAGTCTATTTAGATTGTACATTAGTTTGTGGATGATAGGTCATAATCATAAGAACCTATGATCCCAAATCCTTATGAAGATCCTTCCATAATGACGATGTGAAACGAGGATCTCTATCAGAAATGATACTCCTCAAAACACCGTGCAACCAAACTATCTACCGCACATAGAGACTGGCAAGTTCATTAACAATGAATGACTCCATGATAGGAAAAAATGGGGTTACCTTTATTTGTTGATCCAAGATCACCCATACTATATCATTATTATGGGGTTTCCTAAGTAATCTTCTCACAAAATCCATAGTGACACCATTCCATTTCATTTCTAGAATAGGAATAGTTTGGAACAACCCAGAAGACCTATAATTATCAGCCTTCACCTGCTGATAGGTGAAACATCTCAGCAAAAATATATCATCCTCTTTCTTCAATTATAGAAACCACTACTTTCTATAGATATCATGATACAAGTTTATCATCCCTATATGTACCACCCATGTAGAAGAATCAAACTTGCACATCGTCTCCTTGTGTAAGCCTGTAGGAACCCATACTCAGCCTTGTAAATGAAGAACATCACTTCTGAAAAGAGACCATCCTACAGGTGGATCCCCACCATATATATTTTCTCTCATAGGTAATCTATTAGGATCAGATAATTTCTCTGTCTTGATCCGATCAAGAAGTACGGGTATAACAGATGTTGAATTCAGTGTTACTTCTCTCTGAGAATCCTGAACATCTTGATGCATGTCCAAAAAGAGATGCATCATCTTCCACTCATCGCATGACTCCCGCACTTACCCTTTCTATGTATTCTAGCTCAAGTAATTGGAAACAATTTTTCCCTTGACTATTGTATAAGAAAACTCGAAGTCGAAAGTCTCTAAATAGTTGAACCACCTCCTCTAATGAAGGTTCAGGCCCCAATATGAAAATATCTACGTAAGGATCATGTGGTCCGTGTAAAACAAAAACCTCTCACCCATAAAATAATGTCTCCAGAATATCAAGGCATGTACCACTACAGCTAACTCCAGATCATGTGTAGGATAATTCCTCTTATGCAGTCTCAACTGTCTGGATCCATAAGTAACCACTCGGTCCTCTTTCATTAGAACTACTCTGAGTCCAACTATAGATGTGTCATAGTATATATTATATGACTTTCTGGGCCTTGTTAAGGTAAGGATTTGTTCTGAGGTCAACCTTCCCTTCATATCCTAAAAATATCTCTCATAAGCATTTGACAAAACAAATTCACTCATTTCTTGATCATCCTAGGCATCAATTCATCCAGATGGGAGAAGTCCTAGATAAAATGCTGTTAATAACCTACTAAACCTAGAAAAATCTTAATCTTCAAAGCATTATTGGGATTCTACCAAGGTAATATAGCTGAAACTTTCTTTAGGTCCACTGACAATCCATCCTTCTAGATAGCATGACCCAATAAGTGCATTTTATCATTCCATAAACATCATTTGGTTAGTATTGAATAAATTTGATTCTATCCTAATGTACTCAGGATGATATCAAGATGTTGGGTATGGTTTTCAACTATCTAGAATTACACTAAGATGTCACCAACAAAACCCACAAAAAACTAATTCAAAAAAGTATGAAATATCCAATTCATCAAGACCATAAATACTAATAGTGCATTCTTCAGGCCAAACAGTATCACTACGAAATCACACATACCATAGGTACTTCTAAAATAAGTATAAGGTATGTATGATGGAATCAACCTCAAACAGTGGTATTATGATCTTAAATAATCTTTTATAATATCTTAGAACCTTTTAGTTTATTGAAGAGATCATTGATGCAAAAAAGTGGACACCAGTTCTTAACCATCATCTGGTTCAATATCTAATAATACACACATAATAGTAAATTCCCATCAACATTATTAGTGAAAAAAACTAAAGAACCCCATGGTAACATACTAGGCCATATGAAACACTTGGTTTTTAGATATTCTAATTGATATTTCAATTTAATAATCTCTTGTGGTGTCATCCTGTAGGGTGTGATAGAAACTGGCTCTACTCCTGATAACAACTTGATCATGAGCTCGATCTACTGATCAAGTGGAAATACATAGAACTCATTAGAAAATATATCTTGAAAATGTTCTACCACATGAGGAAGAGTATACAACTACATTCCACCATCATCTTGATAAATAACTTCTTTCTAATTTGTGAGACAAACCAATATACACTGAATTGGTTTTGTATGACCAACCTAAAGATCCCACTCACCCTTGTGAAAATAGATGCTTACTTCTAGAAATGTAAAGGTAAATATCCTCTAGAAATAGATGATATGATCCTAGTAGAGAACTATCTAATATTTACTAATAATCAAGTCGAAACATATCATTTTCATCATGAATGATTACCAAAATAAATGGAAACCACTAATTTCTAGAGAACACACCTTGTAATGTTTGATATTATTTGAATGCACTACCAATAGTGTGTCAATGGTCAAAACATCATACACAATTTATATAACTAATCCCAAAATATTTTCAAAAATATCAGATATAATGGAATATAATTATCATGTATGAAACAAAACACAATTAAGCGTAGATGATACAAAAATCATACCTATGATGGTAAAAGGTCCTACATCCAAGCTAGACAGAGTAGAATACATAGCATGAACATGACTTGCCTACCTACCCGAGGTTCCATTCGAATTCCCTTGGGCTATTCTCTATGCCTAGTACTACTGCTCCTGCACTGGGGTGACACATCACCTACCTCAACTCGAACGTCTAGTGGAACTCCAACTACTAGTTTTCTGAGGGGTAGTCGTGTCCTTCACAGACTTTCGTACCAATCTTGATCCCCTATTATAGATCTAATATTTTATTCCCTTGAAAACTTTTTGCAGGTGACCCGACCTACCATAAGAATGACACTATAAATCATGCCACAAACCCTGAGGTCACTTGTGATAAAACATTCCACATTGATAGCACTACAACAAAACATGGTTATGAGATGGATGTCCACAGACATGAATTCTCTTCCCACTATTTCCTTAGTGACAACTATCATAGTAGTGCTTCTTTCTTCCATAAGAAGTGATCCCACTTCTTCCTATTTAAATAGAATTTTTACTTCTCAGGATCTCTCTTATATCCACTTATATAATGAGGCCATAATTCATCACATTCGAAAAGCTACTCAAACAAAACAAATGTTCACCTGTGACCTAATCTCATAGTGAATCCCATCCTAGAAATTCCTCACTCTGGCTATCTCATCAGCTACTAAAGATGATGAAAATCACTGTAAGCCAGTGAAATTTCCAATATAGTCTATCACCAACATACTCTATAGTGTTATTTTCATTAACTAAAGAGCCTTCTAATCCCTCAACATTTCAGGATATAAGTGTATCATAAACCTTTCCTCGAAGTCCTTCTAAGATAACTCCTCTTTCCCCCCAGATTTCTCTATAGTGTCCCACCAATGCTTAGTTGTTACGTGAAGCATGTATGTAGAAATATTCACCATCCTATCTATTTGTGCCTTGATGTGATTGAATATCATTTAGAACAAATCAATCTATAACTCATCTACACCGG
Organism: Viscum album; assembly: GCA_963277665.1. NCBI lineage: Eukaryota > Viridiplantae > Streptophyta > Magnoliopsida > Santalales > Viscaceae > Viscum > Viscum album. The sequence goes on from OY728159.1 coordinate 495,358,986, forward strand.
GAAAATATCCCTAGTGAATGTAGGAAGATTCTACAGTTGAAACTCTCTCATGAGATCAGACATAGAATGCATGGTGTGAATAGTCCCCCTTTCAATGTATCACATAAAAATTTGGAATCGATCAGTAATCTGAACATCCATTTGATCCTCAAGAGCTATAATAATCTATGGTTCAGCTATATTAAGAGTGTGCTAACTTCCACTTTCCTGAATCTCTATTTAAATATGATAAGGTTGAATTTTCTCTATAAGAAAAACACTCTCCTTAAAACACTAAATAATAACAAGGTTAAAATCCAAAGGTGAAAAAATAGGGAATAACTAGCTCATGGTCTCTCTAAACATGGTTTATCTATTTAATTATCATGAAATAACAATTCTTTCATTTCATTTATCAGACATAACAAGTATCTCATTCCAAGATTCATACAAAAAAATATATCAAATGTAATAAAATTTTCCCTATCAAGAATATTAAATGTAAAGATATATACCTATGTTACTATCATGATTCATGTATACTCATCGCACTCCATACCGATCCATGAGTTTAAATCTCAAGAAATAATAACATCACATAACATGTGAATCACCCAAGGTGAAATAATATCTATTGTAAAAAACAAATATCATGAAAAAATACCATCCCAGGGAACTTTGATTCCCCCCATACATGGGTTAGCTACTCTCATGCACAATCTCATTACTAATTCCAGAAACATCCTAGTCTCCTATATACCTTTACCAAATAATAAGAAACATAAAATAACAACCCAATGCCTCTAATACCACTTTGTAATGTTACCCGATCCGACACTCTTTCATGTGGACAAATCTGGTTGGTTACTAGACCTCAATCGCACATACTTGTATTCCATATGATACCGACTAGTAGCTGGGGTGTATACAAAATAGTATAGAGACTATACCCCCTGGTAAAAAGTTACGATACAATGGAAAAAAATATATCAGAGTAGTAGAAATAGAGGAAATAGTACAATATACCACTAGAAGATAAAGTATGAACCAAGTAGATCAAATATTAAACCATGTAATGTCATGATTAAATGTTTTAAAATGTTAATCTAAAAGTAATATAGATAAAATCATACTCCATAATTTTTAATTTAGACAATAACCATTTTTATTTCAAGTACCCATCCATTCATTAAACTATATCTTAATCCATTTCCATGTTAGTTTGAACACAAATTTTATATGAAATTTTCACCATTCATTTCAATAATTAAGGAATCCATTTTCCAAGGTGAATCAATCATAATAAATCACTTGATGTTTTATGTCATGCTAAAACATACTTTAAGTTATTAGCTAGTTCCTTATTACTCATTGGTAGGCTCACCATACAGGTAGCCACTAGCTAGGTCACAACACCTTTGGGTATAAAGAGATACAAGGAGTAATCCAACACATGATTTATCATCACAATTATTCTATTAATTAACACACATGTTATTTCAAAATAGTCACACAACATTTCACATACTTAAATAATTAAAAATAGACCATAAGGTTTTGGTTATAGACCACGTAACTTTATCTGATGATCAAAGAAATGCTTCCAATAGGTAACACCAATAATGAATGAAGGTGATGGTGATCACATGGAGAACCTTGATCATACAATACCAAGATGAACACACGATTCATCAAAATTCAAAATATTGCACTATGATAAGACAAAAAAATAGAAGATAGTGGAAAACCAAATCAACTCAACTCATTGGGGATCATGTGCTTGATCGAGACGTTTTTTATGGAAGGAATGAATCCATAATCTCATGGAGTCACCCAAGGGTCCAAGGGAGAAGGATTCACCATGAATGAAATAAATTCATAATCATTTTGGGGTTTAAAACCATTGGTTTCGATATTTTCATGGTGTGAAACCCTTTCACAACATGAAATTCTCAATTTATGAGATATTTCAAAAAATGCATCACCTCAGGTTAACATAACCCCGATCAACCATTTCGCATCATGAAATAATTTAATAGTGTGTAACCATTTCACACCATGGACCATTTCATGACATCTTCCTGGAAACATTTACATGTCGTGTAACATTTTCAAGGCATGTAATTTTCTAACAGATAGCTCTCAGTCCATCTTCTACAGAAAAAACTTAACCACCTTTAAAGAATTCTGAACTCATAGATTACCCTCATAAGAACTTGAAACACTTATACTTGGGATCTGTTACTTTAAAAAAACTTACATCTCTAAAATATAGGTCATTTTCCTAAGAAAAAAAATCTCCATTCCCAAACAAGACTTGATAAAAAAGGTTTAAAGAAAGAAAAACCAAAAGAAAACAGGTTCAACCAAAACTCAAAGAGATATGTACCTGAAAAAATACTAGATCTTACAACCTCCCCACCGTATAACTTCTTGTCCTCGAACCTCTCTAATAATCAGTGTGGGGTCTCAACAAACAAGTCTAGACACTATGATCACATATCATATCAACCTCTCAGGTCTTCTCCTGAACATTCCCATGATTCCACTACACTCAAACTAGATGTATAGTATTTCCTTGGAGATACTTCTAACTATAGTCCAAAATCTGTATCTGATGATCCTAAAAGTATGATTCTACAATAAGCTCAACATCATAAATATCTACTTCAAGAGAAGGGTTAAGATGATATGTTTGAATCCGTGACATGTGAAACACACCATTCATGGTACTATATAACTATGGAAGGACCAATAAATATGCCACTTGATTGACCCTTTTTACTATCTCGAATGAACTAAAAAACCTAGGTGCTAACTTTCCCTATTTCTTGATACAATGTTTCCCTAACCTGGGTGACACCCAAAGGAAAACATATTGACTAACCTCAAACTCTATATGTAATATCATTTGAGTAGAATAAGATTTATTCCTATTATACATGGTCACCAACCACCTCCCAGTTAGCTGAATATACTCAAACATATCCTACATGAGACTAGGTCCAACAATCATTGAATCAGCTATTACCAACCAATAAATAGGTGAATGGAATAACCTTCCATAAAAATATGATAAAGGTTCCATTTGGATCTATGTATGGAAGCTATTATTATAAGAAATGTCCACAAGTGCTAAATCCTGATCCCATGAACCACTAAAATCCAAAACATAGGATCATAACATATCCTCCAAAATCCGAATACTCTATTTAGATTGACCATCAGTCTATGGATGATTGGCCATACAAAGAAGATCCCATGATCCCAAATCATTTTGAATACACTTTAAGAACTAAGACAAGAAATGAGGATTTCTATTAGAAATGATACCCCTTGTAACACTATGAAACCAAACTATCTCCAACACATATAGACTACCCTAATAATTAATAGCAAAGGTCTCCCTTATAGAAGAAAAGTGGGATAACTTTGTGAGACAATCCATGATCACATATGATTCATCATTATTATGGGTTTTCCTAGGTAATCATACCATAAAATCCATAGTGACATCATACCATTTCATTTTCGGAATGGACAGAGGCTGGAACAGCCCATTAGGCCTCCGATGCTTGGCCTTCACCTACTAACAGGTGAAATATATCACCGGAAATACTTTTACAACCTTCTTAATTCCTAGATACTAGTATTTTATATGGAGATAATGACACATCCCTATTATTCCTAGATGTACCTCCCATCTATAAGCATTAAAACCTCTCATCAGCAGCTCACACATGACCATAAGAACCCATACTCCACCATTGAAAATAGGATCATAACTGCCTCCAAGAGACCATCCTGCTTGCAGATCCACACCATATATAATTTTATTTAGAACTAAGACCTCTAGATCCGATAATTTATCTTTCACAATCCGATCATGAAGAATGGGTATAATATATTTTGAAGTTAGAGCTACTCATCCCTAGGACTCCTGAACATCTAGATGCATGTCCAAAAAGAGTTCCATCATCCTCTACTAATTGAAAGACCCCCACACTACCTATGTCTAGATATTACATCTCAAGAAATCATTAACAATGTTTCCCTTTCCTGGTCTATAATACAACTCTAATTCAAAGGACTATAGATACTCGACCCACCTCCTATATCAAAGTTTCAGGTCCCATTGAGAAAAGATGTACATGAGGCTCCTGTGGTCATTGTACACCAAAAAACCTAAAAAATAAGATAATTTATCCAGTATACCAGGACATGTACCTCCACAGATAACTCCATATCTTGAGTAGGACAATTATTTTCATGTAGTCTCAGCTATCTGTAGCCAAAATAAACCACTCGATCCTCTTGCATTGGAACTATTATTAGTCTAACTCCAGATGCATCACAATACAAAATTTATGCCTTGGTACAGGTATGGTTTGGATCAGTTATGAGGTTATATTATACTTTAGATCTTTAAGACCTCTCTCATAATCATCTGACTAAACAAACATCACTCCTTTATTGGTCATCTTGGACATTGGTTCTTCCAGACAGGTGAAGTCCAAGATAAAATGTCGATAATATCTTACTAAACCCAGAAAAATATGAATCTAGAAAACATTATTGTGATACTCCAAAGATACCATGACTGTAAATTTCCATTAGTCAAATAACACTACATCCTCTATGATGACATGACCCAAGAAGTGCACTTTATCAATCCAGAAACTACATTTGGTTATCTCGACATAAAGATGATTCTCTCTCAATGTAATCAGGATGATGTCAATATATTGGGAATGAGAATCCACTATCTAAGATTACACTCAGATTTCATTGATGAAAACCACCACAAAATAATCTATAAAAGGATGAAATATCCAATTCATCAAGTCCATGAATACCATCAGTGTGTTCATTAGACCAAATGACATTACTATGAACTCATACAATACATACCTAATCCTAAAAGTTATCTGAGGTATGTCGAATGGTCTCACCCTCAATTGGTGGTATCCTAATCTCAAATAAATCTTATATAAGATCTTATAACCACTCAGCTGATTGAATATATCATTGATGCATGGAAGGGGATACCAATTCTTCACTGTCATGTGGTTCAATCTCCAATAATTCACACATAATCACAAAGTCCCATAATCCTTCTAGGAGAAAAAAACTGGGGAACCTCATAGTGACATAATATTCCATATAAAACGATTGAATTCTATATTATCCATTTGATATTTCAATTCATGGAGCTCTGATGGTTTCATCTAGTAAGATGGTATAAAAATTGGCTCTACTCCCGACATTAACTAAATCATGAACTCAATCTGCCACTGAGGTGGTAATATATATAACTCATCAGGAAAGAAATCTTGAAAATAGTCTACCATGGTAGGAAGATTATCCTACTACATTGAAATATCATCTAGAAAAATACCTTCTATCTGAGCCATGAGAAAATACAATTTTCACTGAATTAGTCCTGCATGACCAACCAGAAGATCCCACTCACCCTGGTAAAAATAGATGCCTCCTTATGGAGATAGAAACGTAACTCTTCTATGATAATAGTAGATATGATGATGGTATATAACTAGCCAATTCATACCAAGAATCAAATCTAAACCTATCATTTCTAGTATGAAAGGTTCTAAAAGTAAATGGTAACCACCAATTTCTAGAGAACACGCCATGAAACATTTGATATTCTATGACCACATTCCCAATGGTGTTTCAATGGTAAAAACACCATCAAAATTTCCCAAAACCAAGACCAAACCACTTTAAAAAAGAGAAGATATAAAGGAATTAAATTATATTATATCAAACAAAATACAAGAAATAATAGATGATATAAGAATTATACCTATGAAGGTAGAAGTTTCTATATCCAAGATAACCAGAGTAGACTATATAGAATGTCACTGAATTTCCCCTCTACCCTAGGATCCATTATGGATCCCCTAGGGTGTTACATCTACCTAGTACGTCCACTTTTTCCCTAGGGGTACTGGGTCTCCTACCATGACCTGAATGTCTATTTGAACTCCAAATTCGAGTATGCTGAGAGGTAGCTATGTACTTTTTAGACTTTGGTACCTATTCTAATCCCCTTCCACTGCTCTACTAATATATTCCCCTAAAAAACTTTCATAGGTGACCTAAACTACCATAAGCATGACAATTTAAATCATGTTATGAAAACTGAGGCCATTTGTGACCAAACTTTCGACACTAACAACACTTCAATGAAACAAAGTCTCAATATGGATGCCCTCTACCCTAACTTCTCTACCCACTATTTCCTTAGAGATAACTATCATAACATCACTTCTCACCACCAGAGGAAGATCTCCCCATTCACCCTACTAAAATAGCATGCCCACTGCTCAGGGCCTTTCTCTGATTACCTTCTGTGATGAGATCCTGATTCATCACATTCAAAAATCTACTAAAAAAAATTCACTTGTGACTTGATCTCATAGTGAATCCTATCCTTGATACACCTCACTCTAGAAACCCCACCAGCTTCTAAAGATGGCATAAAGTACCATAAGTCAGTGAAATATCTAGCATAGTCTACCACTAACATGATCTCCTATGTCAGGTGAATAAACTCACAAGTCTTTTAATTACTCAATATTTTAGGATAGAAGTAGCTCAAAAACCTTTTCTCAAAATCCTTCCAGGACAACTTCTCATGCTACCTAGATTGATCTACAGTTTCCCACCAATGCTTGGACGGTCTATGAAGCATGTATGAGGAAATATTTAACCTCCTATCTATGAGTGTCTCGAGATTCTTAAAGATCATTTGGACTAAATCAATCTAGAACTCTGCTGCATGGGCCCCCCTCTCTAGTGAACAGTGGTATATGATACATATAAAACTCTCTCATAATATCAATCATTAGAGGAACAATTTGAAAAGTATCCATTTCTATGGATCTCATGACCCTTTGGAAGTTTTTGTGAAGCTAAACATCTATATAATCCTTAGTAGCTATAGGAATATTTGATTCATCTATGTTGGGAGTGTTCTAACCACCACTCTCATGACTCTCTATTCAAGGACGATGGGGAGGTATTTTCTCTACAAGAAAAATGCAATCCTTTAAAAATTTGATAATAACAAGGTCAACCTTAACATGTGACAAAAAACAGATAACCACTAGTTCATGCTCTCTCTAAACATGTAATATCAAGAGAACTATCATGACATAATAATTTTTTCATTTCATTTTTCAGATATAATAGGTATATTATTTCATATTTTATACAGAAAAATATATCTCATGAAAAAAATATGTCCCTATCATGAACAATGAATGTCAATTTATATCCCTATGTGCCTATTAGGATGCATGAATTCCTATATCACACCATACCAGACCACAATTATAAATCTCAAGAAACAATAACTTCACACAACATGTGAATCAACCAAGGTGAAATAATATCAACTATAACAAATGAACATCATGATTAGAAATCCCATTCTCAGGCACATGGATTTTACACCGTACATTGGTTAAGTACTCCCATTCACAAGATCATTACTAAGTCCCGAAACATCCTATTATCCTTTCAACCTTTTCCAAATAGTAATGAAATAGACCTACTACCTCTGATACCACTTTGTAGCATCCCCCAATCTAGAACTCTCTTACATGACCAAATCTGGTTGGTTAATGGACCTCAACTGTACCTCCCCATATACCAAAGTATGACAACTAGAAATGGGAGTGTATAGAACATTGTGGGGATACTATACCCCTTGGTATAGAGTTAAGATATAGTGAAAATAAACAAATATCAAATTAATGGAAATAAAGTAAATAGTACAACATACAACTAGAAGATAAAGGATGCACCAAGTATATTAAATAATAAAACTTGTAATTCTAGGCTAAATTAAATCTAAATGTATGACTGAAAGTAATATAGATAAAAGACCATGATGAACCAATTAAACTCAAAAGACCCCAATCCTAAACCCCATGTCGGTCCTACCACTAAGCCTATCCCATCCATCAAGAAACAATCAACTATAAGGTCCTTTTCCCTTATCCAAAGATGAATCTGTGTAATCTACTTGGGTACAAAACAACATCCTAAATAGGGTGTGAGTAAAACTCATTAGGTCGACACCACCATGTTTAAAGAGACCAATATGATAATAAGTGCATGAAATAAATCAATAACAGGTGTATTAATTAATCAATTAATATAATACAATAATCAACCTACTTTAGAACCATGCCAGAATATCAATGATAACATATCAAAACCATTCCAACCATAAACAAAAGTCCATGTCAAATCACACAACCAGTTCAATCCCTATAATCATTAAAAAATAAAAATGAAAATCCCATTATATAATCATTTTAGTAATTTTGGAAAATCCATTTATATAATAATTTCTGTATCTAGGAAATTCTATTTTTATAAGTATTTTATAATCAAGGTATATCCCTTTATATAATAATTTCAACATACAAGAATAGCACTTTATATAATAATTTTAACATCACTCACAATAAAATTCATAATGGTAGGACTAACACATCATAAAATCATATTCCATAATGGTTAATTTATCCAAATTCTCTTTGGGTTTCAATTATCCTTCCATTCATTAAATTATATCTTAAGTGTAGCACCCCTAGTTTCAAGTAAGTAACCCTTTTTTATTCTTTTTAAGTGAGTAAAGTTTATGGGAAACTTTTGGGAGAACTTTGAGAACTTTTGGAGTGTTTTTTATGCTTTTCTATAGGTGCACAGTTGGTGAATGGTTTGAGAAAACCATAAAACACATATAGTAAACAATTCACAAAGAGGTAGGTGCTAAAGGGAAGGCACACAAGTAATGCACAATCTTTTCAAACCATGAGAAAGCCTAGGAGAAACCATGCTTTATTGGACAGTGGGATTTGGCATGGTTGGCACACATTTTTGAAACCATGGGATCCGACCATGTGATGTTCACCCTTTTAGGTAGTGGCTTGTTCATGGTTAGCGCATGGTTTTCCTAACCATGCGACTAACCATACATGAGTCAAAAGTGAGATCCTAAAATTGTGGATATCAATCATTTTTACCTCTAACTCACTCATTTTTTCTCTAATGTGTCCCTAACTCAAGTTTCTCTCTTCCCAAAGGAAAAGTAAGGTTCTCCAATTGATCTAGAGGTGATTCTAAGGCTTCTCTTGATGTTTTGAAGCCGTATTCTCATGGTAAGTCATCGTTCTTGATGTTTTTTGGTAGTTTTCCTTAGATATACTTCTCCAACTCTCTTTTTTTATTATATCTACACTCTCTGTGGGTAGATCTAATGTTTTGGATGCCAAATATGTTTATATTTGACCCTATTATTGAAAGGGGAAGATATCTGATGTAGGTTCATGGAGATTTAACTCGGATTCTTGGGATTTTAAGTGTCGTTCTTCATTTTCATAATAAAACATGAGGTATGTGGCTTCACTATCGACTCCTATATTTAGAAATTGATATATTAGTTTCAAATTGATTAAATTAATTCAAATTGATTGTGAAATTTGTGTGAAAATCATGGTATAAACATTTTTAGTGATGGCTTGTGGATTTGTGTGAAATTGTGGAATGATTGTGAAAAGTTCATTGATAAATGATTTTAAAATGATGATTTTAAAATAGTTTCCTGATTAGGTTTATGGAAATATCTTTTCAATAATTTTTTTTATTGAAATGATTTTGGAATGATTATATTGGAATGGTTGTTGGGCATACTTGATGTGTGTGTTGATATTTCATTATGAGGCTTGGTTGAAATATAACCTTGTGATCTGTGCCCAAGGTTTAATGGAACATGAGATTTAATTATCTTGTGATGACTTGGTAGATAGATGATAAATCTCTCATGATTATGGAACTATCATAACGATGCATTCATGTGTAGATGCGTGGATGGGTGGATTGGAATGGGGTATGCCAAAGTGAAATTAATGAAATGGTTTTAGATGATTGTTTGGTTGCATTCCTTTGAAATTTGTGTTGTCTGAGAATTTTTTTTACATTATCACTTGTTTATATTTTGATATAAAATATTTTATATAAATGAGTAACATGTTATTTCCTAGTGGAATGAGTATGGAATTCATTGGGGAAAATCAATTGAGTTTTCTTACTCACCTCTACTTTGGAACTTTGGTGCTTTTGGAGATATTTTTTATCGAGACATGGGGAAAGGTAAAGTATCAAACATCTTTAGTAGTACTTAATGATACTTGGGCTATTATGGAGTTGGATCATGGAGCATGTTTGAATCTTGTAGTTTTCATTAGATACTTTGAGTTTTGTCTTCCTATGTTTACTTTGATATTATAGTCTTCCACTATGGTACTTGGTTTTAGTTTGATTTTTATTAATGAAATATTGAGTTGTCTTTCATTGTTATCATGAATTATATGGTGGTTTTTTGGTTATGGATTGTTTCGTTAGTTGTTTTATTCTTAAAGGGAAAATTGTCCCCCACATGTATTGAATCCCTTCGATATTTATTTCCATCCTTTGGTATATGGGGTATGTCTCTTAAGACCAAGTAATGTTCCTCCCACCTCTTCAATCCAATGAGAAGGAGAGGGATGTTACAAGTTGCATTTGATTGTTCCTTCCTTTTTGAAAAAATTGGTCTTTGAATTGGTATTTGTTGTCAGTTTTGGAGTTGAACTCATTCCAATCTATTCTCTGAGTCAGGATCATAGAATGGAGTTGGATTATTGGAACATGAAATGTAGAGCATAAAAAGACATAGCTAAAATTTTTATTCTAAACATAAAGTTATTATGGATTTGGGTACAAAAGTGTTTTGGAACACTTATAGTAATTGAAATCTCATTGTCATGGGTTTAGCCATTAAGACGAGCATGGCATGCATTAGAGGAATGAAATCCCACTAGGAGTGAATATCTCATTTTGAGTAATCATATATGATTTGGGTGCAATGTGATTTTTTTAAAAAATGTTGAAATTGTTTTCAAATTAAAGAATTTAGAAAGAGGATGATTTTGGTATTTTGAAAATAGTTTGATTTTCAAGAGAAAGTAGATGTTTTTTCAAAAATGGTTGAACATATAAAAGGTTGATTTTGGAAATAAATGTTGTGATAGTTGATGTGATAGGATTTGAAATGTTAAGCCTTAAATTAATAGATATTGAGACTTATTTCGTTTATTTTGGTTATAGAAAATGAAACTCTATAGGCATCATAGAAACCAACTAGAGGAAGCTGCTGAAAATGTGGTTGCACCTAAGACACAGGTGAACCAACAGTTGGTTTAGAGTATCACTCAAGTATTTTAGGTTATGGATACATGGAATCTGAGTGATGATCCAAAATAAGTGAATCATTATGTCCAATTCCAAAATTATAATCTACCCATATTTTAGGGTGATTTTGAACCAGAGAAAGAATAGGTGTGGTTAAATTGGATTAATCGTATCTTCTATTTCATTAGCACACCATCAGAGCTGAAAGTCAAGCTGGCGATGTATATAATGAAGGATCTTGCACACAAATGGTGGGATTTATATGTGAAATCTAAATTGATCAAGGCCTTGGTTGGGAGGATTTTGATGAATTTTTCAACAAACAATTCTATCCTCACATATTCAAAATTTAGAGAATGGCAGAATTCTTCAGCTTGAACTAGGAAAATATCTTTGTCACCGAGTATGAAGCTAAATTCCTGAATTTTGTGCGCTTTTCACCTGAAGTTACTGCTAGTTTATCCTTAAAGATACACATCTTTGAATTAGGGTTGAGGAAGGAGATTCACTTATAGATTTCCATGATCTATATTATGAACTATATAATGATGGTCCATAGAGAGACGGTGGCTAAAAGGGACTTCTTAGGAGCTATTGGTGGTGTAAGCATGTTGATATCGATGGGAAATGGTGGAAACTCTAACATGGAGGGAAAGTAGAAGAGGGACACCTATTTCCAAGGTGGTAGAGTGGATTAAAATTTTACATCTAGATCTATGAACCTTACTCAATGTCCCAAGAGTAAAGAGAGATGTTTCCAATGCAGTTCTCTTGACCATATAAAGAAAGAGTGTACAATATAACATAGGGAATGAAACAATTGAAATTATATGGGGCATATTCAATGTTATTATCCCATTTCTTTGAGGTTAGGTGCTTAAGAAACTTATTAGGTATCACATGCATCATATTCTTCAATGGGGAAAGGGTAGAATAATAAGTCTCATCAGAAAAACATAGATATCCATGGTGATTCCAGGGATTCAATGACTCCTCATCAAGGGAAATATCAATAGGGAAACAAGGAGAAAAGTGTAGCAACAAATAAATTATATAGAGCTGAAAAGGTTATTGTGGATGACAAGACAATACCATATATGATTCTAGGTACAATTATTTTTGATTTCTACCCTTATATAGGTTTTCTTTGACATTGGTACATCCTATTATTTTATTTCTTTTCATGTTTTTGATTTGATGAGTTTTAAAGTTGAGACGATGTCTCTTGTGATAAAACTTCAAGCTCCACTTGGTCAATTAGAATTTCATGATTTTTTGTGCACAACATATTATATAACTATTGATAGAGATAAAATTAAATGATATTTATATTTACTAGAGATGGATTTCTATGTTATAATCTTGGGTATGTATTGGTTGACAATGTTCAAGGCTCACGTCCACTATTATACCAGAAGGGTCAGTTTCACAACTGAAGATAACATTAGAAATCTCTTTTGAGGAGACAAGAATGTAAAGGCAGGTGAAACAATATTTTTATCTCTATAAGTTGGAATCATATCATATCAATTGATAGCATTTTATTTGGAATCAATGGATGAGATCACGAAGAACATTTTTCCAGCCGTGGTGGATCAGTTTCCCGATGTGTTTCCTAATAATTTCTCAGGGTTACCACATATAAGAGAAGCAAAGTTTATGATTGATATAATCTAGGAGACTAGTCCTATTTCCCTTCCATATTAATATATAGCACAATATAGTTAAGGGAATTCAAATCACAGTTGGAATATCTGGAATGAAATGGGTTCATTTGACCTAGCACATCTTAATGGACAACGCTGGCCTTGTTCGTGAAAAAGGTTGATGGAAATCTACGACCATGTGTGGATTATTGTAAGATTAACCCTGTTATGATAAATAATCACTATCCACTTCCATTCATTGATGATATGTTCAATCAATTAAATGGATCACAGTGGTTCTCTAAGATTAAATTGCGATTAGGATATCACCAATTGCGGGTTTGGAAGGAGGATATTCCAAAAACAGCTTCCAGAAGAAAATATATACATTATGAATATGTGGTAATTCCTTTTGGTCTTATAAATGCACCAATGGTATTTATAATGTTAATGAATCAGATATTTCAGTTATATCACGTTTTTTTGTGGTGGTGTTTGTAGATGACATATTGTTGTATTCAAGGGAAAGGTTTGAGCATGAGAAACACTTGGAAAAAGTATAGGGAATCTCAAGGGATAATTTTTTTGTATTTAAAATTATCAAAGTTTGATTTTTGGATACAATAGGTATGATTTCTTGAAAATTTGATTTATGAAAGAGGTGTTTCAGTTGATCTAAAGAAGATATAGGCTGTTATCTCTTGGAAACCACAGAAGAATGTATTTGAGATACAGAGCTTCCTTGGTCAAACTGGTTATTACCAAAACTTTTTGCATGACTTATCATGACCAGCTTCACCAAATAAATCCTCAAAAAAGAATAATGTTCCATTCTAATGATTTGAATAATGCCGTAATTCTTTTCAAGAGCTTAATATTATTCTTACATCAACACCTATCTTGATATTGAAAAAATTAGGACAACAATACATAGTGTATTATGATTCTTTTGGATCAGGGTTAGGATGTTTTATCAATCAAGGAGATTATGCTATTAATTATGGATCAATACATTTACGAGTGCATGAGACTAATTAACCAACACACGATTTGGAGTTAGTTGTCATAGTCCATGCTTGGAAGACATGGCGTCATTATCTCTGTGGTGATAAATTTACTATGTTCACAAATCACAAGAGCTTGAAACATATTTTATCACAATAGGATTTGAATTTTAAGAAAAGGATATAGATGGAGTATTTCAAAATATTATACTTTTACTTGATTTATACACTCGGTAAAGGTAATTCGGTGGTGGATGCATTAAGTAGGAATTCATATGTTCAGTTGTCCAAGGAGGCTTCAGATAAGTGGGAGTTGATGTCAGTTCTAGCCGACATGAACTTGGAAAGTGAAGACCAAGGTGACGTAGCAGTTTTATTTCTAATTTTAGTGGTTCTTTATTTGGTAAATATGGTTAAAGAGGTGTAGGTATTTGATTAAGAATTTATGGAAATGAGGTCAAAACTCAATGGTGGGGAGACCATTGAGGGATGAAGTCTAGATGAGAATTCGGTTTTATGGTTCAGAAATCATATAGTTGTACCTATGGATTATAAGGAATATCTTCTTCATGCTTACCACTATTCAAGATGGTTTGTTCATCCTGTAATACAAAAATATGTATAAGTCATTGAAAGCACAATTCTAGTGGAGGAATATGAAAAGGTTAGTGTATGAGTTTTTTTCAAGATGCTTAACTTGTTAGAAAGTTAAGGTAGAGAATAAATGACCATTAGGTATGTTGCATTCTTTACCTATTCCTATTTTGAAGTGGGAGTGGATAAATATGGATTTTATAATTGTTCTCCCAAGAATAGTTTGAAAACATGATTTCATATGGGTGATAGTGGATCATCTCACAAAGTTGTCTCATTTCATCCCTATTCTTGAAACTCATATGGTGGAGGACTTGTAAAAAATCCATATCCTAGAAGTGTTACAGAGGTATGAAATACCAATTTTGATCATGTAAAACATATATTCGAGGTTTACCTTGTCTTTTTGGATATACTTATAGAAATTTTTTGGGAATCAGTTGAATATGAGTGGAGAATATCATCCCTAGACGGATGATCAATCTAAAAAGATGATACAAACCTTGGAGGACATGTTTCAAGATTGTTTAATGGATTTTAGTGGCTCATAGAAAGTGCACATACCGTTGTTGGAGTTATAGTATAACAACTGCTATCAGGCCTCGATACATATGGATATTTTAATGATTTTTATGGGGGTCCTTTTCATTCTCCACTTTTTTGGGTGGATACATGAGAGAATTCACTTCATGGGCCGAGCGTTGTCTAAGAGACAACAGAGAAGATTCAGTTGAGTATGAAACAAATGGAGATGGCACAGAGTCATCAAAAATTGTATGCAGATCATCTTAGATGGTTGTTGTCTTTTTTAGTGAGTGATCATGTGTTATTGATGATATCTATAATGATTGTACATTGTCATTTTGGGAAGTAGGGAAAGTTATCTTATAGATACATTTTCCCTTTAGAGATACAGGAATGGGTTGGTGAAGTGGCATATCACTTTTCATTACCAGCATTGTTCAGTGTGGTGCATAATGTGTTCCACATATCTAAATTGAAAAATTATCATCCTAATCCTAACCATCTGATTTGATGGGATCACATTGACCTAGAGATGAATGCTTCATTGGTGCATATACTAGTGCAGATTGTGGATTAGAAAGAAAAAGTATTGCATAGAAAAAACATCGGTCTAGTGTAGGTTTTGTGGAAACATGGTCAGATTCATGATGAGACTTGGGAACATAAGAAGGAAATAAAAGAGCAATGGCCAGAACTCTTTCATAGAAATTATGGCTTTCTACTTTCCAGGGATGGAGGCTGATGGTGGGGAGAATGTAGCACCCCTATTTTCAAGTAAATAATCCTTTATTTATGCTTTTTAAGTGTGTAAATATTATAGGTAATGTTTGAGAGAATTTGGAGAACTTTTTGAGTTTTTTGGGGATTTTCTATAGGTTCAGGGTTGGTGAACGATTTTGAAAAATCATACAACATTTATAAGAAATTATGTAGAAAGATACATGGGATAAAGGGATGGAATACGAGCAGAACACGGTCTATAAAAACCATATGGAAGCTTATAAGAAACTGTGCTTTGACATGGTTAGTGCATGGTTTAGAAACCTTACAATCTAACCATGTCACTTTTACCCTTTGAGGTAGTGGCTAACACATGGGTAGTGAATTATTTTCCTAATCGTGTGACTAACCATGCACGAGTCAAAAGTGCGATCCTAACATTGTGGATATCACACTTTTTCCCCTCTAACTCCCTCATTTTTCCTCCTATGTATCCTTAACTAAATTTTATATCTTCCCAATGGAAAAGAAATATTATTCCATCAATACAAAGGTGATTCAAAGTCTTCTCTTGGACTTTTGAAGCTGGATTCTCACATTAAGTCATTGCTATTGGTGGTTCTTCATAGTTTTCCTTAGATATACTTCTCTCTCTCTCTCAGTTTCATAGATCTACACCTACTGTGGGTAGATCTAAGGTTGTGGATGCCAGGTATGTTTATATGTGGACTTTTTGTTGATAGGAGAAGAGATTTAATGTGGTTTCATGGATATTTAACCTGTTTTTGTGGGATTTTAAGCACCGTTCTTCATTTTCATCATAAAAACCAGGGTATGTGACCTCACTCTCAATTCCTCTATTTAGAACATGAAGGATTAGTTACAAATTGATTAAATTTGTTGAAATTTATTGTGAAAATTGTGTGAAAATCATGGTATAAATCTTCTTTAGTGATGTTTTGTGGGTTTGTGTGAAATCGTGGAATGATTGTGCAAAGTTCTTTGATAAATGATTTTAAAATGATGATTTTAAAATAGTTTCTTGATTCTGTTTATGAAAAAAAGTTTTCAATAATTTTTTTTGTTTTATTGAAATGGTTTTAGCATGATTATACTGGAATTGCTATTTGGAATACTTGTAGTGTGTTTTTATATTTCATTATGAGGCTTGGTTGAAATATGACCTTGTGCTCAGTTCCAAAGGTGTAATGAAACATGGGATTTAATTAACTTTTGATGAATTGGAATATCATTGAGAAACTATTCATGAGTATGTAACTATCATAAAGAATCGTGCATGTGTAGATGTGTGGATGGGTGGATTTGAATGGGGTATGCCAAATTGAAATTAATGAAATGGTTTGTGAACAATTTTTGGTTGTTTTCTTTGGAAATTGGTGTTTTTTGACAAAAAAGTTTGACATTGGAACTTATTTATATTTTGATATAATATTTTTTAGAAATTTTTTTATATAATTTTTTTTATATAAATGGGATAACATGTTCTATCCTTGTGGTGTGAGCGAGGAAGTCAATGGGGGGAAATCTACTGAGTTTCCTTACTCACTCCTTCTTTGGAACTTTGGTGATTTTGAAGATGTTTTTTATCAAGATATGAGAAAAGGTAAAGTATTACACATATTTAGTAGTACTTTTTGATACTTGGGATATTGTAGAGTTAGATCAGGGAGCATGTTTAGAGCTTGGATTTATCCTTAGAGAATTTGAGTTTTTTCTCCCATTGTTTAATTTGATATTGTAGTCTTGCACTGTGGTACTTGGTTTTAGTTTTATTTTGATAAATGAAATGTTGAGTTGTCTTTAATTGTTATCATGAATCATATGGTGGTTGTTTGGTTATGGATTTTTGGTTAATTATTTTACTCTTAATGGAAAATTTTCCCCCACATTTATTAAATCCCTTAAGCATTTATTTCCAACGTTTAGCATCTTGGGGATGTTGCTTAAGTCCAAGTGACATTCTTCCCACCTCCTCAAGCCAATGAGAAGGGGAGGGATGTTATATTAAGAAATTACCATGCTATTTTCCACACCCATTTTATATCCAATTATCACCCGTCATTTTAATAATCAAGGAATCCATTTTCCAAGGTGAATTTATCACAATAAATCACTTAATATTTCATTTCATGCTAAAACATACTTTAAGTCAATATCCAGTTCCTTATTACTCAAGGGTAGGCTCACTATATTGGTAGCAACAAGATTGGTTGCAACACCTTTGGGTCCAAAGGGATACAAGGTGTAACATCCCAAGTAAGTAATGAATAATATATATTTTTATCTATGTCTACTAATGATTTATATAGTGTTTTAGAGGCTTAAAATGAGAATAAATCCGATCTTAAGCATGGAATACACTAATATTTTTAAAAGATTGTTTTACTGCCTTTTTGATGGCAAACCATTTTTAAATCAAGATTTTGAAAATTTTATAAGCTATATTTGTCAAAATAAACTTATTATTTATGATTGGGACATTGAAATTTACATTGTATAATTTTTTGGTATATTTCTGACAATGTTCATTTTTTTAATGAATAGTGAAAAATACTGCATTTTACATCAAAACTTCTTTTTCATCTAATTTAATTATATGGTTAGATTATCTTTTGAATTTGTTTTAAAGTTCAATTAGAATATATTTTTACCATTTAATCCAATAGTGGTCATTGGAATTAATTTCACTTTGAAATTGGACTTAAACCAGTGTCAATCTTTTGATACTTATTGTTTCATAAAAAACACGCTATTTGCTCTGACAACGGGAATTAATTAATGAAACTTATATGTTTTGAATTTTGTAAGATAGACATCTTTTTTGAATTCAGAATATCAAATATATCTTAGGGTTAAGTTTTAGTATTTTTCAGAAAAACTTCAATTTTTGATGAATAGTGAAACCACTAAGTGGTACTTAGAAAACTGATTTTTTGTTTACATGAAATTTTACCACCTCTATGTTTTGAATTTCAAAAATCCGACATACATGGTTGTCATTAAGAAGAAAATTGTGGTTCAATGGGATTAAAATAATTTTTTGGTGAATAGTAACTTTTAAGTTTTTAATCGCGATTAGAGGTAATTAATGCAATTTAAGGTAAGAATAATGTTTTAATAATATAAAATGACCTAGACACATGTCCTACCCTTATTGGATGTGTCATGGCCGACCAAGACAATCCATGGGTCAACTTGGGGACCCCATGTAGCCACTTTGGAAGGAAAATGACATTAATATCTTTTAATTTAATGTTAAAGTAAAAATGTCACAAACATGAGTTATTTTACTAAAACAATTTTTACATGGGGTTATACAAGACAGATTTTTGACTATAAATATTCATTGGAAATATAAAAATATTTCCTACATCATAGTATTTTTTTTATAATTTTTAGACATTAAATAAATTAAATTATTTATGACATCATGATGATGCATCGATTACCTCATTAATTAACGATTTAAATAAAATGAAAACATAATGTAAAATCTAAGACCTACACTTGTCAAAAAAATATTGGTTGGGTATATTTCGAACCCTTATCACCTTATACTCGAATTATATCAATGTTGGACCTTTTAAATCCGAAACTCATTTTAAAATAAAGTAACATTTCTTTACTTTCCAAGAGTGCCCCTCCTCTCCTCTTATAAAAGGCCCCCACCTCTACCTCCTTACCCACACTTCCAAAGCCTTTGGATCGGCCAAACCCTACCCATTGTGTCTCTAAACATCCCTCTATAACTCTTAGAAGCCTCACTTTAGGAAGAAGTCTTCCCAAGGAAGCCTTTGAGCTCAAACCAAAGGGAGTTACCCGATTTTAAGGTAATGTCTTCACTTGAGTCCTTTTGTTTTATTTTGCTTCTCCAACCCCCTAAACTCTTTTTATTCATTTCTTTTGTAACAAATCCAGTATCTTCAATATACTATGATGTTGTTATAAGAAGTATTCTAGCTACACTTACACACACCTACATCTAATGGTTAAAGAACATACTGTTTCCGTGGATGGTGAATTTCTGCCTCAAGAAATGATGATTGTTCAATATTCTTCTAACACATTCAAAGGTGGCCATTAAGATGTCACTATATTTATATATGATATATAATATGTTTATGTTTTCCTTAATCTTCTGTATTTTTCATTTATGGCATACCTTTATGCCTTCCATTATGGGTATACACGATATCTTCATTTTAGGAAGTGCGGACTACCGCCCCCTCAAAGTGATTTGATTCGTTAATACCATATGTGGTATGTATAAAGGATATATTTAATGATATTATATATGATACCATACTGGAATTAAAATACTATTATGTATAATTATGTTTTAATTCCATTAAATATGAAATAGAAATGGAAGTAGCGTTCATGCGTATGTACGGCTTACCGTCTCCATGAACGGTGCATTTCATTTCTTACCTCTAAATGTTATGTAATATTATAAATGCATGAATGTACTGGATATATATGATATATATGATATCTACATCATGAATAAAATTCTGGATATAATGGATGTTTTACCACATGAACGACTTGTAATTATAAAGAGTTTATTTTTGACTCAAGTATCAATGATCGTTAAAACAACCATTATTAACTTAAATAATAACATAGTGTTCATGACATGGTAATAAGTGATATAAAAGGAACAATGAACTTGAAAAATGTTGTTAAGAAAGTATAAATTAACTCATGTTTATTATTCAGGAGATTAAAGAACGATCGAGTCAAGTCAGACCTGAGGTAAGGGACTTCGTCTCAATCTCCATTCATTGAGGCATATTTTGTTTTATACACAACCTTCTTTTATACGGTGTATAAATCCCTCTAACTTTTACGTTTATCCAAAAGGAATATTTTTTATACGAAGCGTTTTACTAAATGACAAAAGGGAATGTTTTTGTCGTACGCATGCGGTGACAACGACTTCTCCGCCGCCGTGACCATTATTTGAGTTTCGGATTCCTCTATAAGCCATACCTTCTTTTTAAAAGAAAAATAAATACCATGTTTTACTTTTATTTTATTTTGGTATTGAAAATGTTTTTTATAATGTTTTTATATCAATGTGTTGTATTGATATCTTGTGATTGAAAGGTGGAAATATTATGTTTCCTTTATGCATGTTTTATGTGATACGATTATGTTGTGGTTCTTGGGAATTATTATGAAGACGGTTGGTTCCGTGATAAACTAAGGACAGGTGAGCCCGATATAGCTCTACAATGCATTGGGTAACGCGAAGGAGTTAAACATTAAGGTTTCTTTGAAGAGATTTAGGGAATATACTGTGATGGGTATTCCAAACGTAACCAAGAGGGTTACTCCCTACGTAAGAATGTTATGAATGCCTCAAGTTACCCTTATGTCTTATGATTTCTGTGATTTATTCATGATTTGATGAGGTATGTTAAAGTGCTTATGTTTTATGAGTAGAGTATGATTTCATTGATTCTTGTGTAAACATGTACTCATGTTTCCTTTCCATATTTTTATATCCCTTACTGAGCTTTTTATGCTCATCCCATGTTTTTGAAATGTTTTTCACAGGTCAAGGGAAGGGTACATGATATGATGATAGTGTCAAGGAAGTGTCAAGAAAGAATCCTTGTTTTATTTTAAATATGTTTCCGTTGATGGGAAAAGTGAATACTATCTTTTATGTTACCACTTTGTTTAAATGTGGAATGTAATGCAATTTTTATGATCTAATTATCTAAAACTCTAAACCTGAAAATATCCTCAATATGTAATATTTTAATAACTCAAGATTAAGTAAGGTTTAAGTCTGGGGCCTTATAGTTGGTATCAGAGGTCAGTTTAGATAGCTTTAGAAGTTAGAATTCTATTAAATTATTATCCAAAAATATTTTTTTTATGGTCAAATTGAAATGATATAGCATTTTAAGATTACCATGTTGCTTCATCTAAGACATGTTTGTTCAGAGTGGTTTTCCGCAGAGGAAACAAGGAAGCAGTGCTAGGAAGGCATACAGAAGGAAATAACCTTCCGAATCAGCATCCTGAGATGGTCGGAATTGGAACTAAACTGTTTGTTGCAGTAATGGTGTAGTTGACTCAAGCGATAAATTGTGGTGGTATCCATGCACGAGATCATCCAGATCAACCGCAGAGGAACATGTCAGTGGTGGAACATTTCATGAGGCAACATCCCCTGTCATTCAGAGGATCATCTGACCCTGTGCTAGCTGAAGGGTGGATTAAAGCACTGGAGAAGATTTTTGATGTCATGGGGTGTTCAGACAATCAAAAGGTTAGTCTTGCTATTTACTGTTTGGAGGGTGAAGCAGATCAGTGGTGGTCTATGGTTAAAAATATCAGGGACGCTGATGAGATTGATGCTCTTGACTGGGATGAATTCAAAGGTATGTTTCTTGAGAAGTATTTTCCTAAGTCTGTTCGACTTAGGATGGAGAAACAATTCTTGGAATTGAGGCAAGAGGAAGACTCAGTGGCTGCCTATGAAGAAATGTTCACTAGATTGGAAAGGTATGATCCAAATTTTATCCAAGACCTTGATAGTAAAATCAATCGTTTTTACTCAGGATTAAAGCCAAAATATCGAAGTGCTTTAGCTTCTCGTGAGTTCAAAAGTTATGAAAATCTTGTTCGATGTGCTGAGAAGGTGGAAATGGAGTTTTCCGATGATCAAGTGTTCTATAACAACCAACAGAAGAAGAGGCCGATGTGGCAGGAGAAAGGAAATAATTCTTCAAAAAAGTCTGATGGTAAGAAAACTAAGTTTCCAGTTTGTGATAAATGTGGTAAAAGGCATGCTGGGGAATGTATTCTGAATTCTGGAAAGTGCTACCGATGTGGTAAGATGGGACATAAGGCTCATGATTGCACTGAAAAAGATCAAGGTGAAGGTATGACCAAATTTGATTTACAGTTAGTGAAATGTTTTAAGTGAAATGAGATGGGTCACTATGCAAACGAGTATCCGACAAAGAGCTTGAGTGATGGGAAGCAGTTAGACTACAAGCAGAAATGGGTGGTTAAATCCTTTGCAACTACTTCAACAGATGTCGGGCCATCAAATGAAGTTGTATCAGGTACTTTGTTTGTTTTTTCAGATTATGCTAGTGTGTTGTTTGATTTGGGGTCTACACATTCTTTCATCTCTGAAAACTTTTCTAGTAAAATGGGAATACCATCTCAAGAAATGACTCCTGAACTTGTGGTAAAAACACCTGGGGGAAATGTTGAGGAAAAAAGAATTTATAATAATCTTCCTGTCCTTATCTGTGGAAAGAACCTACTTTCAAACCTTATTGTTTTACCTCTAGTAGAGTTTGATGTTATCCTGGGTATGGATTGGCTCTCTATTTACCATGCTAAGATTGAATGTAGATCTAAAGAATTTTTTTTTCAGAAATACTTTCAGTTTGTGTAAAAGAATGAACCCTTACTATTGATAAAGTATCAAGAGGCCAAGAAACTTGTAAAATATGGAAATGAATCTTACCTTGCACATATTGATGAAAACAAGGGAACTGTTCAGATTAATTATGTGCCAGTGGTAAATGAGTATCCTGATGTTTTTCCTGATGAGTTACCTGGAATAATACCAGATCGGGAAGTAGAGATTACTGTTGACTTAGTTCCTGATGCTAAGCCAATTTCAAAACCCCCTTATCGAATGGATCAAATTGAACTTTTAGAGTTGAAGGAGCAATTGCAAGATTTATTAGAGAAAGGTTTAATTCGACCTAGCACATCACCATGGGGTGCTCCTGTTTTATTTGTTAAAAAGAAAGAAGGTTCAATGAGACTTTGAATTGATTATAGAGCCTTGAATAACATCACTGTTAATAACAAATATCCTTTGCCTCATATAGATGATTTGTTTGATCAGCTCCAGGGAGCTCAATATTTTTCAAAGATTGACCTGAGATCGGGGTACCATCAACTGAAGGTAAAGGAAGTAGATGTTTTGAAGACTGTGTTTCGTACAAGATATGGCCATTATGAATTTGTAGTAATGCCTTTTGGGCTAACCAATGCACCTTCTGTATTCATGGACTTAATGTATAGAATTTTCCATGAGTTCTTGGATAAGTTTTTGGTGGTTTTCATTGATGATATTTTGGTGTTTTCTAAAAGTAAAGAGGAGCATGAAAGAAATTTGAGGGTTATTTTTCAAACCTTAAAAGAAAAGAAATTGTATGGGAAATTCATCAAGTGTGAGTTTTGGTTGCAATAAATTTCTTTCCTTGGTCACTTTGTTTCTAAAGATGGGATAACTGTTGATCCGGCAAAAAAAAGGTTGTTGATGAATGGCCAAGACCCACAAATGTAACTGAGACTCGTAGCTTCCTTGGTTTGGCAGGCTATTACCAAAGGTTTGTTAGAAATTTTTCACGGTTATCTAGTCCAATGACTAAGCTAACTCGGAAGGGCGTTAAGTTTATCTGGACAAAATAATGTGATGATTATTTTCAGGAATTGAAAAGAAGATTGGTGAATGCTCCAGTTTTGGCACTACCTTACAAGAATGGTGAATTTGTTATCTAAAGTGATGCTTCATTGAAAGGACTTGGTTGTGTCCTAATGCAGAATGATCAGGAAATTTCTTATACTTCACGACAGTTGAAAACTCATGAGGTAAATTACCCTACACATGATTTGGAATTAGCTTCTGTAGTTTTTGCTTTAAAAATTTGGAGGCATCATTTGTATGGAGTAAAGTGTGAAATATATACCGATCACAAAAGTTTAAAGTATATATTCAATCAGAAAGAATTAAACATGAGACAGAGGAGATGGCTAGAATTAATCAAGGATTATGATTGTACAATTCATTACCATCTGGGAAAAGCAAATAAAGTGGATGATGCTTTGAGTCGAAAAAGTAATGCTTCATTAACAATGTTGCGTTTGGAACGTGATCCTTTGGTTAAGGATTTGATGAACTTTCGCATAGAAGTTGTTGGTGCAGAATGTACTTCTGTTTTGTTTCAGGTATCAGTGAAATCTTCTCTATCAGACAGAGTCAAGAAAGCACAGAAGCAAGACAGTGAGTTACAGGAAAAGGTAGAGTTGGTTCAGAAAGGTAAGTTGCCTGAATTCAACATTGATAATGATTGTGCTTTGAGATTTGGGAAGAGATTGTGCATGCCTTGTGATTCACAGTTGAAGAGAGAGTTGTTATGTGAAGCTCATAGTTCTCCATTTTCAGTTCATCCTGGCAGTACTAAGATGTATAGAGATCTGCGAGAGTATTACTGGTGGGATGGAATGAAAAGAGATATTGCTGATTTTACTGTGAAGTGTTTGACATGTCAACATATTAAAGCAGAGCGGAAGTTACCAAAAGGGATGCTTCAGCCTTTACCAGTGCCAGAGTGGAAATGGGGGAATATATCCATGGAATTTGTTGTGGGATTACCGAAGACACCTCGAGGTAATAATGCAATCTGGGTTATTGTTGATCGCTTGACTAAATCTGCTCATTTCCTTGCCATACGAGATAATTTTTCCCTAGATCAACTTTCCTATTTGTATCTTAAAGAGATAGTCAGGTTACATGGAGTTCCTCTCTCCATTGTATCTGACCGTGATCCCAGGTTCACTTATAACTTTTGGAAAGGCCTTCAGAAGTCGTTGGGTACTGAATTAAATTTTAGTACAGCATTTCATCCTCAATCAGATGGGCAGTCAGAACGAACGATCCAGACTTTGGAAGATATGCTACGTGCTTGTTCGATGGATTATCAGGGAAGTTGGGACCAACATCTTTCTTTGATTGAGTTTTCTTATAATAAAAGTTTTCATTCCAGTATATAGATGGCACCATTTGAGGCATTATATTGGAAGCGGTGTCGAACTGCAACTTTTTGGGATGAAGTGGGTGAAAGGAAGCTGATGGGACCAGAATTGGTAGAAGAGTTGGCAAAAAAAGTTCAACTGATATAGAAACACATGAGAACAGCTCAGAGCAAGCAGAAGAGTTATGCAGACAATAGGAGGAAGGATCTCTTTTTTGAGTTAGGTGATCATGTTTTTCTCAAAGTCTCACCATGGAAAAGTGTGATGCGATTTGGTAAGAAAGGAAAGATGAGTCCAAGGTTCATTGGACCATATGAAATTCTAGAGAGAGTTGGATCAGTTGCTTACCAAGTGGATTTACTTCCGAGTTTATCTCAGGCACACAACGTTTTTCATGTTTCGATGTTGAGAAAGTGTATGCCAGATCCATCTCATGTTTTGAGTCCAGAGGTAGTTCAGCTGGAAGAGAACCTATCTTATGAGGAACAACCAGTCCAGATTCTTGACCACATGGAGAAAGTGTTACGAAATAAGGTGATTCATCAGGTAAAGGTTTTGTGAAAAAATCACATGATTGAAGAGGCAACATGGGAATCTGAAAATGCAATAAGGGCTAGATACCCGCACTTATTCGATAAGTAAATAAATTGTGGGGACACAATTTTCTAAAGGGGGGAAGGATGTAACATCCCAAGTAAGTAATGAATAATATATATTTTTATCCATGTCTACTAATGAATTAGATAGTGTTTTAGAGGCTTAAAATGAGAATAAATCCAATCTTAAGCATGGAATACACTAATATTTTTAAAAGATTGTTTTACTGCCATTTTGATGGAAAACCATTTTTAAATCAAACTTTTGACAATTTTATAAGCTCTATTTGTCAAAATAAACTTATTATTTATTATTGTGACATTTAAATTTACACTGGATAATTTTTTGGTATTTTTCTGACAATGTTCATTTTTTTAATGAATAGTGAAAAATACTGCATTTTACATCAAAACTTCTTTTTTATATAATTTAATTATATGGTTAGATTATCTTTTGAATTGGTTTTAAAGTTCAATAAGAATATATTTTTACCATTTAATCCAATAGTGGATCATTGGAATTAATTTCAATTTGAAATTGGACTTAAACTAGTGTCAATCTTTTGATACTTATTGTTTCATAAAAAACACGCTATTTGCTCTGACATCGGGAATTTATTATTAAATTAATTAATGAAACTTATATGTTTTGAATTTTGTAAAATAGACATAATTTTTGAATTTGGAATATCAAATATATCTTAGGGTGAAGTTTTGGTATTTTTCTGAAAAACATCAATTTTTGATGAATAGTGAAACCACTAAGTGGTACTTAAAAAACTGATTTTTCGTTTAAATGAAATTTTACCACCTCTGTGTTTTGAATTTCAAAAATCCGAAATACATTTTTGTCATTAACAAGAAAAATTTGGTTCAATGGGATTAAAATAATTTTTTGGTGAATAGTAACATGTAAGTTTTTAATTGCAATTAGAGGTAATTAGTGTAATTTAAGGTAAGAATAATGTTTTAATAATATAAAATGACCTAGAAACATGTCCTACCCCTATTGGATGTGTCATGGCCGACCAGGAAAATCCATGGGTCAACTTGGGGACCCCATGGAGCCACTTTGGAAGGAAAATGACATTAATATCTTTTAATTTAATGTTAAAGTAAAAATTTCACAAACATGAGTTATTTTACTAAAACAATTTTTACATGGGGTTATAAAAGTCAGATTTTTGACTATAAATAGTAATTGGAAAGATAAAAAGATTTCCTACATTATATAATTTTTTTATAATTTTTAGACATTAAATAAATTAAATTATTTATGACATCATGACGATGCATCAATTACCTCATTAATTAACGATTTAGATAAAATGAAAAGATAATGTAAAATCTAAGACCTACGCTTGTAAAAAAACTATTGGTTGGGTATATTTCGAACCCTTATCACCTTATCCTAGAATTATATCAATTTGGGACCTTTTAAATCTGAAACTCATTTTAAAATAAAGTAACATTTCTTTACTTTCCAAGAGTGCCCCTCCTCTCCTATTATAAAAGGCCCCCACCTCTACCTCCTTACCCACACTTACAAAGCCTTTGGATCGGCCAAACCCTGCCCATTTTGTCTCTCCACATCCCTATCTAACTTTTATAAGCCTCACTTTGGGCAGAAGTCTTCCCAAGGAAGCCTTTGATCTCAAACCAAAGGGAGTTACCCGATTTTAAGGTAATGTCTTCACTTGAGTCCTTTTGTTTTATTTTGATTCACCAACCCCCTAAACTCTTTTTATTCATTTCTTTTGTAACAACTCCAGTATCTTCAATATACTAGGATTTTGTTATAAGAAGGATTCAAGCTACACTTACACACACCTACATCTAATGGTTAAAGAACATACTGTTTCCATGGATGGCGAATTTCTGCCTCACGAAACGATGATTATTCAATATTCTTCTAACACCTTCAAAGGTGGCCATTAAGATGTCACTATATTTATATATGATATATAATATGTTTATTTTTTCCTTAAGATTCTGTATTTTTCATTTATGGCATACCTTTATGGCTTCCATTATGGGTATACGCGATGTCTTCATTTTAGGAAGTGCGGACTACCGCCCCCTCAAAGTGATTTGATTCGTTAATACCATATGTGGTACGTATAAAGGATATATTTAATTATGTTATATATGATAACATACTGGAATTAAAATACTATTATGTATCATTATATTTTAATTCCATTAAATATGAAATAGAAATGGAAATAGCGTTCATGCGTACGTACGGCTTACCATCTCCATGAACGGTGCATTTCATTTCTTACCTCTAAATGTTATGTAATTTTATAAATGCATGAATGTACTGGATATATATGATATATATGATATCTACATCATGAATACAATTCTATATATAATGTATATTTTACCACATGAACAACTTGTAATTATAAAGAGTTTATTTTTGACTCAAGTACCAATGATCGTTAAAACCACCGTTATTAACTTAAATAATAACATAGTGTTCATGACATGGTAATAAGTGATATAAAAGGAATAATGAACTTGAAAAAGGTTCTTAAGCAAGTAGAAATTATCTCAAGTTTATTATTCAGGAGATTAAAGAACGATCGAGTCAAGTCGAACCCGAGGTAAGGGACTTCGTCTCAATCTCCATTCATTGAGGCATATTTTGTTTTATACACAACCTTCTTTTATACGGTGTATAAATCCATTTGAATTTTACATTTATCCAAAAGGAATCTTTTTTATACTAAGCGTTTTACTAAACGACAAAAGGGAATGTTTTTGTCGTACGTATGCGGCGACAACGACTTCTCCGCCGCCGTGACCATTATTTGAGTTTCAGCTTCCTCTACAAGCCGTACCTTCTTTTTAAAAGAAAAATAAATACCATGTTTTACTTTTGTTTTATTTTGGTATTGAAAATGGTTTTCATAATGTTTTTATATCAATGTTTTGTATTGATATCTTGTGATTGAAAGGTGGAAATGTTATGTTTCCTTTATGCATGTTTTATGTGATATGATTATGTTTTGGTTCTTGGGTATTATTATGAAGACGGGTGATTCCGTGATAAACTAAGGGCAGGTGAGCCCGATATAGCTCTACAATGCATTGGGTAACGCGAAGGAGTTAAACGTTAAGGTTTCTCTGAAGAGATTTAGGGAATATACTGTGATGGGTATTCCAAACGTAACCAAGAGGGTTACTCCCTACGTAAGAATGTTATGATTGCCTCAAGTTACCCTTATGTCTTATGATTTATATGATTTATTCATGATTTGATGAGGTATGTTAAAGTACTTATGTTTTATGAGTAGAGTATGATTTCATTGATTCTTGTGTATACATGTACTCATGTTTCCTTTCCATATTTTTATATACCTTACTGAGCTTTTTATGCTCATCCCAAGTTTTTGAAATGTTTTTCACAGTTCAAGGGAAGGGTACATGATATGATGATAGTGTCAAGGAAGTGTCAATAAAGAATCCATGTTTTATTTTAAATATGTTTCCGTTGATGGGAAAAGTGAATACTATCTTTTATGTGACCACTTTGTTTAAATGTGGAATGTAATGCAAGTTTTATGATCTAATTCTCTAAAACTCTAAACGTGAAAAGATCCTCAATGTGTAATCTTGTAATAACTCAATATTAAGTAAGGTTTAAGGCTGGGTCCTTATACAAGGGGTAATAAAAAACATGATTTATTATCACCATTATTCTGTTACATGTTATGTCATCATAATCACACAATATTTCACATACTTAAACAATTGTAAATAGACTACAGGGTTTGGTTATAAACCACCTACCTTTCTATGGGAATATAAGAAATGATTCCGATAGGTAACACCAACAAAGTAAAAATGCGATGGTGATCACAAGGATAACATAGATCTCAAAAGACCTAGATAAACAGTCAATTCTTCAATGTTCAAAGGATTACACTGTGATAATGGAGAAAAAATAGAAGAGAGGGGAAAACCAAAGAAATGAAAATCACATGGGATTAGACACTTTATTGAGATGTTTGATATATAAGGATCAGCTCCAAAATTTCTTAGACTCACCCTAAGGTATGTGGGAGAAGTTTTAACCGTGAATAAAATATTATCATACATTTTGTGTGGTTTAAAAATGAAAATCAATATATTTTCATAGAATTAAAACCTTTCATGATGTGAAATTATCAATTTATGAGATAAATTGAAAAATGAATCACCTATATTTAAAATAACCATGATATCCCATTTCAAATCATGAAACAGTTTCATGGAAAATAATCATTTCACACCCTAAACTAGTTCCTAAAGACTACCTGGAAACATTTATATATCACATAACATGTTCATGGTGTGTAATTTTACAATAGACATCTCCGAGTATATCTTCATTAGAAAAACCTGAACCACCTATGAGGCCTTAAAAACTCATATAGAACCATCATAATACCTTAAAATGATTATACCCATACTCCATTAATTCAAAAAAATAATCATCCTTGAACTTTAGATCATTTTCCCAAGAAAAATATCTCCACCCCAAAACGAAACTCGACCACCATGGTTTAAAGAAGGAAAACCCAAAATAAAAGATTTTCAACCAAAACTCAAAGAAGTAACTACCTCAATGGGATATTACAGTTTTTCTTATTTTATACCATGCTATAAATTTACATTGGTTTGAGGAGGGGGACAAATACAAATAATATTTTCCAAATCCTACAAAATATTCGATGATACTTGACCTTGAGACCTCCCTAAGACCCCTCAAAGGCATAACTACCATGCTATATATGATTATTCCCCAAGTGATCCAAATTAGTCATTAGGACATGTATGGCATATTAGTTTCCCATTTTTTTATTTTATGCAATCTCTTATCTACTATTGTTGAAACAAAGATGTTATTACTGTATTATTGTGTTTATATTATGATGAATGTTATTTATATTCCTTACATTATTTTTTTATGGATATTAATATAAGAGGGTATAGTCTCCCCATAACCATCCATAGACTCTCTATGCGATTTGACAGCCACTTGACTATATAGAGGTGTTCTTGAGGTCATGTTGCACT
Organism: Viscum album; assembly: GCA_963277665.1. Taxonomy (NCBI): domain Eukaryota; kingdom Viridiplantae; phylum Streptophyta; class Magnoliopsida; order Santalales; family Viscaceae; genus Viscum; species Viscum album. The sequence continues at coordinate 495,390,219 of OY728159.1, forward strand.
CTCTAACTTGGATAAATTTGGGCTGATATAGATGAGTATGTTACAAGTCCATTGAATTGAGATCACCATCAATGTGTTCACTGAATCACATACTTTAATGCTTGATGAAAACAATAATAGTTTATGTTTATGGTGAAATTTCCAATTATAGGTACATTATTAGTGTTTTGACATTGATTGAACGAAAATGACATGATTTTTCACTTCTAGGTATTGAAAAAAGACATCTCTAGTCTTTTAACTAGGATGGTAGCACGAAGATTAAATCCATTACCATGGAAGATATAAGAAATTATAAAAAATACAGTTAAAGAAAGATAAAATAAGCATAGAAGAATTATTGGAGTTTGTTCCCTAGAACCAAATGACTATGTAATTTCTATTACCATAATATTAATAAGTATCTCATCACATGATTATTATTATTATCCTTATAATTTCCAAGTATTTGTTCCATTTAAAGGGTATAGTAGTCACTCAATATATTGATAACCTAGAGATGTTATTACAATATTCCTAAACCTATATCCTATAGTCTAGATAACATCTATATCAATGGATACAAATGATGTTTGACTATCATGTGTTGGAGTCTCATAAGTCATTGAGACTTATTATCATGAAATTCACACTTGAAAATATCTCATAAGGGAGGTTATTTGGATAAAAAAACCAATAGTAATTCCACATGTTTATATTTAATTAAATATTTCTATCTAGAAATGAGGGTATTAGTTCTTTGACATGATATTATTATTAATGTTTATCATGAATTTTATACTATTATATATAGATTAAAAATATAATAATATATTCTCACAACATGGTATCATACATTGTGTGCATTATAAGTTACATGAAATTAATTTAATAAGTCAATAAAGGATTTTTCTATTTCGATAGCAAGAAAAAATACCCATCCTTTTGATTGAAATGGAATTGCCTAATTAAATCCATTATCATGGTAGTTCATTGATGAGTTTATTTGAGAAACTCATAAAAATATAAAACAACATTATAGGGTAATTACACAAGTATGCATATTTATTGATGAGATATAAAGACAAAAAGATTATATCACACAATAAAATTCATAGGAATGTTGTTTCTACTATGACATTAACTTCTTTCTCCATGGGTGCCTTGATGTTTTCTAGGAACTAATCATGTACTTTAGGTAAGTTCAATTAATTCCACTGAGAAATAGGCTTAAAGGGCCACACACTAAGTGAATCAAGAATCTCATTAAATAATATTGAATTTAATAGCAAGAACAAATATTATTCAAATCTTGTTGAATAATAATTAAGAAAGTATCATTGATCTCATAAATTCAATCACCAGATATTAAAGTTTAGAACATGTGAGTTAAATTTTATCACTTTTTTATTATTCCGAAGATAATAAATAAATATTTATTTATTTACCATTTTAGTGAATCAATTAATATAAATATTTATTTAGTTATGTGAATATTTAAATAAATATTTATTCACGAGTTTAGTAAATATAATTTATTTATTGAATGAATAATATATTTATTTTATTAAATATTTTATTATTCAAAGGTTTAATAAATTCTATGGTGGATTTACAAGTCGATATAATGTTCAAATAGAAGCAATATATTTTATTCAATATCATTCAAATAAATATTAATTTATTTATTTGATAAATGATATTTAAATATGTTCATGTATAATAATAATAATAATATTATTATTATTAGGCATAGTTAATTACATAGAATGAATATTTTCTAAAGGGTAATTTCATAATTATCAAATATTATCCTTCAGTATAAATTACAACTTATATCATTTTTCAACAGGGATAAATAAATTGTACACAATAGTGAAACTCTTAATAATTTTGCTTATAGAGAAAATCCTCCACCACCCCTATCAAGATCACATAGAGAATAATATATCCCCTTGTTGTAATCAATAGTAAATTATGTGAAGATTTAAGTTCCTCTATTTTATCACTCAGAATACTAAGAACATTGTTCTGAGATTCATGGAGTATATGCGAATAAAATAAGATGAGTCCTCATTTGGATTCTCAATGGAGACAACAATGACATAAGATTGAAAAAAAGAAATTGATCAACAATAATTATTGTGTTTGAGGAAATTTTTATTTTAAAATAATTATAAATTTATTTTTAAAGATATTCTTTAGGATATTATGAGGTTACATTCTTGATGTTCTTCATATTTATCTATTGAAACCGTTAAAAACTGAAAAATTGGCATCCACCACTTCCACCGCACACCAAAAACTTCAAGAGGTATCAGATAAGTTACATTATAATTTTTAATTATATATAATTTGTTTGATTAATTTATTTTTATGGGTTTTTAATTTATAGAATTCATTATTAATGCAACAATAGAGATAACAAGTTCATCTGAGTTTATATGGCTAAGAACAGGTCATGAACACATGAATAATTATTAAATATCTCATTTAGAGGTTCCAAGTTTGCTAACTACCTGATGTGGATACACTAAATATATTGGTAAATTACACATCATGTTACCATGATCCACCACACAAGGAGCGGGCCATAATATTATCGACACGTTGTTTGGATCAGTACATAGTGTCATTATACACTGTGTATTAACTTCCAACACGAAATATGGTTTGATAGGAATTAAATGATGTGTAGCTATTGTGTATTCCATATAAACCAAAAATAAATTTACATTTCATAAATCATGGAAAATTGTGTGGCATACTATTTAGTTTGATTACATTCTGCATATTTAATGCTAGTCGAGTGGTGTGGCTAGACATGGATTTCATGGTGTGTAACTGGTTGTACACATTATGTAACATGTTACATCCCATAAAAGGTACACACTGAGACTTTTGGATTTTCATGTGGGTCAACACAAGAGATAATTTAAGTAATACATTAACTAGACAATGTGTAGCTGGCTGTAAATGTCATGTGAAAGGTTTCACTCTACACCAAGTACACACCATGTGATTTATAGCATGTTGTGAAGATATAAATTCTTTATAATTATTATTCATGTAAATTGTGTAACTAAAAGACATGTGATGTTTGGTGTACACATCATTTACATCATGGGAATTTCAACCATTGTACACCACATATATTGATTGAATGTCGTGCTATCATACACACCATGAAAACTACACTGATTGACCCATGGAACTACCTGCCATGTATATTGAGATATTCCATGTCGGAATACATATCATATAGTCACACAATACATGATAAGGACCATACACAATGTTAATCATATTACATGTCAAGTGATAGTATACTATGTGTAGGAATTAAATTCCTACAATATTATTAATCTGTTATAGAATGTACATGCCTTGTCACCTCCAGTGTACACACCATGAATGTATTTAATTCTATCAAAGGGTTTAATCTAGAGTATAAGTTATATGCTATGTGGCATCATTGGTATATGTCATGTACTTAATTATCTTAAGTTAAAATTGAAATTATATAATTATTTCAAATAATATATGATGAGAATCTTATCATATCATAAGGACTAATTAGATTGAATATTAAGATGGATGGATGAATGAATTGACTAATTCATTAATTCTAGAAAATATATCTTAATAATAATGAATTTAAATGGATTCTAGAAAGTATAAAGGCATGTTCATGGAATGTTTTGATTTATCACGAGCTTGGTTTAACTATCTCTGTGTTGGTTTTATTTAACTTAATTATTTATTTCATGGTTTTATGTGATATTTTATTATTAAATTAAATATGATGTTCTATGTATCATTACTCTATTTATTATGTATGAGCATGTGTGTCAATGATTTATTTTATGTAACCTTAAACCCTTGGTACCCCTCACTTGCAAGTGATTAAACTTTTGTAAATAATGGATCTCTTAGTGAGATAAGATGGTTTGGGATCTGAGCCAAGGTGAATCCAACGAAGTACATTGATAGGAGAATATATGAATAGCGTAACTTGATCGAAGTATGGGACCAAGGAGTTATTTCCCCTTGTATTAATGTTTGTTTATCTTTTCTAGATAAACTAACTAGTAGTTCAAATATCATGATCATATCCCATTTTTTTATGTATATGGTTATTTATTTATTTATGTGATACATGGTTTATTTGGATGATTAAATGAGGCCACAAAAAATAAATAAATAAAAAAGAATACCAAGATGGAATAAAATAAAATTATTATATGTAAATTATTTTATCAAAAATAGTTATTTAATTGTGAAAATTCCACATAATATTAACAAGTATGTGAAGAAAAAAATAAATAATATTTATGAATAAGTTAAAAAAATCCCTAAATCAAAATACTAAGTTAGTAAAATACTTCCATCAAAAGAGTTACAATAAATCCATAGATCAAAGTTGTAACATCCCTCAATCCAACACTCCCTCACATAGACAAATCAGGTTGGTTATTAGACATCAAGCATGCCTCCCCATACGCCAAAGGATGCCAAATAGTAGCAGGGGTGTAGAGAACATAGTGGGGAGACAAGAACCCCCAGTACAAAGTTGAAATACAACAAAAATAAACAAAAATCAGAGTAATAGAAATAGTGGAAATGGTACATCATACAACTAGAAGATAAATGATGAACCACATAAAAACAATAATAATTAACCATGTAATGTCAGGCTAGAATGTAACTAAATGTCATAATAGAAGTTATATTGATAAAAAGAAAAGATGACATAAATAAAATCAAAATACCCCAACCCTGAATTCCTAGACAGTCCCATATCCAAGCTCCAACCCATCCAGCAATAATAAATCAATAACAAGTTCCTTTTCCCTTGTCCAATCCTTCATCAATGTAATCTACTCTGGTACTAAATGAAAAATTGAATAGGGTGTGAGTAAAACTCAATTTTTTGACACCACCATGTCTAAAAAAACCAGTCTGATAATAAGTACATGAAATAAAGTGTAAAATAGGTGCATTAATTAATCAATTAATACAATAAAAAAATCTACCTATATCAGAACCATGTTTAATATCTTTTAGCATGTAGAATAACCATTCCAACCATAACCACAAATCCATGGAATAATCACATAATAGGGGAAAATACCACTGTATAAGAATTATAGCATAACTAGGATGATCCCTATAAGAATTGCAGTATAACCGGGCAAATCCCTATATATAAGCATTTCAACATAACTGGGGAAATCCATACATATAATAATTTCAGCATAACCAGGAAGATCCCTATACGAATTACAACATAACTGGGCCAATACCTCTATATAAGCATTTTAGCATGACCGAGCCAAGCCATATATATAATAATTTCCTTATAACCAGACAAATACCTATATATAACCATTACAACATGAATCAAAACATATTCCATAATTCCATGAATAACACAACATAACATTATAATCCACAATGTTTAATTTCCAATTACCATATATCTTTAAATTACCCTTTTATTCATAAAATTATATCTTATGTTGTTATCATGCCAGCATACACACCCATCTAATATCAAATTCTCACCAATAATTTCAACAAACAAGTAATCCATTTTACAAGGTGAATCTATCATAAGAAATAACCCGAGGTCTCATGTCATGATAAAACATATTTTAATTCCTTTTCTAGTTCTTTATTATTTAATGGTATGCTCACCCCATGGATAACCTCAATCCAAGACTCAACACTAATAGACACAAAGGGACCCATGGAGTATAAGAAAAACATGATTATTATCACCCATTATTCCATTAGTTAATGTGCATGTTGATTCGACATAATCACATAATATTTCACACACTTAAACAAATAGAAACAAACCATAGGGATTTGTTATAGACCACCTACCTTTATCTTGTGATCAAGAAATGATCTCAATAGGTAATGATAAAAAAGAATTAAGGTGATGGTGATTTCAAGGAAAAACTATATCACAAAAATATCAAGATCAAAACCTGATTCAATGGTAGTCAAGAGAACACACCACTATAACGGAGGATAATAGAAGAAAGGGGAAAACGAAAATGAAGAAACTCACTAGATATGAAACTCTAGGCTTATATGTTTATATGGGAAGGAATCAATCCAAAATATCCTGGGGTCACCTTAATTTTTGATAGATAAATCTCTATGATGAATGAAAAATAAATCATATGGACAATATGGTTTTTAAAACTGCTAGTCCTAAGATATTCATGATCTGAAACCCTTTAACAATTTCAATTTAAAAACTTATAAGATGCACCAAAAACATGTTTCCTCAGGTTAAAATAACCCACATAGATGATTTCATTATGTGAACCAGTTTCATGGTGTTTAAATATTTCATGTTCTAAACAAGTTCACATCATCTTCCTTGAAATGGGTTCATGTCATATAAACTATTCATGACATGAAAGTGTCCAGAAAAATACATTCATCCCAAATCCTATAGAAAGAACCCAAACCACCTTCAAAGCTTTCCAAACCCATATATAACTCTCATAATACCTTTGAAATATTTATTCCTAAAATTAATTAATTAAAAGAAACACACATCCCCAAGATTTAGGTCATTTCACCTAGTAAAATATATCCTCCCATAAAGAAAATGTTCTACCACCATGGTTTTAAGAAGAAAGTAAAAGCCAACTAAAATAGGTTTAAAAAAAACAAAAAGAGGATTTACCTGGAAAATATGGGATCTTACAACCTCTCCATTGTATAAAAACTCATCCATGAGCTACACTAAGCACCACTATTGGCTCTTGGAGAAAAAGTATGGACGCTATGCTTGCATATATGTTTCCCTCTCCCAGGTATCCTTTTGAACATGCCCATGATGCAACTAAACTTGATCTATAGCTATAGTATTTACCTAAATATACTTATCTCTATAGTCCATAATCTGTATTAGATAATACTCAAAGGATTAATCTACACCAATATTTTAATCATCAACGTATACCACATGATAATGGTTTGTATAATATCTCTGAAGTTATGAAATGTGAAACACATCAAGTAGGTAACAATAGAACTATGTAAGGGCTAGTTGATATTCCACTTGAATGACCCTTTCCACTATCTCAAATGGACTAAAAAACTATGGGATTAGCTTTCCCAGTTTCATGACAAAAAAATTTACCCAACCTAGGTGATACCTGAAGGAAAACATGAAGACCCACCTCAAACTCTAGAGGTCACATTTTATGGTCAACGTAAGATTTTTTCCTACTATGCATAGTCCCCAAACACCTCCTAATCAACTGATCCTACTCAGGAATCTCCTACATGAGATTAGTTCTAACAAGAGCTGAATCACTTACCTCTAACCAACACAGAGGTGAACTGAATGTCCTACTATATAAATACACAAAATGTTCTATTAGACCAATGCATGAAAACTATTATTATAAGTGAAATACATGAATGATAAATACTTCTCCCATGAACCACCAAAATAAAAAACATAGGCTCATAATATATCCTTTGGAATCTGAATAGTCTATTCAGATTGGTCACCAGTCTATGGATGATAGGTTATACTGGGAAGAACCAGTGATCCCAGAGCCTTATGAAGTCTCTTCCAGAACTGATAGGTAAAATGGGGATATATATTAGAAAGGATTATACTTATAACACATTGAAATAAAATTATATACCACACATAAAGAATACCCAGATCATTAATAGTGAAGGTATCCCTTAGAGGAAAGAAGTGGGCTATCTTCTTCAGTCGATCTACAATCACCCATACTACATTGTTCTTGTGAGGTTTCCTGGGTAATCCTATTATAAAATAAATTGTGATATCATCCCATTTCCACTCAAGAATGAGAATAGGTTGTAATAACCATGATGGTCTCTGATGTTCAACTTTCACCCGTTGAATAGTGAATGATCTCATTACAAATTCCACTACCTCATTCTTTATTCCTGTCCATTGTACTATCTAAGGATATTACGATATAAATTTTTTAGTCCTAGGTGTACCAAACATCTAGAATCATGAAACTCTCTCATCAGCTCCTCACACAAGCTCGTAGGAACCCATAATTGACCATGGATAAGAAGGAAATCTCCACTGCCAAGAGACCATCCTAGTGGCAGCTTCCCACCATATAATATGTCCCTCATAGTTAATCCATCTAGATTATATAACTACTTAATCTCGTTCCAATCCAATAGCATGGGTATAATAGTTGTCGATTCAAATACACTCATCCCTGGGACACTTGAATATCTAGATGCATGTATGCAAAGAGTTCTATCATATTCCACTCATCACAATACTCTCACACTACCTCTGTTTGTTTATTATGGATCAATGCATTGAAAAAGATGTTTCCCTTTCCCAGTGTGTAAGCCATATCAAATATGAAATACTGAGAAAAAACAACCTATCTTCTCTTACAAAGGTTCAGGTCTTGCTGAGAAAAAATGTACTTGAGGCTCTTGTGGTCTATTTACACAAAAAAACTCTCACCAAAAAGATAGCATCTCAAAAATCTTAGGGAATGTACCATGATATCTAACTCCATATCTTGAGTAGGATAATTCCTCTCATGCAGTCTCAGCTATCTGGAGTTATAACCAACCACTCAATCCAACATCGAAACAACTCCTAGTCCAACACTAGATGCACCATAGTACATGGTATATGCCTTATCTGGCATAGGTAAAGTGGGGATTAGTGATGATTTCATCATTCCCTTAATCTCCTAAAATATGTCTTGCAATAATATTACCAAACAAAATCCTCTATTTTCTTGGTCTTCCCAAACATCAGTGTAGTGAAACTGGAGAATTGCTTGATAAAATGCTAGTAATAACCTACTAAACCTAGAAAAATCTAAATTTTGAATACATTCTTGGGATTCTCCCAAGATACCACAGATGAAATATTTTCTGAGACTGCTAAAATTCCATCCTTTGTGATGAAATGACCTAAGAAGTTCACTTAATCACTCTAAAAACTGCATATGGATAGTTTGGCATAAAGCCAGTGCTCTCTCAATGTACTAAAGATGATGTAAAGATTTTGCCCATAATCATCTTTCAAATGGGAGTACACTAAGACATTTTTAATGAAAATGACCAAAAAATGATCTAGTAAATGATGAAATATATGATTCATCAAGGCCATAAATACTACTGGTGCATTCATCAGACCGAAAAACACCACCACAAACTCACACAATCCATACCTATTCCTAAAAGAAGTCCGAGGTATGTTTAAAGGTCTCACTCTCAACTGATGATACCCTAATCTCAAGTAAATATTAATGAAAATTCAGTCAACTCTTAGTTGAAAAAAGAGATCATTAATGTATGGAAGGGGATATCGTTTCTTGACCGTCATCTAGTTCAATCTCCAAAAGTCCACACACATGCACAAAATCACATAAGCCTTCTTGGTTAAAAGAATAGGAGAACCCCAAGGTGATGTGAAAGGTCATATAAAACCCTTATATTCCAGACATTATAACTAAAATTCATTTCTAGAATCTCTGATGGTTCTATCCTATAATATTGAATAGAAACGGGCTCTACTCCTTGCAACAACTTGATCGTGAACTTGATATCCTACCCAGGTGGTAAGCCATATAACTCATTATGAAAGACATCCTGAAAATGGTCTAACACTGGAGAAAAATATACTACTAAATTCCTCCATCATCTATAGTAATAACTTCTATCTGAGTTGTGATATTATTAAATCTACACTGAATATGTCCTGTATGACCAGCCTAAAGATCCCACCCACCCTAGTGAAAATAGATTCCTCTTTCTGGAGATAAAAAGATAACTCTCCTCTGGTAACAATTGATGTGAGAATAACATAGAACTAATAAATCCATACCCATAATCAAATAGGATCCTATCATTTCTAGTATAAACGGTTCCCTGAAGAAATGGTAACCACTAATTTATAGAGAACATGTCTTGCAATGTTTAATACTCCATGGCTATACTCCCAATAGTATACTGATGATCAAGAAACCATCCAATATTTCCTAAACCAACCCCAAAATGTTTACAAAAAGACCATATGTAATAGAATGTGATGATAATATATCAAAAAAAGCACAGGATAAGGTAGATTATACCAAAATTGTACCTCTGACAATAGAAGGTCCAATATTGAAACTTTACAGAGTAGATTGTATAACGTACATCTGACTTTACCTTCTACCATGGGCTCCAGTCTAACTCCCCTACACCATTACCTCTACCTAGTACCACCCCTACTACATTGGGGTACCACATCCACAACCTTGAGCCGTACCTCCAGTGGATATCCTACTACCGGTTCACTGAGGGGTTGTTGAGTCCCTCCCAGACTCTAATAACTGTCCAGACCCCCTACCATTTCTCTATTACTATATTCCCCTAAAAAACCTATGTAGATGGAAAAGACTACCATAACTACAATAATATAAAGTAGGTTATGGAAATTGAGTCCACTTGTAGAAAAACTTTCCACATTGATAGTACTAAAATAGAACACAGTCTAGAGATGGATACCCACTACCTTAACTACTCTACCCACTACTTCCTTGGCAAAAATTGTCAGAGTCACTTGTTGCCACAAGAAGAAGAGATTCTAGTTTTCCATTCTAAAAAAGCATTACTGCTACTCGGGGCCTCACTCAGGTTCTGTTATGTGATGAGAGCCTGATTAATCACATTTTAAGTGATACTTAAGAGAAAAACATTCACTTATGACCTAATATCATATTGAATGCGAAAGATTATCCAAAGCACTGCACGTTAGTGAAACATCCAACATAGTCCATCACTGACATGAACTACTATATCAGGTGCATGAAATCTCAAGCCTTCTCATCCCTTTACATTTCTGAATAGAAGTGTATCATAAACTTTTCCTTTAAGTCCTTATAGGATAAATCCTCTTTCTACCCAGATATCTCTAAAGTGTCCCCCCAATTCTTGGATAGTCCAAAAAGAATGTATGATACAAGAATCCCCCTCCTATATTTAGGTGTCTTAAAATTCATAAATATACTCTAGGATAACTCAATCCAAAACTCAACTTCCTAGGGGACTCTATCCCTAGTGAACATAGGTGGGTGTTATACCTAGAACTCCCTCATTATCTCAAACATCAAAGTTATGGTGTAAAAAATCTCCCTTTACATAGATCATATGACCCTTAGAAAATTTTCATGAATCTAAACATCCTTATGATACTAAATAGATATAGGAAGCTCTGGTTTATCCACATTAGGAGTGTGTTGATTGCTACTCTCTTGATGATCAATTCGAAGATGATGAGGAGGCATTTTATCTACATGAAAAATGAACTCCTTAGAACACTGGATTACAACAAAGTATATCTTAACAGGTGACAAAAAAATAACCAATAGATAATGATATCTGTAAACATTCCTTAATAAGTGAATTGGAATGAAAAAATAGTTCATTTATTCCCTTTTTCATTAGATATAACATGCATCTCATTTCATAGTTCATATAGGTAAATATATCACATGCAATATATATATCCCAATCATGAACAATGAATGTCATTATATATACCCATGTTCCTATCATGATGCATGGATACTCACCCCATTCCATACTGGTCCATGATTATAAATCTCAAAAAATTATAAGATCACACAACATGTGAATCAACCAAGGTGAAATAATATCAACTGTAACAAGTGGACAACATGAAAAAAAATCCCATCCCTAGGTACTTGGAGTTTTCCCCATACATGGGTTAGATACCCCCATGAAAAAGATAATTACCAAGTCCTAACACATCCTAGTCTCTTTTCAACTTTTACCAAATAGTAAATAAATAAAAAATAAAATATAATCCTATGATACAATTTTGTAACATCCCATGATCTGAAATTTTCTCATGTGGACGAATCAGGTTGTTTATGGGTCCTTAAGCGTGCCTCCCCATATGCCAAAGGTTTCCAACCATCAATGAGGGTGTAAAGAACATAATGGGGAGACTATACCCCATATACATAGTTTCAATACAGTGGAACTAAAAAAATATCAGAGTAAATAGTAGAAACAATACATCATATAACTGGAAGATAAATGATGCACACATTGAGTCTCCACAGTTGAATAATATTTCAAACACTTTAAAAAATAGAAATAGACCATATGGATTTATTTTATACCACCTATATATGGTGATCAAGAAATTCTCTCAATATGTAATGCCAATGAAGAAGAAAGGCGATCATGATCACAAGGAAAACCTAGATCACAGAAAAATAAAGACCACAACTTCATTCAAAGGTGTTCAAAAGATCATTCCACATTAATAGAGGATAGCATAAGAAAGGGGAAAACCAAAGCAAAGCAACTCAGTGGAGATTAAATACAAGACCAAGACATCAATAAGGTAAGGAATCACTCCAAAATCACATGGAGTAACCCTAGGGTTTGATAGAGAAGGTTTCATGGTATATGAAAAATAAATCATTTGCACAACATTGTTAAAAATCACCGGTCCCAAGATATTCATGATGTAAAACCCTTTCATGATGTTAATTTATTTACTTATAAGATACACTAAAAAACACATCACCTTGAGTTAAAATGATCTTGATTGATGATTTCATGATGTGAACTAGTTTCACGATGTGTAAAATTTTTATGCTCTGAACTAGTTCAATAAATCTTCCTAACAATAGGTTCACATCATGTAAACCATTCATTATGTGAAAGTTTCTAGCAAAAAACTTTCATCCCAACTCCTACGGAAAGAACCCGAACCACCTTATAGGCTTTCCAATCCCATGGAGAATTGTCACAAGACCTTTGAAACATTTATATCTAGACTCCATTAATTCAAAAAAACATACATCCTAAAACATTAGGTCATTTTCCTTGAAATAATATCTCCACCCCCATAGAAAAGGATATACCACCAAGGTTTTAAGAAGAAAAGAAAACCCAACTAAAAGAGTTTCAACCAAAACTCAAATAGAACATACCTATAAAATATGAGATATTACAAAATTATTGGTTTGGACCACATTAGGATACTTTCATTTATCAAGGAGTTTTAATGAAAGCAATGGGTTGACTTAACCAATTTAACATCAAGAGTATTTTTCCTTATAAGTATTAATGGGACTTGAATGCATGAATTGAAGAAATTTGAATTTAGGATTTCAGGATTGGGGAGTCAAATAAACAAACCAAGGAGATGTGAGTTGTTGTAGTTAGAAATAAATTTCTACCAAAATAACTTTGAATAACTTGATAAATCGTCCATATAAGTTATTTGAAGGGGAATATGGACCATTTACACTAGAGTATCCAAGAGATAAAAAATTCTAAATCCAATGGTGATGGCTGTTAGTATTTTATAAAATAGTGAATGACTAATTAGTCCATTAATTATATCATACCCAATTATCATGATAAAATGATAAAATATTATTCAAATTATTATAGAAAAATTGGAAAAAAAATCACATGAACACTATGAAAATTAATGTAAAAAAAGTTTCCTCACCATCAAAATTTTTTAAGAGTGGTATAAACACTTGTATACTATATTAATATAGGAAAATTTGTATTATGTTCAATAATTCCATATTCCTGATTAGTTACCTTAGTGATAAATTGAAGGTGAAATGAATGCCTATAAGTTATACATTGAGGATGCTTCATATATTTTTTGAATTATCTTATCAACTATGTTTAAACCACTAATGATGTAACATAAAGAAATGGATGCATACATTGTTATAACTATTCTCCTAAAACTAGATAAAGAGAAAGAGGGGATAATGATAAATGAGGTTTTCACTACACTTCACAAGTGTGAAATGAAAGATTGGTACCTATCTAGTGATCTTTCCTTTAAGAAGTTGAACTAAATTTACCATCCAATGAAGTTGGGATTACATATTGAAAATATTTTATCCATTAATAAAATATTAGTAATCTTACCACATAGATTATCCATATTAAATAATAATTTAAAAATTAAAAGTATGGAGAAACCACTCAAGAATAATTTTGAATTTGTTTTTCTAAGATAACATGTATTGGTGGGAACATGGTACTTAATCCCTTATTGTGAATGAAGTGAATTAAAATTTTGAAAATACTATGAAAAGTTTAGAGTAAATGGGTCCTTTTCAACATTTTTTAAAGAGGCTAAATATTTAGAGGGAAATCAATGAACATGAGGCCATCTGCTCACATGTGGAAAGAATGGTTATCATAAGAGGAACTAAAATAAATTGAAGGTAAACTTTATAAGTATATGAAGGAGGGTGATTCCAATGTAAACTAAGAAAAGGTCACATATTCACATTACTAAGTGTATTAATTCTCATAAAACTATTATTTTGTATTGAGTGTTACCAAAATATTTATCTCAGTTTCTAGTTTTAGACGCAATGAGAAATATTTCATATATAAAATGAATTGTTTGTATGGTATTTCATAATTAATTAATATTGTCATAATAAATGAATCATATATGTCCCATACCAATAATTAAAGATGAATATGAAATATAATACTCAAATAACACCCAATTGTGATAAGATAATTCATGGTCAAGTAAAACTAAAAGTAATTACAATGGATATACCTAGAAGGATATTTAGACTCTTTTAGGTATTTTGATATACTTATTAATTTTTAAGACATATAAACCTTTTGAGATTAAAGTTCATAAAGAACAAATCTTATAGAATTTTTTTAGCAAGATACATGTAAACTATTTTAAGGAGAATGTCACATACATGAATTATTTTGAAGTTAAATTTCATTTATTTTCCTTTAATTCTTTGTTTTGGATGGTTTCCAAAGGTTTTATGGAGAAATAGATGAGTTTTCATGAATTGGGCCAAACCGTGAGCCTAATTCCAGATTTAAAAATAATTTTTTTTCCTTTATAACTTTTTTATTTTTTAATATTTTCCCTCATTGCAATTCCTAAATGGTCTCCTCTGACCTATTAACACCAAAAAATATAAATTTGGAGCCTTTATAAATCAATAATCATGGTGGATATGGGTTTTTATTTAGGATATTGGGCCTGCTCGAAGGCCCATTTCCTGCATTAAAAATAATTTTTAATGTTTTTATATCTATTTCACTATTTGCGTTTTTTCAGTGATTCCACCTCCCACTCGACCCTAAGAAACCCAGGCGCGCTCCCATTTCCTTCCCCCCCTCCTTGGAGCTCTTTGATATCGCGAATTAGGGATGATCTTCATAGGGTGTCTCAAATCGTCCATAATTGAAGAGGTAACTTCATCCCTTCTTAACTCTATCAATTCTTACTCTTTCCCCCCCATTCCAGTTCCCAAATTACCTCCTATATCTTATTCGGAGAATCCATGAATTTTGGCTGTTTTCAATTTCAGAAACTATTGTTTTTGGAGTGATTAATTCAGGATACTTGAAGTAGGTGAGTCTATTTCTTTCCTCTTTCAAATTGCTTAGGGTTTCTTCCCTAATTCTTGAATTATAAAAAATTACAGAAGTTAGGGTTCATGAATAGGTTCTAACTTACTGTATTTGGGGTGAAATATTGTGGTTTTAGGTTTCTTTTAACTTCCTTGAGGTGCGGCGGTCATGCGGTTGATGTTTCACCCCAATATTTGAGGGTTTCGACAAATTCAGTAGGTGATTCCGTGGATAACCATTTAATGATGAGTTAGTTTGCTTGATTAAATAATTTTACATGTTCCTTATGTTCTGTGCATTATGAGAAAACCATTTTTTGTAGCAATAGTAAAGCATTTGTTTTTAAAGTTACATTTTTTCTTGAAGTGTGTATTTTTCAAATGTATTTCATGTGTTATCTTTTGTGGTTGTTTTGTAAAATGTAGAAGTGGTTTATTAGTTGTTGAAATGGGATACCAATTATGGTTGGAAAATGATATAGTTCCATGTGGGCCTAAAAATGGGGTGTATTTGAATGGTTTTATTTGTATAACCTTGTTATACTCCTTAAATATGTTTTATGGATTTGTGTGTTCTCATGGGTATCTTTTGTGATATTATTCAAGGTGATTATATAACATTTGAAAGTGGATTATTACATGTTTATTGGGCTTCCAATTCTATTTTGGTAGGGTATTGGTGTGATTTTGGCTTAAAAAGAGGTTTTTGAAATGGATTTTATGTGCAAAGTTTATGTATACTCTTTATAATTGTTTTATGAATGTTTTGAATGGTTTATTGGGTTCTGTAATAGGTGAAACTATATCAGCAAACTGTTTTTGTAGGAGTATATTTTTAAAAGGTCCATTTCATTTGTAAAAATGTTGTTATGTGATATTTATCATCCTGGAAATATTTTATTAAATTTTTTGAAGGAGATATTGAGGAGTGAAAGTGATGTGAAAGTGATATAGAGTGTTTTGTGTGAGTGTGATGTGAAAAATTGAATTTTTGATTATGAAAGAAGTGTTATATTCCATGTGTGTGGGCTGTTATATGAGTTTAAATATCTTATAATTGTTTTATAAAATTGTTTAATGTTTTTTCGTAAGTGTTGAAGAAATGTGAAACGTGTTGTGGGATATTTTGGTGTGATTCAGATTTCAAAATCATTTTGAATGAAAAATGGATTTTTGTGACTTGTGTGGTATACATATGGGATGTTTGGTGAATTTTTGATGTGGAAATGATATTTTCTTGTTTAATTTATATTTATTGACTTGTTGAACTTGTTTGAGCACAAGGGGAAAATCTGGGTATCTAGGTGGGTGGACGTGTACTAGTATGCTAGTGAATCCGTGGGGTTTGGCCTCAGTTTCACTTAGCAAGATTGACGCTTAAAACTATAACTAAACTATGATGATGATGATTGGGAACCACTAGGTTATGGGTATGTTCCCTACTAGTGGCTCATGCACGAGAATGGATATCTGTGATGGTTACTCTCACCGAGGTACCTGGGACCCACAACTAGCTAGTGCCTAGGGGTTACTTCCTATTTCTTGTGCTCATTATTTACTTTGTACTTACCGTCGGAATATGGTATAGTTGGCTGAAAAATTCAGGAGTGTTGACATTATTTTTAAAAGTGTTGATTCTTAATGATATCCCACTTGAAAACTGTTTTTATTCAAAGTTTCATCTTTTAGAAATTGTAACTAGATTTTCAGGTTTTTGAAAACTTGCATGATTTTCGTCTTTAAATGTTTATCAAATGGAATCTCTTAGTGGTGGTATCCTAATGGTAATTGGCTCACACCCTACTTACACCCTTTTGTGTAAGTAGACTTGGTTATTTTTGTTGTCGCAGGTTGGGTACAGTTTTTTTGTTCCAGTGGTTCGGGTTTCTAGCAGGTCCTTGGTGGTGAAGTCTTATGGAGGTGGCTTGAGGGCGGTGCCCCTTGCCATGAGGGTTCTTGGGATGTCCTTATTTGGTTTTGTACCTTTGGTATAGACCTTTTGAGTTATTTTAATCTAGGTAATTCAATTCTGAATTTTTGTAAAAGATTGTTTGGTTTGAAAAATCCAGATTTGTTTCATTGGATTCTTTTGTTGTTTTATGTTTATAAACTCGGGTAAATCGTTCCCAATTTTCATTTTATGATACCCGGGCACTTGTGCCAGCCCGTGGGGATCGGGAATGCCCTTCGGGACTTGTCACGGGCCAGGTTTGGCACTGGTTTCGATGGTGACCAGATTTGGTTCGTGACAAAATGGTATCAAAGGAGGTTCTGGTTAACTCTTTGGGACATGTTATTTGGGGAAGAGTCAGGATAGTCTAGAGTTAGGATTGTTGGGACATGGAATTCTAGTTATGGGTAGTGTGACTGATCACCACACCTCATAATGGGATTCAAGTTTCCAAGAGAAGTCGGGATTTATCTAAGTCCTTCGGTTTTCTTGGTTCGATGATGATTAGGGGAAATGAAAAGAGAGTTGGGTTAATGGTCCTAGTGAGCTCGCAAGGCCTGGAAAGCCATGTGGAGCCAAGGATATTCCCTATAACACTCTCTGTGACAATTAAGTGATTGGAATATTGTTGCGAACCATATTTCCAAGTCACCCACTGAAACTGGTTTCCTCTCGCATTGTCTTGTGTTCTTTAGTTTTGAAATCTTGGAACTTTGGTTTTAAAGTGACTTGGTTTTAAGAAGTGTAAAGTTTTTGAGAAATGATTTTCAAATAAATATGGAATGTTTTGATTTATGAAATATTGGAACTAAATATTCATAATTATTTTGAAATTGAAAATGGTGTGCTTACACCTCTTTTGAAAGCAGAAACTATACTGAAGTTGGTTTTGAAAAGTGTTTCCAATAGAATTTTCTAAACAATCATAGTGTGTTTTAATGGGATGAGATGTTTTGAAATTGATGTGAATATCTTGAAAGTGAGTTATTTTCTAAATGGTTGTGACTTTATGAAATTTTTGTAAGATGTGAGTTGGGATTTGAATCTCGTGGTTAGCGGTTATGAGAAAAAAGGATGTGTTGGTTGACCGTTTTGGTTTTGAAAAGTGGAAAGAATTTTTGTTTTAACCTTTGGTATTTCCATTAGCGACCACATGCATGGGGTTATATGGGATGATGGATGGTTGATGGAACGACTGGATGAGTGTCAGGACGGATATGAGGAGGGTGTCTGGTGTGGCACAAAACATGCATGTGTGAGGCCCATGGGGTACCATTGGTGGATACGCTTTCTGCTAAACTGTTTGTTCTCAAAGAATTACTTTTAAAGAAAAACATGATGTCTTGTTGAATATTTTTGTTTGGTTTGTATTATGTGTTTTTGAAAATGTTGATGTTGTGGGATGTTTGATTCCAAGAACCCCGTTTGTTTGAACTGTGTTTTGGGTTTGTGTTTGGTCGGTAAGCTGTGTTGTAGGGACGGTTAGTGGTCTCTTTTGAAAAATGTTTTGGGATGCCTTTACAGTAGTTCCCTTCATGTGTTTGAAGCTGGTTTATGTCTTGTTTTGACCAATGGACCAGATTGGTTGGGTCCTTGGGTTCTCTCATTGGATAAGGTATGCCCCCATTAAAGGTTAATGAATAACTGAAGCGCAACCCAGATTGTTTCTCCATTGGAAAATCCCCCAGTTGATCAATATAAGTAATCAATTTCTTGAGCTTTTTAGATTGAGTATACACCCTTTCCTTTATTGGTTTTGTGTATCCTCTTGTAGTGGGAGATTGATTATGGATGGTTGAAAGTGAACTTAGCCTCTTAAATTTCCTAATTTTTCGAAGGTGGAAGTGTTCTGAGGTTGTTAGCATGGATGAGTATTTGGATAGTGTCTAAGAGGAACTCTCGATCCTTCATAGTCACTTCGAAGAAGGAGTTCATGTTAAACTACTAGTGTGGGAAATCTGGTCATGAGAGGATATTATGGCCACTTTCTAGAATTGTGTATTGTTTTGGGATGTTGTACAAGTTCCCTCTCTATTCACTATTTATATCAGTCGCAATGGTCATGTTCGGTGATTCCTTGTGATGTCATGTGCTCGATTGACTGTAAAGGTGAAAGTTGGGCAATCATTTGAGAGTCTCTAATATGTTGGGAGAATGTCTCCCTTGAAAAAAACATAAAAAATATTCCATTTTAGAGGAAGGTTAGTATAATTGTTCTTTACTTCTATTGTTTCTCACCCGAACAAACAAGGTGTGATGTGTGTACATCTTCTAATCCCTTGTTTCAGTGAAATATAGATTTAGGGTAAAGTGAGTTTGGAATGTGTTATGTATTGGAAAAAACTTATCGGGGGGGATTGTGGTGTAGTTGTTGTTTTCAACGAAAGAAGAATTCTCATTCAAGTGGTTTCCAAAGCCTAACTGCGAGGCCGAAGATGCTTCAATATTTTGAGCTCCAGCCATAGGCCCCGGAGAGAAGCTGGCGCGTAGTCAGGGGAAACCCCAGTGTCATTTAAAACCTTGTGCAAAGTCCTATCCTCAATATGAAAGATAAGAAGAGTTTAAAACTATGGTGTCATCATATTTATTCTGTTGTTCCCGTTCGGTGGAAATAGGTGGAGGGTCTTGTACCCATGTCATCACACAATGTTATTCCCTCCCTCTTTGGTTTCCATTGAGTCTTTAGAGAAAGGTATGAAGTTTGGCTGGACAGGTTAACCACACGGTTTGCACTTGGTTAGTAGTGACCATGCCCCCCCAAAAAAAAACCATGTAGATAGAAGAATGCCCACTGTTAGTTCATGGTTTCCCAAACCATGCAGACAAACCATGTGGTCGTCCCAACGCTTTATATTTTGGGGTCTTTCTGTACCGGCCCATGCTGGTCGATTAAGATTGTTGGTTCTTATGGTGGGGAGCCTATTTTTTTCCCCGTACCAATAAATTAGATTTATCCATGGTCAAGGATTGGTGGTAGGTAGTCTCATTCGGATCTATCAAGCTACCTAAATCTTCCTTGAGTAACCATTGAGATTGGAGAGTTCCCAATGGTTTAGTTATATCAAGGTATGTGTAACCTTGTTCGATGTTGTTGTTCGTTTGAGTGAATTGCTTGAGTCTTGTTCTGATAGTGTTTGAGGTGTTTTCCTTTGGGATAAAGCCTGAATGTGATTGATTGTTATAGGAAAGTGGTGTATAATTTTGTTGTGAATTATTCCTTCTTTAATTGATCAATGGAGGTGTTTTGGCCTTTGGGGGTGAAACCTGAAAAGGGAGTACATCTTGGTTTATCAGTTCGGTTTGGCTTTCGTATCGGGCCTTTCTATAGCTTTCCAGGGACGGAAAGTTTTCATGGTGGGGAGAATTGTCACATACATGACATATTTTGAAGTTAAATTTCATTTATTTTCCTTTCATTCTTTGTTTTGGATGGTTTCCAAAGGTTTTATGGAGAAATAGATGAGTTTTCATGAATTGGGCCAAACCGTGAGCCCAATTCCAGATTTAAAAATAAATTTTGTTTCCTTTATAACTTTTTCATTTTTTAATATTTTTCCCTCATTCCAATTCCTAAATGGTCTACTATGACCTATTAACACCAAAATATAAATTTGGAGCCTTTATAAATCAATAATCATGCTGGATATGGGTTTTTATTTAGGATATTGGGCCTGCCCGAAGGCCCATTTCCTGCATTAAAAATAATTTTTAATGATTTTATATCTCCTTCACTATTTGCGTTTTTTCGGTGATTACACCTCCCACTCGACCCTAAGAAACCCAGGCACGCTCCCATTACCTTCCCCCCTCCTTGGAGCTCTTTGATATCGCAAATTAGGGATGATCGTCATAGGGTGTCTCAAATCGTCCAGAATTGAAGAGGTAAATTCATCCCTTCTTAACTCTCTCAATTCTTACTCTTTTCCCCCCATTCCAGTTCCCAAATTACCTCCTATATTTTATTCGAAGAATCCCTGAATTTTGGATGTTTTCAATTTCAGAAACTATTGTTTTAGGAGTGATTAATTCAGGATACTTCAAGTAGGCGAGTCTATTTCTTTCCTCTTTCAAATTTCTTAGGGTTTCTTCCCTAATTCTTGAATTATAAAAAATTCCAGAAGTTAGGGTTCGTGCATAGGTTCTAAATTACTGTATTTTAGGTGAAATATTGAGGTTTTAGGTTTCTTTTAACTTCCTTGAGGTGCGGCGGTCATGCGGTTGATGTTTCGCCCCAATATTTGAGGGTTTCGACACATTCAGTAGGTGATTCCGTGGATAACCATTTAATGATGAGTTAGTTTGCTTGATTAAATAATTTTACATGTTAATTATGTGTTTTGAATTATTATAAAACCATTTTTGGTAGCAATAGTAAAACATTTGTTTTTAAAGTTACATTTTTGCTTTAAGTGTGTATTTTTCAACTGTATTTCATGTGTTATCTTTTGTGGTGGTTTTGTAAAATGTAGAAGTGGTTTATTAGTTGTTGAAAGGGGCTGGAAATTATGGTTGGGAAATGATATAGTTCCATGTGGGCATAAAAAGGGGGTGTATTTGAATGGTTTTATTTGTATAACCTTGTTATACTCCTTGAAAGTGTTTTATGGATTTGTGTGTTCTCATGGGTATCTTTTGTGATATTATTCAAGGTGATTATATAACATTTGAAAGTGGATTATTACATGTTTATTGGGATTCAAATTCTATTTTGGTAGGGTATTGGTGTGATTTTGGATTAAAAAGAGGTTTTTGAAATGGATTTTATGTGCAAAGTTTGGGTATACTCTTTATAATTGTTTTATGAATATTTTGAATGGTTTATTGGGTTGTGTAATAGGTGAAACTATATTAGCAAACTGTTTTGGTAGGAGTATATTTTTAAAAGGTCCATTTCATTTTTGAAAATGTTGTTATGTGATATTTATCATCCTGGAAATATTTTATTAAATTTTTTGAAGGAGATATTGAGGAGTGAAAGTGATGTGGAGTGTTTTGTGTGAGTGTTATGTGAAAAATTGAATTTTTGATTATGAAAGAAGTGTTATATTCCATTTGTGTGGGATGTTATATGAGTTTAAATATCTTATAATTGTTTTATAAGATTTTTTAATGTTTTTTTGGAAGTGTTGAAGAAATGTGAAACGTGTTGTGGGCTATTCTGGTGTCATTCGGATTTCAAAAATCATTTTGAATGAAAAATGGATTTTTGTGACTTGTGTGGTATACATATGGGCGGTTTGGTGAATTTTTGATGTGGAAATGATATTTTCTTGTTCAATGTATATTTCTTGACTTGTTGAACTTGTTTGAGCACAAGGGGAAAACCTGGGTATCTAGGTGGGCTGGCGTGTACTAGTATGCTAGTGAATCCGTGGGGTTTGGCCTCAGTTTCACTTAGAAATATTGACGCTTAAAACTCTAACTAAACTATGATGATGATGATTGGGAACCACTAGGTTATGGGTATGTTACCTACTAGTGGCTCGTGCACGATAATGGATATTTGTGATGGTTACTCTCACCGAGATACGAGGTACCTGAGACCCACAATTAGCTAGTGCCTTGGGGTTACTTCCTATTTATTGTGCTCATTATTTACTTTGTACTTACCGGCGGAATACGATATAGTTGGCTGAAAAATTCAGGAGTGTTGAAATTATTTTTAAAAGTTTTGATTCTTAATGATAGCCCACTTGAAAACTGTTTTTATTCAAAGTTGCATCTTTTAGAAATTGTAACTAGCTTTTCATGTTTTTGAAAACTTGCATGCTTTTCATCTTTAAATGTTTATCACATGGAATCTCTTAGTGGTGGTATCCTACTGGGAATTGTCTCACACCCTAATTACACCCTTGTGTGTAAGTAGACTTGGTTATTTTTGTTGTCGTAGGTTGGGTACAGTTTTTTTGTTCCAGTGGTTCAGGTTTCTAGCAGGTCCTTGGTGGTGAAGTCTTATGGAGGTGGCTTGAGGGCGGTGCCCCTTGCCATGAGGGTTCTTGGGCTGTCATTATTTGGTTTTTTACCTTTGGTATAGAAATTTTGAGTTGTTTTAAGCTATGTAATTCAATTCTGAATTTTTGTAAAAGATTGTTTGGTTTGAAAAATCCATATTTGTTTCATTGGATTCTTTTGTTGTTTTATGTTTATAAACTCTGGTAAATCGTTCCCAATTTTCATTTTATGATACCCGGGCACTTGTGCCAGCCTGTGGGGATCGGGAACACCCTTCGGGACTTGTCACGGGCCAGGTTTGGCACTGGTTTCGGTGGTGACCAGATTTGGTTCATGACAGAGAAGCTATAGGTAAATTCATATACTACATGAGACTACATTAAGATATTTTAAGAATGTAAAGTGAATCATTAAATAAATTTGGGAATAGATATAAGATCCTCTGAGTGGGTTAGTTGAAGTATATCTTAACCAAGTATTCATCAATCATAATATAAAATAGAGCTATTACTAAACTCATATTTCCTTATACACATCATAATGATGATGGTAGAGAAATGCATATTGATTATGAGTCTTATAAGTATTTAATCCTTACATTATTCTTTTTAAGACATGTTTTGTAAAATATAAATGTTAACACTTAATATAAAATAAATAAATATCGTCATAGTTTCATGTGTTTTGATGAGAACCATTTCTTATAACTATTTTTAGCAAAAAAAATCACATCAAGAAAAAACTAATCACAACTTAGTTAATTATCCTAAAAGATAATTTTAATATAACTATCCCTAAGAAAAAAATTATTAGTAAAGTGATTGATAATATTTATATAATAGGGAATAACTTATGTTTTGGTATATTGGGAGTAATCCATACATTAATGAAGTTAAGGCTCCAAATGAACATGAGCTGGTATAAAAACACTGAAATCTAAAAGGCTTAGTTGGAGGAATTGTTCCAGTGACACATACTATAGAGGAAAGTTAAAAAATGGTAGCTTTATATTCACTAAGTCTGGTGGTATAATATTCAATAAGAGTAATGAATCCAATAAGGAAATATTAAAAATAAACAAGATATAATTAGAAAGTTTACATGAATTCGGAAATGGATTACATGTACCAAAATCAAGTTCTATATTTTGGCAGTTTATTTAGTTTATGGAAAGTAGTTGTTGGGTATTCAAGAAAAAACTAGACATAGATGGTAATTTTAGTAGTTATGAGTCATGTTTTGTTGCTAAAGGTTTTAAGAAACATCTATAAATAGACTATGATGGCAGGTTATTCCACTATTCATCATACTAAAATCCATTGAAATATTACTTGTCAAAGTAGCCTTCTATGGTCATGAAGTTCAGAAAATGGATATTAAGACCACCTACCTTAATCAAAATATTGGGGAAGATGTTTATATGACACAACCAAAAGGGTTGGTGACACCAATAATTACAATAACTCATAAAAGTCATAGAAGTCCATTTATGAATTGATGAAAGAGTCATGATCATAGAATATTCATTTTGATGAATCCATAAAAGAGTTTAGTTTTATTAATAATGAATGCAATCCATGTACCTACAAGTGCGTTGTGGTAGGGCCATATTTTTTTGAGTCAAATATGTTGTTACCGTATGGAAAATAGATTTTTATCCTTATAATTTTTTTTAATACTAATATAATTTATTTCTCAATGAGTTAATTGATTTAGAAAACTATGTTTTAAGGAAAACGATCTAATAAAATAAATCCTTAGGGTTTCTAAGATCAACTCATAGTACATAAGTTGACAAGATATTAAAACATACAAGATGAAACAATTAATGATTAAGTTTTTCTCCATGGAACATGGAATAAAATCTATCCAAGATGACATGTTAAGACACATGGGTAGATCATTATGATAAATAAGATTATATATACTTAAGTATTTGAATATATGACATGATATATAATGAAATTTGATATGTCTTATGTTTAAATCATTATTGAAAGATATCAAATATAACTTGAAGAACTGTATAATTTGGATATCGATAATGTTCAAAAGTGCTTGAGAAGGTGTGAAGGATAATTTCCCTATACTTAGAGAAGTGGGAATACTAGTTATCAAGGATATAATAGAACTATTCTTCCTTCAGATTAATTTGATCTTGTATCATAGTAAGTTTGAGTAAATAAGTAATAAAATCTTATTAAATATAATGGTAGATATATCTATATAGAATGAATACGTTGAAACTTCTTATGCATCTAAATAGGTAGTTTATACAATGTTTTGTTCATGATTTTTGTATTTCACCAATATAGTAAAGTATTATCATACTATTTATTATGAAAATAATATAAATATGGTATTATGAAAGATTTTAATTTTATGAAATAGTTAAAAAGGTAAATACTCTATGATATAACTTCTTAAGGGATTTTTCTTGAAAGAGTGAAGTCGCAACAAGCAGAATAGCCATAGATGAATGTGACCAACCCAAAAACTATAGAATTATATTTACATGAGAATGTTTATCATGTGGAAGACAACTGACTAAGAGTTTTTAGCATTTGGATCTAGTGAAATTAGGAGTATTTTGGAGTTGGATACCTATAATAGACTAACTTTGTACTTTTGATTACTAGAATACTGATAAATATCTCATAACATATTTTTTCCACGTAACATTAATGTGATAATTTCCATAGATATTTTTTCACATTTAATGGTTATAACAATTCCCTTATATAATGAGAACCTAAAGATATAATGAAAATATTCATAAATATATGCCATATGGTCTAGATAAAATATGTTTGATGAGACACATATGATGTCTGACTATCAGGATTTGGAGGCTAATAGTACATATTTTTCTTCTTCTCACCAAGTTCACACTTAGTATTCTCCAAGAAGGAAGGTTAGGAAGACATGACCACCCACAAGAATTCCATATTTTTATATGTTATTGGATATTCTTATCTGTGAACATGTATGTTGGTCCTTAGACTTTATATCATTATATATGTATATTGTGAATCATATATGTTAATGTTTGGATTAAAAATGTGATGACATATACTCATTGTAAGGTAGAATATATCGGATGAATCATATGTGATATGTCATTAATTGAATAAGTCAAGAAAATATTTTCCCCTTCCAAGTTATTGGAAAAAGATATCCATGAACCTTTGATTGAAATGAAACTATCTAATTAAATATATGGCCAAGATAGTTCATTGACGAGTTCATTTTAGAAAAACAATGAAAGATAAATCAAGAGCATCGAGTGATGCCCCAAGTATGAATCATGTTTGGTGAGATATATAGACAAAGGGATTATATTACATAGTATAATCCATAAGAATATTGTTTCTGTGATTTTAACTTCTTTCTATGTGGGTTTCTTGATGTTTTTCTAGATGTTGACCTTGGAATTTAGGTAATTTAATCTAATGTCACTGAGAAAGTGGCGCAGTGGGTCCCACACTAAGTGTATCCAGAATATTATTAAAATCCAGTAAATTTAATATTAAGAATAAATATTATTCTTTGATTTTTTAATAATAATAATTAAATTATTTTATATTGTATAATTTCAATCACTAGATATTGGATTTTATAATATGTGATTTGAATTTTACCTCTTGTATATTATTCAAAAGGAAATAAATAAATATATATTTATTTAATAGTTTAGTGAATAGATTAATATAAATATTTATTTAGTTATGTAAATATCGAAATAATAAATTTTCGCGGGTTTAGTGAATATAATATTTATTTATTTATTGTATGAGAAATATATTTATTTGATTAAATACTTTATTATTCAATGGTTTAACAAATTTAATAAAGGATTGATGGGTCAAGTTAATGGACCAATTAACATGATACATTTTTTAATATTACTTGAATAAATAAATAATGTTTATTAAATAAATGATATTTAAATATGTACATGTCATATAATAATAATAATATTATTATTAATATTAAACATGGTTAATTAATTAGAATGAATATTTGATAAAAGTTTATTGAAAAATTATCAAATATTAACCTTAAGAATAGATTTCAATTTATATAATTTTTCAATAGAGATAGACTGGTTATGCACAAAAAAGAAACTATTTATTATTTGTTAAAGCCTTAGAGAGAAAATCCTCTACCCTCCATCTAATGAATAAAGAGATAATAAGATAAACACTTATTATGATTAACAATGAATGGTGTGAGGATCTTGGTTCCACCATGCCATCATTTGGAATACCAAAAATATTTTCTAGAGATTCATAGATCTTGTGTGGATACAATTAGAGGATTACTCATTTGAATTATCAATGGAAACAACAACAACACAAGAGAGACATCATAAAATTAATCAAGCAGACTTATTACATTCGAGGTAATTTTTATTTTAAATTTATAATAAATTAAATGTGAAAAATATTCTCTAGAAAATTTTGGGGTTTCATT
Source organism: Viscum album (assembly GCA_963277665.1). Taxonomy (NCBI): domain Eukaryota; kingdom Viridiplantae; phylum Streptophyta; class Magnoliopsida; order Santalales; family Viscaceae; genus Viscum; species Viscum album. The sequence goes on from OY728159.1 coordinate 495,418,038, forward strand.
TTTGAATTTATTAAAATTTATTTATTGAAATCAATGAAAAAAATGATTATCTTCACATTAATTTTACTACACCCAAAAACCTTCAAGAATTCCAACTGAAAGCATGTATCCTTCTTGATGAGATATCGATGAAAAAAGTATTATATTACATAATCTGTATTTATAGGAATTATTTTAATTTTTATGACTTATCATTTTCTCTTTAGGGGTTATAACATGTTTCTAGACACCGATATTGGTTAGTGTATTGGAATCATCATTATCTAGATAAGGGATTAAAGGATCGCAAACAAAGTGTTTTGAGTTGTTCAACCAATTTTGAAAATTTTAATTTTAGGTTTAAGTAGATCTTAAGAACAATGAATAGTAATCATCTAAGTGTGAATAATCAAAAGTAAATAATTAAATAAATTCAATTCTAATTCATTAAAATTTTAAATAATTTGAATTGAATTCATTTATCATGGTATTCACAAGTTATTTATGTTTAAATAAGTTAATATGAGTAAAATATTTTTTATACGGACATTGTATGTTTTAGGTTTGTTAAACATATTCAGGAGTAACAAAACTAATTTAATGGTTTTTATTCCGTTATGCAACACATTATAGTATTTTAATTAGTGATCAAATTTTCATAACACTTATGATGAGTTAAATGAATTTTAAGTGACATTTTGGGTTGGTATAATAGGTTAACTTTTATTAGGGAGCAAATTAAAAACAATGAAAATTTAACCTAATAATATCTAAGTATTGTTCTCCAAGAAATGAATATTGAAACCCATTTCATGAATTTTTACACCTCTATATCTCTCTGAAGTTCTACAGTAATAAATAAGAGTGAAGAAGAAGATCTAATTAATTCCTCATTCTCAGATCAATCTTGTGTTCTTCTAGTGATCACATGAGTGTTAAAAAGCACTTTTAACTCCCATGATAGCCTATAAAAATCATAGATTGATAAACCATAGGATTCTTAGATCATATTTTGATGATCAAGTGGGTTTATTTATTGTATCCTTTAATCCATAAATAAATGGTAATGCTAATAGTATAATCAGAACACATTGAATTATTGGAGTATAATTTCAATTATTTTCTTCATGACTAAATTCTATTGTGAAATTTAGATGTGTAAAATTAGGTTATGGAGTACTATATATGATGCTGAAAATATATTTAATTTTTTTCCAAGTATAGTTACCAAACGTTTCCCCTACGTTTTGGTTCCTTTAATTGGTAACTGAGTGGTCGTACACAATTTAAGTTTAAAATTTTAATGCACTTTATTATAATTTAATTATATAGTATTGATATATTCCCAATGACAAAGATGAATCAAAATTTTATCTCATATGGTTGAGATATGGTTATTATACATAGGTGAACAACCATGATAATAGATTGGATGGAAAAATGCCGGCCTCATACATTGTGGGAGGGTAGGGGAGTTGTACATTATGTGATTGGTTGGATTTATTAATTTTTTTATGTCTTTTCATGCTAATTATTCCATATTTATTTATAAAAAATATACGTTTAATTTATTTTTATATTTAGGTGTAAATTGGATTTAAATTAAGAATTCAAGTATATTTTTTTGATTTTTAATTAACAACTATATTTATGTGTAATTTTTAGTAATTTAAATTGCATTTTTTTCTAGAAATTTTGAATTATTTTATATGTATTTTTTAGTTTTACATGTAGTCCATAGAAAAGGCCATCTAATAACATCCTTCATGTAGCCTACCCTATGAGTTCAAGACTAGATCAAGAATCTCCCACACTACCCAAATCAAGTCCATTCTAGTGTCCCATTATCCTTACCCTTTACAATTTACCACACCACTAAAGGTTATGGGGTGATGTGAAAGTGATCAGGGTAGTTACCAAAAATGTATTTCATTGGTATAAATGGATAATATTCAATGAATTTGACGAAGAAACCCTATAATCTCCATATAGAGGATCTTTCAAATTTAATTTATATTTAATTTAAAATTATAATTACCTTAGCTTGATAATTTCCTTATTGGTTAATCAATTTGGTTGCCACTCTTGTCATATCATCATTATGGTGAATAATCTAAAATAGAATTAATATATAGGTATACACACATTCTCTACAAATCTATATACAATACTATTGGAATTTCGAGTGCTAGTGTAGAGAAACCAAGAAACTTTCATCATTTTATATTGATCGTAACAAATATTATATGTTTTTATCTCATTGATGTGGGGGTGGAGGAGGATTATGTCTCTCAATATTGAGATAATTTTTTAATGATTTATTTTGGTATTGAGAGAATTATCTTTGAGAGAATCCATTATGCACTAAAATTTTCATACTCTCTAAACTTATATAATTATATTTTTTTATTCTTAGGGTTAAAAAATTTATAATTTTACAAGGAAACATTATAAAAATTTCTCCTTACAAGTAATTCCATGTCAAAATAATAATAATAATAATATTATTATTATTATATCCCATGATATCTTCTTAACTCTGTATATAAATCATTGTCATCAGATCCTTAACTCAACCCTCCAATCCTCCTTAGAATTTATCAAATGTTCAATAGTTAATGTTTAAAAAATAAATATATATAATTAGTTCAATGAACTAAGGGGCGAAACCTGGTAGTTGTGTCTCTATGGGGTCTTGGGGAGGTCTCTTGTTCGAGTATCCCAGAGTACACTACAAGCACAATAGATTTATTTATTCTCTATTAGAACACCTCACCGACCATTTGTAAATATATTATTATTCAATAAAACAATGATATACTCACTAAACTTATGAATAAATATTTATTAATAAATATTTTATTTACTATACTTAAAATAAATATTTATTTTTATATTCACATAACAAAAAATTCTTTATATTAATCTATTCATTAAAATGAAAATTAAGTAAATAATTATTTATTACATTATGAATAACAAACAAGAGATAAAACTGAAGTCACATATTCTAAAATTGAATATATAGTGTCTAAATTCCTATAATGAAAAATAATTGAATAATTATTAAACTATAAGATGAGAATAAAATTTATTCTTAATATTAAATTAAAATATAATTTAAATGATATTTTGGATACACTTAGTGTGTGACCCTTTAGGCCTATTTCTCAGTGGCATTAAGTGAACTTACCTAAAGTATATCCTTATCATCTTACAATATGTCAAGGAACCTACGGGGAAAGAAGTTAATGTCACAATTAAAATAACCTCATATGAAGTCAAATTGTTTAATATAATCCAACTATCTCAATATCTCATCAAATATTTTTTATATCTGCATCATCAACCTATATACTTGATTTATCTTTCTTTGAATATCTAAAATGAACTTTTGATGAACTACCATGACCATGTATTTAATCATACAATTCCATTCTAATAAATGGGATAGAGATATCTTCTTCCATTAACTCAAAATGGAAAAATTATTTCTTAACTTAATCAATTAATTTCATATCATTTAGGACACATCCAACATATCCCGACTTCCTATGAGAATATATTATCACAATTTTCTCCAGTACATCAAATTAGGTGATTCATGATATACATTAATAATAATACCAAATCTATGGTCCAATACACCCATCTATTAATAGGAATATTCAATGACATATATGAAAAGTGTAAATCCTATTGGAGGTTATGTCCTGGTAACCTCCCCTCATGGAGATTACCAAGTGTGATCTTCATAAGAAGTATCAATGTATTATGATACTCTAACATATGATAGTCAAAAATCATCTATGTAATGTCAAATAGATGTTATCTAGACTATAGGATATCTGTTTAATAATATTATCATGACATTTAAATATTCTTATTATATTAAGGAATTTTTATAATATTTCAGTATGACAGATACTCTAAGGTCATTATCACATTAATTTTCTACAGAAGAACATTCATCATGTGATAATATATTTCTCAATATTATAGTAATTGAAAACATAATTTAATTTAGTTTTAGAGAAATAAATTCAATATAATCCCACTTTCATTAAATCTAACTTCTGACTAATAAATTTTTAGCTCTCACATGATATACAAACTTCTACCAATGTATGGTTATTGATGTTGGTCCTTCCATATTGTTTTGAATCTATTTTTATTTCTACGACTTCACTCATTTGATAAAATACCCAATAAGTGATATCATTGAGTATTTACCAGTTTTCCTCTATCATTAACTTGAAATAATTGATAATACCATAGTCTTAGAGAGAAGAGAAAAGTGGTGACATGAATTAGACACCTAGTTCATGCCCCCAAATATTTTTTTTAAAAAAAACGTTACATTACAAGTGAAAGGTGTAAAGAGATTACACTAACATGGAATTGGGGGGGGGGGAAGAGATGAAGATTCTAAGATAAGAAGACCAAAATATTGAGTTGTATACAACAAGACCCGACCAAAAGTGAAAAAATCATTGGAATGAGCAGTATTTAAGACAAAAACCCTGACTTAGAGGAAGGAGAATAGCAGTCGAAGAATTCTGAAAGTTGAAGACTCCCCAATGATTTTCTATGCACTACCAGAAGGAAGTCGTGAGTCAGATAAACTGAAAACAAATAAGTGTATTCCAATGAAGTTTGTAGCTTAGGATATCTATACAGGAACTGGTGAACCAATCCAAGACTTAAATTCCTCAATATTAATATATCTATAAAGAATCCTCCTTCATAGATGAAGAGAAATATATTTGGAGTCAAAGATTCATTAATATGGAATCACAGTCAATAGGATAAGCACCAAAAAGCAGAAAAAAGGCTCAATTCAAACATGAACTAGCATTATCACAAAAAATGAGTCATTTCCACAGAATATCTTTGAATTTGAAGTTTGGGTCTTTGTTAAACTCCTACACTACTTTTATAAACATCCTTCTTTTGATTTTGAGGTAAGTATCAGTAAACATGTCACAATTTTTGTATTAGAGGAAGGCGGTATTGTCATTATATTACATCTAAGAGTAAATATATTTTGAAAAATCCAATTTGTCTTCAATTTGGTAAGAATACCTAAATGTAGGGTCATTTTCATTTTCATCCTCATTGGTAGAGACTTCTGAGTCATTTGAATCAGATGTAGTAGATAAATGTTCAGTAGACATAGGCTGTGGGGGAAAAATATTTATTTCCTTCTTAGTAGTGGATAGGGTTTTGGTGACAATGGTTTTCTCAATATTATAATGATACCTACATTTTAAGGGTTTCATGTCACTTAGAATGATGAAACCATCAGAATCAATCATTGATTTTTTCCCTTTTTAAACCTCTATTTCAAAAAATCTTCCTCAAGATGTAGAAAATTGTCAAAATCATATTGAATAGTTTCTAAAAATGGATATTGATCTTTATATTACTCTCCATGATCTGTTTGATTGATCACTATATATGGGGGTTCAGGTTTAAGATGCAATTTCTTCACTTCATTAGTAAAATGGGAATTTTTCACTTCCTCTATGAAACTAGAGAGGCTAGTAGTGGGAAGTTGATTATTAGGAGAGCCTGAGGAATTCTTGTTGGAAATACTATCAATAGGGTTCCCTTTATAAGAAAAATAGATTACTTTGGTATTTTCCTTTTAAACCCATATTGATTTTGATTATCACATTCTTCTATAGAGTGCCCAATTCTAGCACATCTCTTGCAATAGGATGGGACATTTTCAAAAACAACCTCCCAAATAAAGTGATTGTCTCCATTTTGAATCAAGAAGTGTGATGGAAGAGCTTGTGAAATATCAATTTCAGTACATATTGAAGTGACTAAAGGTTGAGACAGATTTAGCGGTGCATATTCAAGCTTAAGGGGATGACTAAAAATACCAGCAATAGAAAATAAGGAATTCTTCTTAAAGAACAAATCACTTCTAAATTGTGTCTCAATAAATATAGAAACCACTATATTGAATAAGATATGTTTTCTTATCACCTTAGACATAATTTGATACTAGATCAAATTTATATAAAGTAATAACAGTTTTTTATCCCCTTGATAAGTAATATTCTCATTCCTCCAGTTACCATGTACCCATCCATTGTACTTTCTCAGGTATTATTGGACCGTTCCGATTCCCACCCTTATCAATTATTCTAGTTCTATTTTATATTTTCCAACTATGCTTCATACACAAGAAATATCAAAACTCATTACATATCCTATAATATGTGATAAATTCTAAGAACATATTCACATGGAATTCTATTCATTATGATAACCCCCTACTATACCTTGAAACATCATCTTGGCGAGATTTCACAATATGTGACATATGAAACAATTAAGCTTGAATTATCCCACTTTTTATTTTTCAATAACTTGTCAAAGTATATTCCATGGATATATATAAGAAACACCATAGTTCTATTATGGAAAATCTTATTCCCTATAACATGGGTCACTACTTTAATTTATTCTTGGAGAAATATATTCTCCTTCATATTAACAAACTACAAGACCTAATATCTATTTTCCATATGTTATCGACATATTTGACATGGAAAACCATATCACTACCACTAACCACTTGTAGAGATATAACTTAATTTCTTTTATAATAAAATCAAACTCTATTGTAGATTTATTAAATTAATATTCTATGATCATGATGCTTTATTCAATCCATAATGGATTTCTATGACTCATATATATCATTTGGTTTATTTAGTGTCAAAAATAATTTTTGTTACATAATATAGACATATTTTATGGGGTTTCCTTCAAGGAAGTTGGTCCTACCATCCAATTACCCAATATAATTATCATACAATGTTTCTATTAAAAGTATAATTATAATGGATTAGTATAACAATTGGTTAAATATTTCATCATAGACCATGTCTAGTCATCACTTGAAACCTTTAGAAACTAATCGAGCCTCATTAGCACTAACTTGCACCATACATTTCTACTTTATTCTTTAGAACCCACCAATGGATTTATATTAACTTGAAAAACTAAAAAAATATGAAACTTTATTTTGTTATATGAAATCTTTCTCTAAATTAATTTGAAATCTACAATCATAGCTAGTTGTAATTTACTACTTCCTTGTATGATTCATTATTATTATTGAATAATATATCACCTATGTTGATGAATATAAATCTACTGATTTTTTTACCTTCCTATATTATATTTGTCTATGGAATAACTCCTCGCACTAAATTTTGTGGTGTTTAATATTCCACTTCCTACTCACATGATAATGGATCCTTGAATTCATTGAATTCTATCTTGTTCCCACTATCTCAAAACATAAGTGCTTCCATATTATAGAAGAATAGTTGATCACTTGACTAATAACTTTCTATTTTAGGGATAATAATATCTTGAGTAGATTTAGGATAATTAACTAATATGTACTTAGGTTTTTCCTTGATGCATGTTTGTTTTCTAACATTAGACTTAACAAATGGTTATCAGGAAAACACATAAAGCTAATACATAATGGATCCCCATCAAATTGTAACATATATGATATCCATTAGTCAATATAGTTTTCATATGTTAAGTTGTTATGATACTATTTGTGAAAAATGTTTTAAAAGTAATTATGGGTGACTTGAAATACTTATAAGACTCCTAATAGATCCTCCTTGAACTATAATAAACACTTTGATGTGTATCAAATTATGTGAGTTTAGGAATATCTCTGCTCTATATTTAAAATATTATTGAATACTTGGTTAATATATTCTATGATTAGACCACTTGAAGGATCTTATATCTTTTACCAAGTGTATTCGATACTCACAATTCATATTCTTAAAATATCTTAAAAGAATAACAATGATTATATGAATTTACCTCCAGATTATCCTTAGAATAGCTCACACATATCTAGATGAAATAACTATAGAATCTTTTTGGATTTATGACCCTTGATATTATTGTTTTCTTTTTTTAAACCTGTATAAGTACGTAAAATATATAAGAGTTATATCTCCAAAGAGTCTAAACACCCTTTTGGGTATATCCTTGAAAATTAATTTTAGTTTCACTTAACTATGAATTGTCTTTCGATAACTGGTTATTATATGAGTCTTATATTTTATATTCATCAGTTCTTATTGATATTGTATATATTTGATTTAGGTATTACCAAACTATTAATTAAGTATGATATAACATAACAATATTAATTACAAATATTAAATAATGTATCATTGTTTCCATAACTAAACACTTAGATAAAGGTTTTGAAAAAACTCAAAAAACATGTTTCATGAGAATAAATCCAATTAGTAATGTGAACTCATGAACTTTCCATAGTCTACTTAGGAATCACCCTCATTTAGTTACTTAGATAATTCACCTCAATTATTATAATATTTAAAACTTATTTGGTTTCTGTATTTGGATTCAAATATGAGAGTTACATATTTTATATAATTCTCAAGATGTAAAATAGAAATGTTACATGAATTGATGAATATCATTTTTTTAACATAGTTTTCTTTCTTCTTCTTTAATTAATTGCAATTCCTCTTATAGTGACCATTATTTACAGATGTGAATAATATGGAATCCTATTTATTTCAATTCCTCTAAATCTTTTTTTATTTAAAGGATATTACAAAGGACTCATTTACCTTAAACTTATCATGGTATTTTTAAACTCATATTTCACTTATTTTAATATAAAAAATGTGGAACCATGTTACCAAAATCCTTATCTAGTTGGAAAAGTATATACAATAAATAAAATATATTTTATTACTATATCTTGAGAAGTAGTTGTGATATAATAACATAATTTTATTAGTATCCTACTATTTTATAAAATATCAACATCCCTCACCATTCGAATCCGAATAACCTATAACTTGAATATTATAGTGTCAAATATCCACATTCCCCTTCTTATAACCCAAACTATGACCATGAAAATTACTCCAAGGTACTTAGGTAAGAAGTGCTTTTTAACTGTACCAACTCACAGTTCTTTTTCTGTTGTGTGGAATCCCCAATCCAAAAATCCTAAACATGGATTTGCTCAATAATTTCCTCTAAATTATATTATATAGTCTATGGTTGTTACCTATAATACAAATTTGGTTAATTCAAACAACTATCCTTCCCCAAATAATTGACAAGTGTCTCCAACTATGTCCTGATTGACACTTTAATTATGGTTGAATATTAATGTATAATATGGAAGAAATTTATCAACATAATAATTATTTTAAGGGATTTTGTTTAACTTATGATTAAATATTATTTATTTTATTCTTAACATTCTTTCTAATATTATATATATTTTACATAATTAATTAACCATTTTTGATTAAACTATTTATGTATAATCATTTTATTCTATTTCTTCATAGCATGTTTATTATTTCATTTAATTTATGTAATTGTTATTAATCATCACATAAACCATGAATCACGTAAATAAATAAACAAATATATACATTATAAATAAAGTAAACAAGTGATGTGATCATGATTCTTTAATATACTGGTAGGTTTATTGAGTTGAAGATAAACCAACTTCAACCCTAGGAAAAAAAATCTCCTTATGCATAGACCGAACTACAATATTTCTATATTAACATGCATATCTCTTGAGTTGGTTTCATTTCATCTTGGGTCTTGAATAGTCTACTCTCTCTGGGATCTGTATCCTTTATATATTCTTACTCACTCACAAGTGAGGGGTATAAATGGGTTTAAGGTTACATAAAATAAACCATAGACACACAAACCCATACATAATAAAGGAGTAAGAGATTATGAGAAGATAATCATATTTTATTTAATAATAAATTATCACATAAAACTCATGAAATAATAATTATATTTTTAAAAACCAACACATACATAGGCTATTCAATCTCATGATCAATCATAACATACAACAACTATGAATTTATGCTAGCTAATATTCATTTCAACTCGTTCTCATTAATAAGGTTTTTTTGTCAAATTAATAAATTAATATTAATTAATTAATTAATTTTTTGTCTTAATATTTTTTTTGAATAGAAACACTACTATAATCATATAAAGAAATTCTCTTACCATCATAATACTCTCCCATAATAGTGGGTATAAAGTCCCAAGTCTTGAATATTGCCTCATGGTTGAACTTGGTAAAACTACCACCGACCTCAAGAACCTCAAAAAATGGAAAATTTAATCATCTAACATGAAATTATGATGACCAACATGAATAAAAACCATAACCTCTAAGAATTAAAGTGATTTATAAAACCAATGAAACATCTTAGGAGGTAAAAAGATGGCTGGTCCCAATGCTCCTGGGTTAAACTGCCACTCTCCAATGCATGTTTCTAGAAACCCTGAGGGGCAATACCTAGATGTAATGGATAATGTGAAATTCCATCTATAAAAGGACTCTGAATCCCTCCAGACCTACACTCCCAAAACTAGTGATAAAAACATACCTTTTACACAAAGTATTTAATAATTAGTGATATGAGCAAAGATAAATATATATTTATTTTATATCATTTCCATAAGTTAAACATTACATGACATAATAAATACATGAGCCAAATAATTGAATGTTTAGTGTCTCTGAGAACTTGCTATATAAGTAACTTGGTTTACATCAATTATTAAATTTTCTCCATAATTAATCCACACTAGACTCTATTTTATAATTCATATAATTCATATAATTCATACTCATATTCATACTTATGTAATGAAAATATAAGAAAAGGGTGAGCTCAAACTGTAACATCAAGGGCCCTTTGGCACCCCAGTTGCCCCGTAAACACATGTTGTCCCCACCATAGGGCCCAATCAAGTATCTAAATGGTTCATGAGACTAATTAATGTTCCCAAAAGACAATATATGTTCTTTTAGTGTTCCTGTTCTTCACTCACACACACCTTGGGAAACTTCCCATAAGATCACCCATCCTAATCAAAACTCGAGGCCTATCACCCTTAACTATGAAGTTATAATCCGATAGGATCCCAAAAAGAAAGATGCACCTTATTGAAATGGGTAGTAAAATCTATCATTTTAACCCTTTAACATTATTTGGTTTCACATTAACCCCCTTTATAGAATAAAGTACTCATTGTGGACCTTACATATCAACCCAGTTAGTGCCACCAAACCTTCATATGGGTTCTTACTTTGATAACAATTTTACAACTGGGTCCCTCAAGCACCCCAGTTTCCCCAAAAACATGCGTTGTACCCAACCTTGGGCCCACATACATTCATGAATGGTTCATCAAACAAATGACAATCTCGAAACACCAACGCATGTTCTATTACTGTTATTTTTTATCACTCACACACACCTTGAGAAAATTCCAAGTAGGTCACCCTTCCCGACCACCACTCTAAGAAAAACATGGTTAACTGTGAAGTTCAAATCAGGTAGAATCCCAAGAAAAAAGGTTTACCTTGTTGACATGGGTAGTAAAATTTATAATTTTAACCCTTTAACATTATGATGTGTTACAAAAATGCTCTGTAAGGTAAGACTTATCAATATGTCATCAAGAGTTAGATCAAAAGAATGTGATATAACATGATCAAGGGAGAAATATCTTATTGAAATTAACTTGTAAAAATAAAATTTTTCAATATTTCATGATATAAGGACATGTAATATCAAATGACCAAACATATATCATTGAAAAAGAGTGCAAAATCATGAGATAATAAACATGATCCATGAAGCATAATCATAATAATATGTAATGGAAATGTATCAATCCCTTGAAACATATCATAATAAATAACTTTAATACATACATAATTGTATGTCATAATTATATCATGAGCATATTCAAGAAGTCCCACCCTATAGTTTGTGAGAATATACAAGAAGGATCACCCTTTAATTTGTGATCATACATAAGAATCATCACCATTTAATTTGTGATCATATCCAAGAAGGTTGATGATACATTATACCACGAGTTATAAAACCTTAACAAATGAATTTTGGGGGGATATAAGAATCCACCCATCAATATCCATAAATATATGTGTGTGTTCCATTTGAGATTTATCATTCATTATATCACAAACAACCCATGGAAAGAAAAATGGGTTTCGTATCATTTCTAAATTATATTTCATAAGCTAAAATCAGAAATTAGATTGATTAACACCAAAATTAAATAAACTGAAATGGTAATTTCAAAGATGAATTTATATGGTTATTTATAGAACACAACTCTACATAAGTTAGGTATTTTAAATAGTAAAATAGTAATGAAACCATGAAAAAGATATTTTATAAAACACTTCTTAACATTGTCCTAATGAGATGAAATTATGAACCACTTTCAAAAATATTTTTAATCAAGGTAACACAATTTTTTTAAAATACCTCTTTAAAAGAAACAATAATTCCTTGAAAACAACTAAAATGTTTTATATAAGAAATATAGAGTGAAATATAAAAATAATAACTTGAAAGGGAAATCCTTTTATATATTTTTAAAATACTTTTATTGAAACACACATCATAAAGATAATGATAAATATTCATTTTGATAATATGTAAATAGAAATTTGAATATTACCAAATATAAATCATAGTTGGATTTGAAGATAATATTAGAAGAACATTGGTGGGAAGAGTGAATATGAATATGAAATATAAAGTGTTCATTTATAGAGGATGCGAATTATTCTTAACATAATTAAATTTTACGAGGAATGAAATAAATTAATATAATTCCCTATAAAATATAGTGGAAATGAATTATATTATCATCAATTAATATAATAAATAAATCTTGTAAAACTTTATTCAAATAGGAACAATTATGAATCAAGAAAATTAGTTGAGTAATGAAAAAACTATTACCATTAATACCACTTATCAAAACGTGCCTTAACCTCCTGTATAAAAATATAAATGTCTTAATAAAATATTTAATAACTTTATCTATACCTACAAACTTTTAAAAAATGAATTTATAATAATTTATTACAAATATATTAGTTAGTATTTTATTTTCATCATAGGATGTTATTAGTTTAATTTTTTTGTTTAGTACTATTTTCATAATGGTGGTTCCAATTCTTGTTTATGGATTCAATGTTTATTATTTTGAGATAATATTAGGAACTATCATAGATGTTTTTTAATTATTTATAATGTTATAATTTAATTTCATATGTATTTTGGATATGATTCATGATAATGAAGTTGGTGACGATCTTGTTTAAATAATATATAATGAACAAAAAATGCAATACAATAATAAAAAGTTAAATATTAGAATAACATTTACAAAACAATAAAAAAAACTATTTTATCATTAATTTTTAACAACAATATTTTTTAATTTTCCATAATCATCAATGATAGAAATTTATAGAATTGTTCAAGTAGGTGGTTAAACTGACTCAAACAAGTAAAAATTGTAATCTATGGGTGAGTATTGTTAAGAAATTGATTACATAAGAATAATACTATTATTAAAGAAGGACAATGATATTATCTAGATATTTTTAAGGTGGGGCGTCATTTTTTTAGAGATTTCTAAACATAATAAAATAGTAGAGTGAAAAATGAAATATGTAACATTCTTGGTGGTGGTAGTCCATACGTATGCATGAGTGATGTGTCAAGACCTGTCCCCCAGGGCCCATGCTGTGACTACCCCAAGCCCGCCTTCCATAGGCCAGGGGCTGATGACTAGCACCGGAAAAGCATATCCCTAAAACCAAGAAGGCATTGACTTAAAACCTGTAAACTCACACAAACCAAGCACCTAGAAATACATAAGCACAAAGTAAACTAAATTGTAAAAAGGGTGTGTACAGTAAGTAAAGGGGCCAAAATACAAGCCCAACTGGAAATTACAAGTAAAATTGAGAACAACTCCTATGAACACCCACCAATGATCCTACCTGAAGGGTAGGTACAACTCTCAAATGGTTGTCTCTACAGTACGCCTCATCTAAGGTCCACCTCTGAGCATCCTTCAAACCTGGTACCCTCAACCTCGATCAACGTTGTCCATAATTTTCCCAAGACACAACAAATTTTGGGTGTAGTCCTTGTAGGGGTGAGTATAATGATACTTAGTAGAGACCTTGAGACCCTTGAAGGTCTCTCAGAATCCAGAAATCAAGACCTCAATCTCAAAGCATGAAGCAATAGTCATCAACAATACTTAGGTATATACCCATAAATATACCTAGGTTATCAATATATACTCATCTCACACATGAGGGAAGAATACAAAAAAGGTAACACCAAAAAGGTATAATTACCACATAGGTAACACCACAAAGATAAAAGTACCACATAGGTAACACCACGAAGGTAAGTACCACAAAGGTAATGCCACACAGAAGAATACCACGGAGGTATGTACCACAAAGGTAATGACACACAAAAGAATACCATGAATTTAAGTACCACAAAGGTAACGACTCATCTCACACTAGGTATAAATTATGTACAGAAGTATAAATGATTAGCTGTGTCGCTAGATAATCTTACTTCATTGAGAAGATCTGCTGTTGACCCACAAAAGATCGTAGATGACCCACACAGGATCTGAAAGAGACCCACACAAGATCTGGAGATGACCCAAATATGATCACTATGTGCTCACCCACACAGGATCACTGAGTGCTGACCCACACAGGATTTAAAGATGACCCACACATGATCCAAAGATTCTTCAAGTACAACAAACCACAGGGTTCCCGCACTAATCATGCTTGATTCCGAGAGGTTCTAATCCTCAATCCATCGAATGATACTTAAACTACCACGAAGTCCCATGAATAAGTATCAAGAAGTTCTGTCACGTCAATAGGGTCCCAATGCAACAGACGATGCGTTAATCAGACGCCTGGTCTGTAAGTTATTAGCATTTTCGTTCCGCGCGCCTGGTTGGATTCGGGTTCAATCCAACCCATCCATACTACAACATTATCCAAAACTCAAGTGGAGTATACCAAAAGGACCGTCTTGATCCAAGGATTCGAGTTCCACAAACGGTTCGTCAAACGAATGCCCGGTTCTCAAGATATGGAAAAAAGGCGTATCTAGGTCTAGATGGGCCCAAAAATGGGCAGACCCAACCCAACCCGACCCGGTTCGGGTCGACCCGACCCTATCCAGGTCCGGCCCAGATGGGTTGGAACGCGGCGGGCCTGGCCCGCTTGGCCACAAACCGACCCGACCCACGAAGGGGGCGGCCCTGCCCGCTGGGCGCGGTTTGTCCTGTGCTTGGCGCAACCTGCTCGGCTGGGTACGGTCCACCGTGGTAGGGCCCACCCTAGCTTCTACGCGGGGGAAAGGCTCCCTCGGTATTCCAAACAATCCATTGGACCGTTCAACTTCGGCCACACACTGCGGCACCAAGTGGCGCCGCCTGCTGGCTTGAGGGACCTGCCGGAGGGGTCCCGATCGGCATGACACGGTCGACCGGATCTCCTCCCAGCGGCGTGAGGGCACCATAGTCCTCCCGCGGATGGCTGTGTGCCGCCTCCCTCTGGGTGCACTGTCGTGGCTAAGCATCCGTGACCCTCTTCTGTACCGGTGGCATAGACGTGCACCGCCCTGCCTCCACGTAGCCGGCTGGCGTCCCTTTCTCTACCGCAGCCGACAGGCTGCGGCTTCCTCCACTACCACTGAAACAGACGCGCACCACCCAGCCTCAACATTTCCGACCGACATGCTGGCGGTCGTCCTCCTCCGCCGCCTGCTAGAACCGTGGCCGTCCGGTTACCGGCCGCCCTCCTCTTCCGTGGGACACCGCAGCTTCATTCTAATCCTGAAAAATATGACAACCACATATTCGTGATCCTCGGGTCAATATCTCCGCGTCCATATGTCGCTCTCAACAAAAAATTGTGTTTTTAGAGCGCTTAATTATTTGGCGTTGAAGAATGCATGAAGAACTTGTAAAGAACAAATTGAAAAGATCATGGTATTTTGGCGGATCGATGGCCATGTTTCTTTGGCCATCATCCTTGAGAATCGAGAATATGAAGAATCAACAAAAAGATAATTATCATATCTCAAAATAAACCCCCTACCCCGATCATTGGGGATGGTGTGAGGAAGAAGATGATGACGATGAAGACTCTGACGTTCGTCGCTCCCGCAACACGCTCCTTATCTGAGATCGTGCGTCGTCTTTGTTGGAGGTCCATTCTTTATTGGAGGAAGCTCTCCCAAAGGCTCTCCCAAATCTTCTCTTTTCTAATGATCCCCCTAGCATGTCAGGTTAGGAGCCAACTTTAATTGAGTTAATTTTATTAATTCAATTAAAGTTGGCACATTAATTGGGAGAATTACAAGGGTTTCCTCACATTAAAGGGGAGTTCGGGTGGTCCGCACCACCAAGATTCAAAATGGAGGTTTTCAGGAAAGAAAAATAAAGAGTTTTTTATTTTATTTTTCTTCTCAGATGAAGATCTGAAAAACTAACTCCCACCCTCAACCTACTACGGTCGAGGTGAAGGTCTTCTTAAGTGAATATCAGTGTTGTGAGTTCAACGGTGTCATCAGATTTCAATTCTGAGCACCGGTTAAAAAGTTACAAAATTCCACTCACGTGTTTACTGAACGTAACCAAAGAAAAATTTCAGAAATTCATTCTGGGCACACTGGGCCTCAGAATCATGCGCCATGAATTTCCACAGACTCATAATAAAACAACATGACTTAAAAATAAAAAATTTACATGGAAAATTACAGGTATTTACATTCTCTCCAACTCAGGGCTTTGAATCCCCGAAAGCCACAACACAAACTAGGGAAACAAGTGGGGGTACTAAGCACGAATCTTAGCCTCCTGCTCCCATGTTCTCTCCTAGAGGTTCCCATGATGCCAACGTACGCACACCAGAGGAATCAATCACCCATGAAGGACTCACCCTTGTTGATCCTCAGTCTCCACCAGAATCTCCAAAAACATCACCCCATCGTCGATGTCCAGCTCCCCACAGTCAATGATGTGCGAAAAATCATGTACTTATCCTCTCAGTTGGGATACATGGAAAATGTCGTGTACTCGATTCAACTGAGGGGGAAGAGCTAAGTTGTGTGACACCTCGCCAACTCTTTTGAGGACCTGAAAGGGTTCGATGAACCTCAGAGATAACTTGCCACCCCGGCCAAATCTCTACAAACTTCTTCATGGTGAGACCTGTAGGAAGATATGGTCACCATCGTCGAACTAAAGAGGTCTCTATATTATATTATCATAAGACTTTTGCCTACTCTGTGTAGTCTTACTCCACTCCTGGATGATCTACACCTTCTCTGTGGTAGCCCATACCATCTCTGGTCCCATGAGTGCTGACTCCCCAAGGTCAGTCATGCATAGAGGTGATCTGCAAGGTCGACCATGCAATGCCTCAAATGGTTCCATATCGATAGTGGAGTGATATCTGTTATTGTATGCAAAGTCCACCAAAGGAAAGTGATCCTCCCAAAAATGGCAAAAATCTAGGACAAAAGCACACAACATGTCCTCAAGGGTCTGAATGGTCCGCTCTGTCTGACCATTCGTCTAAGGATGAAAGGTGTTTCTCAATTGAAGCTGAGTCCTGAATTCCTCCTGCAATCCCTTCCATAGCTGGGAAGTAAAACGTGCATCATGATCGGAGAAAATCGTAGATGGAACCCCATGAAGTAGCACAATCTTCTATATGTAGAGGCATCCCAAGCTCTCTACAGATCCCTGCTCTCTGATAGGTAGGAAGTGGGCTGACTTGGTAAGTCGATCCATGATTACCCAGATGGAATCATGTCCCTTGGACATGCATGGAAGTCCTGTCATGAATTACATGGAAATTCCATCCCACTTCCACTCTGGAACCTCTAGTGGCTGAACTAAGACTACTAGAACCTGATGCTCTTCCTTCACTTACTGATAGCTGAGGCATCGTGAGACAAAATCTGCCAATGCTTTCTTCATTCCCATCCACCAGTGCTGATTCCAAAGGTCCAGATACATCTTCGCCACTCCTGGATGTACCACTAGAGGTGATGTATGGAACTCCATCAACACTTCCTCCCCAAGATCCACTAGTACCATAGTATGTCCTCTAAAGAGGACAACATGCTCCCCACCTTTAGAAAATATATCATGTGCCTATCCTGTGGATATTTGAGCACGTAGAGACTCACAGTCAGTGTCCCCAAGTTGTGCCTCCTTGACTAGATAAAGGAGTGGGGGAGTTAATGTCAGAGTCTTAATATAAGCTGCTCCATCTTGATCTATAAAGGATATCCACAAAATGGCTAGCTGCTCTATCGTCTCACTCAGAAACTGAATACTTGATCTTCCTCTGAGTGCATCTGCTACTACGTTCCACTTCCCAGGAATATAGACTATCTCGAGGTCATTGTCATGGGGGAACTCAAGCCAATGCTACTGTCTCAAGTTTAGGTCCTTCTGAGAGAAGATATACCTGAGATTCTTGTGATCAGAGTAGACTGTAAATTGTTCGACCATTAAGTAACGTCGCCACATCTTCAAGGAGAATACCAATACTGCTAAATCTAGGTCATGGGGAGCATAGTTCTGCTCATGATGTCTCAGCTATCTAGAACCATACACGATCACTGCTCTCTCCTGCATCAGGACACATCCAAGCCCGCTCCCTGATGCGTCACAGTAGACTATGTACCCAATGCCCTCCTCCGGTAACATCAAGATGGGGGAACTCATCAGTCTCTCCCTCAGCTCCTAGAAACTCCACTGGCATTTCTCCAACCACACAAAATGTTTCCCTTTCTTCATCAATGTTTATAAGGGTGTCGCAACTCTGGAAAAGTCAGGCACAAACCTTCGGTAGTAACTGAACAAACCCAAAAAACTCCGCACCTCTGTCACACTCTTAGGTGGCTCCCAAGAAAGAATAACCTCAATCTTCGCTGGATCCACTGCAACTATAGCCTATAAGATGATGTGTCATAGGAAGTGAAACTCTCAGATCCAGAACTAAAACTTAGAGATCTTACCATATAGCCGGTGCTCTCGGAGTGTGTCCAGAACTATCTGTAGATGATAGGCAAGCTCCTCCTCTGTAACTGAGTAAATCAGAATGTCGTCGATGAAGACTACCATAAAGAGATTGAGGTATGGCTGGAAGATTCTGTTCAGGAGTCCCATGAACACTACTGGGGCATTGGTTATGCCGAATGGCATAACCAAAAACTCATAATGGCCATACCGATATCTAAAGGGCATCTTCTGCAAATCCTCGTCTTGTACTCTGAGATGCTGATATCCTGATCTGAGGTCTACCTTTGAAAAACACCATGCTTCCTTCAGCTGATCAAAAATATCATAAATCCTCTATATTGGGTAATTTTTCTTCCTAATCACCTAGTTCAGGCACCGATAGTCCACAAAGAGTCTCAAACTCCCATCCACCTTCTTGGCGAACAAAATCGGGGCTGTCCAAGGAGAAACACTGGGTATAATGAACCCCTTCCTCTGCAAGTCCTCCAGCTGTACTCATAGCTCTTGTAGCTTTGTGAGAGACATCCAATATGCTGGTGTAGATATCGGTGACTTCCCAGGGTACAAGTCAATATAAAAGTCCACCTATCTGCGAGGAGGTAAACCCGAAACATCATCAAGGAAAACATCAACGTACTGGTCCACCACTACAAGATAGCTTAGACTCTGAACATCAACCGTTATAAGGGTAAGGCTAGCCAACTGTTGTGTGATCGGCTGCACCCTCCTCCGAGTAAGTCCATCCTTTGCTGCAAAGGTTCCCTTATTGCCAGTGAAGGAAAACCACGTCCCATCTGTGTGTACACACCACACTTTGTTCCTAATACATTTTATCTGAGCATGAACTGTAGATAACCAATCCATACCCAAGAAGACATCGTAAGGCCTCGACACCGCTACTAGAAGATCCCAACCGAAGCTCTCACCTTCTAGAGTAAGCTCACACTGTCGGAACCAGTGTATAATCATCTAATCATCTCCCATAGGATTCTCTAGCCATAAGGATCGAGCCAACGACTCCACTAAAATCTCTGAGCTTCGAATGAGGGCAGTGGCAATAAAAGAGTGACTAGTAGTTGTGTCTATAAGTACTAAAACTATGGTTGAGTAGAAACATATCATATCTAGAATCATCTCAGGAGTGCCATGGTCATAGGTCTTAGCTACCTAGATCTGAGCTCATCCCTGTCCACCTACTCCCTGTGGTTGTGGTGGACCACATAGAGGTGGTGGCGGTAGAACCTCGAATCGCCGCCCACCGCCTGCTGCACGACCAGCTCCTCTACCACGTCTACTTGCTACCTACGGACCTCCTCGATCAAATATTCCACTATACCCAGATGGTCCTTTGACTGTCTACTGGACATCCGTATGGCAGGTCAGGCAGTTGCGAGCCATGTGACCCTGCCCGTTGCACGAGTAACACTACCTGCTCCTTGACTTTCCTGATCTGTCTCGAGAGCCCCGCACAACCGACCCTGTATCATACGGTCGTCCACCTATAGTTATGGTCATCTTGGACCTCTACATCATCTGTCTGCTTCCAGCTGCATATGATTCTACTACTTGACGTCTAGTGGTGGGTCTCGCTTCTGGTGACTGCTCAGCAAGGAAGATCTCCACTAAGAGTGCTCGCTCTAACACCCCCACCTACATTGGGATGCTGAGAGAAATCATCAAAGCTCTAATATCATGTCTGAGCCCTTGCTTGAAGGTCCAAGTCCTGAAGAAATGGTCTCGCACCATGTCAGTGGGGTAGTGCAAGTGGTCGGTGAACCTCGTTGAATACCGAGCCACGATCATGCTACCCTGCTGCAAGTGGAGAAGCTCCTGTATACGTACAGAGCATAAGGTCACTGGGATGAAATCTTCCTTGAAAAGGCTCTCGAAGTCCTCCCAAATGAGAGTTACCTCGTCATGAAACTAGAGCATCAAGCTCCACCATTTACCCACTGCTTCCTGAAGAAGACTGGTGGCAAGGATCACCATGATATCAGCTGGTGTCCCTACCAGTCGGAAAACTCTAACCACGGCCTCTAGCCAGTCCTCAGCTACTTATGGATCTATCTCACCCCAGAACCTAGGTGGCCTCTAGTGCTGAAACACGTGCAACACGCTCAAGCGGCATGCACCCTCTTCTTCTGGGGATGGTGGCATCAACTGCCCAATGGGTAGTGGTGCAACTGTTACACCACCCGATGGTACAACTGCTGAAAGGGGGCCCTGCACTGAAGCCTCGTCACTTGGTGGGCTTTCATCGCATACTCTACTTGGAACCCTGGATATCTATATTTGCGGAGGAATCCTGGAAAGAAATAGGTGCCCCACGGTCAATAAGTTATACCTGGTGAGCCGAATCAAAGAGATCACAAAGAAAACTTTTCAAAAACACACACACAATCAGTGTTTTCGTGCACTGAGCTAGAAATCAGAATTCAGGGTCCTGGTGTATGGATACGTCGTCCGCCGCACCAACACCAGATTCCCAAAACTGATAACCACACTCATAAAACTTAACAATATTTCCTATTAAATGATTAGAGTCCAAGTTCTTTGGTATAACCGAATCCTCTGATACGAATTTTTCAAGACCCGTCCCCCGGGGACCATACCATGACTACGCCAAGCCCACCATCTGTAGGAAAGGGGCTGGCGACTAGCACCAGAAATTCATATTCCTAAAATTGGGAAGGCATTGCCTTAAAACCTATAAAATCACACAAACTAAGCACACAACAAGACACAAGAACAAAGTAAACTAAATAGTAAACAAGGTGTGTACAGTAAGTAAAGAGGATGAAATATAAGCCACACTTGAAAGTACAAGTAAAACTAAGAACAGCTCCTGTGAACACCTACAAGGATCCTCTCTGATGGGTAGGTACAAATCTCGAACGGTTATCTCTATGGTACAGCTTGTCTAAGGCTGACCTATGGGAAACCTCTAGACCTGGTACCCTCAACCTCGATCAGCGCTGTCCGTTGTCTTCAAAAAATAAAATAAGGTGCGGGCATAACCTGTGCATGGGTGAGTATAACGATACTTAGTAGGGACCCCGAGACCCCCGAAGGTCTATCGTAATCCATAAATCAAGACCTCAATCTCAAAGCATGAAGAAATAATCACAACACTACTTAGGTATATGCCTATACATATACCTAAGTTATCAATATATACTCATTTCACACATGAGGGAAGAATACCACAAAGGTAACACCACAAAGGTAGAAGTACCACATAGGTAACACCACGAAGATAAAAGTACCATACAGGTAACACCACAAAGGTAACACCACACAGAAGAATATAATGAAGGTAAGTACCACAAAGGTAACGACACACCAAAGAATACCACGAAGGTAAGTACCCCAAAGGTAATGACTCATCTCACACCAGGTATAACTTACATATATAAGTATAAATGATTATCTTTGTTTCTATATCATTATACTTCATCGAGAAGCTCTACTGTTGACCCACACAAAAGCGTAGATGACCCACATAGAATTTGAAAGTGACCGACACAAGATCTGGAGATGAGGCACATAGGATCGGTATGCGCTGAGAAACACAGGATCACTGAGAACTAATCCACACAGGATCCAAAGATGACCCACACAAGATCTGGATATTCTTCAAGTACAGCCAGCCATAGTGTTCCCGCACAAAGAATACTTGATTCTGGGAGGTTCCGCTCCTCAAGCCATTGGACGATACTTCGACTGCCACGAATTCCAACAAAGATGCATCACGAAGGTCCATCACATCAATAGGGTCCCAATGCAATGTATGGCGCATCAATCAGATGCCCAGTCTGTAAGTTATTAGTGTTTTCATTCCGAGGGCCCAGTTGGATTCGGGTTCGATCCAACCCTACTATACTCCAAAATTATCCAAAACTCAAGTGGAGCATACCAAAAGAACTGTCTCGATCCAAGGATCCTAGTGTCGTAGATGGTTCATCAAACGAATGCTCGGTTCTCAAGATAAGTACAAAAGACGTATCCAGGTCTAGATGGGCCCGATTTCGGTCCGACCCGGTCCAACCCGACCCGGTTTGGGTTGAACCGACCCGATCCAAGTCCACCCTGGCCTATAAAGACCCAAAGTCTGACGTACATGAAAATTACATTACTTTTGCGGAATACTTAATACATAACAAAAACAGACACACAAAGACCGTAATAGTTTAGTGTCTTTGGAAAATCGGAACGTAATATTCTAATCATGGTGAAAGATCTTCAACATCTCCCATAAAGATCTTCCCCTTTTGGTTTTCTTACCTAAAACCTTTCTTTAAATACTGGGGAAAACAAAACATATAAAGGGTGATCTCAACTGCTCAGTAAGGTTAAGCATGGATAAAATAAAACAAATCATATACATTTGAACTTAAAAACATGAACATAAGGTTTAAACATAAAAATCTTGGGAAATGACATAAAACATGGAAGTAAATAAGGCATAGATCATAAAGAAACATTAAACATGATAAAATAGCATGGGAATAAAACATGTGATTTTGGAAACCATTAAGCACATGATATGATTTCCATAGTAGCCAAGGCATTGCTGCCAAGACCATCTTAGTGGATAAAGTCCCTTTATGAATCGAGTTTACTCCTCGTTCCAGTCCTGTATTACTGAACCAGATTGACTTACCATTCCATCCATGTCTATCTCATGAGATATAAATCTTTACCCAACGCATTGGAGGGAGATATAGGTCCCACCCATCTCATAATGAAATCATTCTTACTTGTGCCACAAAATAAACTTAAAACATTCATCATAACCCAAAGAATAAAATGGGTTTCATAAACATCATCCCATCATTACGTAATCCATATAAAACAAATGGATATTTCATCATAAGAAAAGTGAAACCATGTAAATCATAGAGACATTATACTTGAAACATACACATATGAAATAATTTCATCTTATATGGAAAATGGTTTTGATAAAACACATGAAATGAATTCTTGAGGAAAATATCCTTTCTTCTTCAAAATCATTTTCTTTTCACAAAATTCCATGCAATTTAAAAAGAAAATTATTTTGTTGAAAATAGTCATAAAATATTGTAGAGTAAGCTTCATGAAAATGAGGCGTTATGAAACCGGAAAAATCCGTTCACGCCGTATAAGTTAAAAATAACATTCTTCTCGTACTTTTGTCGGAAAAGTCAAAAAGTACCTCATATGGTAAACAAAAGAAAGATTCCTTACATACCATATAGTAAAAGTAAAAAATGGGTAAAAATGTATTTAAACATACAAGAAACCACTTTTAGAAAACATGGACATGAGTGATAAATATAACCCCAGTAAATACTTATGAATAAACAATCTCGGATAAAAATGATATTGGAAAAGTTATCCCTTACCTTATATCCGATATGCTTCATATCTATACGAACCTCCTGTATAATGATTTAAATAATGTTATTGACTTATTAAATAATCATATTCATTGTTATTATATCATATATGGTTCACTTATGACTTTATATTACCCGTTCTTGGTAAATTCCATGTTAAAACAGCATTTTGGGTAGAATCGTTTTATTTATCGTACGTGTTTCGACATGTTCTTCTTGATATTATTACTTATATACTGATTTACATAATTCCAGAATGTAAAACATGATTTATATATAATATATATTCATAATATACATATATATATGATAGATTGATAAATGGAATGAAATACACCGTTCATGGAGACGGTAGGTCGTACGTACGCATGAACGCTGTTTTCATTTCCTTAATGAATTGAATAGAATTAAGTAGATGAAATACATATATATATAAATAAATATAGTATCATTTTTATGTCATATATTTCATTATTATTCATTATATATACTTATAATCATTCATGAATGGTTAACATGGAGAATGAATCTCATCGCATCATGGAGACGGTAGTCCGTACGTACGTACGAGCGATGATATCATTCCCATGATCGTGGAATTGTATTTAAGTGTATGTATAATATTTCATAATAAATATCACTTTACAATAATCATATATAGTTATTTATTTACACCATTATACCCATCCAATTAAGGTGGTGGTCGAAAACAGATTACACCACGACGTGGAGACGGTATTCCGTACGTACACACACGCGATGATTTTGTTTTCTGTAGGATGGATAGAAGGTGAAATAGGGTTTTTTCATATTTATAATAACATTTTAGAATATAAGTAATTCTGATGTTATTACTTTATAATAAAAAAACTAAAAAATAGGAAGTATAAGAAAAAAGAAACTTGAGAGAATCGGAAGAAAATATTACCTCTTCTTCGACACACCTCCTTTAAGCTTCCTATTAAGGAAGTAGAGTTGGTCTTTTGAGATGACCAGAACCTCCAGAATGTTTCTAGGGAAGTGGAAAAGAGAAATGGGCAGGGTTTGGCCGATCTTCAAGGCTCAAAAGGGTGTGAAGAGAAGATGGAAGGGGTTCCCTTTTTATAAGGGAGGAGAGGGGAACCTTTGGAAAAACATAAAATATTATTTTATAATAAAGTTATATTCGGTTTTTAATAGCTCCAAATTGATTTATTTCTAAGATAAGGTGGGGATGGGTCTAAATACTCTCAACCAATAGATTTTAGACTGGTTTGGGTCATTATATTAACCTCATCTTTTAGTTTTAACTCTTAGTTAATTAGATTGCCATTTACCATGTCACTTTGTATTTTTATATTATATAGTTAATAAACTTACCATATACATCCAAGAGACACCCAAGTGGTCCATTAATGACACACCTATCATGATATAAGTATCTTGGCCTAACATTAGACTTTTAGGAATATAATAACAATTAATAATATAATATTTGTTTTTAAAACTATTTTATGTCAATTTTGACACTATTTGGTAATGGATTTTTGTGAAAATCATAACAGCACGATTAGTTTGAAAAAAGTTAATTAATTCAATACTAACATGCCATATTAACCTAAAAAATTAGTGTAATTCATAAAAAGTCTCAAATTACATTTATTTGGATATTTATAACATCAGTTATTTTAATATTTCATTATTTAGGTAATTACTGCATCACCTTTGTGTTATAAATAACATAAATTATTTAATGTCTAAAAATTATAAATAAAATACCATTAGGTATGAAATCTTTTTATATTTCTAATGAATGTTTATAGTCGAATTTATCTTATGTATAAC
Organism: Viscum album; assembly: GCA_963277665.1. Classification (NCBI taxonomy): domain Eukaryota; kingdom Viridiplantae; phylum Streptophyta; class Magnoliopsida; order Santalales; family Viscaceae; genus Viscum; species Viscum album. Next base: position 495,444,254 of record OY728159.1, read on the forward strand.
CTTATATTAAAAATGATTTAGTTATTAAACTATGATTTTAACTATTTTAACCCTTCTTTAAATAAATTAATAATAAATTTACCAATCTAATCAAAGTGGACCTAAATGGTCATATTTTATTCATAAGGTTGTTTTTGGTCGAATTACACTTATCCAATAGAATTACGACATGTGTTAGGGTAATAATAATACCATTTTAACCCTTAATTACCCTATTTACTTTTAACCGTGGTAAATAAAAGTAAAAAGTTACTATTCACCAAAAATTATTTTCATCTCATTGAACCACATTTTAGTCCATGAGATTAACCGTGTCTCTAGGAGTTTCTAAATTCCACTCACAGAAGCGGTAAAATTAAGTTTTATGTGAATTTCAAATTCTCCTAGGAGGTCGGTAAAAGACGGTGAAAAGTTCAATAAAATTTTTATATATATAAAATTATTATAAAATGAATCTAATTAATTACATTGAACTTATATAGGTATTATGTATCAATTTTAACCTAAAATAAATTTAAATAAAATAAATAATTATTTAAATAAAAATTCGGTTTTTAAATAGTAACCCAGTGTTTTCACTATTTATCAAAAATTGAAAGTATTCAGAAAAATACCAAAAATTTACCCTAGGCTAATTTCAATATTCCGAATCCAAAAATGAAGTCCATTATGAAAGATACAATTTATAAAATTTTAAAAAGTGGGTATTACTATTCATAACGGCTAGTTTATATAATATTTTAATAACATATCGTTGTTTAGTGAAACTCGATATCGCGTGCAACACACGCTATCGTGGAAGGTCGCGATTGTGTGTAAAGAAAACCAAGTTAGGGATGCGTGTATTGAAATCTCCTTTTGGTGTAGCGTACAATACCAGACATCAATGAAATTAAAAATAATATTTTTCATAAAATCTCGTGGTGTTACATGGCCAGCTGGGCTGAGGACTGGCCCGACCCGCTAAGGGGGAGGCCCGATCTATTGGGCGCGGCCCAACCCGCACTGGGCACATCCTTCTTGGCTGGGTGTCATCCGCCGTGGTGGCGCCCACCCTAGCCGCTAACTGGGGGAAGGAGTACCCCTATATTCTGAATGGTCCATTGGACCATTCGGCTTCGGCCAACCCGACGACGCCAAGTGGTGCCGCCTTCTGGCTTGCGGGACCCGCTGGAGGGGTCCCGCTCAGCGTGACACGACCGGACGACTATCCCTCCAGCGGCGCAACAACACCGCTGTCCTCCCACGGCTGACTGAGTGCCAGCCGCCCTCTGGGTGCACCGCCGCGACTTAGAAGCCATGACCCTCTTCTCTTACTGCGGCGCAGATGCACGCCACCCCTGCCTTCACGTGATCGGTTGGCGTGATGGCCGCCGTCCCCTTATTTTCCGCGGCCGAAGAGCTGCGGTCTCTTCTACTATTGGCGGTGCAGACACTCACCGCCCAACCTCCATGTGGCTGACCGGCGTGCCAGCTACCATCCTCCTCCGCCGCCTGCTCGATCTGCGTCCGGCCGGTTGCAGGCCACCCTACTTTTTTGTGGGACATAACAACTTCGTTCTAAGCCCGAAAAATATGACGACCGCGTATTCACGGTTTTCTAGTCAAGATCTTCGCGTCCATATATCGCGATCAACAAAAAATTGTGTTTTTAGCGCACTTAATTATTTGGCATTGAAGAATGCACGAAGAACGCACAAAGAACAAATAGAAAAGATTATGGTATTTTGGCAGATCGATGGGTGTGTTTTTTTGGATATCATCATTGAGAATCGAGAATATGAATGATCAACAAAAATATAATTATCATATCTCAAAATAAACCACCAACCTTGATTGTTGGAGATGGCATGAGGAAGAAGACGAGGATGACGAAGACACCGATGTTCTTCACTCCCACAACATGCTCCCAATCCGATCTCAGGAGTCGTCTTCATCGGAGGTTCATTCTTCATTTGAGGATGCTCTACCAAAGGCTCTCCCAATCCTTCTCTTTTCCAATGATCCCCCCCCCCCCATCACGTAAGGTGAGGATCCAACTTTAATTGAGTTAAGTTTATTAATTCAATTAGTTTTGGTACATTAATTGGAGAAATTCCAAGGGTTTCCTCACATTAAAGGAGAGTTTGGGTGGTCCCCACCACTAAGATTCAAAATTAAGGTTTTCAAGAAAGAAAAATAAAAAGTTATTTATTTTATTTCTCTTCTTCCACGAAAATACAAAAAACTAACTCCCACCCTCAACCTACTGCAGTCAAGGTGAAGGTCTCCTTAAGCGAATATCAGTGCTGCGAGTTTAATGGTGTCCTCAAATTTTAATTCCGAGCACCGGTTCAAAAGTTAAAAAATGATGATCACACGTTTACTGAACATACCCAAAGAAAAAGTTCAGAAATTCATTCCAGGAACACTGGGCCTCGTAATCACACACTGTTAATTTTCTCAGACTCCTAATAATTCCATATAATTAAAAAAAATTACATGGAAAATTCCGGGTCTTTACATGATACGTGCGCTTTCCATAGACTGGGTGTAAGATAGGGAATAATTTATTATTTAAAATTTTTAATAATGTTATATATAACATATTTAACCTTTAAATATAATTTTATAACCATCTATATAAGGAAATGATGAAAAATCAAGCTCGCCGTTCATTGAGGTTGTAGTCTGCATGTACGCATGTTGATGTATTCATTTTTCGAATGGTTTTGGAGGAAGATAGAAATTGAATATTCTATTAGTATAATAATTTTTATAGTATTATTAATACTGATGTTATCATATTTTCATGGATATAATTGGTTTTATAGGAATAAGAGTAAAATAATTAAGAGAGATCGGTTGAGAACATTACCTATCCCTTTGGACATTCTCTCTTAAGTAATATCTTAAGGTTACGTAGCTTGGTATTTTGGAAATAACAAGGATTTTAGGAAATATGGAGAGATTTTATAAGATATAGGGGATTTTTTTATATAATTCTTTATAATGAGTGGAGAAATGGGGTTTAGGTGAGCTCCTTTTATAGGTGGAAGGATCAACATTTTTGTAAAAATTAAATTTTAATATAAAGAGAGAACATGTTTCACATGGAACTTAGAGAAAAAATGGGAAATAATGGATTGGGGGATGAGGTAAGTGAAATAATCCCTCAAAAATTCATTTCAACACAAGTTTAAATTTTTTTTAAATCTTTTACTCATATTTTTTTTACTTTTACAATTTTTGGTTTTTACCATGGTAAATAAATCTTACTTTAGTAATTTAATTTTATTACACAAAAATAAAATGGGACTTATTATATAATTTTGAAATATTTATTCCAAATATGAAATATATTTTATCAAATTACATTTCAAAGGGTGATAAAAGTTAAATTTAATATTAGTTCACATAACACATATTTTTTTCGAAAATGTGTATTTTTAGGCGTAAAAATTATTATTAAGATAAAATTATCAATGTTATTGATTACGATGAAATAAATTGGTTTATAATAAAAAAATAAGTTTTATTTTTCTTTCCAATAAATTAAAAACCTAATTTCACAATTTTAATATTTATTTAAAAGAAAATACCAAATAAAGTTCTTATTGGAATAAAATATTATTTGAGTTCCAAAATGTTAAACATAGATTTTCTAAATTAAACATAATATCATATATATATTTTTAATTAATTATTAAATATGTCTTTGATTAAAAAGTTTTATTTGATAAAGTTTTAAGTCGTTCTTATATCCTGATGATGTCATGAAAGTCTGGGTATTTGTGAAAACAATATTTTTCATTATTCACCTAAAAATCAATATTTTTAGAAAGATTTAAAAAATTAATTTTAAGATAATATTGACATGATAAATTCAAAAATTTAGATCATTTTATAAAATTTAAATTATGGAATTCATAAATTTATTTTTGTAAATGAAAATAAAAAAATAAATAAAAAACCATTTTTATTGAAAAATGACATTTTTAAGCATCATTGATATTATTTCATGTTAATTTATAATTCAGATAATGTTAATATATTATTTTATATATAATAAAATTTTAATATTGTTTAATTTAATTTATTAAGACAAATCAGATAACACTAAAAATCCTTTACTTGAGAAAGAACAATCCTTTTTAATATTAAATCATATTAATTATCTATCCTCTAAATGTAATTGATTTTAGTTGAGTAGTATATTTTTATTTACTATAGATTTTATTGTTCTTACAATGTTCTTAATAATTTTATTATAATATTTTTTTGTTGTTTTACTTTGATGTTTCATGTGGTGCAAGCTATCAAATACATTATATCTATTTAAATGAAAGATACATAGTAAAATCTTAGGGAATTACATTCAACCCCATTAAAATGAATTTATTCCATGAAATTTTTTATTAGTAGGATGAAAAAATTCAAGACATTTTTGTCTCATTACATCCCTAGGTTCCCATGTAGTTTCCTTAATCTTTTGATTCTACCAAAAAAATTTGACCAGGTGAGTGGTCTTGTTCCACAACACTTTATCTCTTTGATCTAGAATCTCCACCAATTATTCCTCATATGATATCTCATGATTCATTTGTATATATTCTGAGTTCAGTACATGAAAAGGGTATAGTATTTAATTCCTCAAATGTGATAAATGACACACAAAATGTCCTTGGTAGAGGTTTAGAGGGAGTTACAATCAATAAGATATGTCCTCGACAAAATCAAAGATCTATAAAAGACAGATATTCCTAGGGATCAACATCCCTTTCATCCTGAATATCATAACCCACTTCTAAAGGGATATACATAGGAACACCCATATCACTAACTTCAAACTCTAAATCTTGTTGATTATTATCTATATAACACTTCTTTTTTACTTTGTTCCACATTTATATGTCATTTAAGGGCTTGAACCTTATATTCCATTTCACAGACAAAGGCCTGGTCCTATCAGATTACTCTCTCTGACTTTATCATATCATGTTAGATTCCTATATCTCTTACCATACATAGCCTAATATGGTGCCATCTAAATTATAGAATAGAAATTTTTTCTATATGATAAATCTATTTTTGGAAGGTGTTGATCCCAACATTTTTGGTAATATATTATAAATGATGTTAACATACACTTAATAGTTTGAATAGTTATCTCAAGATGACCATATTTATAAAGGTGATAAGTATTGTTGATGTTCGGTTCTATCTCTAATTATTGCTGAATACTTCTCCAGAAACTTGAGGTAGACCCTAGATCTCAATAAAATATAATAGGGAGTGGAACTCACTAGCGGAAATGATAGATTTACCATTAATTTTTTTACATCAGTTCTAAGAAACCAATGCAAAACTATGAAGACAAAACTTTTCAACATCAATTTTCATAAAAACTAAAGAAAAAAATTTAAACTATAAGGTTTTTGGAAAAGGTTTTCCAAAAAACCAATGCAGAAATATAAAAAAAATATTTTCAGTGTCGGTTCAATAAACTGTAGATGAAAATCCCCCAAAAAAATTAAGTTGGAATCGGTTTTACAATAAACCAACACAAAAAACCCAAAAAAATATTTCAGCATCAGTTTATGTAAAAACTGATGACCAAAATAAAAAAAGATTGTTTTTTTGCATTGATTTATGTAGAATCAATGCCAAAAAGTCTTTTAAAAAATTCACACACGGATTTGGATGTCCTAAAACCCTAAATCTATTATGTTTCTCTCGTCTCTCCTGACTCGCGACGGCACCGATGACTACCTGAACCACCACCACACCTTATTTCTTTTTTATTGTTAGCATTTTAAGCTTCATTTCATGATCAGTGGTTCCCATTATTTTATCCTCTATCATTTTTTTTTCATTTATGTTTCTATTTCTTGATCTGAAGCATCTTCAGGGCCACACCTAAAAAGGTTTGATTTTTTTTGTTCATTCAGGATTATCTTTCATATACACTATATCTTTTGTTAGAAGTTGTAGTGTTTATTATTCAAAAATAATTCAAAGGAGAAATTTGATATTTCTACTCAATTTATCATCTTCAAATCCGAATATTGTGTTTTTTTAAATATTAGAAATAAATTAGTTATTATCTAATTCATTCGTATCATTTGGTTTTACTCAATTGGGGAAGATTTTTAATTGTGTTATTATCTAATTTATTCATATAATTTTAGTTTGATGAAATTATTTATTCTTATTAATTTAGGTGTAAATTGATGACCACCACTGTCATAGTTTTTAATTTTTTGAATGGTTGGTAATGTTAATCAAATACTTTAAAATTATTTTATCTATTTTATATGAGTAATATGTATGTTATGTGTGATTCTGACACTGAGTTTTATAAATGAATTAATATTTAAATAAATTCAATTGTGAAATTAATATGCATGTTATGTGTGATTCTAACACTGAGTTTTAATGGTGAATTATTGTTGATTTAATGACTCTTTTTCATATTTTGTTTGAAAATAACATTAAAAAATAAAATAACTTGATATAACATAAAGGTAGTATTATTTTATTGTATTTTTTATGATTAAAATTTATATTTATATTTATATATATATTTAAATGTTTATATGTTTTAATATATTCAATCATTATATCATGATCTCAGGTATTGAATGGATTGTAATTGGATAAATTTATTAAGAACTAGTAATGAATATGAAAAATGAGTTTTCGATTTATTGGAATTTTCTAAACAAAATCTTCAAAATACAGATTTTATTTTCTGTCCATATGTGAAGTTTTTTAATATGAGAAAGTTTAATTCTAGAGAAATCAAATATCTTCTCATTTTAAATGGTTTTAGCCTTAATTATACACGTTGGATCTGGCATGGTGAAATTAATTTTAATTCAACATCTAATGTTGATTACAATATTCATGATGATACAGATGATTGTGTTATTGAATTAATTCATGATTTAGGTATTGAAACGATATAAAAAATATCAAATGTTGAATGTTTGTATGGAGATTTTGAAAAACCAATATTCCCAAGTTGTAAATTTACTATGTTATCAACATTTATGAGATTGGTTCAATTGAAAGATAAAAATGTTTGGAGTGATAAAAGTTCCTCTAACATACTTGATCTTTTAAAAGAGCTACTTCCAGAAGGCAACAAGCTTCCAAATTCCAATTAGGAGGTGAAGAAAATATTATGGCCAATGGGATTGGGGTATAAAAAGATACATGATTTCCCCAATTATTGTGTGTTATATAGGAAAGAATATTATTTTTTATCAAATTGTCCTACATGTGGAACATACTCATATAAGATGGATGAAAAAGTCAATTAAAATTCAATCTTAGTTACTAGAATCTAACCTCATGCTAAATAAAATAATTTCTTCCAATAATCCCTTTATATAATTTTGATAAATTAACTATGATTAATTCTTAGGTAAGGAAATAAAATCTCATAGTAAATCAATTCAGTACCATCCAATAATTTCTCATTTGAAGAGTCTATTTTTAAATTTAATTAATGAAAAAATGTTAAGATGGCATTCAGATGAACGTATCTCTGATGGAAAATTACATCATCTCACTGACTCACCACAATGGAATATATTTGATAAACACTTTCTTGATTTTGGAAGTGAAGTTAGAAATCTCAGAATGGGAGTGTGTACAGATAGAATAAACCCATATCATATCCTAAGTATCCAACATAGTTTATGGCCTTTTTTGTTGGTTGTTTACAACTTATCCTCACAGATCTGTATGAATAAAAAATATGTCATGATGATCTTGATGATTTCTGGACCAAAATAGCTTGGAAAAAATATTGATGTGTATCTTTCACCATTGATTGATGATTCAAAACTTCTATGGGATGCATGTGTTAATGTTTTTGATGCATGCAAGAAAGAGTATTTTATTTTGCGTGCTATAATAATGTTTAGTATAAAAAAATTTCCTACTTATGGAAAATTATCTAGATACAATGTTAAAAGGAATAAAACATGTCCAATTTGTGAAGAAGAGACTTTATATTATAAACTTCAGAATGGAAGAAAGAAAATATACGCGGGACATTGAATATTTTTGTGAACTGATCATCCTTATCATAGATTGAAAAAGGAATTTAATGGTTTATAGGAATACAATCTTCCCCCACAACCATTTTCAGTTGAAGAATATTACAAAAGACTGAGAAATAATGATTCAACATTTAGAAAGAAAAGTAGTTATGGTCTTCAAAAAAATATCTGGAAGAAACAATCTATTTTTTGAACTACCTTATTGGATATTTTTAAAGATAAAACATAACATAGATGCTATTCATGTTGAAAAAAATATACATGACATTTTTATTAGAACCTTATTAGAAATTAAAGGAAAGACAAAAGATAGATTGAATTCTATATTGGACTTGATAGAAATGGAAATACATTTGGATTTAGCTCCCACTATGAAATGAAACAGAACATATTTACCTCCAACTTGTCACAAATTAAGCAAGAGTGAGAAGTTGAATTTTTGTCAGTGTATGTATGGTATAAAAGTACCCAGTGGATATTCTTCAAATGTGATGAATTTTGTGTCAGTGAAGGATTGAAAATTAATAGGTATAAAATCTCATGAATGTCATGTATTGATGAAACAACTACTACTGAATGCACTGCATGGTATATTTTTGTCAACTGTTAGAAAGACTATCATCAAATTATTCAATTTCTTCAAATCCATTTGAATCAAAGTTATTGATCCAAATTTGTTATATGAGTTGGATAATGAAGCTACTCTTATACTTTTTCAACTAAAAATGTATTTTCCACCTACATTTCTTGATATAATGGTTCATCTGGTGATTCATATGGTTCCTGAGAAATGAATATGTGGGACTGTTTATTTACGTTGGATGTACCCTTTTGAAAGGTATATGAAAATTTTAAAGGGATACTTTTAAAATCCTTATCGACCAGAGGCCTCTATTGTTCAAAAATATGTATCAAAATAGGTGATTGAGTTCTGTACTAATTATTTGTATGAAGTGGAGTATATCAGTATCCCTATATCTTGACATTTGATAGTTGATTGTGAAGGTAGAGGGATTTGAGGCTTAAAGGTAAATTGCATTCCTTGTGATGAAGTGACGCAATCACATTTATATATTTTGAACAACACTGATGATGTTCAATCGTATATATCATCACATATTTCTTAATTAAAGAGACTCTATCAAAAAAGAAATGAAAATTGGTTTATGATTTAGTATAAAAAGACATTTGTTTCATGGTTTAAAGTGAAAGTGATAATAGATATATCTACATCAGAAATGTTGAAATGGTTCTCCGGGGGACCTTCTATTAATGTGAAAATATAGACTGGTAAAGGAATACCCCTTTATCAGTGCTTTTCCATTCGCACTGATTAAGGCAGGTGCCTTCCTTGCCCAGTTTTGTGGTAGTGATTAATGGGTACACATTTTACACAAAAATGTTGGATGACAAGAGTACCGTTCAAAATTGTGGTGTGATGGTTATCACTGAAGCAGTGCATTTTCAAGTGAAAAAGTTAAAAACCCAATTTATTCTTCATCTACATATTTTGCAGTTCTTGAGGATATATGGAAAATTTATTATACAAAATTTTGAGTTAATGTGTTTAAGTGTAATTGGGTTGATAACAATAGTGGTGTGAAACGTGATGATTTTTCATTTACACTGGTTGATTTTAAAATATTTAATTACAATGAGGAACCATTTATCATGGAGACACATGTAAAGAAGATATTTTATGTCATTGATCCATCTAATGATCATTGGACCATTGATTTTCAAGAAAAAAGATACCGATTGGGTGATGAGAATGATGCTGATGATGTTATTTATTTACATGATTCTTATTCATCTATTACGTGATTTCCAGATGATTACAATGACTACAAGACAAACATAGTGCATTTAGTATGTAATGATCATGATGAAGGAATATGGGAAAACACTAAATTAGTCTCCTAATTTTTTTGGCAATTATTTATATTTTGTTTCTTTTTTTGAAACATGAAAATGCATGCCTCTTTTTTACTTAATTTTGTCATACTTGTTTCAAAATATTTAGTTTTCTAATGACATGCAGGTACACTGTAACATCACATTACGTTTTCAGGTACTTTTGATGTTTCTAAGTACCTATGTTTTGGAGTAGTGACTTGGGGTCCATTTGGGTAAACTTTTAGGTAAAACAAAAGGGAAATGGGTTGTTCACGGTTTGCGCACAGTTTGACAAACCATGCGATCAAACCGTGCCAACCAAGAAGAACTAGATAGAGAGGTATGCACGGTTTATGCACGATTTATGCACGGTTTGAAAAACCATGATACCAAACCGTGCATACCATGAATCTCTAGACAGTGAGGTCTGCACGGTGTGCGCACGATTTGAAAAACCATGCACCACTGTCCATGAAATCGTGAGGGCAATTTTAAATTTCGAAAAATCCTATTTAAAACCACCCGAACCCCCAAGACTTCCATATTTTCGACCTTGGCTCGGTCTTGACACATTCTGGGTGTTTCCAAAGCCTTAGAGAGAGATTCCAAGGAAATTTGAGCATCTTTCTTTGATATTGAAGGCCTGGATTGAAGATCCACACTCCTCCCAGTAAGTGGATTTCATCCTATTGTGTCTTCCGTTTATTCCTCTATCTTTCCTTGATCTTTTCATGAGAGATTTATATCATTTCCATGGATCTAAACTTATGAGTTGAGGTATAGATCTAGGATTGTGAATCTAGATCTAGTTTTGCAAGATCTTGATTCCTTTGATCTTAATTTTGGTTCTAAGGATTTAGATCCAAAACTTGATCGGTGACGTTGTGTTGCTCGGTTTTTGGGGTTTCTCGTTGGGCTAACTCCCGTCAATAAATCAAGGTAGGTGGTTTCGTCCCGACTTTTAAAATTTATTATCATTGTATTTGCTTGATTTATTTCAATTTTTGATTTAAATTCAATTTCTAAAATTTGATTTTAATTAAATTAATAAAAAAATTCGATTCTAGTGAAACGAGATATTTGAAATGGTTTTGGCATGGAAATTTGGAAAAACCCAATTCCATTGAATTGGGAGTGTTTATGGAAATTGGACGATTTAAATTGTTTAATTTAAATTGTGTATTTGATGGAAATTATTTCAATTAAATTGTTGAATTTAATTGTGGAAATAAATTGTGAAATGATGGAATTGGTTTTGAATGGATTTCAAACTGGTGAAAATGGCATAAAATTATTTGATAAAAAACCAGTGGTTTTATCTTATGAAAAGGCATGTTTTCGAATAAAACATGTTTGGTTTTTAAATGGAATGAAATTGGAAATTTTGAAATTGAAGAATTGGATTGATTATATTTTTAAGCATTCTTAAAATAGTTCTCCCATCGTGTAAGAGCACATGAAAGCCTTAGGTAGTTAGTGAGTTATTTGGATACACTCTTTGCTATGACAACATTCTAAAACATAATTGTGGTGGGTCACATCCCCAACAGGTTGGTGACGAGTCTCATTTGGACAGTGTTTTAACACCCCAAGCTTCTACGGTACGCTTCTCTTTGAATAATGTGATAGCGTGTGTTGTACGCAACATCGAGTTCTAACCCACCACAACCAATCAAACTAGCCGTTATGAATAGTAATACCTACTTTTTGAAATTTTATAAATTTTATCTCTCAAAATGGACTTCATTTTTGGATTTGGAATATCTAATTTAGCCTAGGGTGAAATTTTGGAACTTTTCAGATAACATTTATATTTTAATGAATAGTGAAAATTACTAAATTTTAATTAAAAACAAATTTTTTAATCGAAATAATTTTTATTGATAAATTATGAATTTGAGTGGTTTTAAAGTATATTTAGAATATGATTTTACCATTTAATACAATGTTGGTCATTGTACATAATTTTACAATTAAACCAGACATAAACAAGTGTCAATATTTTCATAGTTATTATCTCTTAAAAACACGCGTTTTGTTTTAACAACGGGAATTAATTTTAAATTATTTTTTGCCACTTCTGTGTTTTGAATTTGGAAAAATGGATTCCATATTTGGAATCAGTATGTTCAAATTGTGTAAATAAGTAACTTTTATTTTTATACATTTTGAATAATTACTTCGGTAAATATTTTATTTACCATGGTTAAATGGTAAATCCGGTAAATAAGGGTTAAAAAATAATATTATAATAATACAAAATTACCCTAAAACGTGTCCTAACCTTATTTGTTGATACATGACCGACCATGGGAATCTTTGGGTCGATTTTCGGACCACATGGAGCCACTTGTAAGTGATAATGATACTTTATATTAATTAAGTTAAAATAAATACAAAAATGACATAAGCATATATCTTTTAGAAAAACAATTTTTACATAGGGTAATATATGTTAGATTTTCGACAATAAGTATTCATTAGAAATATAAAAAGATTTCCTACATAATTAGATTTTATTTATAATTTCTATACATTAAATAATTTAATTTATTTATGACACAATGATGATGCAGTAATTACCATAATAGTAAAAAATTAAAATAATTGATATTATAAATACCCAAATAAATATAATTTGAGACTTTATTTGAATTAAAATAATTTTATAGGTTAATATGACATTTTAGTAATGATTTAATTAACTTTTTTAGAAGTAATAATTCTGTTATGATTTTCACAAAAATTAATTTTCCAAATTGTGTCAAAATTGACATAAAAGAGTTTTTAAAACAAATATTATATTATTAATTGATATTCAATTCATAAAAATCTATGGTTCATCAAAGAGACTTATATCATTATATGTGTATCATTAATGGACCACTCTGAGGTCTCTTGGAGGTATATAGTAAGTTTATTAACTATATATTATAAAAATACAAAGTGACATGGTAAGTGTCAAACTAATTAACTAAGAGTTAAAAATAAAAGATATGGTTAATATAATGACACAAAACCGTGTAAATTATTTTGGTTGAGTGGTTTTCTACCCATACCCACCTTAAACTTTAAATAATCCACTTTGGAGCCATTAGAAACCGAATATCAATTTATTATAAAATAATATTTCTAGCTTTTCCAAAGGTTCCCCTCACCCCTCTTATAAAAGTGCACTCCCCCTTCTGATTAATTTACACCTTAAAAGTCTTTTAATTCGGCCAAAATCTGACCAAATACTCTCTAAACTTCCCTCACTACAACCTAGAGGCCTTAGTTTGATCAGAAATCCAACCTAACGAGCCCTTTTGATCAAATCAAAAGGAAGAATCCGAAGAAGAGGTAATGTTTTCACCACCCCTTTTCAAATTCATTTCTTCTTCAACTTCTTCTTTATTTGTTTTCCCATTCTAAAATAATAACTCCAGTATCTTATATATATTGTGATGTTATTATAAATATGGTACAACCATATTCAGTATTCTATCCATCCTTTTAATAACATGTCACCATACGTGCGTACGTACGGCTTACCGTCTCCACGTCGTGGTTTAATTGTTATTCAATAAATTATTATTTGGATGGGTATAATAATGATGTGTAATTCATGTAAATAATAAATATAACATGATAATGATTCTATATATATTATATACCATCCAATTATATATTATTTTAATATCAAAAGAATGATATTGTCGCTCGTGCGTACGTAGGGACTACCGTCTCCACAAACGCGATGAGATTCATTCTCCATCGTATCCATTCAAGTATAATTCTCATTTGATGATTAATAATAGTATATAAGGACTTGATATCATTCTGGATATGATTAAGATACAACCTATCCATGACAAACACAACTTACGTAACAAAACAAATAAAAGAAAACGAGTAAGTTAACACCCGAAACAACGATAATACTAAGATATTATTAACAAATCAATGTTAAAAGATCATATATGATATCATATTAATGTATATGATTCTTGTATAATTTAATAACAATTATTTCACCACTATACAGGAGTTTAACCTATCCAAACTAAGTAAAAGTACAAGGTAAGGGTTTATTTTGCAATCTCTTCATTATTCGAGGTTGTTTATACTTAATAATCTATTGGGACTTCTTTATCATCCACATCCATGTTTCATAAAAATGTGTTTCAAAACATTTTTACTATTTACTAGAATATGGGTTAAATTAATTTATACCCTTGTTGAATTTTATAAGTGGTTTGTAAAGGAATATTTCCGTCATTTTCCAAACAAGGTCCTTTTTAGCCTTTTCGGCAGAATTGAGATAAGAATGTTTTTTTAACTTATATGGCGGGTGTAGTTATTTTCCACCGTTGTAAAATCGCCGAAGCATCTCTTACAAGATTATAAGAATATTTTCAATGAAAATGTTTTATTTTATAAATATATGACGCTTAAATGATTTCAAAATAAAAAGAGATATTTCTCTAAAAAGAGTTTTGATTTCATCTATGTCAACATCCATTGATGGATTTTACACTTATTTGAAGTTTATTTATTATGATACAAAACTTATATATTGTATTGAAGGTTTTGTGATATGTTTGACTGTGGATGTGTTATTTTTATACCATTCATGGTTTATGGATGAAGTATTTACATTTTGTATGGTATTTTTAATATGAATGTTTATGTTATGTTTAAACCTTTTCATATGGGAATGCATTGGACTTAATATGTGACGGGTGGAGCCCGCTATAGATCCTCGATGCATCGGTAGGTCTCATGAGACAAACTATTGCCTTGGGACAAGGCCTTGACAAAATCTTATGTGTCGTCTTGGCATGAGGCCTTGGCTATGTGGTTATGATAGTCTGGCATTATAAATTCCATCATTATGAAAGTGGTTATTGATATTGCATGTGATTATTCGATTACTATAATATCCATGTGAATAAGTAAATGGAATTATTTCATTTTATTTTTTCCATACTATGTTAAAGTTCAAGTTTTAAAGGCTTTTGTTTTAGTTATATATTGCCTTAAATTTTTACTCTTATTTATGAAAGTTTCTGCTATATTGTTATCCGTACAGGGCATTTGAGATCACCCCTTTTCTATGTTTTATTTTTTCCAGGATGTGAAGAAGTAATTTATAAATGACTTGCAGAGATAGTATGAGGTGATAAGAGTGTGGACTATGGAGACTATATTGTTGTAGTTTTCATTTTTATGATGTAATGTAAACTTTATGAATATATCTAGTGTTTCCAAGGCTACTAAACTAATCGGTCTTTCGAGACTTGATCTTTCTTGTGATCATACCAATGTTATGTAATAATTCACCGACTCTGGGTAACTAAGGTCGGGGCATTACAAGTGTCATAGGGACGTGTGTATACACATTTTTCTGATTTCACATAGAGAGTGCAGAATCCTATAGATAGTTAATACTATTGTACCTTTTGGCCGATGACCATGTTTCTCGCCTGTTTATTTATATTTGAGATATAAATGTATGAAAATTATTTTGAACTTATTTACATGCCTGCTGAATTTATATAAATGTTTTACATAAGCCATTGTTTTATAAATATTCCATCATTTGTAAATCCTTTTCTTAAAATATTTATTTCCATCATTTGAAAATTTATAGCATGTTTTGTTAGAAATATGCTTTTGAATTTCGAAACTTGTTTATTTTAAAATTGAAAACTTTTCTTTGGATAATCTATTTTTGGAATCTGTTATGGAATCTTTGGTGGTATCCTATTGGGCTTAGGCTCACACCCAAATTTTTCCTTCGGGTGTTTGTAGACTTTCTTCTTCCAGGTTCGAGCGAAGGGAAGGGATCTCTTGGAGGTGGATCCAGCTGTTGAGTTTTGGTCTTGGTGTGTTGTGTACTTAGGGACCTTGGGGATGTTTTCCTATTTTTGTTACTTGGGTTGTATTGCTTTGGGCTTATTATGCCTCTTTTTATTCTGGTACATTACTCCAAGTGGAGTTTCTTTTGTAATGCATACTGTTTTGTTTTCTGTTGCTTCCGCATTCTTGTGGAAAAAATCGTTCCCACTTGTATGTTGTACGATGCTAGGTGCTAGTCACTGACCCGTGGGGATCGGGAATTCCCTTCGGGTTATGTCAGGGCTGGCTCAGTTATCAGGTTACCAGGGTACTTGGGATGGTTCGTGACATACACAAAATTTCATTACACTTTCTTCTGTCAATGTGAGATAAAAAGATAGAGGAGTAGTTACCAAGGTATATCTATTTGTTCCTACTGTTAAATATTTAGTAATATACTTATTTAATGAAAGAAAACATTTAATTTATAATTTTTTTGCAGGACTAATAATTCGTCCTCAGCAGAGGATACTTCTTCTATTACTAAAGAGAAATCAAGTTCACAAGTTGGTAAACATGGTATTACACAATTTACAAAACTGTCACTTTATCATGGAGATGAGAGATTACATATTCATTTTGATGATAATAATAATGAAACTAGTCCAAATGAAGCTTATTTTATCAGTTATATATCATTGTAGAGCCCTTACAGGATTAGTATTTTATATCCTGATTGGAAGTCCATGGACGAGATGGTGAAACAATAGCTTTTGGAGGCCGTGATGGTAAAGTATCTCATTTGATTTATTTTATCTCATTTTTTGAATATTAAATATTTTAAATGACTAATTTCCTTTATTCAATTATAGATAAAATTAAATTTTTAGGAAACAAAAGAAATTAAGAAAAGAAATCTCTCCTTAGAGGCGGTTCAATGGAGATATTTTAAAACAAAACTGAAAAAATTATGTTTTTGGAAAGAAAAAGTTTGAAAACCCATTCCTTAAGTATTGGTTTATAGATGCAGATACATGGAAGTAATTTTTTGGAAACAATCATGAAGAAAAATTTCAGATATTATAATTATTTTATATTGTAAAATTTATTATATATTTATGTAATTACTCATTAGTTTATTTTTATATAATAGGACTCCATGAGATCTCATCAAGAGATCCAGTTGAAAAATGTATACCCTAACACTTTACCACGTAGAGGGTATCAGTTATTGGAGTATAAAATGATTGAAGAAAAATTTAAAGCATTAAGAGATCGATCTAGTAGTGGTTCAGAATAGATCCAGGTTGGTCCTCTATCTCCTCCCACTCACCATGAAAAATTGAAACGAGTATGAAGAAAAAATAAAAAGTATCTTACAGATGAAGCTAAGGAAGTAACTGATAAAATTGTAAGTAAATATTTTTTATTTTGTCATCAATTTTTATATTTTATAAGTTATAAATACTAATATAACATTTTCATTTTTTTATTTCTGGATGAACTTCAATAGAAATACATACATGGAACTTTTATCCCCGAGGGTAGGATGGACATCCTAGACACTTTTTTAGGAAAGGAAGAAAACCTCGACCATGTTATAGGATATCATACGGGTGTTAGTATTCTAAAAGTTTTTGGTCAGATTAAACAATCAAGAGACCCAAAAATAGAATCCTTAAAATTTGAGCTGAAATATATGAAACAGTCTATGGGTGATCTAATTCAAGCAGTCGTGCATCAGGTTTTGGTAGAACACTTGAAAAGACAACCACAGTCTACACATCCTTCCTATCCTTCTCTGCCTACTCATCCAGTTGTGCAGCCCCTACAACCATCCCTTTCAGACTACCTTTCCCAATGTGCCTACTTTGATCCTCCACCTCCTCGCTTGGACCAAACCATATACTATGAGTTGCCTACTGGAGATCCTCATATACATATTGTTGCGTTAGGACTTGTGTATTTTAGGGGATTTTGTACATCACCAGCCTATAAAGATGGGTTAGATTAGAGTATTAGTAGTTGCTGTTATCGATCCTAATTTTCGAATACCATTTCCTACCAAGGAGATTACTGGAGTTGGGGATTTTATGGTTCGTTTTTTACTTTTCCCAACAGGTCTTCTTCATTTTTTTTCATATGAGTAATGATTTTTTTTAAATATTAATTATATATGATTGAAAATTAATTACTATGTTTTCTAACATTTAACTTATATAGGATTATCTAAAAGCAAAATAAATTTCACAATTGAAACAAAATATTCAAGAACAATTGAATTTAGATACTTATGATATTTTATAGGGGATACAATGATTGTCTTAGGATTATTTTTCCTTGAATAATATCATTGATTTTCATATGACGTTCAATATATTCAGAAGATATTGTCCATTTAGTTTACTCAAAGAATATATCATGTATCTAGTTGATTTTGAAGAGCTCGGCCTGAATGTGTTGCGGTTTTTTTCCATGTAAGTAAATTGAAATTTGAATTTTTATTTCTTTAATGAAAGATGGTTTAAATTGACTAACGATATTTTCTTTTTAAATTTGGTATCTAAACATGCTTTTCGTACAGAATGACAACACAAACATTTACGGTTTTACAGATCTAGAATACATTTCCATGGAAGTGAAACATGTGAAGAATCCTAATAGAGTTGCATATATATGTGAGAGATTACCACATATAGAGATTGGTTGTTGGTTTTTTCCATTTCTTAATAAGTAATAACAAAAACATAACTATGAACTAAAGATCATTATAATGTCATTAATTGTGAAATATTTGTATTGTAGGGGGCATTGGATGTTAGGAGTATTCTGTACAAGTGAATGCACCTTATATTGGTTTTTCTATTTATTAGGGAGTGTTTGTAAAAGATTTTACACCTTATTAGATAGGTAATTTTTTTTGTTTTTTCATAAGATTATTATGTTTAATTCTCACTTTTTATACTTTTATTATTATATCATATATATGAAAATGCAGTTCAGGGAAACAATTTAACAACGAATACTTGTTGATAAAGAAACCAAATGAAATCCAATATGTGGAAGTAAAGGTAATTATTTTTTATATTAGATATTATTATGATTTTTCGATATATATATATATATATATTGGTTTTTATTGTTGAGTTAATTTTTTATAACTGTAATTTCATCATCAACAAGGACATGTTGAATATGGTTATTATGTTCTAATATTCATGTAGGAGAAAATAAAAATTGGGGTACCTACTGAATTTTATAAGGTTAGTTATATTATTTTTTTTATATTTTCTATCATAGTATTATGTTTTTTAATCTCATATCATTCAATGTTATTGTATACATTAAATTATGATGATAATTACACCCAAACTAAACTTACCCATCTCTAATCTTTGTTTGTATACTATTTGTTAAGTCTGATTACAATTTGAGGTATGTATATTCTAATGTTAATGAATAATATTACATTTTCCAAATAATTTTTTTTTTAAAAAACTAATTCTTTTGTTATAATTGGTGTTTTAACATGAGGATATCAAATTAATGATTCAATAATAACCAATAATAATCATGTTGTAAAGTTCATGTATGTATATTTTAATTCTAATTTATAATAGAAATACATAGATAGTTTTTTGATTAACTAGATAAAAGAATGTAAGTTTTTATAGATTTTTAGTCAATGATAAATTCTATTTTATTCCTATATACTATGTTTTTATTATAGGGATTTTTATTATTTTGGAATTGTAATATTCATAATTTTTGGATTTTTTTAAACTTTCGGCGTCGGTTTTCATAAAACCCGACGCTGAAACATTTTTAAAAAATACCTAATTTTCAGCGTCGGTTTATAAAAAACTGATGTGGAAAAAATCCTATGCTCAATTTTCAGTTCTTGTTTATTTGTAGAACCGACGCTGAAAACTAATCCCCACATCAATTTCAGTGTCGGTTTTTGAAAACCAACACTGATAAGCTTATTTTTTACATCTTCTTTATAGATGTCAGTAAAAACCAACACCAAAAATAAAAAAAACCAACATTAAATCCATATTTTCTCATAGTGACTCCATGAAGCCTTTCCACATATCCTATGTATGTCTTGGTAATTTGGTTATGTGATAAAACTTAATTGATGGAAGTGAAATGATTTGACTTTGTAAGGCAATTTACTATAACCCAAATGGATTTATGGCCTTTAGATGTTCTGTGGAATCGTTTAATGAAATATATAGAAATGAATTACTATTTATAGATTGGTATAGGTAATAGTTAAATCATATCATTAGATTTATATTATTCATCCGCACCTTTCTGGCATACCAAGCATCGAAATATGTATTCTTAAATATATCTATTTATGTTATACTATCTAAATTTATTCTTTAGATCACTATACATATTCATGCTTATGAGATTAATAGAGAAGTATGAGAAATGTGAATTATCCAAAAGTTCCCTATTATGGTCTGGTTTTTATGGAACTCAAATCCATTTTCAAAAATCATATAACTCCATATTTATCAAAGTTGAACTCCAAAATAGTTACTACGTTTTTCTGTAGCTCTACATCATCTTTCTAGGATTATTTAATCTTCTCATAGTTGGATGGTTGAGTAGTCCTTTTGGAAAAACAGGATTTATCACATTCCCTTGCATCTTCAAGATTGATCCTTTGAAAATCCATTAGTATTGGGTCTTTTTCAACCCTCATAACATATAATGTAACATGATCTTTCCCACTCAAATCACCAACCACGTTGTTTACCTTCACTTGGTAGTAATGTATTGAGTGGTTACATTATTTTATCAGTTAAAACCATCTCCATTGGAACATATTCAACTCATTCCCTATAAATATATATTTCATTCTCTTGTGATATGTATATATGTCACACTTTTCATCATAGAGATAATGTTGCTAAATATTTAATCTAAAGATAACTTTCGTGATATCCCAATCATTATTTGGGTAATTTTCTTATATTTCTTTAATTAGTGAAAGGAATAATTAATTACCTAATAATTATACTTCAGAACACATCCCAATACCTTTAATGAAGCATCACTATATATTAAAAACCCTTCCCCACTCTATGGTAATGTAAGTACACGTGCAGTGGCCAACCACTTCTTTAGTTCCATAAAACTTTATTCATATTCCTATGCCTAAAGGAACTTCACTCCGTTCAGTTTTATTTTGGTTAGTTGATTTTATATCCAAGATAAATTTATCAAAAATCATATTTAATAACCTTCCAATCCAAGAAAACTACGGATCTCGATTACAGTGATCGATTTCATCCATTTCTCAATAACTTCCATCTTTGATGGATCTACTGATATACCATTTATTGGGATTACATAACCCAAGAATGATACTTTTTGCAACCAGAATTCACACTTTCTAAATTTTGTATACATTTTCTCCTTTCTCAAGATATTTAACATGATCCATAAATAATCTTCATGATTTTTCTTAATATTTGAATATATATTCAAATATAATCTATGAATGCAACTATAAATTCATCTAGGTATTCTCGAAAGACTCTATTCATTAGATCCATAAATATAGAGAGAGAATTAATAATTCCAAATGGAATCACTATAAATTCATAGTGTCCATACCTCATACGGAAAGATAAATTTAAAGTATACTCTATTTCTCATATTAACTGATGATATTCAAATAGAAGGTTAATATTTTGGAAGTATTAAGATCTTATAAGTTTTAAAAGAAATCTACTAGATTAGTGAATAATCACAAGAGGGGGGGGGGTGAATCATTGATTCAATTCATTTTTTACTTTTACTAGGTAAAACAACCCTCATTATCAGTTAAAGTGAATACTGATAACTATAAAATATAAACACAAAGGGAAAAGAATATTTACAAGTTTCACCTCTAAAAATGAGAAGTCTAGTCCTTGGAATGATCTATATTTCACTAAGACTATAATACCCACTAGTTTCAACGTGTAGGTACAATGAGCGAGGTTTATCTTTGTACTCATGTTACAAAAAGTCTCTCAACTGTGATTGTGATTCACAAATTTTTATAAAAATAAAGAACTTGATAAAAATAAGAATAAATCCTTCTAAACATAGCCTTGATTTTTTAGTTATTTCCTATCTTCCTATTCTTCTTCAACCTATTGAAACTTAGGTTGGAACTCTTCACTCCATGCTAACTTTCAAAAATGACTCTTCTTTTACTTCTCTTTTTCTTATTCAATTTTTTCTTCCACTTCACATGAACCACTCTTCTCGCAATTCAAATTTACTACTCACTCATTTTTTTTTCACAACAAAAATTATGGATCATGAGAGATAATTTTAATTTGTAAAATTCAAATTCAAACTGAAAAACTCCTTTAAACAACTCAAAAAATATTGATTCATTTTGAGTCATTAGATCTTATTGATCTTTTAGATACCATTAATGATATTAATAAGGAACTCAGAGATCAAGTTAGATATCCCTTGATACATATTTGAATTCGAATAATCAAAACCACTCACTACTAAAAAAACGGGCTTTATCAGCGCTCAAAATGGGCTTTATCAGTGCTAAAAAGATGATGTAAAGCTCAACGCTAATAAGGGGGGGGGGTCCCCTTTATCAGTGCTCAATAAGCACTGATAAATGGGTAATTTATCAGTGCTAAATAAGAACTGATAAAGGAAACCTTTATCAGTTCTACAAACGCGCTGATAAAGGGAGACTTTATCATCCCTAAAAAGGCACTAATAAAGGACCCCTTTATCAGCGCTAAAAAAGAACTGATAAATGTGTTTTTATCAGCGCTCTTTTAGTACTGATAAACTGATCCTTTATTAGTGCTTTTTAGAGCTGATAAAGGTGGATTTTATCAGAAATTTTTTAGCACTGATAAAGGCTTACTTTATCAGCGCTAAAAAAGTGCTGATAAACACCCTATCTGCTGCAACAAAAAATTATGCAGCAGCACACCCAAACAACACCTGTAAAAAATTCAGCATCCCAACAAGTAAGTATATCCATAAAAAATTAACACATAAATCATATGGTAATTACACCAAGTATACCCATACATCATTAACACATAATTCATAAGTTAATTAAATACATAAAGAAAGCAATTCAGAATTCAGGGGGTTGGGTGGCTGTTTAGGGGTTTGGGGTGGCTGTCCAAGGAGGGGTAGGGGGTGTCCGGGGGATGGGGGTTTCCGAGGGATGGGGGTGTCTGGGGGGGGGGGGTCCAGGAGGTTGGGGGGCTATCCAAGGAGGGTGGGGGTGTCTAGGGGGTGGGAGTGTCTAGGTGGTGGGGTGGTGTCTTGGAGGGGGGGGGGGTGTTCAGGTGAGGGGGGGTGTCCATGGGGGGGGCTGGTGTCCAGGGTGTCAGGGGGGGGGGGATTTCTAGGGGATGGGGGGGTGTACGGGGAGGTCCGTGGGTTTGGTGGGACTGTCCAAGGGGGGTGGGGTGGTGTCTAGGAGGGTGGGATGGGGGTGTCCGGGGGAAGAGGGTGTCTAGGGGGTGGGTGTGTCTAGGGGGGGTGGGGGCAGTCTAGGAGGTTGGGGGTGGGGGGGGGTGTCCAAGGGGGGTGGGGTGGTGTCCAAGGAGGGGGGGGGGGGTCCAGGTGGTGGTGGGGGGGGGGGGGGGGCTGTCTATGGGGTGTCCAGGGGGGTGGGCTGGTGTCTAGGGTGTCGGGGGGATTTCCAAGGGGTGGGGGGGGGTGTTCGGGGGGTGGGGGGCGGTCCAGGGGGTTGGTGAGGCTGTCCAAGGGGGGGGGGTGTACAGGAGGATGGGATGGGGGTGTCCAAGGGGATAGGGGTGTCCATGGGGGGTGGGGGTTTCCAGGGGATGGGGGGAATTCCAGGAGGTTGGGGGGCTGTCCAAGGGGGGTGGGGTGGTGTCCAAGGAGGGGGGGGGGGGTTCAGGTGGGGGTATCAATGGGGTGTCCAGGGGGGTGGGGTGGTGTCCAGGGTGTTGGGGGGGGGGGATTTCTAGGGGTGGGGGGTGTCCGGGGGGTGGGGGCGGTCCAGGGGGTTTGTGGGGCTATCCAAGGGGGGTGGGGTGGTGTCCAGGAGGGTGGGAGTGGCCTTCCATGGGTGGGGGGTGTCCAGGGGGAGGGGGTGTCCAGTTGGTGGGGTGGTGTTTAGGAGGGGTGGGGGCGCCGTCCAAGGTGGTGGTGGTTGTCCATGGGGTAGAGGGTGTCCGGGGGTTGGAGGGGGGGGGGGGGGGTTGGGGGGCTGTACGAGGTGGGGGGGGGGGGGGGCTATCCATGGGCGTGTCTAGGGGGGTGGGGGTGTCCAGGGGGTTGGGGGGGATTTCCAGGGGGTGGGGGTGTCCAGAGTGGTGGGGGTGTCCAGGGGGTGGGCGGTGTCCAGAGGGGTGGGGGGTGTCCCGAGGGGTGGGGGGTGTTCAAGGGGGTGGTGGGAAATACTGGGGGTTGGTGGGGCTGTCCAAGGGGGGTGGGGTGGTGTCCAAGAGGGTGGAAGTGTGGGTGGTTGTCCATAGGGGTGGGGGTGTCCAGGGGGTGGGGGAGGTGTCCAGGTGGTGGGGTGGTGTCTAGGGGGCTGGGGGCGTCCAGGGGTTGGGGGGCCACACTGTGCCTCAGATTGAGACGGGGTTGACTCGTACATGTCTCAAAGGACCCATGGATCGTTCTCTTAAAGTATAAACACAATTAAAATGCATTTTTTCAGATTTACGAATGTCAATTGTTGTTTTCACTTAAAATTCTGTCCATTTTAAACAAAAGAGAGACCCGTTGAGTGATACCAGCCACACCGTGCCTCATATTAAGTTGGGGTTGACTCGTACATGTCACAAAAGACCCATGGATAGTTCTCTTAAAGGATCAACACAATCCAAATTCTTTTTTTTTGGATTTTCGTAGGTTAGTTGTTGTTTTCACTTAAAATTGTGTCCATTGTAAACAAAAGATAGAAACTTTGAGTGATACTGGCCACACTGTGCCTCAGATTGAGGTGGAGTTGACTTGTACACATCCATAACAAGCCCATGGATCGTTCTCCTAAAGGATCAACATAATCCAAATGCGTTTGGTCGGATTTCTGTACATCAGTTGTTGTCTTCACTTAAAAATCTATCCATTTTAAACAAAAGAGAAACACTTTGAGTGATTTCGGCCACATCGTGCCTTGGATTGAGGCGGGGTTGACTCGTACTTGTCCCCAACATACCCATGGATCGTTCTCCTAAAGGATAAACACAATTCAAATGTGTTTGGTTGGATTTTAGTTTGTCATTTGTTGTTTTCACCTAAAATTTTGTCCATTTTAAACAAAAGAGAGACACTTTGAGTGATACCAACCACACTGTGCCTCAGATTGAGGTGAGATTGACTCATACATGTCACGAAGGACCCATGTATTGTTATCCTAAAGGATAAACACAATACTAATACGTTTTTTCAGATTTGCGTATGTCATTTGTTGTTTTTATTTAAAATTCTGTCCATTTTAAACAAAAGAGAGACCCTTTGAGTGATACCGGCCACACCGTGCCTCAGATTGAGGTGGGGTTGACTCATACACGTCACAAAGGACCCATGGATTGTTATTTTAAAGTATCAACACAATCCAAATTCATTTGGTCAGATTTTCACAGGTTAGTTGTTGTTTTCACTTAAAATTGAGCCTATTTTAAACAAAAGACAGACACTTTGAGTGATACCGGCCACATCGTGCCTCGGATTAAGGCGGGTTGACTTGTACACATCCCTAAAGAACCCGTGGATCGTTATCCTAAAGGATCAACACAATATGTATGCATCTGGTTGGTTTTCCGTACGTCATTTTTTGTTTTTACTTAAAAATATGTCCATTTTAAACAAAAGAGAAACACTTTGAGTGATACCGAACACATCGTGCCTTAGATTAAGGTGAGGTTGACTCGTACACGTCCCCAATGCACCCATAGATCTTTCTAATAAAGTATCAACACAATCCTAATGAATTTGGTCAGATTTTCATATGTCAGTTGTTGTTTCTCACTTAAAATTCTATTAGTGGAGACGGTGATGCACGCTGTTCTGAACTTCCACTAAATGATGTCGTCCAAGATCGGTACTTATGCCGATGAGTTAGAAATATAAGATGTCTTAGAAACACAGATTTCAATGAATTTTTAACCTAATTTATTCTATATCTTCTTTGCACACGGGACAACCTTGAGTTCCTTTAATGCTATATCCTGACAAATTTCCATAAGTAAGGAAATCATTTATTGTCCCATACAACATCACTCTCAACGCGAAGTATTCACTTTTATAAGAACCATACAACATAGCACCTAAATCCCACAATAACTTCAAATCCTTGATCAAAGGAGCCAGATAAAAATCAATATCATTACCTAGTTGTTTTGGTCCTGATATAAGCATAGATAACATGATGAATTTCCACTTCATGCATAACCAGGGTGGAAAGTTATAATTTACCAACATAACAGACCATGTACTATGAGTGCTAGTTTGAAAACCAAAAGGATTCACTCCATCTGTAGATAATACAGGACGAAGGTTTCTTGGAACTTTTCCAAATTCAGGATACTCATGATCAATTTTCTTCTATTGAGGATAGTCGGCCGGATGACGTAATTTCCCATCTTTATTTCTTTTATCTGCATGCCATGACAATTTTCTTACAGTTTCTTCACATCCATATAGACGTCTAAACCTTGTAATTATTATAAAGTACCATACAACTTTCTTAGGATTGGATTCATCTTTCTTGTATTGAGAAGCACCACACTTTGGGCATTCTGTATGTGATTTTTTCTCCTTGAGAAACAATATACAGTCTTTCGGGCAGGCATGTATTCTTTCATAAATCATTCCCATCGAGCGTATCATTCATTTAGATTCATATGTTCGGCTTGGGTGCTCATTATCTTTCAAGAGAATGCCATTCAAGAGAGCAAGTAGTTCCGTAAAACTGACATCACTCCATCTGTTTCCTGCTTTTAATTTATACAACTTCAGTATAGCTGACAATGCTGTATATTTAGTGAAACCAGTATACAATGGAATCTTTGCACAACTATTTAACTTTTCAAACAATTTTGGGCTATCACGGAGTTCATCTTAAATTTTCTTTGTCATTTCCTCAATATAATCTTCATCATCACTGACATCTGTAATCACGTCCTCCATATGATCTTTTTCATTATCCATATTTGTATTCATATCTGATGATCCATAAATCACAGTTTTATCCCATCCAGTAGCTACATTTTCCTCTTCTCTATGTTTATTAAAATATTTATAACTCCGATATATTCCATGACATATAAAATGTTCTTCCAACTCCTCTGGAGTAAGTAGTCTAGAATAACAACCAAGTAAACACGGACAAAGGATTTGAGAAGGATCCTTTGCGCGATCCTTTGCAAACTTGATGAAATCTTTCACTCCATTCTCATACTCTATTGTCAAACAATTATCATCCATCCAATAATTATTCATCTCCATCCTATTTGAATCTCAAATATTAGTATTTATGGTTCAAGTACACAAAAAAAGACTTCCAAATATAGTAGAAGAGAACCAATTCCTTATAAAAATAGAGATTAATAGAGCCTAACCACTTCCAATAAAGATTTGGAAATCAACAGAACCAGGATAGACCCCCCCATCAAAATCAACATAGTTTCCCAACAAAAAGGGGTTCGTGAGGATAATCACTTGTGTCATAGATGGTAAAACTCACACGGAATCATCCTCTATGGCTCATCCTCCTCTATCGGGTCAACCCTTCTATGGTCAACTAGTCCATCCTTTTATACCTCACCAACCTAAAATACATATGGATGAAAACCAGTAGCCAGATCTATAAGTAAAGAAATAATTCTCATAATCTCTACAATATGGAATTCATTAAATACAATTACTTTAGATTCATTATAGTTTCTTCAAATAACCCCAGTACAAACACAATAATAATAAAAAATGATACATATACCACTCCCAGGTCTCTTCCCTACATTCAATATCATCATGCCTAATATTTTTGGTAAGATCAAGTTATTTACTTTAAATCATAGGGGGGATAATCACTTGTGTCATAGATGGTCTCCCATGTTATTCCATATGAAAATTTTTACAAATATTATTGCCCTATCATCCCATTCAATCATCATGAGTGTCTAATTCCAAAATCAATCTTAAGTGTAATATCAAAAGAATATATATTAATAAATTACCCCATATCCACTTCCCCACTAATCTAGCCATTCTTACACTCTAATGGAATATTTCTTATGATTCAACCCCTTATATATAATCTCATAATCATATATCCACACATAAACATGTCAAAAACACATAAACAACCATATCCACATCACAACCACACATCACATCCTCATCACAGTATGATATCATGAACATGAAGGACATAAAAATCATACTCTCCTCCTACAATTCGTAACCCCCACTATGTATCCACACCAAATACACATAATCATGTCAAAAAGAGTATATATACACCAAAACCTAAAATTGTTATATGTTGTATATATACACCCACTGTGAGACATTAGAACTCATACTAAGTGCGAAGGGGGATAAGGGAAGAGGGAGTGGTTATATATGTGTTCCCTCTATAAACTAGATATTGAGAAAAACACTCAGAACCAAAGTACCCATATGGATTTCAATAAGGTTACTCGACTAAAGTGGTGGTGTGTAAGAAATAATAATAAAATATAATAAGTATATAGTCACACATAAATCTCAAACTGGTGATAATAATCCAAAAAACCCAAGAATTACTAAATCTCAAAGAAATTCTATGGTTCCTCCCATGACATGATAGATTTAACCTTTTTATATCAATAGAGATACCATGTTCTGAGACCACATGACCAAATAAATTCACCTCCTGAATCTAGAATTGGCACTTTGAAAACTTGGCATAAAATTGGTGATTCCTCAAGATGTCCAAAACTATTATCAAATTAGGTATATGATCATCCACAGTTTTAGATTAAACCATGATGTCATCCATAAATACCATAACAAAATAGTTGAGATACTAGTGGAAAATCATATTCATCATCACCATAAATATATATGGAGTGTTGGTTCAGCCAAATGGCATAAAAAATACTCATAGTGGCTATACCTAATTCTAAATGAGGTATTTGGAATATCAAACTCCTTGATCCAGAGTTGGTGTTAACCAAACTAAAGACCGATCTTAGAGAAAAATTCCCCCCTTTAGAAGATATAATAAATCATAAATATAGGTCACCAAATACTTTTTATTGATCATAACCCGATTGGGATTCTGGTAATCAACACACAAGCGAAGGGTTCCAATGACCTTCTTGGAGAAAAGCACCAGTTCTTCCCAAGGCAACACACTAGATTAAATAAAGAATTTGGAAACCAATTCATGCCATTGATTATTTAGTTCCTTCAATTTAACTAGTTATATATGGTATGATAGAATAGATATTGGTTTTTTACCCATCACCAGGTTGATAGGGAACTCCACCTCCCTCTCTAGTGGTAGACCAAAAAAGACTAAAGGAAACACTTTTGGAAATTCAATAGCTACTAAGGGAAGTTCACTATAATAGGATTCCTACTCCAGTTCAATAGCATAAAAGGATATCATCCCACTCAACTCTGGAAGAAGAGGTCAGGCTCAACTAGACCTCAGGTCTGATTCTCTATAGAAAACATGGAATTCCCCATCAGGGGCAGTGAAGGACACCCACTGATGATAATAGTAAATCCAAGATTTATTAGAAACTAGCCAGTCCATTATGAGAATAACATATAGGGGAATCATTTCAAGAACCCAAAAATATCATATGATCTAAATCTCTGAAAAAGAGAAAGCATGAGAGGGGAATCAGAGACCTTACTCCCTCTTTATCCAGAGATATGTTACAATCTCTATCACATAATCTATGATCTCTATTATAAGTTTCAATAGTTTTATATTGAGGTTTTATATGAAATAATGATGGGAACCAATATCAAATAA
Source organism: Viscum album (assembly GCA_963277665.1). Taxonomy (NCBI): domain Eukaryota; kingdom Viridiplantae; phylum Streptophyta; class Magnoliopsida; order Santalales; family Viscaceae; genus Viscum; species Viscum album. The sequence continues at coordinate 495,474,044 of OY728159.1, forward strand.
AACATACACTAAAGAAAAAGAAATGAAAAAGGTGCCTCTCACTATCGCATGACCCACATCAATTCCTACTGGAGATTAATCCATTGCATGAAGTTGTTTCGTTCCTAATACATGTTTTTAGGATCCCATTGTTATTAAATAATATTACTATGATTTGGTACCTCTCAATATTTATGATTCCATTCCACTACACAGGGTATTAAAAACATGTAAAACCCTCTTCAACTGGGTTTAATGTCTGTATGAGATGTAAATATTCAATTTTCCCATGCAATAATGCTTTTAGTGATCAATCTATCCACATTGGAAAAAGTCATTTGGCCTTTACTAGACACTACAGATGATCTGGAGGAAGTTTTCTATAAAATACCACCACCACTATTTTCACTATGAGGCTCATTCTACTTTCTATTCCACTTATAAGAACCACTAAAACTACCAGTGGTAATATAAGTAACTCTAGTTAACCCTGACATAATAGTCATGCCAATTTCTTTCATCATATCCCTATATAGAAGATCAAAATTTTAGGTAAACATTAGCATAAATACTTGATATTGGATATTTGATCGAAGACCCATATAAAAACTATGGGACTTAAGATTCTTGTTTGACACCACTTAATGTGAAAACTAAGCAAGTTTAGCAAAATTATTAGTATATTGAGTCAATGTATAATAACCTTAGATGAGGTTGAGAAACTCCATGTACTTACCTGATACAATCGAATCTAGATATAATTGCTCCTAAAAAATTTCTTGAAGTATTTTCAATCTAAGACCCCATTTAGCTTAACTATAACTATATAATCCTGTCATATCCTTCTAGACAGCCCAAGATTGAATATAGTGCACTTTAAATTAATGGAATATGACATCTCCAAAAACTCAAATAGCCTTTAAATATTTCACAACCAATACACTTCCTCCTAAGGATCATTTGTTCCTTATAAGTATGGTTATTTCAGATGAATAAAATCCTAGGCCTGATCTCCAATATTTTCTCTTTGAGGTGCCACAACTTTAGCCTAAATGGGGGTAGGTGAGGCTCCCTAGACCATCTATCTATGTAAACTACTTCCTCTACGAGGTTCTAGTTGATAAGAGGATTCTATTTTTTCGGTTCATTAGTAGATCCCTCATAAAGCTTAATTATAAGTCTTATTAGGGGCATGGTACTATACAATATTAATATAAAATAAGGAAACATTAGTCAAGAGACACAAGAACATCAACTATATGAATTAGAACTCAACTGGGGAACACAAGCCTCATATTAGGATTTGGGAAAATTCTAGAATTAGATTAATTAATTCCTCAAAGACACATTTTTCAACCACCCATGTAACTTAAGGATCAATAAAATAATAGCTATTCAGACACTCGCTCATAACCTACTAGTTAAGTCCTAAAAATCATATGTCTTACCTACAGTGTCATATCCAACCACATCAATCAACCATCACCCATATAATCATAGTGATAAATACCCCATACATAGCAGCATGAATGGGAAAACATATAATAAATTCACACTAAAAGTCCTATATATGACCATTAACCATTAAAACCATAACAGAGAAACAAAAAAAACCGAATCAGCATTATTATCACATCCTTCCTAAGAAGAAATTTCAAGAAGAGAATCAAGAACAATAGAAAAAAATTCACCTTAGAGGAGGAGAAGTAGGGAACCTTCTACACTACGTCGGGAGGGGAAGGCACGAAGACTAGAGGCGGTGGTGCATGAGAGGAGCTGACAACCAAAGGGAAATGGAGGAGTAGGGTTTACATGGAGTAGGGTCTAGCGAATAGGAGGAGAAGTAGGGTTTTCGGGGAGGAGGATCTGCAGAAGTGGTTTGAGGGGGAGGATTAGGAGAAGGGCTAGCAGAGGAGGTCCGAAAACACAAAGATCGGGGGCAGCGGAGGTCTGGCAACGCAATGATCGGGATGCGGAAGAGGGGAGTTACAGGGTTACAGCACCGTGAGAGCTTTAGGTCGCGATAAACCGAGGACACTGTGTGACTGCTTTTATAAAATATGGGACTACGGTTTTATCAGCACTAAAAAAACACTGATAAAGGTAGACTTTATCAGCACTAACATTTTAGCGCTAATACATGGCTTCTTTATCAGCGCTTTTCTAGCGCTGATAAAAGGGTCTCTTTATCAGCACTTTTTTAGCACTGATACATGGAATCTTTATCAGCGCTAAAATTTTAGCACTGATACATGGATTCTTTATCAGTAGTTTTTTCTTAGCACTGATATAAGGTCGCGCTTCCCCTGCCCGTTTCTGTAGTAGTGACTCAAAATTAAAACAATCTTCTAGAAATGACCTTCAAAACATCCTGGTGAAAATTCCTTGGTTGTTTTTCCTCCAAAACACATAGCACCATGGGTGGGGTCACTTAGGTCGGGATTTTTTGTCATTAACCTTTACTTATAGACCATATCTTGTTAAACCATTACTATGGTCCTTATCCTTTGTCCGTTTTGACATGTTACACCACCTATCGACCATGACTACCTTTAAACCCTCCCAATGGCATAGTGGATTTCCAGTTTTGTATAGGTACAATGGAAGATCACCACAGGGATCACCATGGGTGTGGTCAATTACCTATTTCCAATTTCATACATACTCCTCTTCAACCCTCCTTGTTCCATGGGTGTGTCAACATCTAGAATTCTTCACCATCTCCACCACAACATCTAATCCAGACATGGTCTTTCCCATGTTAGTCTTAATTCTCATTAACACACCCTCCACCAAGGTCATTTTTTGTTGAATTCATCTGAATATACAATGATCATGAATTATGATGAAGTAGTAATGATATTTATAAGCTTGAAAATAATTTCACACGGAATTATATAATTTAACTTAGAAATGTTTTAAAAATAAAATACAACACACCCAATCATATCATCTTCATAAATTTTTTAATCTCCCTTATCAGAACAACCATATCAAAAACTATTGGGCTCAACAATCTCCCCCATTGGATTTTGTTTTCATCCAAGGAACATAACTCACTATAAAGCTTAAAAAACATTTAAATGGATCACCATTAAATAATTATAAGCCTACATGAGCAAAATCAGTGTAGTAAATAAGTAAATTAAATAAATAAAACCATTCTATCAATAAGATAATGATCTATGTGAAGGGTCCTTAACAAAAACCTCACAATCTTCAATCAATACTTCGTTATCACATCAACCATTCATTCAAAACTAAAATATTATTACAACCACTTATAATAAACTATTATAAAAATCCATCACATGATAAAATCATAAATTAACCCCTTTTAAAACTCTCTCTAAATATATTTTTCCTTTAAAGATAATATTATAACATATCAATGGATAATCCACCAACATTATATACTCCACTTTAAATAAATAATAATAATATAGACCTAAAGGAAAGATTTATGTTGTCATTTCCCCCCTATGGAAAAAATATCCAAAGGAAAGATGAGAGAGGGGACATAATCACCATACCTTAGACTTCTAATGTATGAGGTTTAACACCTAACTTCAACCTTAAATTTTGAAATACTTATTTCTAAGAGTGACTTGGAGAACACATATATTCCATTCACCTTGATTCAAAACACCCACTTTTTCCCAATAATGTTCTTCTATTTTGTCTTGGGTACCAACCCCCAAGTATTATTATTTTTTATATGATCTAACTCTTAATTAGAGAATCAACCCACACTTTATGTTTAATTTATTCTTGCACATCTCTTGGTTTAACTTGAGAAACAATGAGATATGATAGGCTTTCCACAAATTTATTCTAGCTTGAATCTATTGTACATGATTTTCAATTATATTTTGGACCTGAAATTTACTTCTAATCCTTGGATGATGTGAACACAATTTTTATTCATTAATTTAATTTACTGAATCAACTTATTCAACTTGAACTTGTTTAGAATTCTCACCATTTTTTGAAAAATTATCCTTATTGTTTCATGAAAATCGATTCATTTGTATAACTTATGGAACTTTTTTATTCATGAGGTTTCACTTTATTTGTGTGTTCCATAACTTTCAAAATAATAAATTAACAATATTACATATCTTTTTGTAATAAAAATGATATCCACTTCCATTTAGCGGATAACCTAGAATGATACCATCAACAACACTTCTTTTAATTTTTTCTATATTTTCGCCTTTAACTTTGATAATTCAAGGGCTTATAAACACTCAAAGATTCTTAAAAGATGGTTATTTCTTATAATACATCTCATATGATGAAATATCAAAACTTGTAATATAAACATAATGATTTTTAATGTGAACCACTACTCCAATAGCTGATCTTTAAAAATAATGAGATGTGTTATTCTCTAAAAACATAGTTTGAGCCATCTCTATATGACTTCTATTATTTCATTAAGAGACACAATTTTATTGAGGTGTGTATTGTGAAATGAGTTTATGGCAGATACCATTTTTTTATATCTATCCTTTAAATCTGCAACTGGTATACTCAACACCATTATCTATTCTAATATTCTTCAAAGAGTAATCACACTCTTTATCCACACTTCTATTAAAAATATTAATCCTTTTTAGAGCCTCTAATTTATTCTTCATAATATATGTAATGATATTAGGGAATAAATAAATGAAATAAAATACTTCTCTCCATTTTCTTATTTCTTCCTCATAGGTCCGCAAATGTCAGAGTGAATTAGCTCTAAAGGATGAGTAAATTGTATTTATACCATCCCGTGTAGAGTATTTATAATATTTATATTTTTATAAGTGGAACACATCCAATTAAGTTATCTTTTTAACTTAGGAAAATAATGAATATTTTATCTATAAATATGCTTACACATATCATTTTGTCCAAGATGATCAAGTCTTTGATGCCACAATTGATTTTCTACTTTCATGCTCAAATAACAAAAAACATTCACACCACTAATCAGAAACAAATTGCCTCTTTTCATCTTTATTGTTGTAAAGATACATACATATTTAAAGATCTTCAAAAACCCATATTTCTAAAATAATACCTTATTTAATTCATCACATAACTGAGACACACTAAGAATATTTTTTATGTCCTTTAATATACAACATGCTTTTGAATTTCAATTGATATTTAGCAATAAATGTTGATCTAAAACATTATATTTTGATTAAAAAATAATTTCTAAAGGTCATGGAGCCTTATTTAATTTTTCAAAATCATTTAAAATATTTAGATATCCTATCATATGTGAGGAACAACTAATGTCCAAAATCCATAAACATTTTCCTTTAAATACTTTGTAGAAAACATCAAAAAACTAGATATTTCTCTTCACTTTTGTCATTCCTCTTCTGAGACTCCTCAACACTATATCTTGAAAAAATTTAGGTTGGTAACATAAATATTTTTTTAATATGACTAGGTTTCTCACATCATTCAAAAATATCTTATAATGCTTGAAATATATTTTCAATTTTAAATATATATTTCTTATGTTGTCTCTGAGTTGTTCTCCTTTGAATGAGATGAAAATACCTCAATTTATATCCTCCAAACCATAAAATATCATCATTTTATTTGTAATTAAACTAAAACCTCCTTTCTGTGTGCCTAAAACCTCCATATTTCCAATATTAACCATAAAAATCACATTTTACTTTAAAACCATAATGGTGTCTAAAACTAAGAACTTGTATTTCAACCTTCTTCCCACTATTAATCTTGGATCCTTTTTTGATACCAAAATTTTAGTGAACTCCTGAATCTTTATTATTCACATCCAACTTATTTTAATCCATTTTCCTTCACTATTTTTAGCTGTTTTTTCATTCAAGAATATATACTTAGAATTTAAAAAATCTCAAAAAACACTTGATTTTTTCAGAAACTTTGTCTCTTTGATTTGGTTCTTAATTTCAAACACATCACAAGTTCTATTAGTTATTTTATATTCATTTTTATTGATATTTTATGTTTTTCATGTGCCTAATATTTACTTTTCATTTCCCCTACTTCATGAATTGAATTTTGGAAATTAAAATTAAAATTTTCTGGTTCTTTGTCCATACTCAAAAAAAATTCAAAAAATTTTAAAATCCTTTTATTTCACTTTCACTTATTATTTCATCTTGATTATTGAATTATTATATCATCTAATAATTTTATTCAATTAATCGACTTCTCTATAAAACTTTTATTTCGCTTCAAAATAAATTGATTCATTGCTTCTGGAGGACTAATTTTTCTTCTTCTTATTTCTATCTTTCTTCTAGCTTAGATATCTTTGAGATACACTCCTTTAGTTATCTTTATCACTATAATTCCATCTTTTTTTATTCATTTTTGTTAAATTTTCTAGAAAATTTTATAATGAATTATTATTCATTCATCTTAGTAATGATATTTTTTCATCTATATCTCTTGATATCTCCATTTCATCTTCTTCATTACTTCTACCACTACTTTAACACTTAGATAATAAATTTACCTTTATTAATTTTGATAAATTTTTTATCTTCCCTTTAGAAGAAACCCCCAATTTTTCAACCTTTTATGATCCATTACCAAAGAATCTCCTTGGTGATTATTTTTATCCATCACTAACTCCATATTCTTTAATATTATTCTTCTTGTGATTATATTACTTTAAGGCCTTAAAAGATATTTATTTTTCATAATTATCTTATTTTTTATATAAATATCTTTACTCAATTCATAAGATATTAAAATACAATTCCAATCATCAAGATAAATTTCACCTGGATCTTTTTCTTCTAGAACATCGACTTTAGAATCTAACATATCTAAAAAAATACAAAATATCTTTTCCATAATATCAGAGTCTTAAAAATTATCCCCATAGAATCTTATTGTGTTAATAAATTAATTCAACCTTTTAAAGAAACTATAAATAGTTTTATCATAATGCATCTTAATATCTTAATACTCAAGTCTCCAAAACAAAAATTTAGCCCACTTCAGTTTGGTATTTCCTTCATAGATATTCTAAAATTTATCACAGATATATTTTTTGTTTTTGAGTCCTTTGAATTTAAAAAGTAAATTTTTGAGAGTGATGAAAAAATAACATTCTTTTCATGACCATCATTTTCTAAATTCCACTTATCTGTTTATTTTATAGTAACATGTTCATCTTAGGGGAAAACCCATAATTTGTAACTTCCAAAACACCATAACTGGTAGATAATAGGTATGAAAAAAATAATATATTTCCATATATGATATAGTTTACAATTAAATATAGAAATCCCCTTATTGTTCACTGAATTATGATTTTTCACAACATACACCAGAACTTCAGAAACAAACACTTAAAATAAAGATAAACTCTTAATCAAACATCAAACATCAAATCAATAACAAGGGGAAACTTTTCTATGATACTACTTGAAAAGGAAACTCTTTGATCAGTGAAGAATCACTACGGGGTGGGGGGTGTACCAGTGATTTAATTACTTTTTTAAATTTATTTTTTGAAATAATTCCCTTCAATAGTTAAAGTGAATCTTGATTTTTATTCAACACACACACACAAATGGAAAATAAAAACCACAAGGTTCACATCTCAAAACAATAAGTCTATTCTTTTGAATGATTCATATTTCACCAAGACCATACTACCCACTAGTCTCAATATAGAGGCAGAACGAGCATGGTTCATCATTATATTGGGTTATAACAAGTATCTAGACAATGATAATGCTTCCAGTACTATTATAAAAATAAAGAACTTGATATCAACAATAATAAATCCTTGTAAATAAAGCCTTATTTTTTGATACAGTTTAGGTCTTTTTATTCTTCTTCAACCTATATATACTTTGGTACAAAATCTTCACTCTGTGCCAATTTTCACAATCGCTACTTCTTCATCTACTCATGTTCATATTCTCTATTTTATTCCAATTAAAATGCACCACTCTTCTTCAAATTGGCATTAAATCCTCAATAGTTTTTCTAAATAACACCAATTATAAAGCATAAGATCCAATTAGATTTTTTGAAATTTTAATTCAAACCAAAAACTTACTTCAACCAACTTAACTACTCCCACTCTATTTTGATCCGTTAGATCTTATTGATATTATATATACCATTGATTCTATTATTAAAAATCTTTGATATAAACTTATATATCCCTTGAGGCATCCATGAAGACACATCATCAAAACCACTTGAAACTAAAATAGCCCCCCCAACATGGTTTTCACCATATCCCGATGAAAATTATTTATTCATTTTGACTCCAAAATGGAAAGAACCTCAGGTGTGGTCACCTGGGTCTATCTATTTCATTATGCACCTTTAATAATTGACCATAGATTGTCAAACCACTGGGAAAATCCTTATCCTTTGGTAATTTTGACATGTTTCACCATGCATCGACTAGAACCACATTCAAACACCACCATGGGTGTAGTGTATTTCCTATTTATCATTAGTATAATGGAATATCAGTATAGGGATTTCCATGGGTGTGGTTACTTTCAAGTTTCTTATATTAGGAATAATTATCTTCAACACATCCTATGATATGGGTGTGGTTTCATCTATCCTTATTATCTATATACACCATGGATTCAAACCAAGGTGTGGTCTTTCCCATGTTGGTCCTCTTTATCATCAACACTCCGTCCACCATGGGCATTTTGTTGGTGACTTCATCCAAATTCATAAAGGGATTTAATTTTGATGAACCAATCATGATATTTATAACATTTATTATAATTTCACATGGAATATTTTTTATTTAACATAAAATATGATTTATATGTTAAAAATAATATCCAACACACTCAATTATATCCTCTTCAAAAAATAATCAACCTCATTTTTCACAACAACTATCTCATCACATCTTGTTCTCAACAGGTTTGATAAAATAGGTCATTGATATAGGTTAGTGGATACTTGTTATTGATCTTGATTTTATTAATATCACAATAATCAATGAAAATATACATTGATAAATCTTTCTATTTGAAAAAAAGGTCTAGTGTACCCTATATAGAAGAACCAGGGTGTATAAAACCCTTATGCATATTCTCTTATAAATACTTATTTAATTATTCCAACCTATGGGGATATTCTATAATGAATCTTTGAGATAACCATGAATCTAGGTATGAGTGAAATTGAAAACTCAACCTCACAATTTGGGGATAGACTAGGAAATTCATCCGTAATACATTAGTATATTCTTATACAATAGGAATGTCACCAATGTTGACTTCCTCGCAGATCATTTGAGATAGAAGTACCTCATTTTGGGGTATCATTACTCATATGATTGAATTTTATTCCAAAGGGAGTTCATGATCATCCTTACATTGATATTTAATAACAAGATGATTCAGTAAATGAAATAACATTTCCTTATCATGAAAATTGATATGTTCTCCATGCAATGAAAGCCAATTCATACCAAAAATTATATTAAACTGAGGCAATGGAATAATAATTAGATACACATAAGTATATTCCCCTAAATTTTGATTGGATAAGAGTTATATATTTTTGGCATGATCATCATTCAAATAGGCATTTTCACAAATATTCCAACATCTAATTATTGAGGGGGTGAATTATTATTCCTAGAAAACTTTAATGATATGAAATATTGTGAAGAACCATAATCGAATAAGGCATAAAAAATTCTATAGTGGAGAATGAGCCTACCTTGTCTCACTACATTATCATTATCCACCTCATTGGTAGTGGTAACATACTATCTCTCTTTCTCCCTTGGACTAGGAGGTTGTAGGGGCCAATTCTCATAATTATCTCTAGGGTTAAGGAATTTATTTTCGCAATGCACAAACTACTTGAATTTTAAGAATTGAAGTGTGGGTAGTGTATTAGTCAGGAAAATATTTTCCTTTTTTTGTGTTGACTAGCCTCTTCACTTCCTTGGATTAAAAGGTTGTAGGGTACAATTCTCATAATATTTTTTACATGTTGGTAGTTTGTGTTTATTTTCCATAGGTAACTTATTATTAGAGATTTCATGATACTCCTATTTTATTTCTCTCTCTCTGTCTCTCTATAATAATGAGAATATCCAGTTTCCATCTCTACTTTCAATACACATCATAAAATCTCTTCATAGCTTCCAAATTCTCTTATGGCTAATAAATTTCAAAGACTTGTATTTACACCACTAAATAAGTGATTTATTTTACTCTCAGGGTAAGAGATAAAACCAAAGGCATCCCTTGTAATCCTTGTGAAGTTTTCTACACATTTTCCAATAGATTCACCCTCCTTTTGATTGAACTCGAAGAATTATCTATCCATATTTATGTAAGGAGTTTGAGGAAAATAATTGGTTAAGGATACTTTATTAAACTCTTCCCATTCCATAGAGTCTACATCCTTTTTTTATTGTATTCTTAATGATATTACATAATTTTTAACATCAATTTATAAAAAATAAATGTCAAAGGAAACCTCCTCATGTTCCAAGAACTGGAGAATGGAAAATATATTTTCCATCACATTGATATAATAACAAAAAATAAGTGGATTGGAAGATCCATTGAAAGAAGTTAGAAATTTTCCCCTGAAAAACTCAATTGAAAGCTTCTCCCTCGTTACGTTTTAGATCATGACATGGTTTGAATTATTATTCATATATTGGTAGAGTTTAGTGATAATATTCACAATATTATGTACTCTTACTCCTATTCGGTTTATTTGATCATTGGGACAATCATCACAATACCATAAAACAAATTTTAACCTAATTTCTCCTTACCCCAACCACTTCTTAAGTAAAAAAAAGTTAAAGAGAAGAATACTTAATCTAAAAAGGAAAACTATTAATATAAAATAGATCAATCATAAATGACATAAATTACTAGGTTTCAATCTAGTTTATTCATTGTATATCTTCTATTATGTTCTCTAACTATACCATAAATATGTTCTCAAATCCTTCACAATAGTTAGTAAAGAGTATATGATCAACCAAATCATATCCCCAAGGAGTGTCTAGTTAGGTGTACAATCTTTTTCCTTCTCATAATGAACTAAATGAATATTGAGTTGGTACTCATCCATCCTTTATCAGGGTAATTTTACCTATGTTCATTTGTGCCAAATCCGAATTAACTTACCAGTATCTATACATGGATGAAATTTCAAGGAAAACCACATACTCAACAATTTACCAAAAATTCCATATTTTACACTATACTTAGACTCATCATTTGGTTTCTCACTAAATTTACACGATCTAAATTCTTAAAATAGCTAAACTAGTTATAAAAGATAAAAAATATTCTATCAGAGGTTCACGAGACCCACACATCTGGATACAATGCTAAATAACATATTTTACACATAGGATTTAAGAATAAGTGAGATTAACCAAGATAAACACATCATTATTTTACATCACTTACACAAGCTAAACATTATATCTCACAATAAATACATGATCCCAATAATAGAAGGCTAAGTGTCTTTGATAAATAGCTATATAAGGAACTTATTTTACAACACTGGTGAACAAATATCCTTAATTGATTCACAATAGACTCCATTATATACTTCTCATAAGGTATACTCATATTTATAAAATGGGGAATGAAAGCATAAAAAATGAGTGATCTCATGTGATCCATAAGGGAATACTAATCGACATGTCATCAAGATTTAGATCATAATAATCTGATAAAACATGACCAAGGGAGAAATATATTATTAAAAAGAACATGTAATAATAATATTTTTTCATAAGTAATGATATAAGGACATATAATCTCAAATGAAAAAACATATACCATGCTAAAAGTGTGCGGAATTATGTCATGGAAATGTAACATTCTCTTGAAACATAGTACAACAAAGAATTTTGACACAAAGATAACCACATGGTATCATCATATCACTACCAAAAATATTAAAATTAGAGTTTTTTTTTAAGTTAGTGATTTTTATAACCATCACTAATTCATTTACTGACCTTTTTAAAAAACACCAGTAAATGTGGTGTCTCTAAATTAATGATGTTTATAAACATAATTTATTAGAAACATTTTTGAATGTCATTACTTAGATACATTTTTAAACATCACCCAATTAGTGATGTTTATAAATGTTTCTAATTTTTGGAACCACATTTATAGAATTTTTTTAGAAACATATGTAAATCATATCTCATTTACTGACATTTCTAAAAAAACATAGGTACTTTTTTTTGAAATTCATAATTTATCTCTAATTAGCGACATTTATAAACATTATCAAATTTTTGATTTTATTAAATGTTCTTAATTAGGGATACATCATTTAACAATTTTTTTGGAAACATCGATAAATTACACCTCATTTACCGATGTTTCTAAAAAATGTCTGTAATTTTTTTTAAAAAAAAATCATATATTTCTATTTTTTTCAAAAGAAATTACCCCCACCCTACCCTATACATTCCCCAACCCCTCCTGTCATCCCTACTATATGCCCCCATCCCCATGCCATCGCCCCTAATAGCTATACGCCCAAGCCCCAACCCCTGCTCCCATCCGTGTTGTACTCCCCCACCCCCAACAATGTCTCCCGCCTCCTCTAGTCACTGTGCACCGACAAACCAACCCTTCCTCCCATCCCTACTATACACCCCACCCCTAACAATTGTATGCCCATTAACTAGATTCTACATGCTAAAGGAGAATTTTAGTTGTCCATTAGAGATTGATCCCTGCACCTCCAAAGCCACAAGGAGGAAGTCGTCGAACTCAACTATTCTAATTTTTAATATAAAATTGTGGTATGTTATATATATATATATATATTTCAGTATTTAAAAAACTAATAATATATTATATTTATTTATATATTAATATATATGAGTTTATATTTTATATTTTATATTTTATGTATATATATATATATTTGTGTGTTTATATTATATTATATATATGTATATGTTTGTTTATATTCTATATATATGTTTATATTTTATATTGTATATATATGTTTATATTTTATGCTTATATATATATATATTATGTTTATTTATATGTTTATATTATATATATAGGTTTATATTATATATATGTGTGAGTGTGTGTGTTTATATTATATATATGTGTTTATTATATATATATATATGTTTATATATATATATATGTATATTTTATATTTATATTATACATTTATATTAATATATATATGTTTATATATACATGTGTGTGTGTGTGTGTGTGTATGTGTATGTATACATATACATATATATAATTAGCCTGATTTTAAAATACTAGTACAAATGTCACTAAAATAGTCATGTTTTCTTAAAAATGTGACCACATTTAAAATATTTAGTTGTATTATGTTATATATATATATAAATAGATTTCAGTATTTAAAAATTAATATTATATATACAGATATATATATATATATATATATATATATTAATTTACATATATTAATATACATATATTGAAATATGTGATGGATGGAGTCCTTCAATCCGGACTAGTAAAGGTCCATCAAACACACACGGAATGATTTTGAAGTAGGTTCAGTTTCATATAACATACCTCAGAAATCCCTCTCATTCTTAGAAGCACTCAGTGGCCCTAATAATAATGTATACAACAAGCCACCAGTTCTCAAATGGTTTGGAAAGTAATCTGTTATAGTGATTTTAGATCTAGTAGTGCTTAATCAAAGGCATGAGGTATGTAAATATTTAGTTCTTGATCTTGTCTCCTATGAGAAGGGGGTGAAACCCTGGTCATATGTATATATGAAGGACTGAATCTTTCAATGTTGTAATTCTTTTAAATTGAGACTCATATCAATTGGGAAGGGCTATTTTCATGTCATACTAGAGTCATAGGAACACTTGGATGTGGTCTGGCATGTTGGAAATCTTAATCTCAAACCAAGATTCTCCAGGATTTTGGATTGGGATTCTAACTTCAATCCTTTTTTGAAAACGCATTCAATTGCATAGTTTTGGACTAAGATCTATGGTCTACCATTATTTTATTGGAATCCAAAAATACTCAATGATCTGGCCTCTAGAATTGGCACCCCCTTAAGATAGATTAGTGCACCACCAATGGGGATCTCTGCCTTTATGCAAGAGTGATAATTGAAATTAACATGGAATTACCACCTCCAACAGGGGTCTCCCTGGTTGATGATGACCATTAAATGGATATTAATTATGAATTTGAAAATCATCCTCATTATTGTGAGTACTGTAAAATGGTGGGACATGAAATGAACAACTATCAGGTAGTTAATAAGACTGTCCATCCAGCTTCCAACACCACATCCTGGAGGTAAGTCTCGAGAGGTAAGAAATATAACTAGGTGATCTATATAAAAAAGGATATATCTGCACCACTGAAAGAATTGAATGAAGGAAATGGAATTTATATTGGCTCCTCATGGGCTTCATTGATTGAGGAAGAATATTATCAATCTGAAAAATCTTCAATTGCAACCTGCACAGATGAAGCCAAAAAGTAGCATGAGGCTCCAATTGAACCTTATTTGGTATATTTTTCATCGAATATTTTATACACTACTCTATATATTCATGTTGAGGAGTTTATACTGGATATTGTCTCATTATATAATGATGTGTCTATTCAATTGGATAAACCCAAGGAAATATCAAAAATCACCTAGCATACTCTGGGTGTTAAGGAGGGAACAACTGAGACTAATGCTCAAAGTGCATCAAGCTTTCCCAGTGAAGTTATTCCCATCCATGGAATCAAAATAGAAGATTTCAGTGCCTCCAAAAATTCCCAAAACTCTTTATAAAATAAGGGGGTATCAGTTGAGATTCCTATCAGGAGAACAAATGAAAACAAGAATGAAGATACTTCAGCCCACACCTCCATGAGGAAAGATTCTTGTGGTGCCACACAAACAAAAACTGATGGTGATTCCAAAGATTCAAAATCTGCTAAAATCACACAAGGGAAGGGGATTCTAGTAAGTCAAAAAGGAAAATGTATAGAAATAATAAAGGTTGAGTCACCCCCAATCCTTTCCAAAAATGTGTATTATCTTTTAGAACTATGAGGGAGTAGACAACCCTAACGCAGAAGGTTCCCTCAGGATCCTTGCAGGTAGGTACAAACCTGAAATTATTGGCATATCTGATCCAAAAAATATTTCATCGAATCAATATACTATTCTCAACTGTATGGGATACTCAAAGATGGGTACTTCTTGAACTACATCCAACTTTGATAGAATATGGTTATTAGTTCACAGCAGGGTTGAAAATCCTGCCATTATTCAGGAGGAAAATCAAATAGTGACCTATCACTTTGACACAACTATCCAAAAAATGGACTACTAAATTTTCTATACTTTTAATAGCTACTTGGATAGGATATCTATATGGTTGGAAATCAAGGAACTGTCCAATACTATTGTAGACCCTTGGTCCATAATTGGTGACTTCAACTCCATTCTTCATGAAGATGAGAAGATCGGGAGAGTGTACAGTTCTATATATATCAAGAACTTCATAACATGTGTTGATGAAGCAATTCTAACTAAAATCATCCTAATTAGGGCCAAGTTTTCTTGGTAAAGGAAACATTCAAATGGCATGAGGGAAATCAGAATCGACAGGGCCTTTGTTAATGATGCTTTTCTTAGAAAATGGAAATCAATAACATGTGTCACTTTGGAAAGACACAACTTTGATAATCATCCAGCCCTGATTAGTTTCTTAATAATGCTAAAAGGAAACTACTTCCATTTATATTCAATAATGCATGGTATGATCTCCTGGAATGATATAAAATTGTCCATGGTTCCTGGATATTGAATTACTTTACTGCCAACCCTTTGATCTGTATTTCCAAGATCAAATTGATCAAGGCACAATTAAAATATTGGATTAAAGACAATTTCAGTTCTCTTGATTCATAAATTGATTCTCTTGAGTGATATTTACATGAATCACAAGAATAAATTACAAATAAAATCTTCACTAGAAATTTAGATCATGAAATTGAGTGTCATCTAAGCTTTAAAAGCTTATCAAAATCTGAGGTAACATCAATAATGGACATATTAAAAATAAAATGGATTGATGATAGAGATAGAAACAAAAAATTATTTAATTCCTTGAAAATGAATCAAGGGAAAACAGACCCCTCTCACTTTTAATGTATGGAGACCAACTCATTGAAGAAAGGCAATTGCTCTCAAATCACATTGTTTCCTTCTACACGAGCCTCTTCAATGGGTAACCAAGGAATGGGATTCTAAAGGAAGGTATAATTCCCAAGCTGATAACTATAGAGGATAACTATCTTCTCACCTCTATACAACTTGAAATTGAAACCAGAGAAGTTGTTTTTGGCCTCATGAAGGTCAACTCACCTGGTTTGGATGGATTTTCAAATTCATTCTTCCAAATATATTGGGATCTAGTTCAGAATGATGTGTAAAAGATGGTTATGAATTTATTAAAGGGTGGTACCTTCACTAAATGATTCAATGCTCAGTTTATAGCCTTAATACCCAAAGTGTAGAATTACAGTGATGTTAGCCAATTCAGGCTTGTGGCGCTTGTCAACAACATGCACACAATTATCAAGAATATCCTTGATAATTAACTTGATCAAGTCTTAGAAAAAATTATATCTTGGTATCAATTTGGATTCGTGAAAGGAAGAAGTATCAAAGACTATTTTCTCATAGCCTATGAGTGTGTTAAAAACCTTATAAAGTCCTCCTAGGGTGGTAACATTACTATCAAACTCGACAGCAGGAAGGCCTTTGACATAATCAATTGGACCTTCATAATCAATGCGCTACGCATTTTTTTCTTCAGTATGCTATTTATAAAATGGATCACAAATATTATGTAATATATCTGTACATATATACTTATTAATGAATCTACTAAAGGGTACTATAAATTCTCCCAGGGGTAAGATAGGGGGATCCTCTCTCAGCTATTCTCTTGTAAATTGTAGAATATTATCTTAGTAGGCTTCTCCTTCACATGGTGGATACATGTGAAATGGAAACTATCAAATCAGTTATAGATTTTTTTTCCCCTTCTCTCAATTTTTTTTCTAATGATATTACCATATTCACTCAGGGAGACAGGAGGAATATCAACAAAATCAAAAATGATCTCTTTCACTATGAAAGTGCCTCTGGCTAGGTGATCAACTAGTGAAAGTCCTTCATATACTTATGGAATAATTTTCAGCCTCAAGAAAGAGATGTATCATCAATGACCTAAGAATAAAATAAGGCTTTATCCCAATTACTTACCTTATAATGACCCCAACCATTTTCACATATCATTACATGATTTTAAGCATCATATTACAAGTCGAGGAACGTAAAGTCTAGTGTCTTGGAGGACTAGGAACATAAAACTAAAAACATGAAACTAAATAAAAAATTTCTTTATTGAATGTTTATAAATAGATCCTAAATTCCATTTTTCTCATACATCTTCATAGGATAACTTGGGGATGACATGAACAAAGGGATGACCTAAAAAGCCCAGTAGGGGAATAAACATAAGAATATATCTTTAGTACATAGGTTAGAAGGCATGACATAATATTATAAAAAGGTATGAAACATATAAAATAATGAATTGTAAACATGGGATCACATAAAAATGGATTCATAGTAATGTGGTAGAAACTTAAAACATGACTTTAGAATAAGGTAAATGTTTTTTCACATAGAGGAACAAAAGTTAAAGTTAACCTCCAAGATCATTGCACATGGTAGCATGAGTCAAGGCTAACCACCAAGACTGTTGCACATAACGCCTCATGAGACTAAGATTTACCCAATTAATTGGTGTGATATCTGGAAACACCTATATTAACATGTTCATGAATATTCTATACACATAAATAATCATACATAATCAATCATACATAAACATAAGGGTACCCATGGAATGAAATGAGTATCATAATCATGTCATAAAGCATAATAAATGGGCGTATCATACAAGTGTCCACGAAAGAAAGTAATTAGAAATTACATGTACATTAATAAGGGATAATATTTAAATATCATGGTATGTAATTTTAAATAGAAGTGATAACATATACGAATATTATTTAAGAAATTTATCATTAAATCTTTTTAGTGCGGTTTTAAGGAAAATACAAAAGAGAATTTGAAATAGAAAAGGACATAATATATTATATAAAACCAAAAGTGAACCAAGAAGGGTTTAATAATATAAATAATATTTTTATAAAAACAATTATGTCTTAAAATATAGGATAAAGTTCACTTGAAATTAGGGAATAATTCAGGAAGTTCCCTTAAATGAGTTCGCTTATCGGGAAGTATAGAGGAGGGAACCACATAAAAAATTTATATCCCAAAAATAAAATGATGAATATACCATGATACATGAGTTTTTAGAATGTTAAAAAAATTAGAAGACGTAAATAAAAATAACAGATAAATTTATTTTGGTAAAAAGAAAGATAGAGCAACCTAAAGAAATAATGGAGGTTCAGGTAGAATCCCTTACCTTAAGTGTGAAGGTGTTCTTCACGTGATCTTAATGTCATGTATAATAAAATTAAATTCATTAATTAGTATGTATATAACCACTTTTTCATGTAATTTATTTATTATAGCCTTATTAATTTCATTCATGAACTTTTTGATGGATTAAGAGGTTCAATTTCATTGTTGTGGAGCGTTTTTTTCTTAGTTTACTTATATACATGTGAGGATAAACATGTAAGATGAGAATGGTTTTATAGAATTAGAGTTATATGTAATTAGTGAACATACAGATGATTACATGGTTATGAAATTAATTTGGTTATTTTTAGTGAAGATGAATCATTATAATAAACTTTAATGATAGCCATTTGGGTTAATTTGAGGTTTTTAATCACAACGAACACATTTTGCTTTATAA
Organism: Viscum album; assembly: GCA_963277665.1. NCBI lineage: Eukaryota > Viridiplantae > Streptophyta > Magnoliopsida > Santalales > Viscaceae > Viscum > Viscum album. The sequence goes on from OY728159.1 coordinate 495,492,993, forward strand.
ATTTATTTCATGTGTACAAAAGATTATAGAACATTAAATAAGACATATTAAATTTATTATAGTTTATTTCAACAATAAAAATGGTTTCATGACTGGAATTGAAGACAATAATTGAAATTGAAAACCCGTCATCCTTGAATTTGATAAATTAACACATCTCAGATAATGTTTTCATTTATAGTATAAAAGGAGGGGGAAAGGAGATATGATGATGAATTATTACATTATAATACAAAAATTTCAGTAAATTTAAGGTAATGGAGTTATCATAACATTTTTAATAAAAGGATGTGAGGAAATAAATAGAAAGAGAGGAACTTTAAAGAAAATAAAATAAATGGAAAGAGGGATTTACCTCTTGAATATATCTTCCTTGAGGATCTCTTTTCGGGAGATAATTTTGTCTTTTTAAGAGATCAAGGTTTGATGTAACTAGGGAGGAGTTGGGGAGGATATTTTAGAAAAATTTAGACAAGGAACAAGGCCTGAGAGGAGTGAAGAGAAGAGGTAGGGGGTGGTATTTATAGTAGAGGAGAGGAGGGGTTTCCCATTATTTTAATCATTAGTTTAATATTTTTCTCAAGAATATGAATAGTCTTGATTCTTATGACTTGAAATAGTAATGATAGCACATGAGTTTTAACCATGGGTGATTACATCATAAATTATGCTAGTAATAGTGTATTTAACTTATAATGTATATATACGGTAAATTATCATAATTCACTATTCATAAAAAATTCAAGTATTTTAGAAAAATACCAAAAATTCACCCAATTTTTTTTCGATGAGTAGAGTTAAATAATTAACCCTATTTTTCAAAAACAATTTTATAAATATGAGAAATTTAATTTTTAATTAAAATCACAATTTACTTGAAAAATACAAATTTTTAAATTAAAACCACCTTTCTAACACTTTGAAAAATTAACTAAGGTCTCTTAAAATTATCTTATAATAATAATTCATAAAAATACTTAATTATGAAAAAATTTTATGAAAATAAATTTTATTTTAAGTTATTAAATTAATAAGAAAATTGTAATTAAATATACATGGAGATATATGGAGGAATACCATGTATCCAACTTTAAACTCAAGGCCTCGTCGACGATTTTATGCATAACTCTTTTTTTGAATTTGAGATGCCTTGATGCACTGATAAATGGTTTTCACCTTCTACACCATTTCTTGACCATTACATGTGTAGCGACTCTGGTTTTGTCCCTGTCAAACTTTGGAATATTCCTATGAATAATTCCAGAGCTAGGTGTGAAGATGACATGTGATTCTGAGGCCCGGTGTGCCCAGAATTAATTTTATAAAAATATTAAGTATTTTTATACTATGCACATGGTGGGGGTGTGTTATCTCTTAAACGGTAGCTCAGAATGAAAATCTGAGGGCACAGTTGCGTCCGGATCGTGCCGTTTACCCTAGGAGAGGTGTAAACTTTGCGTGCGTGGGACTGCTGTGAGAAAAGCCACTAGTGAAATTTTCGTAAATAAGTGGAAAAGTTAATTTATGAGCGTCAGCTTGAATAACTTCTGAATGGGGTCTTAGATCGCAATTCTGAGTGCGCCGTTGCGTTCAGAACGTTGTGTTTATCCTAGGCGCGACACAATTTTGATCGGTGCCGGGTGCCGGGTTAGAGGCATGTTGGAGGGGAGTTAAGATGATGTTTTATTTAAAAAATAAAATAAAAACTAAATCAATCTCCCCCCCTCCAACCTTGTGCATGCATGAGGCAAACCCTCCCACTCCCTCGTCCGTTCTTCGCCGAATCGAGCCCCGAGCGTCCGTTTTCAGCGCCGATCGTCAGCAGATCGAGCTTTAGGGCATCTGATAAAACAATATTTTGTAGAATATATTATTGATAATAAATAATATATTTTCCTCACATTATGCTAGATATGTTCAATTATGGAATATTCGGGATTAGATCATTCATTTTCAAAATTGATGAAAATTCTAGTTTTACCATTTTAAAATTTACTGTAGTATTTTGGGCATAAATATTTTTAAGTAAATTATTTTGACTTAAAATTTTGTAACTGTGTTCCTGAATTAATGGGATACAAATTATATTCAGTACTTGGGAGCTGTATCGTGCATATGAATGGATTAAATGGGCCTTGAAGACAAAGCTAGACTGAACTATCCAAATTGGACATCACTTCACTATTTGGGCCGTATCTTCTTCATATAATCATGGATTGAGCCCAAATTTGAGGAAATATCAGGGAAATGATTTTGAACAAATCATCCTTCTAGAAGGCCTACCAATTCATGCGTTTTAGAGGTCAACAAAGTGGTGAAACCTGGAATAAAATCTTTGGCCGATTTTTCATTTCACACTTAAAAAGTTATGTATCCCTAGCCCTCACAAACTCTATTTAAAGGGGGTTTTCACTCTTTGGGAGGTCTGGTCGAGGATTTGGTAAGGTGTGGCCGAAAGGGTGTCTCTTGGGATCCCCTCACAACTCTTGGAAGAAGTAAGTCTTTGTGCAAACCTCTCTTCCAAAAAGGCTCTCCTCTCCCACCTCCTCTTTGTATTTCTTTTCATTCATGTTTGTATCTTTAATTTTTTTCATCAAATAATCTTATGTGTTCTTCCATTTTCTTCTTCTCTTAATCTTAATAATTGTTTTGGAATCAATATTGGAGCCGAGATTGGGTTCTACCATTTCAATCCTTTTCTCAGGCAAAACATCTCAACAATGACCACACCGCCCATGAACGAGTAGTTTGTTTTAGTGATCGATCTATCTTCTACCCTGTTCATTTAATTATTTTGAATTACTGAGCTACTTTAATTCACTTAATATGATCCATGAATTGTGTTTTTAAATTATAAAAAACTATGTAAGGAATTGAACAATTAACACAAAAACACGCGAGGTCGATATTTTGTGTAAATTGTGAGAGCGTGATCTTATTCGGTAATACAAGACCACACAAGATAAATTTGTAAAGTTAAAATATAATCCCTAAACACAATTCATCCTCATTTTTAGAATGTATATGTTCTTTAATTAACCAATGATCATAGGCTAACCCTAGAACAACAATCAAAGTAGGGTGCTGCGATTGCGTGTTCCGAAGCAAGCCTATGGTTTAAGTAATTTCATCTTTGTGGTTAAGATAACTCTCTTAGGTTTCGAGGGTTAATAAATTAGGGGATCATAGTTAAGTGGACATTGATTTAAATGATAATTATTAATAATTAAATTAATAGGTAGAGTTATATTGATTATTACTTTTAAAATATTTTCTAAAAAAACATCTTCTTGTTGTTTCTTTTTAATCAAACATCATTTCAAAATTAAAAACAAAAAAAATGAAATCTTATTCCAGAAAAATTCTTCATGTTTTATAAATGATAAAAAACCACCCACATCCTGTCATGTAGTTTTTTAATTCTATTCTATTTTACTTTTAGAATAACTTTAAGAAGTTGTTTTAATTTACTTTCTCCTTTGAGAGACGACCATGGTCAGCCACTCTACTGCACCTAAGTACCCAAAAACCACTAATAATTTGAGGGCACCCACGATAGCGTTCTTTCAAATTGGCGTCGTTTTCGGGGAGGCAAGTTATTATTTCAACCAATTAGACGTATATATTTTATTTCAAATTTTATTCTCTACCTCTCTTATTTCTTCCTTCTTTACCCAATCTGATTTTTTTCCTTCTTCATTTATTTTCTTCTACTTCTTTTTGGACCATCAACTCAAACTTCTAATTTTTATTTAACTATGGCCCACTTTATTTCTGTTCATTTTTATTTGATTTATGACATGAACTAATACCGAACAACTCTTAGATCTTGACCCTGAGATTAAACATAGCCTTAGGGCACGAATAAGACATTCTCAGTCTACGGGAAGTTTCAATATTCAACCAGTTGGAGAAGTCCTCCACTTTCAGAACATTGAAATTGGAATAAATTCAAATTCAACCATAAAACAAGAACCAATGGCTGAAAATAATTGAAATGAACTTAATAGAACTATTCAATAATTGGTTTCACTGGATTTTAACTATCAACCAAACTGTATTTCATACCCGAATCTCGAAGAGGACTTTGAACTGAAATTTGGGTTAATTAATCTTCTTCAAAAGTTTCATGGATTATCTGGTGGGGATCCAAAAAAACATTTGAAATAATTTAATGTGGTTTTTTCAACCCTTAAAACCAGAAATGGTTTTGAAGATCAAATCAAACTAAGATCATTACTATTCTCACTTGATGAAGCTGCGAAAGACTGGATGCATTATTTACAACACGAAGATGTAACTTGTTGGAATGATTTGAAACATATTTTCTTGTAGAGAATTTTTCCATCATCAAGGGACACTTCCATTCCTAAAGAGATCTCTGGGATCAAGCAATCACAAGGGGAGTCAATGTATGAGTATTGGGAGTGATTCAAGAAGTTGTGTGCAAGATGGCCACATCACCAAATCAGTGAGCAACTACTCATCCAGTACTTCTATGAAGGAGTCACACCTATGTAGAGAAGCGGGGTGGATGCTGTGGCTAGAGGAGAATTAGTGGACAAGACACCAGTAGCTGCATGTGTGTTGATCGACAAAATGGCCCAAAACTCCCAAAAAGTTGGTGATCGAGGTACACCACATGTCAGGGGAGTACATCAGGTAAGTACTTATTCTATTGAGAGTAATTTGATTGATACCAAGTTAAAAGAATTAACAACTATGGTGAGACAAATTGATTTGGCTCAAAAGACATCCCAACCCCCTCCTTCAAGGCCTTGTGTCATTTGCACTGAGACAAGCCACCCAACTAACTGTTTCCCACAACTACAAGAGACAGAGGATTGCGTAACAGTATTCCCAGGGAGACCTTATGAGCATAAACAACCATATACCCAAAAGAATCTTGATTCCTTTGCACCAACATACAACCAAGGGTGGAAGTATCAATTGGACATTAGGTATGGCTCTGGACAACAAAAAAGGCCACCCTTTCAACAAAACTTCCAGCAGCCTCTGCCTTACTAGTAGGGATTACAAAAACCCCAAAGAAGATTTGAAGCCCAAACATCAACAAGAAAACAACAAGGGAATCCCCCACCAAAGGTAGATTCTAATACTGATGATCTTTTGAAACAAGTTGTTCTTAATCAATAGAATGAGCTGAAGAGTCAAGGTTTGGAGCTGAGGGAGTTGAAGACTCAAATGAGCCAGATTTCCACCGCCCTCCATGAACTTGTAAGTAAGAATTCTGGAAATCTACCTTCCCAACCAACTATAAATCCAAAGGGGAATGTTATTTCCATCACATTGAGATGTGGGAAGCAAACAACTGATGCTTCTCCACCTACCATTCCACCGGTATTCACCTCAACTCCAAGAAAGCCCAATTTCACATCAACTGATGAGAAACCCAAGGAGAAAGATAAAGGTAAGAAAAAGATTAATGATGTTCCTCCTAAACCCCTTCCTTTTCCAAATAGGGTTGTTCAAACCAAGAAGATGACTCAAGAAGCAATGTAAAAGGAGGTTTTGGACACATTCAAGCGTATGGAGATCAACATTCCTCTACTTGAAGCCATTAAGCAAATTCCAAGGTATGTGAAATTCTTAAAGGAACATTGTACCAATTGAAGAGGGATCAAGGGAAATGAAAGGATCAATCTTGGAAAAAATGTGACAGCACTCATTACACCAACTCTAGAAATGTCGACAAAGTGAAAGGATCTAGGGACATTCACCATCCCATTTACCATATGGGAGTTTAACTTTTATGATGAAATTTTTGATTTGGGAGCTTCCATAAATGTGATGCCTCACTCTGTATTCTCTTCATTACAGGTTGGTGAGCTAAAACCAATGAGAGTAGTGGTGTCGTTGGCGAATAGAGCTACAACATATCTAGCGGGAGTCCTTGAGGATTTACTTGTCCAGGTAAGAGACATGATATTTCTAGCAGATTTCCACTTGCTTAACATGGAGGATGACTAGGTAAGTTCTCATGCCCCCATTATCTTAGGTAGACCATTACTCAAAACTGAAAAAACTATCATAAATTTCAATGAGGGTACACTTTCCATGAATTTGGGGATGCGGTTGTGATATTTAATGTTATGGATTCCATGAAGTACCCCTTAGAGGATCATTATGCATTTGTTATCTCCCATTTTGAACCACCAAGTAAAAAACACATGGATTTTGATTGTCCTATACTTAGGAAGATTATGAGTATTGGTTCTAGTTTGAGGTCTAAGAGTACTTCCAAACCTATTTCTAATGCAAAAGACTCTCTTAGATTTGATTTTGAAATGGAATCATATTCTGATTTTGATCATGTGAATGATAATTATGACATGACTGTTGAGTATGCTGTTGGATTTTATGACGTATTATCTGATTTTGATGACGTATATTCTGATATTGATGCTCTTTGTGCACATATTTCAGTTCCCTCTATGTCTCCATCCATACACCACCCCCTACACTGGAACTCAAACCATTGACACGAAATCTCAAATACTCATACTTGTTGAGTGGTGAGAAATTACCTGTTATCATTGCTAACAATATCTCTTCTGAACATGAAGAAAAACTTTTGAATATTTTGAGGGAGAAAGTTAGAGAAATTGAGTGGACCTTGGCTGACATATCAGGTATTATCCCCTCCATTTGCATGAATAGGATTCTTTTGGAGGATGAGGCTAAACCAGTTAGGCAACCACAAAGGAGACTAAATCCAACACTTTTAGAGGTTGTTAAAAAAGAGGTTGAAAAATTGCTCTAGGCAGGTATAATCTATCCCATTTCAGATTCTCAGTGGGTAAGTCCTATTCAGGTTGTGCCTAAGAAAAGTGGTGTTAATGTTGTTAAAAATGAGAAAAATGTGTTAGTTACAATGAGGGTGCAAAACAGTTGGCGTGTGTGTATTGATTATAGGAAACTAAATCAATCTACTCGCAAGGACCATTTCCCCTCCCGTTTATTGATCAGATGCTTGAGAGACTTCTTGGGAAAACAAATTATTGTTTCTGGGATGGATTTTTTGGATATTTTCAGGTTCTTATTGCTCCTAAGGATCAGAAGAAGACAACATTCACTTGTCCTTTCGGTATGTTTACCTACCGAAGGATGCCATTTGGACTTTACAACGCCCCAGGTACCTTCCAGCGATGCATGGTGGGTATTTTTTCTGATTTTATTGAGACCTACATGGAGGTATTCATGGATTATTTTACAGTGTATGGGTCTTCATTTGATGAATGTCTAAGTAGTTTGGGAAAGTTGTTGAATCATTGTATTGAGAAGAATCTAGTCCTGAACTTTGAAAAGTGTCATTTCATGGTAGAGCATGGCATTTTGTTAGGGAAGTAGTTTCAAAACATGGGATAGAGGTTGATAGATCTAAGATAGAAATTATTTCATCCTTACCCTATCCTTCATGTGTTCGTGATCTTAGATCTTTCCTAGGGCATGCCGGATTTTATCGGCACTTCACCAAAGATTTTAGTTAGATTGCTCTTCCTATGTCACGATTACTTCAAAAGGATTATAATTGTGAATTTTATGATTCTTACAGGACTTCCTTTGATGAGATAAAAAAGTGTTTGAACACTCCACCTATCATACATCCCCCATGGTGGGAGATTCCTTTTGAGCTTATGTGTGACGACTCCAACGTCGCGGTTGGAGATGTCTTATCTCAGAGGGTGGAGGGACGCTCACATGTGATCGCCTATGCATCGAGAACACTGGATTCAACCCAATAAAACTACACAACAACATAAAATGCGTTTCTTCTTGTCATATTTTCTTTAGATAAATTCCATTCATATTTATTGGGCTCTAATGTAGTTGTTTTTTCTTACCATGCAGCTCTGAGGTACCTCTTGAAGAATCCAGATGCAAATCCCAGGCTGATATAATGGATTCTCCTTCTTCAAGAATTTGATATTGAGATAAAAGACAAAAAGGGGTCAGAAAACTTGGTGGCGGACCACATGAGTAGACTTACACACACACTAGAGGATGAAACCTTGGACTAAGTACCACTTCAGTACACTTTCCCCGATGAGCATCTTTATTCCATCTCAGGTATGCATCCTTGGAATGAATATTTAGTTAACTACCTTGTTTCTACTAAAATCCCTACAAATTTAAATAAACATCAAGTCCAAAAATTAAAAATGAGTCTCGGTATTATGTTTGGGATGATCCCTACCTCTGGCGCATGTGTAGTGATCAAGTTATTAGGAGGTGTGTTCCTGATCATGAGTTGGATTCTGTTTTACATTTTTGTCATACACTTTCTTGTGGTGGACACTTTGCACCCCAATGGATAACTAGGAATGTTTTGGACTCTAGATTATATTGTCCTAGATTATTCCTTTAATCCCATGTGTTTTGTAAGTCATGCTCTCGTTGCCAACACACTGGGAACATTTCTAGGAGACATGAGATGCCCCAACAACCCATACTATTCTGTGAGATTTTTGATGTATGGGGTATTGATTTTATGAGTATTTTTCCTAGTTCATTTGGATTTTTATATATTTTGGTTTCTTTTGATTATGTGATTAAATGGATGGAGGTTAAGGCCACCAGGACTGATGATTATCATGTTGTTGTGGACTTTGTAAAAGCACAGATTTTTTGCAGGTTTGGAGTACCGAAGGCCATCATCAGTGACCAAGGGACACACTTCTGTAATCATAAATTTGCTTCCCTTCTTCATAAGTATGGGGTGACACATAAAACATCAACACCATACCACTCTTAATCAAATGTCTAGGATGAGGTTTCAAATAGGGAATTGAAACAAATTTTGGGGAAAACTGTGTAGACAAATAAGAAGGATTGGAGCAAGCTCTTGGATGATGCATTGTGGGCTTATAGGACATCATACAAGACACCCATTGGTATGTGCCCATTTTAGATTGTTTTTGGGAAAGCATGTCATCTCCCCGTGGAGGTTGAGCATCTGGCTTATTGGGCTATAAAGAAATGCAACATGGATTTGGCCCAAGCTGGAATCTAAAGGAATCTACAAATTCAAGAGCTTGAAGAGATTAGATTGTCTCCATATGAGAACTCAAGGCTCTATAAGGAAAAATCAAAAGCATCTCATGATATAATGATCCAACAAAAGTAGTTTTATGTTAGAGAGAAAGTCCTTATCTATAATTCACGACTGAAGTTGATGCCCGGTAAGTTGCATTCCAGGTGGTTTATTCCTTATGTTGTGACTAATGTTTTTCCTTATGGTGCAATGGAGATCACACAAGAGGACATAGGAACAAGCTTTACAGTTAATGGGAAATGTTTTTATAGATACATTGAGCGACTTCCTACTGATGCAGTTGATTTTATCACACTGCATGACCCCATCATCACTTGAGCACATCAGGCTATTCCTAACCCTTTAACTTTGTTATTCTTTGTCCTAATTAAAATTATACATTTCATGTGCATATATCATCTAAGGGTTTTACATTGAGGAAAATGAAATATTTTAAGTGTGGGGGAGGAAACCTTTTAGTTTAGTAATTTCAATTATTTTCCTATTTTAAAAAAAATTGTGTGTTTTTCAAATTTTGTGTGTTTATTTTTCAGTTTTCTATGTGTTTTTGACACTTTTGAGCTGAAATTATTCTCAAAAACCATTTTTAAATCCATATCAATAAGTGAAACAATTTATCCCTCGAAAATAAGCTTAAATGAATGCTGAAATGACTTTGTTTCAAGTTCAAATATTTAGTAATTTAATGGAAAGTACACTGAATTTTGAATCCCATGCCACATCTCACTATCTTTATATTTGAAATCACTTTCTTGTGAGGCTTATGAACCATTATTTTCATATTCTTTACATTCACCTCACTTCTTAAGAGAACCAAACCATGCTTTATTTAACCGGAATTTGATTTATTTCTGTCAAAACATGAGGGTTTTAGGTACTTATGTTTAAATGGTTGAGGCATTTGTTTGGTATTAAAGACCCTATTTCAAAGAATCCTTTTTTATAATGGCTTACCTTGAACATTTAATCCTTGTATCCCTTGGAATCCATGAAAAACCTATTAGGTTAGCCACATTATAATCCAATTTTCCCTATCCAACCAACTCTTGAAGTAAAATTGCATAATATTGTTGAACTTAAGTGTGGGGGAAGCTATATTGTGTTGTGCTACCACATTTTGTGATAATTTGGGTGGAAAATTAAATTCTGAAGAGATGTGTTTTCCGCTGAAGAAAATAATTATATTGAAATCTATTCCTTTTATGGATCTTTCATGATAAGTGAAGTTGTGCCTTTTCTAGAGCTTCTAATTAAGGTAGAAAGCATTGCCTATCTGAAGCTTTTAAGAAAATAATGTTTGAGAAGATTGACATTTTAGTTGCTGAATGATGAATGGTATAAAATTTCCTTGACTTTTCATGATGATGGAGCTGAATTGATACTATGGGTATTAATGAGGAGACCATATTTAAGTGAAAATTAGATTAATACAATTTTTCTTCAAAAAGAGTCTAGCCCTCCTCATTCTGACTCAGAGTTTTTCACATCTAAATCCTACCAACCGAAAGCCACAGAACATCCATGAAAAGTACTAATGATAAATATATGTCCTTGAATCACATCAGGTGGATATTTAGAAATTTATCAAGCCTCTGGTGATCCTTGTATGAGTTTGGATGAGAAAGACATGGCATTTTTTTTGATATTTGTGTGATAAGAGAAAATTTAAGCGAGGTAAGTGTTTTGTGCATGGGAGGATAAATGAAGTGGAAATATATTGAATGATATAAATTGAGAAATTGAAATAAGGTTTTTATGAGGCATGATATCTTTTGATTTTGGGTGTGGAATTGATGGATCTCAATGATATGTGTTTTAGATTTTTTTTTTGATTTGATATTGATGTTTACTTGATATGAGGTTTTGGCCAAGAGTGAAAAAGGGTAAGTGTGGGGGAGTTGATAAAACACCATTTTTTTGAATATTTTGTTGATAATAAATGATATAATTTCCTCACATTATGCTAGATATGTTTAATTATGGAATATTTGGGATTAGATCATTCATTTGCAAAATTGATGAAAATGTCAGTTTTACCCTTTTAAAATTTACGGTAGTATCTTGGGAATAAATATTTTTCAGTAAATTATTTTAACTTAAAATATTGTAACTATGTTTCTGACATAATGGGATACAAATTCTATTCAGGACTTGGGAGTTGGATCGTGCATATGAATGGATTAAATGGGCCATGAAGACAAAGATGGACGAAACTATCCAAATTGGACATCACTTCACCAGTGGGTCATATCTTCTTCATATGGGACTTTCTTGAGCCCAAATTTTGAGAAAAGGTCGGGAAAAGATTTGGAACAAATAATCCTTCTATAAGGCCGGCCAATTCATGAGTTTGGAAGGTAAACTATGAAGTGAAACGTGGAATAAAATATTTGGCCGAGTTTTCATTTCACACATAAAAAGTTATGTAACCCTAGCCCTCACAAACTCTATTTAAAGGGGGTTTTAACTGTTTGGGAGGTCTAGTAGAGGATTTGGGAAGGTGTGTCCAAATGTGTGTCTCTTGGTAGCCCCTCAAAACTATTGTAAGAAGTAAGGCTTTGTGTAAACCTCTTTTCCAAAAAGGATCTCCTCTCCCACTTCCTCTTTGTATTTCTTTTCTTTCATATTTGTATCTTGAATTTTTTTTCTTCAAATAATCTTCTGTGTTCTTCCCTTTTCTTCTTCTCTTAATCTTCTTAATTGTGATGGAATCAATAGTGGATATGAGATTGGGTTCTACCCTTTCAATGTTTTTCTCATGCAAAATGTCTCCATGATGACCACACCGTCCATGGATGAGTAGTTTTTTAGTGATCAATCTCTCTTCTACCCTATTCATTTAATTATTTTGAATCATTGAGCTACTGTAATTCAATTAATATGATCCATGAATTGTGTTTTTAAATTATAATAAACTAAGTAAGTAATTGAACAATTAACACAAAAACACACGAGGTTCAGATTTTGTGTAAATTGTGAGAGTGCGATCTTAATCGGTAATACAAGACCACACAGTATAAATTTGTAGAGTTGAAATATAATCCCTAAACACAATCCATCCTCACTTCCAGAATGGATATGTGCTCTAATTAACCACTGACCATAAGCTAACCTTAGAACAACAATCAAAGTAGGGTGCTGTGATTGCATGTTCCGAAGCTAGCCTAGGGTTTAAGTAATTTCATCTTTTTGGTGAAGTTAACTCTCATAGGGTTCGAGGGTTAACAAATTAGGGGATCATAATTAAGTGGATATTGATTTAAATGATAATGATTAATAAGTAAATGAAGAGGTAGATTTAGATCAATTACACCTTTTAAAATATTTTCTAAAAAACATATTCTTGTTGTGTCTTTTTAATCAAACTTCATTTAAAAATTAAGAACAAAAAAAATGCAATCTTCTTCCCGAAAACTTCTTCAAGTATTATAAATGATAAACAACCACCCCAATCTTTTAAAGTAGTGTTCAAATTCTATTCTATTTTACTTTTAGAATACCTTTAAGAAGTTGTTTTAATTTACATTCTCCATTGAGAGAAGACCTTGGTCAGGCACTCTGCTGCCCCTAAGTACCCAAAAACCACTAATCATTTGAGGGCGCCCACGATAGTGTTCTTTCAGCATCTCAGGCGTCGTTCTGCACCCGAAGCTTCGGTGATCCGCCAACTAGTAGGTGGTAGGCGTTTTGAGTTTCAAAATCCCGGATCCCAATTTGGTTGGTTTTTTCTCTATTCTGAGCCTGCAGATGCATAGATCCGGTCCCGGGGTGTGCACAGATGCCTTTGGATTTGTGTTTGGACCCACAGGGTGCCCCTGGTGGCCCTCGGAAGGTCTGCTGGCATGGCGGCGGCGGCCCACGGTGGCGGGCTGGGATAGTGAAATCGGACCACCGCCCCTACGGTGGCCTGACCGCCAATTAGTGGCGAACCCGTGAGGGGGTCGGCTGTGCGCTCGCATGGGCTACGCCGCGTCGCGGTAGCGCAGTCTGCCGGCCGGCGGTGGTGGTGGCCGGGTCGGCCCAGGCCGGCCGGACGGGCCGGTTCAGGCCGGTCCGACCCTCTTGTTACACAAGGGTTTTAAAAACCACCGTAACTTGCTCCCTGGTGACCCAAATCACGTTCCGTTTGCAACGACGTGACCCTGGCGACGAGGCAAACCCTTCGGTGTGGGTTCGAGGGTTTCAATGTTTGAGATTTTGGCCCGGGTGCTAGAAACGTCGAATAAAATAATTATATTTTATTATTAATCGACTTCGGGCCATCGTATCTTCTACCCGGAGCGTCCGATTGACGTGCCATCAATGGAGTTGAGACCTTGATGGTACGGTGGACTTTTCTTGTTGGTTTTCGGGTGTTGGGACCGAGTTTGGGGTGTGGGCCCCGAGAGGCCGGGTTTGGGCGTTTTCAGTAAAACACAACTTTTTCACCAGGATTCCGATTTTGGCAGATGAATAGTCGATCTTGTGTGTTTTTTCGAGAGGATTGCAATGGTGTGATCCGTTCGATGTGTTCTAGGATCAAGGCATGGGCCCCACCCAAGCTACCCTCAGTGAATAGTACCTTTTTCACTAGGGGTCCATTTCGGATGAACGAGTGGTGGATCCCGTGTGTTTTTTTGGGGGGATCACAGTGGTATGATCTGCTTGATGAGTTTCGGGATCGTTGTGTGGGCCCCACATGGGCTAGCTACAGTGAATAGTACCTTTTTCACCGGTTGTCTGTTTCGGGCGAGTAAACAGCCAATCCTGCGTGTTTTTCCACGTGGATCATGATGGTGGCCTCAGTATCGGTTTTGGAGGTGCGCGGGGTGGCATTGTGGTGGGTCTCTTGGTTTAGCGATGTTTGGACCAGCAGTGGTTGAGGGTACTCCCCTGGTTCGTTCCTATGAGGGTTCACGCGGCATCACAACGTTCGTATAGGTTTGTGATCCTCTCAATGGGATGTTTAATCTGTTAGAGTTGTGGCATCCCTCTGGTGGTCCCAGAGTGGGATCCTCTAGCATTGTTTCCCTAGATCGGGTTCTTGGTATCGCTGTGACCGCTTATCCACGGGCGGCGATCCCCTATCTAGCAGGTTAACTCTGTTGGGTTTGTGGCATCATCGAGAATATGATCCCCTATGCAGTGGGCCATGCTCAACAGGTTTGTGGCATTGTCGGGTATAAGATCCCCTACTCGTCATGGGGATTTTAGTAGGGTTGCGATATCGTTGGTTATACGATCCCCTACTCAGCTCGTGGTTTCTGTAGGGTTGCGGCATCATCAGTTCGATCCCCTACAGCGCAAAATGTACCAGATAGGGTTCTTAGTATCATCGTGATAGTCGTGGAAGAGGTGACGATCCTCTATCTGAGTGACCTGTTTCTGTCGAGCACCAGATCGGGTTGTGGTATCCCCCAGAAGATCCTTGGAGTGATCCCCTATCTGTCAGATCTACGAATGCCAGATCGGGTTGTGGTATCCCCCAGTGGACCCTGGGAGTGATCCTCTATCCGTGAGATCTTCGTATACTGGTGTGGGTTCTGGTATCCCCTAGATGAACCTAGGAGCGATCCCCTATCCGAGGAGTTTGGTGTTTATGTTGTTTCAGCGAGGTTTCCTCAGTGACGATATCTGACGAGCGTGATCTCTCGGGTGAGCATCTGGGGTGTTTGTGTGGGACCCGATGGAGTGTATTTCTCGGACGAGTGTCATCTGGGATGACAATGATCATAGAGTGTGTTCTCCTAGTTGGGGACCATTGCTAGTGATGAGGTCGGTACCTCATGTGGCTTGGTGCGTGAGCTGAGTTTATCTAGATGTTCATGGTTTATGTTCGGGTGTATACCTAAACGGATGTTCAAGTTGTATGCATGTGAATACAACTGGTTTGAGCTGAGTAGTTGTGTTTAGCCGAGGATGGTCACGAGATGGAGTTTCTCTCTCTTCTGGGTTCCCTCTGGCTAGGATGAGCGAACTTTTTCCTTTGAGTTGCTCTCTTTTGTTTTGGGTTTTTGGGGTGCCTACTGAGTATTGTTATACTCACCCCTGCATGGGCTTTTCCTGCACATAGTTTTGTCTTGTGTAGACCACAATCCTTTCGACGGAGTTCCAGGAAGACCCGGAGCAGGAGGAGCTTAGTGAGTGGGTTTGGCCGTGGTGTTTACCGGAGCTGTGCCGAGAAGCTTACCAGTAGGTGTTTTTGGGATTGTTTTCCCTCCTTTTGAGTAGGTTAGAAACTTTTGTAGTTTTCTTTTGGTGGGCCCTATTTTTCCCTTTCTGTACTGCTGTTGTACTTTGGTTTGGGATAGATGTATGCATGCATTTTGTTTTCAGTTTTGTATATCTATGCACTGTTGTATGGAGGTGTATGTGGGTGCGTGTGTACAGGTACCTTAGACTAATGCCTCCCTTGTGTGTGATAGCCTATTCGACGCTAGACGTCAGCCCCGGGCCTGTTAGAGGTATGCATGGGGAGTCACGGCTCGATCCCTATTGGTTCAGGTCGTGACAGAGTGGTATCAAAGGAGGTTCCACCTTTGGGAGCTCAGAGTGTAGCTGGTCTTGCTGTGAGTGGTTTGGGTTTCATAGCGGCAGTGTTAGGATGTTTATAGTTCGACTTTCAGGATAGGGACTCCAGTGTTGGTGCGGAGGCCGACGTATCAATTCACCAGGACTATGACAACCTGATTTTCAACTCGGGACATTCGTACACTGGTCGTAGGGGAAAATAACGGGACATGCATCATATAGGACTGGGTTTTGGGTTTTTCCTTGTCCTTCCTGGTTCAGCTCTCCAGATATACTCTTTGACCATGGAGCATCTTGATTGTATTTCAGGATTCTTCCACGATGACTGCCAATGAGAGTTCTGCAGTGGGATTATGGTGAAGATCTGCCCCGTGTAGAGGATGTGGACCAGAGCGCAGGTTCTGAGGCTGGACCTCCAGGTGGTCTGCCAGTTGAACCACCACCTGTCGAGTAGCTGGTTGTGCTGGTAGTGCTGGATGAGGTTGTACGTAGGCTGAGTGCACTGCACAAGTTCCAGAGGCAGCAACCTCTGAGGTTTCGGGGTGATCCAGGCCCCCAGGCATGTGATGAATGACTTGAGGAAGTCACCCGAGTTTTCCGCCTAGTGAGGACACCCCCAGATCAGATGGTGGTCCTAGCGGTGAGCCTTCTGCATGGTTCGGTCGGGCGATGGTGGGGTTTGGTGATGCAGTCCCACAATGAGGAGGCGCTCACGTGGGAAGTGTTTGAGCGGCTCTTCAGGGAATAGTTCTATCCAGTGATGCTGAGGTCAATATAGATTCATGAGCTTCTACAGCTTTGGTAGAAGTGTTTGACTGTGTCAGAGTACTCAGCAAGGTTTACAGACCTGTCATGCTACTCCCTAGATATGGTTCGAGGCCCGTTCTTTAGGGCTCAGACCTTTGAGCAGGGTCTACGCAAGGAAATCCAGGCAGTTGTGGTTTATTTGTGTCTTCCCACTTATGCTGGAGTGTTGGAGTGAGCCTTGGTGGTGGAGAGCTTTCTGGATGAGCAGATTCAGCCTGTCAGTGTTGGGCGTGTGGTAGCTGGGACGTCGGCAGCTGATAGCCAGCAGCAGACTCAGGGGCCCAGACGTGGCAGACGTTTCCGGAGGCAACCCCATGATGGAGGATCTGAGGCTCATGGCTCACAGGGTTCGCAAGCCGGTTTTGGTTAGCCACAAGAGAGGTGGTGTTACGCTTGCGATAGTCGGGGACATCTTTCTAAAGATTGTCCGACCCGTCGTGCTGCTGAGAGGGAGCCGGTCGACAGACCACCTTGGTAGAGGTATCGTCTCGAGCAAAGAGGTCCGCAGGGCTGCAGACGTGGGGATGGAGCTGGTGCAGCAGCGGGAGGTGGTAGGTGGTATCAGTTGTCACCACCACCACCCCTAGGTGGTCCACGGCAAGCTCAGAGAGCTGGTGGCCAAGGGAGAGGACAGCTGCAAGCCCTAGAGGCTGTTGACACATAGGGTTCACGGATGGATCTTGGTATGCCTTGTGTCCTTTCTAATTTCTGCAGTAGTTTGATAGACACTGTTTAGCTACAATCTTTCATTTTCTACGCTTGCACGAGTTTTTCTTAGGGCGTTGGTACGACCCTGTGTGGGTGTTGTTCGACGTACTTCGCATGCTTGAGGAAGAAGGATTTTTCCCCCACCGAGACACATTTTTGTGACGCGATTAAAACTGTCCGGGTGAGTCAGTGCCACCCAAAGCGGATAGTGTTGAGTTGTGGTGGATGATTCCCTCTGACTTATGTGTTTGGGCAGTGGTGTTTGTTGGTGGACTCGCTGGTTTGGGAATTCTAGTGCGGAGTTCAGTTTCTTTCCCTCATAATTATGGTTTTTTGGGGATGAAAAGTTATAAGGTGTGGAGGATGTAGCGACTTGGGTTTTGGCCCAGTCAGACTTTGGAATATTTCTATGAATAATTCCAGAGCTAGGAACGAAGACAACGTGCGATTCTGAGGCCCGGTGTGCCCGAAATTAATTTTATAAAAAAATTAAGTATTTTTATACTATGAACATAGAGGGGATATGTTATCTCCAAAACCGTTGCTCAGAACAGGAATCTGAGGGCACAATTGCATCCATAGTGTGCCGTTTACCCTATGCAAGGTGTAAAATTTACGAGCGCGGGCCTTCTGTGAGAAAAGCCACCAGGGTCATTTTTGTAAATAAGTGGAAAAGTTAATTTACGAGATTCAACTTTAATAACTCCTGAAAAGAGTCTCAGATCACAATTCTAAGTGCGCTGTTGTGTTCATAACACCGTGTTCACCCTAGGTGCGACATAGTTTTGGTCGGCACCGGGTGCTGGGTTGGAGGCGTGTTGGAGGGGAGTTAAGAAGTAGTTTTATTTAAAAAAAATAATAAAAACTAAGTCAATCTCTACCCCCTAACCTTGTGCGCGCAGGCGGAAAAATCTCCCCTTCACTCATCTGTTCCTTGCCAAATCGAGCCCTGGGCATCCGTTTTCAGCGCTGAATGTCAGCAGATCGAGCTTCATGGTGTCGCGGGCGTCGTTCTGCACCTGAAGCATCGGCGATCCGCCAACATGTAGGTGTTTTGAGTTTTGAAATCCCGGATCCCAATTTGGTTTTTTTCTCTGTTTTAAGCTTTTAGATGCGTAGATCCAGTCCCGGGGGCGCGCATATGCCTTCAGATTTGTGTTTGGCCCCCAGGGTTCCCCCAGTGGCCCTCGGAAGGTCCGCCGACACCGCACCGGCGCGGCGGCTCGCGACCGCGGGCCGCAGGAGTGAAATCGGACAGCCACTCCTATGGCGGTCCGGAAGCCAATTAGCGACGACCGCGTATGGGGGTCGGCTGTGCACTCGCGTACGCTGCACTATGCGGCGACGACTGGGTCGGCCGGCGTGTGCTGGCCCAGGCCGGCCGGTTCAGTCTGGTCCGACCCTCTTGGTACACGGGGGTTTTAAAAACCCCCGTAACTTGCTCCCTGGTGACTCGAATCGCATGCCGTTTGTAGAGACGTGACCCTGGTGAAGAGGAGAACCCTTCAGTGTGGGTTTGGGGGTTTCAAAGTTCGGGATTATGGCCCGGGTGCTTGAAACATCGAATAAAATAATGATATTTTATAATTATTAGACTTCAAGACATTGTATCTTCTACCTGGAGAGTCTGATTGACGTGACGTCAGTGACATTGAGACACTGATGGTACAAATGACGTTTCTTGTTGGTTTTCAGGTGTTGGGACCAAGTTTGGGGTGCGGGCCCCATGAGGCCGTTTCATACGAACAAGTAGTGGATCCCGTGTGTTTTTCCGGGGGGAACCTAGTGGTATGAACCTGTTGATGAGTTTTGAGATCGTTGTGTGGGCCCCACACATGCTAGCTGTAGTGCATAGTGACTTTTTCACCGATTGTCCGTTTTAGGCGAGTAAACAGCCTATCCAGCGTGTTTTTATGTGTGGATCGCGATGGTGACCTTGTTATCGGTCTTGGAGGTGCGCATGGTGGTATTGTGGCAGGTCGCTCAGGTTAGCGATGTTTGGACTAGCAGTGGTTGAGGGTACTCCCTTGGTTCGTTCCTACAAGGTTTCACACAGCATCATGACCTTTGTATAGGTTTTTTATCTTCTCGATGAGATGTTTAATCTATTAGATTTGTGGAATCCCTCCGGTGGGCCCAGAGCGGGATCCTCTAGCATTGTTTCCCTATATCGGGTTCTTTGTATCGCTGTGACCGCTTATCCACGGGTGGTGATCCCCTATCTAGCAGGTTACCTCTATTGGGGTTTTGGAATCATCAGGAATATGATCCCCTATGTAATGGGCCGTGCTTAGTAGGGTTGTGGCATCGTCGGGAATACGATCCCCTACTCAGCATGAGGATTTTAGTAGGGTTGCAGTATCATTAGTTATACGATCCCCTACTCTATACGTGGTTTCTGTAAGGTTGCGGCATTGTCAGTTCGATCCTCTACAATGAGAGATGTACCAGATATGGTTTTTGGTATCTTTGTGACCGTCGTGACCCAAGTGACGATCCTCTATCTGAGTGATGTGTTTCTGTCGAGCGCTAGATCAGGTTGTGGTATCCCCCTGCAGATCCTGGGAGTGATCCCCTATTTGTGAGATTTATGAATGCCAGATCAGGTTGTGGTATCCCCCAGCAGACCCTGGGAGTGATACCCTGTCTATGAGATCTTCATAAACTGGTGTGGGTTCTAGTATCCCCCAGAGAACCCTAGGAGAGATCCCCTATTTGAGGAGTTTGGTGTTTATGTTGTTTCAGCGAGGTTTCCTCAGTGATGATATCCGACGAGCATGATCTCTCAGGTGAGTGTCTAGGATGTTTGTGTGAGACCTGATGAAGTGTATTTCTCAGACGAGTACCATCTGTGATGACAGTTATCATGGAGTGTGTTCTCCTGGTTATGAATCGTTGCTGGTGATGAGGTCAGTATCTCATGTGCCTTGGTGCGTTAGCTGAGTATATCTGGATGTTCATGGTTTATGTTCAGGTGTATACTTGAACGGATGTTCAAGGTGTATGTATGGGAATACACCTGGTTTGAGCTGACTAGTTGTGTTTAGCTGAGGATGGTCATGAGATGGAGTTTCTCTCTCGTATGGGTTCCCTCTGGCTGGGATGAGCGGACTGTTGCCTTTCAGTTGCTCTCTTTTGTTTTGGGTTTTTGGGGTGCCTACTGAGTATTGTTATACTCACCCCTACACGGGATTTGCCCATACATGTTTGTGTCTTGTGCAGACCACATGCCTTTTGACGAAGTTCCATGAGGACCCAAAGAAGGTGGAGCTTAGTGAGTGGGTTTGGGCGGGGTGTTTACCAGAGCTATACTGAGAAGCTTACCAGTAGGTGTTTTTGGCAGTGTTTTCCCTCATTCCAAGCAGGTTGGACAGTTTTGTAGTTTTCCTTTAGTGGGCACTGTTTTTTCCTTTTTGTACTGCTGTTGCACTATGGTTTGGGATAGATGTATGCATGCATTTTCTTTTCAGTTTTGTATATCTCTGCACTATTTCAGGGAGGTGTATGTGGGTGCGTGTGTACAGGTACCTTAGGCTAATGTCTCTCTTGTGTGTGATAGCCTACTCGGCGCTAGACGCCATCCCCTGGCATATTATAGGCAGGCCTGGGGAGCCGCGGCTCGAGCCCCGTTGGGTGGGTCGTGACATCAGGTCCTAGAAGACTACTCTCATCGACTTCATCCCAATGTGCCGATGTTATGAACCTTTTCCCATAAAGGGATTCATAGAGCACCATTCAGATGCTGGAGTCGAAACTATTTTTATAGGAGAATTCATCCAGTGGAAGATGTTGGTACCATCATCCTTTGAAGTATATAGAACACTCTATCGACATGTCTTCTAGTGTTTGAATAGTTTACTCATATTGGACCTCAATCTGAGGTTGATAGGTCATACTGAAGTTAATTTTAGTGCTTATAACATATTGGAGACTTTTATAGAACTTCGAGATGAATCTTGTATCTCTATCAGATATAATAGATAGTGGTACTCCATGAATCCTTACCACATATTTGATATATATCTTTGAAAGTTGATATAATGAGAATTCCTCTCGAATTGCGATAAAGTGAGCTTTATTTGTAATACAATCTACAATGACCCATATAACATTATTTCCTCTAGATGTCCTTGGAAGTCTAGTGACAAAGTCTATGGTGATGTTATCCCACTTACATGTTGGTATGGGTAGTGGTTTTATCACCCCATTTTACTTTTTTCCTTTCATCCATCACTTGCTGACATACCATACACTTTGATGTATGCTCAACAATCTCCTTATTCCGATTGTCCCACCAAAATTTCTATCAGAGATCTCGATACATCTTTGTGCTCCCTGGGTGAATAGAGAATATTGGGATATGTGCTGCATTCAAAAGCTCATTATTTATCTCTAGATCAGATGGTACACATAATCGTGACCCAAATCTTGCAACTCCTTCCTCATCAATTTTGAACTCAGATGATTTCTTGTTTCTAATAGATTCTACCCTTTTCTAAATTTCCACATCTTTTCTTTGATCATGCTTTATTTTCTCCTTGAGGGATTGTTGAAAAATAATTTGTAAAAGGATTAATGATGTTTCTCCCTTAATGATCACCATGTACATCCTCTGTAAATCTAAGAAGATTATATCCTTTTCAATTCTCATCATTGATAAAGATGCAAGATCCTTTCTAATTAGAGCATCTGACACCTTATTTTCCTTACCGGGATGGTAGTGGATTGAGCATTCATAATACTTGTTGAGTTATAACCATATTAATTGGTTCATATTAAACTCTTTATGTCTGAATATATATTTGAGGTTCTTGTGGTCAATATATATCTCAAACTTCTCCCCATAGAGATAATGCCGCGAGATTTTCAACGTAAAGAACACAACTACCAACTCCAGATCATCTGTGGGATAGTTTTGCTCAGGGATTTTCAGATGTCTTGTGGCGTAGGATATCACTTTATAATTTTTCATCAGCACCCAACCTAATCCCCTCTTTGAAGCATCACTAAATACCACAAATAGTTCTCCACTTATCGGGAGTGTCAGTACTGGGGCAGTGATAAGCCTCTTTTGAGCTCCTTAAATCTTTCCTCACATTCTTGAGTAAAAAAAACATCACCCCCTTCTATGTAATCTTGTTCATTGGGTTTGAAAATCATGATAAGTTCTTCACAAATCATCAATAATACCATGCTAGACCATAGAAGCTAGGGATATCCATTATAGATGTTTTCATGGGCCACTCTTCAATTGCCTTTGTCTTGGAATGTTCCGCATATATTCCTTTTCTAGTGATAACATGCCCCAAGAATGATACTTCCTCTATTCAAAACTCACATTTAATATACTATGCATAAAGTTTCTCCCTTCATAAATTCATGACAACATTATTCAAATGATCCTCATATTCCTCCATTCTCTTAGAGTAAATCCTAATATCATCGATAAAGACTACCACAAACTTGTCAAGGTAATATCTAATGACTCTATTAATTAAATCCCTGAATATCTCTAGAGAATTAGTGAGTTAGAAGGGAATAAATTTGAACTCATAGTTTCCATACCTCATTCAAAAGGTAGTTTTTGAGAATATCTTCCTTCCCCACCTTTAATAGGTGATATCTCGACCGAAGATACACCATAGAGAAATAACTCACCCCACGTAGCTGATCGAACAATTCATCTATCCGAGGTAGGGGATACTTGTTCTTTATCATGATTTTATTGAGCTCGTGATAATCAATTCATAAGCACATTGATCCACCCAACTTATTAACAAAGAGGGCTAGTGCACCCCATAGTGAAGCACTTGGGCATATAAAACCCTTCTCCAGATTCTCTTGTAACAACTTCTTCAGATCTTCCAGCTCAACAATTTCAATTCTATAAGGTTTCTTTTATATAGGTAGAGATCCAGGAATATGTTTAATTGAGAACTCAAACTCTCAACTAGGAGGAATATTTTAAAATAATTTAGGTAATACATCAGTGTAATTCCTCACGATGGGTATATATTCAAGCAATACCATCTTCATTGTATCAATCATTTTAGCTAGACATGATTTCTCATAAATAAGTAATATCCACACTTGAGAAAATGATTCTAAAGGAGATTCATCTTCCTCCTTACACTTGTAAATAATTAGAGGATGATTTGGGATGTGAAGAGTGATCTCCCTTTCCTAACAGTTGATATTGGATTTGTATAAATATAGCCAATCCATTCCCAAGATAACATAGAACTACACTAAAGAAAGTATGAAGATATTTTTTGGGTGGTTCAGTCCATAAATGTTAACCAAGGAGGAGTTATATACTTTGGATTCAACGATTTCCCCATTCTCTATTCTCATGGATAACGCAACCTCCAATTTTTGAGGTAGTGTTTGAATAGTTATACTAAACATTCTAGTTATGAAAGAATGGGTAGAACTAGGATCAATTAGTATGTTCTCTATTATTGATTGAATAACTATCATACCTATCACCACATCGTTTTCCAGATGCACCTCAGTAGTAGTGATAGTAAAAGACCTTCCTTGTTTCCTTGAGGATTATTGTTGATTTCCTCCGACAACCCTTGGCTTAGAGAAATTATTCTTATAATGACCATGTTTCTTGCAGTTTTAACACTACACTATAGGTTGAGTGTTGATCTAAACCTTCCTTTCCTCATCCATGTTAGTTGGATTCTTTATATCCTTTCAATAGTTTTTAGCCAGATTTCCCATTCATCTACATTTGAAGCAATTTTTGGTTCCCTTTAAGTAGTTCCCATGATTATTCTTCCAAATATTTTGACACGTGAGATGTTCGATTGTCTTTCCATCATGGGATTTATTTTCTAAACCACCCATATTAGAATCCATTTTACTCTTTTTGTCCCCAGGACCGCGCGACCATTGAGAGTCTCTGATCTCCATTTCAACCTTGAGGGCACAACATACAATCTCCTCATAATTTTCGAAGTCTTGAATCGCCAAAACTTTTCATAGACTCAGCTTTAGTTTTCTAAAGAATAGATCCACCTTACTTTTAGTGTTCATGATAAAGCCATAAGTGTATCTTTAAAGCCTTGTGAAGATTTCTTTATACACCCTGATAGACTCATATTCCTTATAACGACCTGATCCCAAGCTACCGGACTCAACCCTTATAAAATGCTATGTATTTATTTTTACAAAAAGAAATTGAATAAAGAAAAAACATTTGAATTTCATATCAGGATCTTTTACCGGTATAGGTTTTGGAGAATTAGAATATAAAAATACATATCAATACAATTGTGAAAATTTTTGAATTCACTAAACAATAAATCTTCAGCGCACTCCTTCCATTTTAGAAATTCATCGTAGCATGACTGTTAAACCTGTAGGAGTAATTACAATACATATGGCGAGTGAAAAATTCCCAGTAAGGTGTTTAAAAATAATTAACAAATACCTTTAAAACATTTCTTGAAAATTTAAATAAACGTACTTGAGAAAAACATATTTAAAAAAAAAACACATGAATACCTTTAGAAAAACCATTCTTTATGAAAAAAATGATAATGAAAAATTCATAGGGGATTCCTCTCAAAATAATAATAATTTTATGTGGGTCATTAATAGAACTCGGCAGACCATGTCCAAAATCCATACCTAAGGTCACTGGTCATTTCTTAGACTTACAGGTTCACTTCCCATAACGCCTCTTAATCTACTAGTGCCAAATTTTTGAAAAACATTTTCTCATGGTCCTGTCTTTCTCATCTATGTCTGAATTTTTTTTTTCAAATTCTATACATAGTAATAATTCTTCCAAAAATAAAGTTATAGACATACTGAAGCGAGTTTCTTAAATCATTTAGAGAGATAATACCATGCTTGAGAAAACCCATTACTATTTGAAACCATAAATGATATAAGTGCGTGTATGATCTAAAAATTATTGGAATGTCACATATGAGCTATGTGATGGTCATACCTATTCATGCATGACATGGTAGATGATGCAGATGCGAGTACGCACATGAAATGATAACTTATTTCATAATTTCACATAAAATGATAAAATTTACCTCAAGCATTCGATCAAACAATATGATTATAATAATTTAAACAAACAGATATCCTCTAACATAGGTTTAGAAGATGATAAAAACTATTTATAAATTCTAAATAAATGAAAAATATTGACCATACTTAAGTTGTTTATACTTAAATGAATATATATGTATGTAGAAAATTTTAAGCTATATATGTGTATATACGCATGTATATACACATATATATGTAAACCTTTTTATAAAAAATCATAACTTGATAAACCAAAATCACACCCATACAACTATAAAATTTTAAAACTAGATCTTTTAAATCAAGAAAATTTATAATATTTGAAAATTGAATTAAAAATATATGATTATATATATATACATATATACAAAATCAATTCAAAATAATAAAATCGCTTATACAATTTAATAAAAAATAATTCCCTTACAAGGCAATAAAAATCATACACTTGTACTTGTAATATTCTACGGAAAGATATGGTTTTAGAAAAAAAAATATAACATTGTATATAGATATATTTAAAAAAAATCCAACATAAATAATAGAAACCCTTACCTTGATTTTGATGAAGTAAGATCAGTGTTGATGGAAGGAAGTTAATAAGAATGTTGGTGTAGGGTATTTCAAGGTATGCAAAGGAGGGTTATACTTATATATATTAAATTGAGGCTTGCGGAGGAAGCCTGGATTCTGAATTATAGGGTAATCTTATTGATACAACACACACCCAATATTTTTTAAAAAACTAATCAAAACAATCCAAAAATGTAAGTTTATCTTTTTTTTCAATTATCCATTTGTATTAACATTGTTTTTATATTGTAAAAAAATCCAAAATTGAGAGTCTTTACCCTTATTATATTTATTATATTTATTATCTCATTTTATATAATTTATCATTTCCTAACATATCTCTCACATATTCAAGCTATTCTCATTTTTTTATTTTTATTTTATTCACTCATTTATTATGGTTTTATTTTTTTGTCCCTCCTTTTGACTTTTTTATATTTTGGGTTATCTTTAATCATTGTGTTTTGATATTTTTTGTGGCTCACATTTTCCTTATTTTTCTAATATTTTATCTCTCTCAATTTTACAACTCATGATTGTTTTTTATTATTCATATTTTAACCTTTTAATTTTAATACACCTCATGTTTTATTGCTCAAAACGTTTCAATATATATTTTTTAATATGTTGTGCTTTTATTTTCATAAAAGTTTGAAGATTTTTTTTAATTTTTATATAGAAATTCGTTTTTTTGTAATAACTAAATTAAATCACAATTAATCACATATATATATATATAATATCAAAAAGTGAATATTATATATATTTATAAAATATTTTAATTTAAAAATAATAATAGTTTTCATTTTAAAAAATGTCTTAAAATTAATAATAATAATTATTATTGTTAAAATGATTAAAAAATTATAACTTCATGATTTTATTTATGTCGAAATACCATTTTAAATAAATTAATACCGCGTTAAACAAATTATAATAATATATTTCAAACATTAAATATTAAATCATATATTTAAATAATGAATATATTTTACCTCATTTTCATTAAAGTAAAATAAAATTACTTAATATAAATATTTCTTGAAAATCCTACTTTAGTATTACAAAATAATATATATATATATATATATTAAATCTTTCTTGAAAAAAAATTATCAAATAAATACTTGATTAAAATAATATACAATTTAACTTTTTCGGGGTGTTACATTCCTTCTGATTAAGTAAGAGGAACTCTCTTTCCATCATGAGGTGGAGGGTTTGAGGAAAATATTTATTGAAAAACATTTTCTTGAATTCC
Organism: Viscum album; assembly: GCA_963277665.1. Classification (NCBI taxonomy): domain Eukaryota; kingdom Viridiplantae; phylum Streptophyta; class Magnoliopsida; order Santalales; family Viscaceae; genus Viscum; species Viscum album. The sequence continues at coordinate 495,519,989 of OY728159.1, forward strand.
TACCAATCCATGGAATAAATTTCCTCCTTGTACTTTTTATTCTTGATTAGTGTCCACCACTAATCAGCTTCCCCATCAAAATGATAGAAGACTAGTATGAATTTCTCTTCTTCTGAGCACTGGAGGACAGAGAATATCTTTTCAATGGAGTTAATTCACCATTATATGAGTAGGATATCTGAAGATCCACTAAACATGGGAGGACTTTTCCGTTTGTAGGATTCGATGACAACTTTCTCTTTTCTTGGAGGAGGAGGGCGTTCCACACGATTCAAGTTATTATTCGTAACTTAAGCCAGCTGAGCAAGTACTATCATAAAGGTTTGAACACCTGTTCCCATCATATCAAACATATCATTAGGGAAATTGTCACATTTCCTATCACATTGATTGTTGGCACATGTTATTCTATTTCCATCCATTATCTATGAAAAATAAAATACAATTAGGGGGCTTGGATAATTTTCTTTTAAGAATAAAAATGAAACTTTAAACATAAAAGGATAAAATATTATAGGAAACGTATATCCTAACTTGTGATTTCACTAGGTTTGTATCTAGGTTATCCATGATCTGTTTCCCCACATTTGTTCTTATGGTATTCATTTTTTGTTCCCATAATAACGGTTTATACTAAGCTTATAAATATACAAAAGAATATCTTCATAGAGTGTCAAACTAAGTGTGCAGTAAGGCTTGTTGTTGTGAAGATGTTCTCATTCAAGTCTAGATCAAAGTGGTGTTTTTGGGTTTTACCCCGAGAGACATCTGTGCCAGATCCAAATCAACTTGTTCATATCCATACATGGATGTCTTTTCTAGATAAACCAATTACTCTATACTTTCCAAAATTTAGGGATGTTTTATTATAATTTTTCTCATACCTAAGGTTATTAATAAAGTGTTCTACTCATAATCTACACAAATAACTAGAACATACTCTAATACCAACTATAGCGACACCAACCTATTATAGATATCATCACAAGATTTTAAGCATCATATTATAATCCAAGTATCGCAAATTATAGTGCCTTGGAAGACTAGGTATATAAAACTAAAACATGGAACTAAATAAAAAAATTCTTTATTTAATATTCATAAAGAGATACTAACATCCATTTTTCTCATACATCTTAACAGGATAACTTGTGGGATGACATGAAAAAAGGGATGAGATAAAAATCCTAGTAAGGGAATAAACATAATAATAAAGCTTTAGAACATGGGTTAGAAGGCATGACATAATGATATAAAAAGGTATGGAACATATAAAATCATGACATATAAACACAAATTATAGTAATGTGGTATCAACATAAAACATGGATTTATCACGAGTTAAGGCTCGTTGCACATAGAGGATCAAATGTCAAGGTTAACCACCAAGACCATTGCAGATAGTAGCACGAGTAAAGGATAGCCACCAAGACCATTACACATAACATATCATGAAACTAAAATTTACCCAATACATTTGAATTATATATGGGGGAACCAATATTAACATGTTAATAAATATTTTTTCCACATAAATAATCATACATAATCAATCATACATAAACATAAGGGTACTGATAGAATGAAATGGGTATCATAATCATGTTCCAAATCATATTAAATGGGATTATCATAAAAGTGTCTATGAAATAAAGGAATTAGATCATACATGGAAATTGATGAGGGAAAATAGGTATATATGATGGTAATTGATTCAAATAAAAGTGATAACATGTAAAAAGAGTATTTAAGAAATTTTAGCATTAAAACATTTTTTACAGTTTTAAGGAAGATACTTAAGATAATTTAAAATAGAAAAGGGAATAATATGTTATATAAATTGATAATTTTACCAATAAGGGTTTAATAATAAAAATAACATTTTTATAAAAAAATTAGTGGCTTAATCTAGATGATAAATTGCACATGAAATTGGGAAAGAATTTGGGAAATTCCCTTAAACTGGTTCACTTATTAGGAAGTATAGAGGAGGGAACCAAATAAAAACATGTATATAGCCAAAATATAATGATGAATGGACATTGATACATGAGTTTGTATCATTTAAACAGAATTTATAATATGTAAATAAAAATAACAGATAACATTATTTGGGCAACAAGAAAGATAGAGAAACCCGAAGGAATAATGGAGGTCAGGGTAGAATCTCTTACCTTAAATCTAAATGTGCAATTCAATTGATCTTAATGCCATGAATAATAAAATTAAATTAATTAATTAGTATTTACAGAACATATTATTCATTTAATTTATTTATTATATCCTTATTAAGTACATTCATGACCTTTTTATGGGCTAAGAGGTTCAATTTCTTTGTTTGGGAGCATTTGTTTCCTTGGTTTTCATGATTAGTTTACTTATATACATGTGAGGATAAACATGTAAGATGATAATGGTTTTACATAATTGATGTTATATGTTATTAGTGAAAATAAATAATATTACATGGTTATAAAATTCATTTGGTTTTTTAGTGAAAATGAATCATTATATAAAACTTTAATGATAACCGTTTTGGTTAATTAGCGGTTTTTAATCACAAAAAACACATTTTTCTTTATAAATTAATATCATAGGTAAAAAATATTCTAGAACCTTAAATTAGAAATATTACATTTATTATTTTTTGGTGAAACCATCCAAATGGTTTCATGACCAGAATTGAATACGGTAATAAAAATTGAAAACCCGTCATCCTTGAATGTGATAAATTAACACATCTTGGAAGGTGTCTTCCTTTCTTGTATAAAAGAAGGTTTAAAGGAGAGATTATGATGAATTATTAAATTATAATAATAAAATTATAGTATATGTATGGTACTGGAGTTATCATAACATTTTGATGAAAGGAGGTGTGGAAAGAAATAGAAAGAAAGGAAGTTCAAAGAAAATAAAAGAAATGAAAATAGGAATTGACCTCTTGAATATATCTTCCTTGAGAACCTATTTAGGGAAAGTATTTGGGATTTTCAAGAGAAAAAGGGCTGTTGGACGTGGGGAGGAGATTGGGATGATATTGTAACAGAATTTAGACAAGGCACAAGGCTTGATAGGAGTGAAGAGAAGAGGTAAAGAGGGGCGATATTTATAGTGAAGGAGAGGAGGGGTTGGCCATTATTTTAATCATTAGTTTAATATTTTTTCTCAAAACTATGATTTTTTTTGATTATTATGAATAGAAATAGTAAATATATAATGTGAGTTAGAACCAAGGGTTTTTACATTACCAATGATTCTAAGAATAGTGTATTTAACTCATAATGTATATATACGGTAAATTACCGCATTTCACAATTCATAAAAATTCAAGTATTTTAGAAAAATCCAAAATATTCACCTTAACCATTTTTTATGGTTTAAATATAAAAATAAACTCCATTTTTCAAAAATAATTTTCTATATATGATAAATTTAATTTTTAATTAAAAATCATAATATACTTGAAAAATAAAAATTTTAAAATTAAAACCACTTTTCTAACACTTTGAAAAATTAACTAAGGTCTCTTAAAATTATCCTATAATCATAAGTCATAAAAATAATTATTTATGAATACATTTTTTGACAACAACTTTTCTTTTAATTTGTTAAATAAATCATAAAATTCTAATTAAATATTCATGACTTAAAAAAATACCAACACTTTATTATTAATTTTTAAAAATATATTTACTTATAATATGATATAATTATACCATACTGTCACTTATAAGATTGGATTTTTTTATTTATTATTTCATTGGTGAGGTTACTATTACATTTACCAGTTTACTATTCATAAGGGTCACAATACTATTCTTAAGGTCAAGTTACTATTTCATCTGTATATGTTCCTTTACTTCTAGAGATACCTTTTATTATACTCATTATTCATTTATAAGGTTTGTTTTGTGTTCTATATGTAATATTATATTATTATAGTATAATAAATAATTATAATAGGGTAATTCCATTGATAAAATATTAGGTCGTTACATACCTTGGGGTTTCAATGTTCTAAGGGTAAGCTGAGGGCTTTTCACTTCTCCAATGCAGTTACTCAGATCAGAAAAACTCTTGCATCTAGGAAAGGCAAGTCACTCTCAATGGAAGGATGTATTTTCCTTGTTAGGAATGTGTTGATTTTAATGATGGTTTACTCATTCATGGTGTACAATTGGCCCACTATGGTCATCAAAGCCATTAAATCCATGATGATGAATTTTTTTGGAGTGGAAATGCGATGGAAAGAAAGATCATTACAACTTCTTTGAAGCATTGCTGCATGCCTAAAGATTCAGGTGGCCTTGGAATTAAAAACCTGTATTTATTCAATCAGTCTCTCCATGATCATTTTTTGTGAAGATTAGTTAATAAGAAATCATCTTCCTTGTAATTTTTAAGATCAAAATTTGTTCCAAGAATTATTTCAGGATAATCGAATTACATGGAAACCTCCATTTTGACTGGTCTGAAATTAGTCTTCCAAAAAACTCACATGCATTCTCATTGGTTATTCAATGAAAATTCCTATTTTAAATTTTGGAATTCCAACTAAGTTGGAGTAACTTTAATCAACCGGGTCAGTACCTTAGATGCTGTAGGCAATCAGAATATATCGATCGAAGACCAGTTAGAAAATTTGGGTTTTCTCCCTGAAGATATTGCCGCAACCATTACAAGCTATGACTTCATCAATCAGGTTGATATGCTCATTTGAGACCATTCTCCAAATGTATATATTTACTCCAAGGTTTTCTACAATTACTTTATTTAGGGGTACTATAAATGGATTTACAGCTTCAAAAAAGATAGCTTACTCCATCAAGATTCACCTCACTATAGAGGCTCTCTCTAAATAAAATTCCAATTGATGAGAATCTGCAGCGAGTTGGAATCTCCCCGTGCTCTATGTGTACTATTTTTCATCTACACTGTGAAGTTGTTGATAATCTTTTCTTGAGTTGAAAAACAATTAAATCTCTATGGAAGGCCATATTTAATCTCTTTGAGATGCACCCCCCATAGGAAGGTTCGATGTAATAATTCCTCTATGCGACTCTCAAACTCCAGCTCTTCAAGATGATCGATGTCCTCTTCAAGGTAGCATGTGAAGAACTGTTTCATGCTATATGGGGAAGCCGAAATGAAACCATTCATTCCCATGATAAATTCAATCCAAATATGGTGTTGGCTACTGTTATCATAGAAATTCAGAGTGCTAAAGAGATGCATACGATTTTTTTTAGTAACTCGTTCAAGGATTTCACTATCTTAAGGTGACTACATCTTGCAGGTAATTTTCTTAAACCCCAAGGCAATATTAAAGTCTTCTAGTTTCCCCCCTTAAATGGATGGTTGAAATGTAATACTAATCAAACTTCTAGGGGTAATCTGGGTCCATTAGGGTATGTGGTTATCTTTAGGGACTATAAGAGTGATGTGGTGGAATGTCTCTATGGTCGTTGTGGCAATGCCACTGCTTTGGAAGAGGAAATGTTGGGATTTATCAGAGTAGTTGATCATGCATGTCAAATAGGTTGGCAAAACTTATGGTTTGAATGTGACTCCACTACAATTGTTCAATCCATTAGGATGAGAATAATTAATCTCTTAAAAAATATAACGATAAAATGGTTGAATTGTCTTGACAAGTTTTCCTCTATGAACTACATCATGACCCACACGTTTTGGGAAGCCAATCATCTTGCTAATGGTGTTTCAAACAAATGAGTCTTTCAGGAGGGACTCATATGCTATAACATTATTCCTTGTGACCTCTCACCAATCTTCATTTGTTACAAATGTATAATTCCCCATTTCGGACTCTTGTAATTTTTCTCTATTCTTAATAAAGAGCTTCTGAGCTCATCTTTCTCAAAAAAATGTTTATATGTTTATATTTTATATTTTTTGTTTGTATATATATGCTTATATTATATTATATTATATATATATGTTTACATTATATATATATGTTATATTTTTATATTATATATATGTTTATATATATATATATGTATATGTTTATGTTTTATATCACATATATATATATGTTTATATTTTATGTTTATATATATATACATTATATGATATATGTTTACTTATATTATATATTATATATATGATTATATTATATATGTATATGTTTATATTTTATGTTTACATATATGTTTATATTTTATGTTTACATTAATATTTATGTTATATATATTTTTATATTATATAAATGTTTATATATATATTTTATGATTATATTTTTTTTATCAAAGGCCAGAAAGACAGGCTAGTGGGCACAAAACCCATTATATGGACCAAAGTCCCATTTATTGACCCAAAGGCCTTATGAAGCATCATACATGTATTATTCTACCTGTGTCATTAAGCCTTATTTAATTAGATATGTTTTAAAACATTGGTAAAAATGACACTAAACTAGCCACAATTTCTTACCAAAGATGACTAAATTTAAAATATATATATATGTGTGTGTTTTTATATATAAATATAAATATATATATATATGTGACTGTGTGTTTATATATATATATGTTTATATATATTTTTATATATATGTTTATGTGTTTATATATATTAATATATATATATATATATATACATATCTAAAAATATATTTACCTCGATGCTAGAAAATGAGCTATATAAATAAAAATATTTTTAGCAACGTTTCCTGAAAAACATTGCTAATTTAGTGATTCTTCCTAAAAAACATGGATAAATTAGTGATGTTTCATTAAAAACGTGGCTAAATTAGTGATGTTTTTCAGGAAATGCTTCTAATTTTTCGATACTTAAATGTGGATAAATTAGGGATGTTTTTAGGAAATGTGGATAAATTAAATATTTATTTCTAGAAACATGGCTAAATTAGTGATTTTTTAAGGAAAAAATTTCTAATTTACCCATGTTTTAAAATAAATGTATCTAAATTAGAGACTTTTCTTGATAAATGTTGCTAAATTTAAAAATTAGTGATGTTTTTAAAAAGCATTGACCAAAAAACATCGCTAAATCCCAATTTTTTTGTAATGTATTGTGAAAATAACTATGAAGTCCCACCCTATTGTTTGTAGGAATATTCAAGAAGGATCACCCTTTAATTTTTGAGTATATCCAAAAGGATGACCTTTCGATTATTGAGCATATCCAAGAAGGCTCAAACTATATTATCTCATGAGATATAAAACCTTAACCAATGAGTCTGAGGGTGATATATGACCCCACCTATCAATATCCAGACACATGTGTTCCTTTTGAAATCAATCATTCATTATATCATGAAGAACTCATGAAAATAAAAAGGGGTTTCATATCATTTCCAAATGGTATAGCATAACGTGAATCAGATATTAGATCAATTGATACCAACATTCAATCACCCAAAAGATTACTTGATAGATGAAATTATTGGTCGATTCATAAAACATAAATACATAGAATTTAGATATTTTAAATAGTAAAATTGAAATGAAACTATGAAAAATATATTTTATAAAAAACTTACTAACATTGTCTCAACATGATAGAACTATGAATCACTTTCAAAAATAATTTTCAAGATGTTAACATGGATAATCCTTTTTAAAATGTTGGAAATATTTTTATTGAAACCCACATCATAAATAGAATGATAAATATTTCACTTGAAAATAAGAAAATAGAAATTTTAAGATTACCAGATATAAAACATATTTGGATTTCAAGATAAGAATAGGAAAACATTGGTGGGAAGAGTGAATAAGGATATAAAAGAGAGATATCATTAAGAGAGGATGAAAATTATTCTTAAAATAATTAAATTTTATGAAGAAAGAAATATGTAAATTTAATTCACAAAAAAAATAAAAAGTAAATTCATTATAATTTCATGAATGAAAAAAATAAATAAATCTTATAAAATCTTATTCAATGAGGAATATTTAATACTCAAGAAAAGATGTTAAATCAAGAAAAACCCCGTACCTTTAATCTTACTTAGTTGAAAATTGTATAACCTCCTGTATAACAAAAATATCTATCTTAATCACCAATTTAATAAACATATTCATACATATAACCTTTTATAAACTTCATTTATAACCATTTATTACAAATATATTAGTTATTTATATTTTATTTTCATATTCGCAAGTTATTAGTCTTTATTGTTTGGTTACCACTAGTTTCATAATGGTGGTGTAATTTTTTGTTTATAGATTCAAATTTAATCATTAAAAGATCATTATAGATACCAAAATAGATGTTTTATATTGGTTCATAATGTTCAAATTTCATTTCATAATTTTTTTTGGTTATGATTCATGATGATGAAGTTGCCGATGAGCTTGTTCTAATAATTTATTACAAACAAAAAGGCGGTACAATAATAATAAGTTAAATATTAGTATAACCTTTAGAAAAATATAACCCAAACAAAATTTTACCATTAATTTATAATTAAACTATTATTTATGTTTCCATATTCATCGATGATATAAATTTATAGTATTGTTCAAGTAGGTGGTTAAATTGAATCAAATAAGAACAATATATAATCTATGGGTGACTATAGTTAAAAAATCTACTCCATTGGAATTATATAATTATTAAATAATCATAAATTTTTGTTATAAGTTTTTAAGGCATCAAATCATGGTTTTAGAGAGTTGTATACATAATAAAATAATAGAGTGAAAAACGAAATATTTTACCTTCATGGAGGTGGTAGTCCGCAAGTACACACGAGCGACACATTCATTTTTCATAGATTAAGATGAAGATAGATAATTGTTTATAATTTCAGAACCTTAATAATTTTATAAATATAATAATAATCCATGAAATATACTTTTAGAACCATCTAAGTAAGTAGATGATGAGAAATCAAACACAATGTTCATGGAGATGGTAGTTCGCACGTATGCCTGACAACGTATTAATTTTTTAAATGGTTTTAGATTAAGGTAGAAAATTGATATTAAATTATTATAATAACATTTAATAATATTTTTAATTAAAATTTCATCATTCTTTCATGGATATAATAAGTTTTAGGGGGTAAAAGAATAAAATCATTAAGAGATCTTGGTTGAGAACATTACCTATCCCTTTGTATGTTCTCCCTTGTCAAACTCCTTAAGTATACATCGATTGATATTTTGTAAAGATAAAGGTTTATAAGACATGAGGATAGAGATCAAGAGATAATAGGTCAGTGTTTTAGTCAATTTAATTCTTTAGAATGAGTGAAAAAATGGTGTCGATATGATCCCCTTTTATAGGTGAAAGGAATAAATTTTTTGTAAATATAAAATTTTAATATAAAGAGAGAAAATGTTTCACAAGAAATGTGGAAAAAAGTGAAAAATAATGGAGTGTTAGATACAATATGGTCTGGAATCCCTCAACCATTCATTTTAAAACATTTTCTAAATATATTTTTTAGTCTTTTACTTTAGATTTTGGTTACTTTTACAATTTTTGGTTTTTAACGTGGTAAATAATTTTTACCTAATTAATTTACTTTTAATTCATAAAAATAAAAATATAATTATTAAATAATTTAGAACTAATATTTAAAAACATGAAATCTGTTTTTTAAAATAAAATTTCTATGCGTGATAAAAATTAATTTTAATATTAGCTCCCATAACACGCAAAAACCATTTTTAGAAAAACTGTATTTCTATGCATAAAAATTAAGATTAAGATAAAACTATCAATCTGGTTGATTTCTATTTAATTATTTATTTTATTATAAAAAATAATATTTATGTGTAATTTAAATAAAACCAAAACCAACTTTCACTATGTGAATATTTAATTAAAAAAAAATTCCAAAAACATTTTTTATTTGAATAAAATACTACTTGGGATCCAAAATGTTAAAAATAGGTTTTATAAATTAAAATTAATATATTAAATCTAAAATTATACTTATTAAATACATATTAGTTTTTTAAAATGTTTTCATAATTTTTATAGTTGTGATTATATCCTAATGATGTCATGAAAGTCTAGGTATTTGTGAAAATGATATGTTTCACTATTCACCTAAAAAATAAATCTTTCTAAAAAAATCTCCAAAATTCATCATAAGATAATATTTAACTGATAAATTAAAAAAGGAAGTTAATTTAATAAGTTAAAAATTCAAAAAATTCAAAAATTTATTTTTTAAAATGAAAATACAAAAAATATATAAAAACGATATTTATTGAAAAATATTGTTTTTAATTGTTCTTAATATTATTTAATATCAATTTATAATATAAAAAATATAATATATTATTTTATATATAGTTTTTTTAAAAATATTATATTTATTAGGATAAAATATAAAACACTTTAAAAAATAGTTATTTGAGAAAGAAAAATTAATTTTAATATTAAATCATATTAGTTATTTATCCTCTAAATATAAACAACCTTAGTTGAGTAAGATATTTTTATTTATTAGTTATTTTATTATTATTATAAATATATTAATAATATTTATCTAAAATTTAATGACTCATTTTAGTTTGGTGTTGCATGTGGATAAAGATATCAAACACATTATATTTATTTAAAGGAATGATATATAGTAAAATATTAGATCATTACAGACTTAAAAATAGAACCTCTGTGACTATAAGTACTATAATTAACAATGGTATAGGGAGTTTTGGGTAACATTTGGGTGATCTCAACACTACTTGGTCAAATTCACACACCCAAACACACCCACCCAGATACCTAGAGGCGCTAGGCCTAGTTGCAACAAATAATACTAAATTCTAGTCCTTAGAGGAATGAAAATTGGAACTTCACAAAATTTAAAGGATTTTATTACCACTGGAACAATGAAATTCAAGTATTTATCTTAATAATTTTTAAAAATAGTTTTTAATATTCACATACTATATAGTTTTAAATAAATTAAATAAAAATAATTTTAATTTGAAATCAACTATTTACATACTATGTACTGACTGGGTCACACGGTGTGTTCCCTTACTGAAAAAATTAAATTTATTTCTATAATTTAAGATATGCACAACATTTACTAGATGAAATTTAGTGTGTTCACTTATATATCATATTAAATCCATTTCAAGAATTTAACTATCACATGCAATGTACTGTCACCTGACACAATATGTGACTTATGTTGTGTATGATCTTAACCATGTAATATAACAGTCCTTACATTACCAACCTATTGATTTTCCATTTTAGGTAGTTAATTGTGTTGGGTGAGTCTTAGGGAGTTTCTAATGAAGGAGCTACATGGGTGCTACAATAGGTAATTCACATCATGTAATGTTTACACGATGTGTAAAGGTGGTTCACAACGTGTACATACGATGAATTCACGACTTATAAATCTTCTAAGAGGGAGATATGAAATAAATAAATTTTATGAAAATTAAATTTAAAATTTATAATAAATAAATGACGGGGAGACATGTTTTTCATTGAAAGATGAAAATTTTAGAAAACCCGAGGATTACACACCATGTAATGTTTACACGACATGAAATCAACGAGGTCTAGGTTATTTCATAACCCATCCAGCTAAATTTCATTTCATTTGGCCACTCTTTTCCTATCCCATTTCTAAAGAGACCTAGGAACCTTAGGATGATCTTCCAACCCCTTCCTCCAACTTCGATCCATTGGTTCCATTGGTTGTTTCTTAATGATCTGCAATAAGTGTTTTCTCTTCTACCCATGGTTTTATCTTGTTCTTTTCTTGGGGATTCATTACAAAAATGATGATTTGGTTTATGGTATTATTTGGGATAGGTTTTAATGGATCTTTATTATGGTTTAGGTTGATCTCTTTTTTTCTCATGGTACGGTTGTGGTTTCCAGGCATTTCTTGTTTGCCCTAGGTTGTGTAGCAAGATCAGTAAGCTTCTTTGAGGTGGGAATTCCATCTTTTCAATTTATTAAATATCACATGGGAGGTTTTTTTTTTAATTTTTTATCTATGGGAGATGGTTGTGATGGTTTAATAAAAGATAAATAATTGGATAATTGAAATTTAAGGGAAAATGGGAATGATTCACATGCATTTACATCTTTCGTATTATTTTGATATAATGGATTTGTATGGGCTGGATAACCTGGTAAAAATTTTCAACATTGGGGGACTTTTCTGCATTGGATGATATATATTGTGACTATTTTTTCTCTTTTTATTATTTCTATATCACCCTAAAATGGAAATTAGCTAACCACTTATACTTGGATAATTAAATGGTTTCCTTAGGATAATGGATTGTGTGATTTCACCCCTAAAATAAAGTGAAATGTGATAAAATCACCTTTTATAAATATGTAAAATGGTCTTTAATGTGTTGTGATGTGTGTCCATGATTTTGGGGTAATGATGTGTGGTTACGATGTGATGTGAGGTTGATGGGTGAGAGGTGTCCATGATTTTTGGGCGGTGATGTGGTGGTTTTTTGTCTTGCTTTTGGGGTGGTGAGGTGGTTGTTCTTTGTACATTCTTTTGATGTGGTTAGGTGGTGTTTGTTTGGTTGTGCTTTTGGGGTGGTGAGGTGGTGGTTGTTTGGTCTTGCTTTTGGGGCGGTGAGGTGGTGGCTATACTTTTGGGGCAATGAGTCAATGGTTGTTTGGATATTCTTTTGGTATGACGAGGTGGTGGTTGTTTGAAAATGCTTGTGGAGCAGTGAGGTGATGGTTTTGATGGGGATGATGAACTTCTTGTGATGTTTGGTTGCATTATGCTATATTCTGAGGCATTTATGGAAAAATAATTCGTTAAAAATGGTTGAATTCTATGTGGTTAGCTTTGGTTAATGGGATGTAAATGATTAATGAAAAAATAAATGATGGTCTATGTGGTAAAATGTGGTTAATGCTAAATAATGAAACAAATGATATGGATAATGGAATTGGTTGGTGGTGTGATGTGTCCTATGGTTTGTGTGATGTTATGCATTTAGAGGTTGTAATGAAAGTGGTGATGTTGCAAGTTAGTTAGTGTTTGGATGTGAACTCATAGGTTGGTATTGTGTGTGGATATATGTATATACTTGTATATTCATTATGATTTCTATGCACACTACACATGCATCGAGAACTATATGCTGATACCCTTATATCCACAATGGGGGGGGGGTTATTTTTCCCAACATCCCGATGATGAGGATGGATAAATGTCTACCCTATCTTTCCCATTATCTCTTCCAGGTGAGTAGACATGCATAGGCTACGATGGAAAAAGGTCTATTGGTGCACTAGGTGATGGTCCATGTTTTTTCAGGTGAGATGTGATGTGACCATGTTGTGGGGTAGTGGACCAGGTGTTTTTGGGTGGGATGTGATGTGACCATGTTGTGGGGTAGAAGAACATGTGTTTTTGGGTGAGATATGATATGTCTTTCTGTCGGGTAGTTTATGGTTGGGGGTTTTTCATGGTAGAATTGGGGGAATCAGATTGATTTGCTTCATGTTCACGATACCCTACTACTCTCGTTATGATTGTAATGTGATGGCCCATGTGTCTATGGGAAAAATGTGATATGATTTTGCTGTGGGATGGTAGAACAGGTGTTTTTTCTCTAGATGTTATGTTACCATGATATGGGGTGGTGGCATATGTTTTTTGGAAGATATGGGAGCACCCAGATGTACGACGTTTGGGCATGAGAGAGGAAAATTAGTGTGAATGTGGTGGAGGTTAGAAATTATCGATATGATTCTTATTATGGTATTTTAGATGGACTGTGTTGTTTGGTGAACGTGTCTGGGGGAGTTTGGTATGGATAATTGAAATGTTTTGGTGCCTTTAGTTCTGCTATTTTCTCAGGGGTGCATTAGTATGCTTCATTTATATGTACAAAAGTGACTTTGGTTTTCCTACTGAGTATACCTGCATGCTCACCCTACATATATAATATTATTTTCAGGTTTCTAGGAGTATTAAAAGTTCTATTATAGACATTAATATCTCATAAATTTTGATATCTATTGTGTCTCTACTTTAACTTTTCTTTTGGGTATTTACTTTTGGAGATTTTTATCTGTATCATTTTTGTTTATACATGAATTATGGGATTGTGTTGGTTTCTTTTTATATTATTTCAGGGAGTTTCTTGTGGATTATTTAAATTATCTCATAATCCTCTTATTATTCTATAGAGTAATGAATCTGATTTTATGATATTTTTATACCCTCGATGTTAATCACAAACCCAAGGCCTATTGGAGGTGGGACTCAGGGGTCATTATCTCTCTCCCCTCATCAGGGTATCATTGGAGGGAGGGGATCATGACAGAGTGGTATCAATGTTTATGGTTGATATACATGATGGAGTTTGGAGTTTTTAATAGTGAGGATTGTATGATTTGGTATGGAAACAGTTCTAGTTTAACTTGGTGTGTGATATAGTCTAGGTAGACCAGTTAGGACATGAAATTTTAGGACACACCGTGACCCAGTACATGGGCTCAAATATTATTGAATGAATAAGTGAGGTGGAACTATTTTCAGCGTAGAGACCTAGGAGATGTTCATAGATCATTAAGACCTGTGTTCCTATTTGATTTAAGTTTTTTGGGGTAGTTAAAATGAATAAAGTGAATTTAAATGAATCTAAAAAAAATTATATGCTTCTGGGATTATGATGTTCTAATTGTTTTCAGGAATGAATCATGTTCATCATTCACATATGGATGTTGATGTTGAGGTTTATTAGGCTAATTTGGTTGATCACCATAGGGTTTATTTAGTAAATGTTAAGTCTTGGGAGAGGGAATTGTGTGATTTCTAGTGGAAGGATTTGGGGATGTACAAGTGTAGTGTGTCAGATTTAGAGACAGATAGCTGGATGGAGGAGCTCAAGATCACTTTCAGTTTGATATGGGCTTTGGTGGGATACTGGGAACCTTTTTCAATTATTCGAATACGGTTAGCTATTCTTTAGTGGTGGACATTTTATTTTGGCGAGAAAAAGGAGGTATATGTTTCATGGGTTGACTTTCAGAAAGAGTTCTTGGAAAAGCCCCTTTCATTAAACATGAAGTCAGTGAAGAGGTAGGAGCTTATTTATCTTCAGTAGGAGAGTATGTCAGTAAAGGAGTTTGGAATCAAGTTAAAAGTCCTTATTTGTTTTTCCTAGATCTTTTTACAGATTAGGAGTCTTATGAGAGATGTATTGAGGAGGCACTCTATGCTTCTATCTTGTATGCATTTCCTCCTTTTATATTGCTAACATATCTAGAGGTATTGAAAAAGCTGGAGGTGATCAAGAGGATACACTCATGAGGAGGTTTTATGTGAGAGGTTAAATAGAAGGGTTCCTTAAGGATTATATTTTTCAGTGGAAGGTCCTAGGTTCCATGGCCTTTGAGGTTTTGACCAGTGAGGTGTCAATCTCAACAGTTTCCCTTCGTTCCTTCTCATCCTAGTGGTTTCTGTGATTTTCCTAGAGGAATTATGTAAGTGTGTTTTGGTTGTTGGTTTTGTGCCCATATCCTTAACCAATTACTAGCGGCTCTCTAAGCTCAGTTTGGTGGAGGTGGATAGGTTCAATACTATCCTTAGAAGTAGTTTCCTCTGTGATTGTTTCAATAGTAGGGGTAGCAGGTTTACGATACATTGATGTGAGATAGAGTGGGTTGAAGCCAAACTTAATATTTTCATCATGTTTATGTACCTCAACCTATGTGTGGTCATCATAAGAGTGGTATAGGACCTATGCATGTTCAGTTTCATGTATTTGATATTGTAGCACCATAGGTGTGATAGATCATCAGAGGTATGATCGGTTTGTTTAGTACCATTGTTTGTGAATTTTTTGATTCATAAGTTTCACACTCATTTGTTTCAGACACTATAGTTCATTATTTGGTACTATATGTAGAGAGTCTTCCCATTTCCCTTGCATTGAATATGATAGTTGGAGGCAAGACTAGCTTGTTTGATGTGTTCTTGGGGTGTAGAATGATAATAAGGCCACATCAGAACCATGGTAATCTTTTCTAGCTATACATAAAACCATGTCGTGTCATACTAATAATCGATTGGTCATATTCCTTATCTAATTATAGTGAATTATTTTTTAGTAGATTCACATTTTTATATGTGGATGGAAAGGTTTTTTTGTCCATGAGCATGGTTGTGAGGTGGGAAATTAGAGTGTGGGGCCCCTTATTTACTTTCTGGTTAAGTTGTTGGTAAGATTATTAGAAACTAGTTTAGTAGAGGTCCCTAGGGTCAATGGTGTGTTTCTGTACATTTTTCCTAATGAGGTTGGGATGTTATACCATCAAAATGAAGTTTAGTTTAGGATTGACTTGTAGCCTAGAGCTTCTTCAATTTTGATAGATCCTTATTAGATGTAAGAATCTGAGTTGTGGGAGTTAAGGATTCAAATAGATGATCTGATGGAGAAATATTTTATCCAACCTAATGTGTTACAATCGGGTGCTCTAGTATTGTTTGGAAAGAAGGAGGATGGTATTATGAGGATATGAATAGACTTTTGGAGGTTTAACTAGGTGATGATCAAGAACCGTTACCCTCTTATAAGAATAGATGATTTTTTTGACTAGTTGAGAGGGATGAGATAGTTTTCAAAGATCTATTTGTAGTTTGTATATCACTAGTTGAGGGTAATGGAGGGTGATATCCCAAATAATGCCTTCATATGTAGGTATGGTAACTTTAAGTTCTTATTCATGTCAATAATTTTTATAAATTAACTATCTAGGTTCATGGATCATATAAAACATGTGTTCTATGAGTTCTTGGACCTGTTCATCATTGTATGAATCAATGAAATATTGATCTACTCGAAGTCATAGGAGAAGCGTGATGATAATATTAGAGATGTCTTGAAATTTCTTCGACACCACCAGCACTATTGAGATTTTCCAAAGCGCATGTTTTGGAAATGATATGTGAATTTACTTAGGCATGTGGTGTCTCAATAGGGTGTGGTGGTAGACTCGTTGATGGTTGAGGCAGTTGTTTCTTGGGAAGAACCCAAGAACGTGGTTGAGGTTCACATTTTTCTTGGTATTTCTAGCTATTATCAGAGGTTTGGGTACAATTTATCTCAAGTTGATGCCACATTGATAATGTTAACTAGGAAAGACCCAGATTTTGTGTGGACTAATTAGTGATAGGCAATTCTTGGTTACCTATATGGGAAGTTGGTTTGTGCGATGATGCTTCAATTTCCTAAGGAGGGTGTGATGTTTAAGGTGTTTTCAGTTTATTACCATATGGGATTGGGATTCATGTTTATTTAGAAGAGGAAAATGATCTCTTATTGGTATATTTAGTTATATATCCATGGGCATAACTATGCAACCCATGATCTGGTACATTAGTGGTTGTGTTTTCACTAAAGTTGTGGCAACATTACCTCATTAGGGAGTACTTTCTGGTCTTCACATATCACAAGACTTTGAGTTTTATCTTTTCTTAGTCTGAAATGATTTTTTGGAAGCGTTGGTGGATGTATTTTCTTTAGTATTGTGATATTAAGACCACCTACATCTCAGGAAAATGGAATGTTGTGGCTGATTATTTCAGTATAATATCTTGGAAGGATTCTGTTTAGGAGGATGAGGATGTTTGGAGAGTGATGGAAGAATTGGTATAATTGAAATTATATTTAAGGGTGGATGATGGTAGAGTTTTTTTTTGTTTTATATGATAATTTATTCTTCTTTGATGCAGAAGGTGGAGTCTCCATGGGGAGACTCAGAGACATAGTTGATGTGCGATCGTGTTGAACATGGTGATGCTTCGAAGGGATAAACGAAGGATGGTCAAAATTGGATGTTGTTTTAGGGGACATTGTTTGTTCTATTAGATATGTACGGGGGATCCTTCATGAGTTTCATAGCTCACCTTTTATGGTACATGATAAGTTGAAATCATATATACATTTTTCTGTCATTTTATTATGGTTTTCAATGATTTACTCTATAATGCACTATGTATGTGTTGTTTATTTTAGGAAATAGTCTTTCAAGGTTTTAAAGGGAAATAATGTAGGAAATATCTGACATTGGATATTACAAAACATGAAACTTCATTACAAAACTTTTAGTATCATTTCACAACATGTAGCAAACAATGAATCCGGGTCATGAAGAATTTTAGGTCATGAAGCCATTACATGACTTGATTCACTATTACATATCGTGTAACTTTTGAATTCAATTCTCTCTTTCATGAAAAATCCTGAAGGAATCTACATATTGTGAGACCCAGATACACATCATTTAAGGAGTAAAATTTCCAAATTTATAGTCAAGATATACATGAGATCCATGCATTTTAAAAAACCACATAAGAAAACTCGAATCAAAATTACATGATGAGCAACACCATTCTATATTGTGTAATATCCCAATATTTAACTATAGCAGGCACACCACATATAGAACATTCATCGACACTTGGAGTTCTCTGGTTTTCTCTCTCTTTTCTCTCGATTATTATTCCACCCTTTCTCCCTAAAATCAATCTAAATCGAGTATTTCCATTATTTTACAATTATTCAAGCACTGTGAATGAATTTTAAATAATTCCTCATCCCTTTTTACACCCCCAACACCGTTCTATGCATTTTCATCAACTCAATCCTGAACCAATGATGAATCCACACTGCACTTGTTCTTGTTCTTATTTCATGTAAGTAATTGATTAAAATTTTGTTGGATTTGAGAATTATATTGATTATTCTTAATTTAATGTTATCTAACTAGTTAATATGAATTGTTTCATGTTTTTAAATCATTTAATATCAGTCTATTTTGGAATGATAATCATGATTTAAATTCTTTATCTATCTGTAATTTATTCTACCATGAGTTGCTAAACTAATTAGGGTAGGGATCAAGAGTAGGGGTGTTTGAATCTAGTTAATATTTATTTCTCAACTTGGTAATATTTTAGAATTTTAATTAGGTTAAATAATAATTTTTAATAAAATTCTTTTAAATGACCATTACCATAGGATGCTTGAATGAATGACCCTGATCTGATTGGAGTAGAATAGGATATGACCAATATCCTATGACACTTTCTACCATAGAAGCTATGTTTAATTCATAAAGGTTTTAGTTATCTTGAGACCAAGGAATAACTGGATTCTTGATAGAGCTAGTTGGTATGGCCATGATCAACTAGTGACCTCCTCTTACTTTATAGGTTAAACCATAAGACCATATCATGTTATAATTAAAGACCATCCTTTCTCCTGAACCACAAAATTGATCGTGACCCCTTCCTAATATTTGATATTTATATACAGAACTCATAGTCTTAGTTATTTTACAATTCTCAATCATCTTGAGAGGACTCCAACCCCAATGGATTCTGAGCCTAGTTACTACCAGCCAATCCAAAATCCTCGTGGGATGGACCCCTCCCTACCAATATACTAGGCTGTAGTAGAAAATATATTTTGGGAAACATAAATATAATCTGACTTCAACCCTCACGAATTAAATGATGCATGAAGTTGCATCAAATATTGGAACCTTTTCTTGGGATTCCAAAAGGGCATTGATAAATAACAGCATCCTATGGTAAGAACATGAGACTACCTCTCCCTTTCCCCATTTCATTATTCTTTTTCTTTCTCTTTTATTTTGAATTTTACAAGGTCATAATTCTTGTGGCTTAGTGCATGAATTAGGTCCCACTAACTCATTGATGGAGCCTTTATGCACATGAAAAACTTTCCTTGAACTTGAAATCGATAGGCATATTTCTGCACACAACATCTCACAAATGGCTGATCGCAAAAATCTAGTAGGTCTGAATCTACCCAACCCACCAAGCATGGAACCGTTAGTTCCTGGAGAGAATCCTAGACATCAATAATGCACCATCATGGAATTTGGGTTACCATCAACACATAGTGTTATGACAAGTATTATATTCCCTCTTATTCAGGAACAAAATATAGATATCAATCTTGGACTCATTCATATGATCCAGGACATGGTCTAGTTCAGTGGGATTTAAAGATAAGATCCCCATAAACACATTTCAAAATTTAGGGAAGTATGCGACACCTTTCACAACCTGGGAGTGTCTTCTGATGTGATGAGACTTAGAGTATTTCCCTTTTCTCTATGTGGTTGATCCAAGTATTGGATCAAAAGTCAAACACCTGAGTCCATCACGACTTAGGATGATCTAGCCAAATTTTTTTTGGACAAGTACTTTATTCCAATACACACATGGAAATTGCAGAAAAACATCTAAAATTTATCTCAAGAAGATAGAGAGTCAGCATGGGAAGCATTGGATCATTTTAAAGAACTCATTAAGAAGTGACTACATCATGGACTCGAAATTTCAATCCAGCTCTAGACATTCTATCAAGGCCTTCAACCAACTACTTGCACAGTGGTTGATTCCACAAAAGATAAGGAATAATTCTGAACACACCTGAGGTAGGCCAAGCACTTCTAGATTAAGTATATCATAATGAAATCCAATGAAAGAGTGATCATGGACCACCGCTCTATGGTATCCACCAATTTGAACAAAATACCCAACTAACTTCACAAGTAGAATCATTGACCAAAATGTTTGAATCCTTTCAACTACCTGCTGCACCCCTCCTACTCCTGTAATGGAATTTCAGTCATATGAAATGTACAGTGGACCACATCTATATCAAGACTTTATAGAAACTATTAATGAAAAATTATATCATGATTGTAATTATATTAATTACAATCATAAAAATTAACAGTTCAAATAGACACACAAATATTTTCAACAAAGGATCATACAATAATAGTACTATAATCAGGGGTATTACCAACAAAGAAGTGGTCAGGAACCTCTCAAGAATCAAGAACCACCAGAATATCCACCATTGAATCCTATGCCCTAACCAGAAAAACAATCAGCATAAAAACCCTTCCCTCTGAGGGCACAACAAAAATTTCATTCAATTCCACCAAGAACACAACAACCAGCTGTACCTGTTCAAAAAATCTGGAAAATCTACCTTCATCTTTTTTCTAAAAGAAATATCATAGGATGAACACCCAAGAATATGAAATATAGAATAAATGGGAGACTCTTTGAAACCTCGAGTATCAAATGGGTTAGATCTCCAAGACCTTTTTAGAAAGATTATCAGGAACCCTAACTGGTAATACATAGATTTACCCACAACAAGAGGCAAAGGAAGTAGTTAAGAGGCGTGGAAAAGTGCTAGATTTTTAGTAAACATATGGAGGAGATAAAATAAAAGTTTAGGAACCCAAGAATCATACACCTGTCATTGAGGAAGCTATTGATGGGACTACTCAAGTAATACCTCTATTGGTACCACAAAAAAAAAAGACCCAAACACATGAGCAGTAAAAAGACCAAGTTTATGTTTCTCCAAAAACCTATAAACCGCCCCTTCATTTTACCAAAAGAGAAAGGAAAGGAAGTATTCAATGTAAATACTATAATTTTATGGGAAAGTTCAATAAATTTTACATCAAATTTCCATTTTTAGAGGCAGTTGCTCAAATGCTCACCTATGCAAAATTACTCAAGGAGGTACTTTCAAACAAAAGAAAAAAAAATACCTAAGATTCATCTCACTAAATGAAAAATTCTCTACTCTTTTTCAACAAAGAATTACACAAAAAATGAGAGACCTAGTTAGTTTCAAAATTCCCTAAACAATAGGAGAATGTAACTTTGGAAGAGATTTGTGCCATTTAAGATCCAACATCAACCTCATACCTATGAGTGTATTCCATAATCTAGGGATCTAAGAACTCAAAACCACTATATTAGCCCTCTAATTAGAGAAACAAATCAGTAAAGTATCCCCTAGGAATTATTGAGGATATCCTAGTCAAAATTGGAAAGTTCACTTTTCTATCATACTTTCTTGTTTTGGACATGGAAGAGGAAGAAGACGTCCCAATCATCTTAGGATTACCATTCCCAACCATTGGAAAGGAACTAATTTATTTGAATCAAGGAAGAATTATATTCCAAGTAGGAGAAGAAGAAGTTGTGTCTGATTTTTCAATGGAATCAAAATAAATAGATGATTCCTTTTATTTGAAAGTGATCTCTCTTACTGACCAAAGAGAAGGTTACTTCATCATGGAAGAAGAGAGTGACGACATACCCGCTGATGAAAAAAAGGAACACAAAATTGAATAAGTAAACTACATAGACCCTCTATCATGGTATAATATTCCACCTTTCATACCCTTAGTCATTCTACCACCAAAACAGGAACTAAAACCCCTTCATAGTGTACTCAAGAATTCTTTTCTAGAGATTGATGATTCAATAATAGTTACCATTAACTACGAATTGTCACAATCACAATAGGATAAATTGGTTGAAGTTTTGAAAAAGCATAATCAGTCAATTATATGGGGAGTGAATGAAGTTAAATGAATCAGCCCTACTTTATGTACCATAAAAATTCTACTTGAGGAAGGTGCAAAACCCAAACACCAACCATAGAGGTGTCACACACCACCTATGAAAAAATTTGTTAAAAAAAGAAGTATTGAAACTTCTAGTTTCTGGAATATACTTTTAAATCTATAGTAGTGAGTGTTAGATCCCACTACAAGTAGTTCTTAAGAAAGGTGGTCACACAGTCAAAAGTAATGATGAAGATGAACTAATCTCAACTCACACCTCCACTAGATAGAGAGTATCCCTAGACTACAAAAATCTAAATGTAGTAAACCAAAAAAATATTTTTTTCTTACACTTCATGGATCAAATGTTAGAGAGACTAGAAAGAAATAAATTTTATTATTTCCTGGATGGATATTTAGGATACAATCAGATTGCAATCAACCCAGAAGATTATTCAAAAAAGAAAACTTTTATGTGTCCATTTGGAACCTTATTCTATAGGCGCTTGTCATTTGGTATGTGTAATGCACTAGATAATTTTCAAATATGCATGACACATATATTCGATGATATAGAAGATAAATTATTATAATTTTTTTGGGATGAATTTTTAGTCTATGGAAGATCCTTTAAGGTCTTCCTAATCAATAATGATCTAATCCTTCAGAACTGTGAATAGTAGTGTCTGATTTTAAACTAGTAAAAATGTCACTTTATTTTTCAATGAGTCATAGTACTTGGAAATAAAATTTCTAAGACTGGAATGAAATTTGATTCCATGAAGATAAAATTTATCAAAGATTTACCTGAACCTTTAACAGTCAATAGTATAAGGAGGATTCTCTGCCTTGTAGGATTCTATCAATGATATATTAAAGGCTTTGAAAATGTTTCACACCCTCTGATGCACCTATTATCAAAGGAACCAACATTTTAATTTACTGAATAATGTTGGTGGGAATTCCTTACTTTAAAGAAAATATTAATAGCTTCTCTGATAATCATTTCACTAGATTGGGAAAAACAATTTAAATTGATTTGTGACACCAGCGACTTCGCTGTTGGCGCTGTTTTAGGAAAACAAGTTGCTCACATCTTCTGTCCTATCTACTATTCTAGTCACATGCTTAATAAAGCTCATGTAAACTAAAAAACTATATTGAAAGTGATCTTATCAGTTATGCATGCTTTTGAAAAAAATCCATTCTTATCTGGTTTTGTCCAACGTGATCATGCACACCGATGATACTTCCCTGAGATATTTGATGAATAAAAAGGATACAAATCCAAGATTGATAAGATAGATCCTATTTTTACAAGAGTTTGACATCATCATCAAGGATACCAAAGACACATAAAATGGTATCACTAATTATCTGTCCCTACTTCCATTGTCACTCATAAAGGGTGATGCTGATATCGACATCGAAGTTGACTTTCCTGATGAAACCCTTTTAAACAAAAAAGTACAATCGTGGTTTTTAGATATTGAAAATTATCTCACCATGCTATTTTTACTCCAAGATCTATACTGCTAGAAAATAATAATATTTTTAGCTGAATAATAACACTAATATGGAGATAAACCACTTCTATTTGAGCATTACACTGATGGATTGTTATGAAGCTGCATTCCAGAGGATAAAATCCAAAAATATGTTAATGTGTCATACATCACCAATAAAAGGACATCATGGAACAAAACATATTGTATAAAAGATACTACAAAGTATAATTTTCTAGCCCATGATACACCAATATGCAAGGGGTTATTGTAAAAGTTGGGATAGGTTCCAAATAACTCACACCATTGAAAAAAGAAACAAAATTCCCCAAAACCCAATTATAAAAGTAGAAATATTTGACATATGGGGGATATATTTCATGGGACCATTTCCCAATTCAAATGGAAAATCCTTTATCATTTTTGGTGTTGAATATTTCTCCAAATGTGTTGATGTTGAGGCTACAACACATGACACAACAAAAGTAGTCATGAACTTTCTGAATAAAATATGCATTTTCATAATTAGTAATTCCAAGATTACTAATTAATGATAAAGGAATAAAATTTACTAATCAAGCTATTAAATGAATTCTAAATAAAATATGGAGTTCAATATAACATTGGAACTCCCTACCAATCACAAAGAAGCAGGAAATTAAATTGTCAAATAGGGATATCAAGAAAATCCTGGAAAAGACTGTGAACACAGGCCATAGTGATTGAAGTTTGAAATTAGATGATTTACTATGGGCATACCAGACTGCATAAAAACCCCAATTAGCACCACACCATTTTGATTTTTTTATGGAAAGCCTTGTCATCTGCTAGTTAAATTAGAGCATGACCCATACTGGGAAATTAAGAAGATCAATTTGGATTCTCCAAAATATGGATAAGATCAATTGCCAAAATTAGATGAATTTGAAGAAATCAGAAAATATGATTATGAAAATTCCAAGATCTATAGTTAAAAACCAAAGAAATGGAATGATAAATAGATTGAAAGCCACATCATTGTCCCATGAAATAACTGAAGGACCCCGGGACACCCTGAGAGGGGAGGGGTGAATCAGGGTGGCAACTTTTTCTTCTTAAAGTTGTGGATCTTGTTCCCACGTTGGTAGGAACTACTTAAACCTGTATGATGGAAATGATCAGCAATTAAACATTCACATGCAGAGAGATGACACAAAATTTTTTACTTGGTTCACCACTAAGGGCTACGTCCAAGGAGCATACGCCGACAGGTTGTCGGTCGTACCTAAATCCACTATGCTTCACTAGCTGCGGATACAAAAGTGCGGGTACAGACACTCTGTCCCAGGCTCACTGCCATTACAGAAGGTTTAGGGATAGCTCACTGCTTCCCTCGGGTTACTCCCGTTGACTCCCCCAGGCTCACTGTCGTTGGTGAAGTCTCACTTAGTTTATAGAAGTGAAGGTATCTTCAATAAATTTGCATTAAAGTCTTTGCCTCTGCTCAGCACGAGACTCTGCTTGCATCGAAGTCCGGAAGAGATGTACTAGAACGCACAGAACCACTGAACTGGATAACCAAAACGTGCAGACAAACCTTACTCAAAAATGTGCGAAACACCAACCATTTGCGCACAAAATCATCCTATTGCGCGCAACATTTTCTTTTGGCGCGGAAAAATATTTCGCGCAAAACTCCCCTTTTTCGCGCAACTCCAAATATTTCGTGCAAGCCCCTTTACGCGATCCTTTTTGCGCACCAGACCACAAATCCTCTCTAAGTCTTCAGTCCGTGCCAAAAGAAGAGGGTCACCTCATATTTATAGGCACCTGATACCCCCGCGCGCAAAAACCCCTTCTGCGCGGAAAACCTCTCATCTGGCGCGTAATATTTTGTGCAGGTATCATTTTTCGCGAACGTCTCCAGATATTTCGCGCAACACATGCCTTTGCCATTTTGCGATGGTGTGAATTCAAAACACTATGTGCGTGAAAAAGTTTGCTCCACTATTTCACGCACCGCGCTGTTTTCGCGCCCAACTCATGTATTTCGCGCACATCCCAGATTTTCCGCGCAGCCCATGCCTTTTCCATTTTTCACCTCTCTGATTTCGAAACACTGTTTGCGTGAAAAAACTATTTCGTGCATCCCGCTGTTTTCCGTGCCCAACTTAAGTATTTCGCGCAAGCCTCTTATATTTCGCGCACTACTTCCTTTTTGTGCGAACCTCCTTTTGCAGACAATCCATGTCTTCATTTTCCGATTTTGAGGCCCAAAAATTTGGCAAACACTGGGAAACAACGCCACCTTCAATACTGTTGTCTGCTTGAACTGTATGATCACTTTGCTGGAACACATTCGGAACGTCCACTGAGGATTGACAACAAACACAAACCAAACTACAATTCCTGCATAGAACAACCATGGGTCCAACAATAACATTCTTTTGTTCAACTCAAGATTAAAATTGTTCCCAAGGAAGCTAAAATCTAGATGGGTAGGACCCTTCATAGTCCTTCAAGTATTTCCTTATGGGACCATTAAAATTCATAAGGAACGTATACCACCATTCAAAGTCAATGGTCAAAGATTAAAAATATATCAAGAACCCTTATGTGAAGGCAATGTCGTCAGCTTGGAATTCATCTAAGCCTCAAAGCATTAAGGTATCGACATTAAAAAAATCACTAACAGGGAGAAAACCTAGGATAGGTCACATTAGGATACACTATGTTAGAATAAACCTTAGGAAACCTTAGAAAATTTCGAGAGAAAAGAACTAGGGTATGGATTAATTCTGATAAGAAAGATCAAATTACATTTCGTGTGACCATAAATCATGCTGTGTATTTTGATGACCAATTTTTTTTTAAAAATTCCAAATAAATGATGTGAAACTCAATGACACATCATAAATTTCCTCAATCTAGTTTTTAAAAATAGGGTATTAACCTAGGGTTCACAACCCCCCACTCGATAGCTGACCCCCCTCCCATCCCCTCCCTCTTGGCAGCCAACCCCCTCCTCTCTCCTCCCTCTCTACCAAACCCTCCCCTTCCAACCTTGTTCCTTCTCCTAACCATCCCTACCACTGACCTACTCATATGATATCATGCACAAAGATAATGCACCCTACACCTACAGAATCCATATATGACCGTGATGATCGACCTTTGGTGAAGCGACCATAAGGTACTGCACAACCCGCACACCAACAATCTCCAGAAGCCTCTACCCATTTCCGTTGCAGCCTCTGACCAACCCATTGCTCAAGAGAAGACCCAATCTACCTCCAATGAGTCATATGATGATGAAAACCCTTATCTGAACCCTATTATCCATGTTTTAGACCCGAAGCACCATGTGACACTCAATTTCTTGCATGAGAAACAAATGTGGACCAACAAAACCATCAACATGGATGTCCTCGCTCACCTGCATATCATCTAGGAGGTCCTCCAGCTCCTCAAGTGCCTACATATTTCATACATAAAATAGGTACATGAGGAGACATACTCGGAGCTATCTTTTATAGCCATATTTGATGTTTCAGTTGAAAACCTCCACTTCAGACTAGGAAGATGAACTCATGAACTCTCTTTTTCAGTATTCAGGATAGGCCTTAACATTTACACAGAGGACTTTTCAACATCCTCGATATTACCCATATTATAGCTAGAGTCCACCAAGTCTGACTCAAAGAGGCTCTAACAGATTATTTCCCAATATTTTCAAATTGAGAATGATCCTAGGATGACCAAATCCACCCATCTTTGAGGCCTGACACTATGTATCTTGCATAGATCCATGAAACATGTCTGGTTTTCCCAATCTGAGTTTCATGGCGGTGTCAATGAGATGGATGTTATAATTCTAGATGAAGCCATGGGTGGCCCTACTATCAACATGGCATATCATTTCTTGTTCTGTTAAAGAGCCCATACTCAGAGGACATGTGACGCACTGATGGGGGGATCTTTCATTACACACCTATCTCACCATCTTAATGTTTTTGACACCATCCTACCACTCACCTCACTCGGGATAATTGGATTCATTGATCTCCTTTTGTTGCACTAGATGAAGCTTCTTACCAAGTATGAAGACCTCTATCAGTGGAAACCACGAGTTATAGAGGCTACTGAAAAGTCCCCAAACGATCATGCAGTAGAACCGACACCACCTACAACCCCCAAATCCATCCCAGAACTCACCTATTCTATAACCACCCCTGACCCACCTTATTTTATACCCTCCATCACCATATACCCTACTAATCCACCCACCCTATATTATCCAAAAGATATCTGGTCCATGCACCTCTGCATCCTAGATAATCTGCACCAGATCTCCCAACATCTCTATATCCCATTTGACGAGTTCTTCTAGTTTGCTACCCCTTCCTCACCATCACCAGACCCTACTAGTACCTCCTCATCTACCACTCCTGCCCCATCCACCACCCCATATGACATACCATCTTAGCTGAAAATCCTTGCTGCTAAGCAGTAATATCTGGTAGATTAGTCCCTGAGGGGCAAGGGATCATCATCCACCCCATCCATTGAGGTCCCCTTCGTTAATACCACTGCCAGACCCATGGCCACACTACAGATCAGAATCTCCCCACAACCCACCACCCTGATATCTTCCAGCACCACGACACCATCATCAGTAGATGAAGACCCAACCCCTTCCGTGTTCACAACCACTGATCAAGGAGTGTAATTATTTCTAAACTCTCTTCCAGATTTGGGATGATGTTGATGTCATTGTTGACATTGTTTTTTCCCTAGTGTTCCCTAGTCCCCTCCCCTGATTTTTTATGATAATAGGCGATGAATTTTTTTTACTGTTATTATTTCCCTTTATGATTGTATCACTACAGTTTACTTATATTGGATGCTGATTTTTCTCTATTTTTACTAGGATTATTTTTTCAATCATTACACTTTTATAGTCATCATGTCTAGCTCCTCTATTTCATCTATGGGTTTTGATGCACCTATGGCACTATCCGTCCTTGTTCAATGAGTGAATAAACACCTATCCGAGGTTGAGTGCTTACTCTAGGAGCTTTCCCTCGAGATTTATCTTCCACATCCACTACCACGAGCACAAATACGTTTCCTCTCACAACAGATCTATGCTTAGTACATGCCCAATTTGATCAATCTTGCCAAAATTGTAACACCCCATGATTTTATGAGATAAATTCTATTTAATTTATTTGATGACTTGTGTTTTATGATACACCAATATTAGCTTGCGCCATACACCACACCTTATTAGCTTGTAGTATACGCAACACAATTTATGGCTTGTGTTGCATACAATTTCATGTTCTTTTGATAGAATTCATTCCATGCAACAATGTGTATAGATTTTTTTCAATGTATAAATGAACTAAGTTTGGATTATGTTATAAGAAACACCAAAGGAATCTTTCACTACACACAATACTGACTTCTGCTGCGTTACATGCAAGAGAGACCTTCCTTGATAGCATGCATTGTACACGATACTATGTTTCACTAAACAACGATATATTATTAAAATATTATTATTTAATGGGATATAAACTAGACGTTATGAATAGTATTAACCAAATTATTAATTATATATAACATTATAATTCATCTTACACATTTTATAGAATATGATATGAGAAAAAAAATCAATTTTTTGGATAAAATAAGTATTTTTTTTAAAAAAATGTAGTTTTACCACCTTTTGATGGCACACCCATTTTAAATCTTTTTTGTGACACTTTTATAATTTAAATTTGACAAAATAAACTCCTTATTTAGAATAGGGACATAAAAATTTACTTTTTTTGAAATTTTGATATTTTTCAAATAAAATTGAAATTTTAATGAATAATGAAAAATATTGCACTTTAATTTGAAACTTCCTTTTTATCTAATTTATTTATATGGTTAGATTATATTTTTAATTTGTTTCAAAGTGTAATTGGATTATAGTTTTATCATTTAATCCAATTTTGATCATTTTAAGTAATTTAAATTATAAATTGGACATAAACACATGCTAATCTTTTGATAGTTATTATTTCTTAAAAACCCGCTTTTTGGTTTTGACAACGGGAATTAATTTTAAATTAATTACTGAAAATTACGTGTTTTGAATTTGAAAAAATGGTTTCCATATTTGGAATCAAAAGTTCTAAATTGTGTAAATAGGTACCTTTTATTTTTAGATATTATGAATAGTGACTTCATTAATTATTTTATTTACCATGGTTAAAGGGTAAATCTGGTAAAAAAGGGTAACAAAATAATATTATAATAATATTAAAATAACCTAAAACAAGTCATATTCCTACTATATTAAATATTTCTGATCATGGGAATCCTTTGGTCTATTTTGAGACAACATGGATTCACTTGGATGTGAAAATGACATTTTATAAGAATTAATTTAAAGTAACGATAATTATAACCTAAATATATATATTTTATTAAAGAAATTTTAATGTCGGGTTATATAACTAATATCTATGAATATAAATATTTATTGGGAATATAAAACTATTTCCTATATCATGGTATTTTTTATAATTTTTAGACACCAAATAAATAAATTTATTTATGACACAACGATGATGTAGTGACTACCTTATTAATGAATGATTTAAATAAATGAGATTATAAATATGAAAATAAATTTATTTTGAACTTTTTATGACATAGAAGAATTTTATGTATGATTATGACTTGTTATATTTTAATTAATTATTTTTTTTCGAAATAATAAAGTTGTTATGGATTTTTTAAAAAGTCATGATATGAATAGTATAAAAATTTACGAAAACGAGTTTAAAAAAATACTAATTTATTAATTGATATAATAGTCCTAAGAATATTATATTCGGCCCAATGACTTATATAATTATGAATATTTCATTAATTAACAACTTTAGGTTTTATTGGCATGTTATAGTAACTATATTAACCATGGAGTATGAATATACAAGAAGACATGGTAAGAGTTAAATTAGTTAACTAAGGGTTAAAGCTAAATGATAAGGTTAAATTTGAGACCTAAACTTGTCTAAAATCTATTGGTTGGGAGGATTTAGAATAATAATCATCTTAAATTTTAATTAAATATGTTTTTGAACTTTTGAAACCAAAAATAATTTTGTGATAAATTAATATTTTGAGAGTTTTCGAAAGTTCCTCTCTCCTCTCTTATAAAAGGGAACCTTATCCCTCTCATATTCACTCCATTTTGAGCTTTCAAGATCAGAAAACCCCTGCCCAATTATCCTCTCAACTTATGTAGTAACATTATATAGGTTCTAGTCTTCTAAAAAGACTAACTGTAGTTCCCTAAGAAGAAATTTAAAGGAGACACGTCGAGAAAGAGGTAATCTCTTCTACCGATTCTTTCAAATTTATTTCTTCTTCTACTTCCTCTTCATTAGTTGTTTCATTATAAAGTAATATCATCAGTAAAAATCATATACTTATATGTTATTATAAATATTAAACAACACTATTTCACCTTCTATCCATCTTATGAAAAACAAAATCACCGTGCATGCATACATACAACATACCATCTCCACACCGTAGAGTAATCTGTTTTTCACCTCCACCTTAATTAGATGGGTATAATGGTGGAAATAACAAATATATAAAATTATTATAATATTATACTAATTATGAGATATTATACACCATCAAATTTAATACAATTCAATAATTATTGGAATGATATCATTGCTCATGCGTACGTATGACTTACCGTCTCCACGACACGATGAGATTCATTCTCCATGTTAACCATTCAAGAATGATAATAAAGTATATATAATAAATAATCATGAAATATAAGAAACAATAATTCTAATTGATTAATATGTGTATATATATATATATATTTCATTTTCTTATATCTATTCGATTTAATATGGAAACGAAAATAGCGTTCATGCTTACGTATGACCTACCGTCTCCATAAACGATGTATTCTATTTATTTTATCTATCAATTATATTTATATATAAATATTTATTTATATACTGAATATATATAATATATAAATCATGTTTTAAATTATATAAGTAATCAAATCATTATATAATTAATAATGTCAAGAATAACAATTCAAAACACGTATGATAAATAAAATGATTATTACCCAAAACATTGCTTTAACATGGAATTGACAAATGAACGAGCAATATAAAGTATTAATTGAATAATATATGATATCATAAATACTTTTATGTTTCTTTTACAAGTTAATAATATGTTTAAACCCACTATATAGGTGTTTCAGACACATACAGAAGAAATCAGACCTAAGGTAAGGGATAATTTTTGCAATCTCATTTTTTATCTGAGCTTGTTTATACATAAGTATTTACTGGGGGTATATTTATCAATCATGTACATGTTTCTAAAAATTCTTTCATAAAATTTTTAATATTATTCTAGGCATGTTTAGAGTAATTATTACCCATTTTTTACTTTTACTACATAGTATGGAAGGAAACTTTCTTTTGATTACCATTCGAGTACTTTTCGACTTTTCTGAAAAAAGTATGAGGATAATGTTTTTTAACTTTAATGGCATGAATTGATTTTCATGGTTTCATGATTCCTTATTTACATGACGCTTCCTCTACACTATTTCATGTTTGTTTTCAACTAAATTCTTTTCTTTTAAAATTGTACGACATTTTGAGAAAAGAAAACGTTTTTGAAGAAGAAATGATATTTTCCTCAAGAACTAAGTTCAAGTGTTTTATCAAAATTATTTTCCATTGAAGATGAAACTCTTAAAAAGGGTTATGTTTCTATCTCTATTATTACTATTATTTGATTACATTAATGATGTAATGATCTTTTATATGGATTATGTTATGATAAGAATGATATTTTAGAAACCCATTTTATTTCTTTACTTATGCTATGATGAATGATTTATGTTTTATGGAACATGTAAGAATGATTTCATTATGAGATGGGTGGGACCCATATCTCCCTCCAATGCATTGGATTAAGATTTATATCTCATGAGATAGACAGTATTGGAATGAAAATTAAATCAAATTCAGTAATACATGGCTAGAGTGACATGTAAACTCGGTTCAGTAATGAACTTTGTCCACTATGATAGTCTAGGCAGAAATGAATTGGTACTATAGAAATAATATTATGTGCTTATTAGTTTTCCACAATTAAATGTTTTATTACAATGCTATTATATCATGGTTAATGTTTCATTATGATCCATGCCTTATTTACTTCCAATATTTATTTTATGACTCGTGATTTTTATGTTTAAACATTATGTTCATGTTTTTACATTCAAATTTTTATGGTTTGTTTTATGTTCTCCATGTTTACCATTATTGAGAATTTTATCTCACCATTTTTTATGTTTTCTTTTCCATCAGATATAAATAAAGGTTTTAGGTAGGAAAAAATAGGGGAGGATCTTTATGGGAGATGTTGAAGATCTTTCACCATTATTAGAAGATTATGTTCCGAGTTTTCCAAAGACACTAAACTAATACAGTCTTTGGGAATATATTTATTTCATTTATTAAGTATTACTCAAAAGAAATTTAATGTCTATATACTTCATGCTTGGGTCTCTAAAATTGGTATTATAGTGAAGGTTTACCCAGCCTTTGGAAACTAATATGTGAAAACTTTAGTGAGATCCCTAGAGATATTTCTAAGGTATATCTAGGGATTTCCCTAAGGATATGTATAAATATATTTTATAGTCTTATAATTATGTAAATTATCATGAATAAACTAGGATTAAAATTAAGATGTTAGATATATAAAGTACCCCCCATGATAATGTTGTTTTCCTATTATGATTTTTGCCTGTCACACCATTATTTTTTGGGTTTTAGACAATGGACGGAACCTGAAGGAACCATGTTAATGATCAATGAACTAGGAAATGAAATGATTTTTCTACTGAAAAACCAAATTTTATGGGATATGTAATGAAAAGTCTTATTTCTATACTTACACATCCTATGAATCATTATGGACTTCCAAATGAGAATAGAAGGGAAAAAAATTCTATCGAGTCTTTCCTAAGGAAACATCCACCTTCTTTTAGTGGGTCTTCTAATTCACTTGTTGCTAAACAATGGATTAGTACCGTTGAATAGTTATTTTCCATACTCCACTATTCGGAACATGAAAAGGTCATTTTTTCTTTCTATAGTTTAGAAGGTGAACTAGACCAGTGGTGGACTCTAATTAAGAATACAAGGCAACAAGATGAAATTGAATCCATGGAATGGGACGAGTTCAAGAACTTGTTTTTCATTAAGTACTTCCCACATATTCTTCAAAAAAGATAGAAAATTATTTCTTTGATCTTATGCAAAAGGATGATGAATATGTTGGTACATACGAGTAAAATTTTACAACGCTTTCAAGGTATGCCTTTGGATTTATCATCCAACCTGAAAGTAAAGTTGACCGATTCTTCAGTGGATTAAAACTAAGTCTTCAAAGGGAATTATCTATAGAATAATTTAGTATATATAAATATATTGTGGATTGTGATATCAAGGTATAACTGAAAGTTGGTGTTACATATCCATCTCAGGGTTTTGATAAGAAACGTAAGATGGAGTTCAAGGAAAAATCTCAAAACAATGGTGAAAAGAAGATGAATGTTTCCTTATTATCAATGTGTGGAAATAAGCATGATAGATATTGCATTAAAGGGACTAGAAAATGTTTCAAGTTCTGAAAAAAAGTTCATCAAGTAGTTGAGTGCCGAAGTAATGGGAAAAAGGTTTCTAATGATGTGAATAGTGAAAAGACTACAGTAAACACACCACCAACACTTCAATGCTACAAGTTCCCGGAAATTGGGCATTATGCTAGCCAATTCCCTTTTCCAAAGGCTAATTATGATCAACGTCAAAAACGAATTAAGGAAAAAGACAAAGGGAAGTCACATGAGATCACTATTGGTGATGCTGAGTATGAAAATTAAGTGATACAATGATTAAGTGTTTATGTAATGGGATTCCAAAAACAATGTTTCAGAATCTCATTCAAAGTAATATGGAATATTGAAATATCTATGTATTGGTTTATTGTGGTTTTCAATAATTTTATAGTATTGGTAACCATAAAAAGTTATTGAAATATTTTTGGAAAGCACATGATATGCGCATAATGAAGGGATAAGAAGATAATGAGATGTTTGATAATATTAACGAGCTCATGACTGATAAAAGGACAAAGTGATATAATGGTTTGAGTATATTGAATTTTTGGTATATTTGGTATTTGGAAAGAGTTAATTTTGATATAAATAATGTTTTTATTATGGTTATATGTTAATTCATGTTATTATCATGTTTCAATAGAATACATGATTAAGGTATTCATATGTCTGAAATGTGACAACCAAGAACTTCCAAATGATATATGGGAGACAAATGTTAAGTTGATTTAGTTTACCTCCTTCTAAAGTTTTATATTTTCAATTTTTGGATGGATTGTAATGCTATCCATTTATGGATAGTATAAGTTATATTCCGATTGAAGTTTTTTAGATTAATGTATTATCTCACTATAGGTGGACTTATGCCTATTTGATAACCTTCTCAAACATTTTTGTTGAGATGAATGAAATGACCTATCATTCTATCGCATGATCTGATAACACTTAAAGAGTGAAAAAGTCAACTTCATTTCTTTAAAAAAATATGAATTGGAAATTTTTCAGGGAATGACCAATGGTGAGATTATACTGAAATCACGTAAGTATTTCTCCTCATGTAAAAATTCATCAACTTTAAGAAAAATATCTTGAAACTAAAAATGTTATCATAGTACCTTCTTATCGGATGAATCATATGGCCCCTTAAATCATCAAATATTTATGGATTTCTTGTAGTTAATTTTCTCCAATCCTTATTCTCTATCAATATCCATCAAAACTTGATGGTTATATTTCTCTTCCATATCCATGTTTTTACTTACCACCTATGTTCTTCTTTGTGGAAACCCCGTGATGAGTTACTTTGGGTAACCATTATATTTATAACTTAATACTTTTTTAAATTATGTTTTTGTATCCCTTTTTATGATGTGGGTTTCCAGGAAGGAAACTTTCAAGTAGAAAACCATTTATAACCCCGACGAATTTTGAGGGCGAAATTCATTTTAAGGGGGGTAGAATGTAATACCTCAAAATTTTATGATATAGATTATTTTTAATTTATTTTATGTCTTGTGTTTTATGATACACCAAGACTATCTCGTGCTACATGAAATACCGTATTATCTTACAGTATATTCCACACTATTCTTGGCTTGTGTTGCACACAATTTCAAGTTCTTTTGATAAAATTCATTTCACGCAACACTGAGTATAGATTTTGTTCATTGTATAAATGAACTAATTTTTGGATTATGTTATACACAAAACCAAAGGAATATTTCACTACACACAACACTAACTTGGCTTGTGTTACACACAAGAGCGACCTTCCTCGATATCTTGTGTTGTACGTGATACCGAGTTTCACTAAACAATGATATATTATTAAAATATTATTATTTAATGGGATATAAACTAGCCGTTATGAATTGTATTAACCAAATTTTAAATTTCAAATAACATTAGAATTCATATTACACATTTTCTAGAACATGATATGAGAACAAAATCAAGTTTTCAGATAAAAGAGGTATTTTTAAAAAAATACAATTTTACCACCTTTTGATGGCGTACCCATTTTAAATCTATTTTTTGACATTTTTATAAGTTAAATTTGAAAAAATAAACTTATTATTTGTAATAGGGACATAAAAATTTACTCTTGTTTTGAATTTTTTATATTTTTCTAATAAAATTGAAATTTTAATGAATAGTGAAAATACTGCATTTTAATTCGATACTGTCTTTTCATCTAATTTATTTATATAGTATGATTATATTTTTAATTGGTTTTAAAGTGTAATTATATTATATTTTTATCATTTAATCCAATTTTTTTAATTGAAATTAATTTGACTTTTAAAATTGGACATAAACACATGCTAATCTTTTGATAGTTATTATTTCTTAAAAACCCGTTTTTTGGTTTTGACAACGAGAATTAATTTTAAATTAATTAATATAAATTATGTGTTTTGAATTTAGAAAAATTGATTCCATATTTTTAATTATATTGTTAAAATTGTGTAAATAGGTAACCTTTATTTTTAGACATTATGAATAGAAACTTTAGTAATTATTTTATTAACCACGGTTAAAAGGTAAATATGGTAAATAAAGATAAAAAATAATATTATAATAATATTAGTCTACGGTAAAACCTATCCAAATCCCATTTGATGAGATATTTCTGACCATGGCCATCCTTGCGTCTATTTTGGTACCCCATGGATTCACTTGGATGTGAAAATGACATTTTATAATAATTAATTTAATTAAAGATAATTAAAACCTCAACATATATATTTAACTAAATTGATTTTAATATAGAGTTATATAAATGATATTTATGTCTATAAATAGTCATTAGAAATATAAAAATATTTTTGACATCATGGTATTTTATTTATAATTTTTAGACACCAAATAAATTAATTAATTTATGACAGAATGATGATGCAGTGATTACCTTATTAATGAATGATTTAAATAAATGTGATTATAAATATTAAAATAAATTTATTTTGAACATTTTTATGATATTCACAGATTTTATGGATGAGTATGACTTTTTTTCTTTGAATTAATGAAGTTTTTTTTCAAAATAATCATGTTTTTATGGATTTTTAAAAAGTCATGATAGGAATAGTATAAAAATTGACATATATGAGTTTTTAAAACAAATACTATTTTATTAAATGATATAACAGTATTAAAAATACAATATTTGGAAAAATTAATTATATAATGTTTAAAATTTCATTAATGAACCACTTTAGGTTCTATTGGAATTTTATAGTAACTATATTAAACATATAGTATGAATATACTAGAAGACATGGTAAGAGTTAAATTAGTTAACTAAGGGTTAAAGCTAAAAGATATGGTTAAATTTGAGACATAAATTTGTCTAAAACCTATTGTTTTAAAGGATATAGAACAATAATCATATTAAATTCTAATTAAATAAGTTTTGGACCTTTTGAAATCGAAAATCATTTTGTAATTAATTATTATTTTGAGAGTTTCCTAAAGTGCTCCTCTTCTCTCTTATAATAGGGCACCTCCTCCCTCTCCTCTTCACTCTATTTTGAGACTTAAATCTTGGCCAAACCCTAAAAATTTCACTTATAAACTTTCCTAGTTATATTATTCAGGTTAGGGTCTTCTCAAAAGACCAAATCTAGTCCCATAAGAGGAAATTTAAAGGAGGCACGTCGAGGAAGAGGTAATCTTTTTTACCGATTCTTTGAAATTTTTTTCTTATTATAATTACTATTCATTAGTTGATTCAATATAAATTAATAACATAAATATCACTCATATACTTATATGTTATTATAAATATTAAACAATACTATTAAACCTTATATACATCCTCCAAAAAATTAAATCACCGCGTGTGCGTACGTACGGCTTACCATCTGCATGCCGTGGTGTAATCTATTTTTCACCACCTCCTTACTTGGATGGGTATAACGGTGTAAATAATAACTATATAGGATTATTATAACATGATACTAATTATGAGATATTATACACTATCCACTTCAATACCATTCAAAAATTATGGGAACGATATCGTCACTCGTGCGTACGTACGACTTACCGTCTCCACGACGCGATGAGATTCATTCTCCATGTTAACCATTCAAGAATGTTTATAAATTATATATAATAAATAATCATGACATATAAGACATAATAATTCTCTATGTTTATTTATATACTTATATTTCATTTACTTACTTCCATTCAATTTAATTTGGAAATGAAAACATCGTTCATGCTTACGTACGACCTACTGTCTCCATGAACGGTGTATTAAATTTCTTTTATCTATCTATTATATAAATATTTATATACAGAATATATATAATATATAAATCATTTTTGACATTCTGGAAGTAATTAAATCTTGATATAAGTAATAATATATAGAATAGCTATTCAAAACACGTATGATAAATAAAACGATTATTACCCAAAATATTACTTTAACATGGAATTAACAAATTAATAGATAATATAAAGTCATAATTGAATAATATATTATATAATAAATATTATTATGGTTTTTTTATAAGTTGATAATATGTTTAGACAAACTATATAGGATTTTTGGACACATATAGAAGAAATTAGACCTAAGGTAATGGATAATTTTGCAATCTCATTTTTTATCTGAGATTGTTTTACGTAAGTATTTACTATGGGTATATTTATCATCCACGTAAATCTTTTCTAAAAATGTTTGCTATAAATCTATGCATTTTTCCAGTAATTTTTACATATTTTTTACTTTTACTATATGGTATGGAAGGAATATTTCTTTTTGTGTACCATACGAGGTACTTTTTGAATTTTTTGAAAAAAGTAAGAGGAGCATGCTTTTTTAACTTATACCACATGAATGGATTTTTACAATTTCATGATTCATTATTTCAATTAATCTTCCTCTAAAATATTTCATGTTTATTTTCAACTAAATTTTTTTCTTCTAAAATTGTGTGGCATTTTGAGAAAAGAAAATATTTTTGAAGAAGAAAGGATGTTTTCCTCAAGAACTAAATTCAAGTGTTTTATTAAATTTTTTTCCATCTAATATGACACTGTTAAATTGGGTTATGTTTATATCCCTATTATTACTATGATTTTATTACCTTAATGATGGAATAATCTTTTATATGGATTATGTTATGATAGAGAGATATTTAAGAAGCCCATTTTTATTCTTGGGTTATGCTATGATGAATGATTTATGTTTTGTGGCACATGTAAGAATGATTTAATTATGAAATGGGTGGGACCTATATATCCCTCAAATTAATTAGTTAGGGATTTATATCACATGAGATAGACATGACTGGAAGGACAAGTAAATCCCGTTCAGTAATACATGGAAGAAACAGAAAGTAAACCTGGTTCAGTAATGGACTTTGTCCACTATGATGGTCTTGGAAGCATTGACTTGGCTACTCTAGAATTCATATTATGTGCTTATTAGTTTTCCACAATTACATGTTTTATTCTAATTCTATTCTATCATGGTTAATGTTTCTTTATAATCCATGCCTTACGTATTTCCATGTTTTATTTAATGACTCAAGATTTTTATGTTTAACCTTTATGTTCATGTTTTTACATTCAAATGTTTATGGTTTGTTTTATGTTCTCCATGTTTTTATTTTCTACGAATTTAATCTCACCATTTTTATGTTTTCGTTTCCCAAGGATATAAATAAAGGTTTTAGGTAGGAAAACTAAAGGGGAAGATCATTAAGGGGATGTTGTAGATCTTTCACCATAATTAAAAGATTATGTTCTGTGTTTCAAAATACACTAAACTAATACGGTCTTTGGGTGTCTGTTTGTGTCATGCATTAATTATTCCGAAAAAGAAATGT
Source organism: Viscum album (assembly GCA_963277665.1). Taxonomy (NCBI): domain Eukaryota; kingdom Viridiplantae; phylum Streptophyta; class Magnoliopsida; order Santalales; family Viscaceae; genus Viscum; species Viscum album. Next base: position 495,560,467 of record OY728159.1, read on the forward strand.
AATTTAAATGTACATCAAGCTTGGGTCTCTATAAAAATACCCCAATTTCTAGAGGAAACTGCCATTAGTAGTTGTAGATGATAGAGGAGAGACTAAGCTGATGGAAGTTAATACATGATACTTTGAACCATTCATCTAGATGACAAGGTCATTTTTTAGCGCCTTATGGTAGGCAACCCATATTTTATATGTCATATCATTCTTTGCAGTTATTATTTTTTCCTATTTGTCCCTCTATAGTTTTATTTTTTTATCCATGAGTCACTTTTAGCATTATTGTACGCACATTACTGCATTTTTATCAGATGTATTTCATTACTATTAACTGTATGAACCTAAATATTTTATAGCTTACAAAATGCTTCAACCTCGTGGAATAAAATTTTATCTTATTCTTGATTTTTATTTCTGACACATTTTTCAGGTATCCCAATTCCAAAAAACCAAGGCATCTCAAATTTCCCCCTGGAATACCACTCCATATAGAGAGCTCTAGATTCCATATCATTTCATTTTTCAATTTTCCATTTATATAATTTGAGGTTTATCTGCAATAACCCTCCCTCAGTACTTCCATGGATAGTGCATACACTGTCTTCTTCTAAGCATGAGTGAGTTTTTATTGAGTTTCACTTTCGATATACTCAAATTTTTTCCTATTCATTTTTATCTAGGATAAATTTTTCATTTGGAAGAATTATTTAATCCCAAAAATAATTATACCCTTTTAAATAGAATAAAAATTTAAGTTGGAAATTGATGGGAATACAATTTTTGTTCCAGTTTAAATTTTTGGAATGATTGTTGAGTTCAATAATTTAAATAAAAATTTAAAAATTTTGAAATTACTTTTAATTTACTTATTACTTGGTTTTATAAACTTAGTGATTGTTAATTTTCATTATTTACTACTATTCCCAAGAGAATTATGAGCCTAAAATTGCATATTTTTTCTGATAATATTTCTTAAGTGAGACTTGGGACATGTAAACCTATCAAATTTTTTATTAAGTTCTTATTGGGGATATGACTGAAGAAACATTATTTTTAAATGATTAAGGAAATATTTTTTGAGAAACTTTTTCCTGAGACCCACCTTACACATTTCCTTCATTAATGCCATAGTTTCAATGAATTACCTTATACGATGCAGCTATTACAAGCCGATTATCCCTTCCTACCCTACTATTTATATAACACATTAATTTAATTTAAACAAATTTGGGGGAATTTTTTAGACAACATATGATGATTTTTATTATGTTGATGTATTATTTTACTCACTAGACTATTTGATTGTGATCCACGTTTAATTTTTGGTATTTCACATCTATCACATTCCATTAAAAAATATAATAGAAAATGAAAATATTTGGGTTGTGTATTGGGATGGTCAAAAATCACCATTTCCAGACTGATGAATTCACTGAAGGATCATATGTGGTTAGGGTATGGATATGAGATCTGGCCTAGATATAAATTTTAAGAAATAAAAAAACAAAAAGAAAAAAAAGAAACCTGATACCTTTTTACACTCACTTGATTTATATACATAGATCCAACTTGAGTTACTAGGAGTGTGAGCTTTATTAGTTATGGAGGAGTTATTTCATTACACTTTTCATGACATTAATGCATTATACTCCAAATCTGATGCTTCTTTTTGTGATTTTTTCTCAATATTTAGCCACCTTCCCACAACCTCATAGTCATGTGAACCTAATTTCTTAAGCCCTCATGATTGATTTTATACTTGTGTTTACAAAGTGAAGATGATAGAACCAATTAAAGCCTATGGTTATGATCATGTACTTAGGGTATGAGCATAAATGAAATTTTATTTTACCATGATTTATAAGATAAAATTCAGTTTAAGGTAAATTAAAAATGGGTATAGAGTTCAAGGAATAGTTAAGAAATTGTAATCAAACTATTAAGAATTTTTTAATGAACTGAGCTGTGAGGCATGAATAATTTTATATGCAGGGATGATTATAGAGACCAAATTTTCTTCTTGCAGTTATTTTTACTTACCTAGACATATTGAATGTTTCATACTTTTAAAAATAGTTTTCCCTTTGAAATCCTCATTGAGATCTTTTTTCTTGATGTCAAGAAATTGTTCTGGTGTGGGGGAATTTGTTAAGATGAAATCATATATACATTTTCCATCATTTTATTAAGTATTTTAAATGATTTACATGATAATACACCAATTATGTGTTTTTTATTATAGGAAATAGGATTTCATATTCTCAAACAAAAAAATGAAAAAAAGAACCATCATTTGCTATTACACATCGTGAAACATCATTACACGATGTGTAGTATAATTTCACAAGTTTCTATAAGTTGTGAAGACAAGATGTGAATAATTTAAAGTCATGAAGCCATTACATGTCATGATTAACCGTTACAATTTGTGTAACCTTTGAATTAAATTCCATATTTCAAGTTCTATCTTGGAGGAAGCTACACGTCATGACACCTAGATTCATGTCGTGAAAGTAGTCATTTTTCGAAATCTATATTCGAGATTCACATGAGATTTGTGTAGATTTTAAAATCACAGAATGAAACTTGGATCAGAATTACATGATGTGAAACTTCATTACACATCATGTAATACACCTATATTTACCCACGACAAGGGCACCTTAGACAAAAAAATATAAAGACACGTGGATTTCTCTCATTTTCTCTCTATTTTCTCTTGATATTTCTTCCACCCTTTCTCCCTAAACTCAAATTTTGTCAATTTGTTTCATTATTTTTCAATTATTCAAGAACCATGGATCTATTTTCAAGTGTTATTCATCCATTTTTGCATCCCCAAAACCATTCTACGTGCGTTCATCGACTCGATCACTAACCTATGATGGATCTACACTATGCTTGTTCTTGTTCTTATTTCAAGTAATTGATTTAAATTGTGTTGGATTCATGATTTATATTTTCTTTTCTTATTTTAATGTTTTCTAATTGGTTAATCTGATTCATTTCATGTTTTTCAATCGTTTAATCTCAATCTGTGTTGGCATGATAATTATGATTACAATTTTTATCTATTTGTGATAGATTCTACCACAAGTATCAAAACTACTTAGGGTATGGATTGAGAGTAGGGGTTTGTGAATCCTGTTAATATTTAATTATAAACTTGGTAATATTCAAGAATAGTGAGGTTAAATATTAATTTTCAATCCAATTCTTTTAAATGAACCTAACCATAGGAAGTTTGAATGAATGACCCTGATCTGATTGGAGTAGAATAGGCTATGACCAATAGACTATGATACTTTCTTCCATAGAAGCTTAATTTAATGCATCTAGGTTGTAGATATCTCCATTGAAAGGAATAACTACCTCTTATATAGTGCTATTTGGTCTAACCATGATCAACTAGTGACCACCTCTTGATTCATAACCTAAGCCTTAGGTCTCTACCAAGTTATAATTAAAGATCATCCTTTTTAATGAACCCCAAAAATTATCTCAATCACTTCCTAATATCTAATATTTATCCATAAAAAGCCAACTCTTATTCATTTTCACAAACTAAATCATCTTGATTGGACTCCTACCCAAAGGGTTCTGAGCCTAGTTCCTTCTAGCCAATCCCAAATCCTTATGGGACTGACCTTGCACTACCACTATACTATGACCTAGTATAAAGTGTAGTTTTGGAAACCTAAAACTAATATAACTACAACCCTTGTGAATTAAACTATGTGTGTAAGAACATCAGTACACCCTAGAGTGTTCATGATGTGCCATGTATTGTGGTTGAAGTTTTTTTGGCCTGATATTAAATCTGTGGTAGCAGAGTTCATGGAGAGGTGTTTGGTTTTTCAGTAGGTAAAGTACAAGCATCATGTTCCTAGTGGTTTTTTGAAACCTTTAGATGTCCCAGAGTGAAAATGGGATGAAATATCGATGGATTTCATCACTAATTTTCATCGATCATAGGAAGGTTATTATCCTATCTGGGTGATCATGGATTAGTTGAAACAATTCTCACAATTCTTAGCGATCAATGATTTGGGTATAGTGGATGATATATGTAAGAGGTATATGGATGAGGTGGTATGGTTTTATTGTGTCTTGAGGTCCATTATCTCAAATTAGGATGCACATTTTACCTCAAGAGTTTGGTGGGTATTGTAGTATTCTTTTAGATCTCAATTACACCTTAACACTTCTTTCCACCCTCAGACAGATGGGAAGACAGAGCAGAGAATCCAGATGATGGAGGATATGTTATATGCATGTGTCTTAGACTTTAGAAAATCTTGGGTATGAAACTTACCTTTATTTGAGTCTGTTTACAACAATATCCATCACTCATCAATTGTTATTTCCCCATTCGAGATTTTATATCAGAGACTATATCATTCTTCATTATGTGGGATAGAGGTTGGGGAGGTTGTAGTTCTTGAACCCGATGTGGTGCAGAGATCAACAGAGAAATTTCATCTTGTCCATGAGTGGATGAAAGTAGCACATGATTGGTCATGAGAGGATGAATGCAGTGCAAGAATGAAAAAAGTATTATTCCAATCACAGGATGATGCCCTTTGAGTTCAAGGTTGGGTACCATGTGATCTTGAAGGTTTATCCTTGATGTGGGTAATGGAGTTTTGGCAGGAGAGTAAGATTTTTCCTAGGTCTGTTGGGCCCTTTGAGGTGTTGAGGAATGTTAGAGAGGTGGAATATTGGTTTGTGTTTCCATCATGGTTGAAGAGGATCTAAAATATCTTCCACCTATCTCAAATTCATTGATATAATCATGATAAATCTCATGTTATTGATTGGGAGAGATTTGGATATCATGGATGTTGCGACATTCATGGAGTGACCAGTAGAGATCCAAGAAAAACATGATAAGGTGATGTGTGGATGAACAATTCATTTTTTCATGTGTTTTTCTGTAAGGTGTCTTAGAAGATAGTACTTCAAAGAGATAAATGTAGATACACATCTGGTATATGTATTTGTTTTGAGTTTTTCTTTGAGATGTGATTTTTGGATCCATATATGTTATGAGATGTGCAGTTTACCTTGGTATATGATGCGTGATAATGTTCCAACATATTAAAAAGGGAGGAACTGATTTATAATTGAGACAAATTATATTATGATGTGATTAAACACTTGAAGATGATTCCATGACACCCATAGTGGATAGTATATTGACATAGAGGATGGAATTCACTGATTCGTATGTTCGGGGTAGTAAAGTTTGTTAGTTTTGAAGGTTGTTGGTTTGAGCTGTGTGGAGTTTGAGATGGTTGTGTGGAAGTGTAGTTGTGTGAGAGGCGGTCGTTTGTAGATATGTGGTGATGCGGTTTTGTGTGATATTTTTTGGTTGTTTGCTTTGATGTGTTTTGCTGGTGTCAATGTTTGAGGTATGAGAAGTTCCTTGAGAGGAATATCATGAGGTGGTTGTCAGTACCCCATTCCTTATAGGATTGGTTTTGGATTCTCGAGGGAAAGAATCATTTTATAGGTATCTTATGTAATGTACCATGCCTATATGGCTAATCATTTTTTTCATTTTAAGTGGTTGTTGGTGTTCAGGGGAGGTTTTTGAAGTTTCTTGTGGAGGCTATAGAGGTAGGGGTGTTGTAGTAGGGAATTCACATCCAGTAATGTTTAGACAATGTGTAAAGGTGGTTCATAGCTTTTACAAATAGTGAATTCTTGGCTTGTAAATTGGATAAGGTGGATTTGTGAAATAAATACTAATTATGTAAATGAAATTCACGACGTGTAATAAATAAAGACTTAGAGAGTGTGTTTTTTGGTTAAAGCTGGAAATTTCAAAAAACATGTGGATTATACGCCATGTAATGTTTACACAACATGAAACTACTAGGGTCCAGGTTATATTTTAACCCTTTCAGCAAAATTAATTTTCATTTGGATGAACTTTTTTTCTCTTATTCTAGATGATACCTAAGATACTTGAGAGGATCTTATAACACTACAAAAAACAGCAGATTATTGGTGGTTTTTTAGAGGGGGTTATGAACAATGCCCTCTAATTTTTTAGAATTATTTTTTTAATATTTTGTTTGATTTTAGTGGCGGTTATGTAAAAAATACCGCTAATTTAATAATTTGTGGCACTATATATTCTATGGGATTTTAGTGGATCTATATATATATAACATGTTTTTGGATATATATATATATAAATATGTATTATTGATTTTTTTAAATGAAATAGAGGGGGTTCAAAACCACCTCTAGTTTAAGATATTGGAGGGATTCATGAAACACCGATAATCCCTTTTATTAGATGGGGTTTTGAACCCCTTCTAATTTATGAAATTAGAGGGTATTTTGAACCCCATCTAATTTAAGAAATTAGATAGGGTTTTGAACTCCCTCTAATTGATTACATTAGAGGAGGTTTTGAATCCCCTATAATTCATTAAATTGGAGGGGGGTTTTGAACCCTCTATAATTCATAAAACTAATGGGGATTTGAACTTTTTCTAATTTAAGAAATTATTGGGGGGGGGGGGGTTGAACCCCCTCTAATTAATGATAATTGAGGGGGTTTTGAACTCCCTCTAATTCATGACATTAGAGGGAGATTTTGAACCCCCTTTAATTTATGACATTAGAGGGGGTTGTTAACCCCCTCTAATGCAATAAATTTGATGGGGGTTATGAATTTCCACAAATTCCTTTGATTAGAGAGGGTTTTAAACCGCCTCTAAATTTTTATTTATTTTTTAAAATAAATCTCATATTAATTAAAAATTTATAATATATGTGTGTGTGTGTGCTTGTGTGTTTGTGTATTACATAAACACATTATATAAATGTATTAAAATACATTATAAACAGACATATATGTAAGGAAATTATGAAAATACTTTAAATAAATACTTATACATATAAAAAATTGTATACATATATAAATATTGGTGTACATAATTTAAATATAATTATAAATATATTTATTCAAATTTATAAAATTTATATATGGTTTTATAAATACTATAAATTTATATTATGATTTATATTATACATATATTATAATAAATACATTTTTATTCTATATTTTTGTATAAATACATTTATATTATTTTATATATACAAATATATATAACATAGTCAAAATTAAATATATACATATACATATACATATACATATACATATACATATACATATACATATACATATACATATATATTTTATATTATTATATTATATTACAAATATTTAACTATATAAAAATATATATATATTATATAATTATTTTTTATATATTGTAGTATACCATATTAATTAAACATTAATTTTATAAATGTATATATATATCATTTAATTATATTCTATATTTTCAATTATATGAATGCATTTAGTTTTGTGTGTGTGTGTGTATATATATATATATGATATAATATAAATGTATATAATCACATACATTAATGTATAATATAAATGTATCTCATATAATATATGTATAATATAATTCTTAAAATATATAAATTATAAAACCAAAATATAATTTTTATTGTTTAAAATATAGGTCTAATAATAAAAATAAATAATAATATTTTATTACACACATATATACATAAATACATTTGTATTATATATTGATATTATGTTATGTCTACAAATATACATAATTTAAGAAAAAGTAAATATAAATATAAATATAAATATATTTTTTATTTACATTATGTATTTTACATTATATATATATATATTATATAATTAATTTATGTTTATTTTAATACATCATATTAATAATAAATTAATTTAGTATATATATATATCATTTAATTATATTATTTATTTATAATTATATGAATGTACTTAATTATGTATGTATATATATGTGGGTAGATGATATAATATAAATGTATATAATTACACACATTAATATATAATATAAATGTATTTAATATAATATATGTATAAATATAAATTTATATATATTATAGACACAAATATATATATATATATTTATATTATACACAAATATATTATAAGTATATCTAAATACTTATTATATATAAATATTATACACAAATATATATTATATTACAGAGAAATATATTATATATACACAAATATTCTATATTGTTTATATTTCTAAACAAATATATATATATATATATATAAAATCTAATATTTTGGAATGTAAATAAATATATTTCATTGTATAATATTAATAAAATGATGTTCAACATAGTGGTTTGGGGGTCTACGCTCCTTCTTATTGGTCTCCGATTCGAATCCAGAAAAATGTAATTTTTTGTAGGCATGGGGCACTGGTGTGCGCGTGAGCACTATGGCCCTGAAGAGTTTATGTGTTTATCCCACAGAAATGGGGGGCGGGCCCGGACTGGGGGTGGGGGGTGGCTGATGGACACACCAAGGTGTCTATGTGGGGTGTCCAGGAGGCGTAGTGTGTGTCAATGGGTTGTCAAGGGGGTGTCACGGGGTTGTCTGGGTTGGTGTCAAGGGGTTGCCGTGGTGGGAGTCATGGGGTTGTCCGGATGGTGTTTGTTGGGTGTCAAGGGGTTTTATGGTTGTGGGGTGGTGTCATCAATGTATAGAAAATTAATAGGGGGGGGGGAGTTTAGGGGTCGTTATAGGACCACCCCTAAACTTGGGGAATTAATGTCAATTTGGGGAGGTTCTAACCGCCCCTACTATACTCTTAGGATTAGAGGTGGTTAAAACTTCCCCTAATCCATAATATTGTTGGGAATTTAGAGCTAAATTAGAGGGTGTTAAAATCTCCTCTAATTTAATCACTGCTAAACACAAGCCTATTTTACCAATGCTTCCCTAAAACAGCCTCTAATCAGAGTAGACGACCACTTTAACTACAGTTATGGGTAACCTCCACTAAAGTAGTTATAAAAGGTTAAAACAACTTAAAAATGAAGAAAATAACCTCTTCTGATCACCCCGTTTTCTTTTAGTGTAGCCCACTTCATCCTTCTTTGATCTGTTGATTCCAGTGGTTGTTGGTTGACGATACACGATGAGTGTTTTTTCTTTTCCCCATGGGTTTATATTGTTATTTTATTGGGGATTCACTATGATGATGTTTTTTTTTGTTTTGGGACATGTTTTGGGATGTGTTTTGATGGATCTTTGGTGTGATATAGGTTGATCCACTATTTTCTCAGGGTTCAGTTATTGTTTTCAGGTAGTTCTTCTTTACCCTGCGATGTGCAATGAGATTAGAAATATTATTTGATGTTGGATGTCCCTCGTTTCTCTTTATTGTATATCATGCGGGAGGAGTTTTATCTTCTTTATCTATGGGAGATGGTTTTGTTGGATTAATCAAATATAAATCACGGGATAACTGAAATTGAAGTGGAAAAGAGGAGATATTCACATTCTTGAATAGATTTTATATTATTTTGATATGATGGTTTTTTACAGGCTGGATTCCCCAATGAAAATTGTGGTCATTGGGGGTTTTTTTTCACTTTATGATATGTGTTTTGACTACAGTGTATGTTGTGATATCACCCTAAAATAGAAATTAGATGATGACTTATATTTGGATAATGAAATGGTTTCCCCTGGATTATGGATTGTGTTATAAAATCCCTAAAATAAAGTTAAATGTGATAAAATATCCTTTGTTAAATATATAAAATGGTTTTTGATTTGTGGTCGTGCTTGTGGGGCAGCGATGTGTGGTTACAATGTGATGTGGGACATTTGGGTGAGATGTGGCCGTGTTTTTGGGGGTAGTGAGGTGGTGGTTGTTTGGATATGATTTTGGGGAGGTGATGTGGTGGTTGTTTGGACATGATTTTAGGGTGGCGAGGTAGTGCTAGTTGGGCCTTGATTTTAGGGTGTTGAGGATGAGGTTTTTTGGCCGTGATTTTTGGGGTAGCGAGGTGATGGCTGTTTAGCCATGATTTTGGGGTGGTGAGGTAGTTGTTGGTTGACCGTTCTTTTGGGGAAATGGGTTGGTGGTTTCTTTTCCATGCTTGTGGGGTGGTGAGGTGATGGTTCGATGGGAATGATGAACTTATTATGATATTTGGTTTTTTGGGCTAGATACTCGAGTAGTGATAGAATAAATAATTATTTAATAACGGTTGAAATGGTTTTAGTTTAGTTTGGTAAATGAGATGAAGATGATTAATAAAAAAAATAAATGATGGGATTTTTGGTTAAATTTGGTTAATTCTAAATAATTAAATGGATGAGATGGATAATGTAATTGGTTGGTGGTGTGATACAACTTGTGGTTTGTGTTGTGTAATGCTTTTGGAGGTGGTGGAAAAATTGGGGATATTGCTAATTGGTTGGTGTTTTGTTGTGAGCCTATAGGTTGGACTTGTTTGTGTCTATTTGTATATACTTGTTTATTATTTGTGATTTCTATATGCACCCCACCCATGCCAAGAATATTGTGCCGATACCTATATATTCACAATGGGAGGATGTTTTTCCCAATATCCCAGTGATAAGGATGGATGGATGGATTCCTAGTCCTTCTCACCCTCTCTTACAAGTGATTAGATATTCGTAGACTGTAATTGATGAAGGTATAAGGCCCCAGCCTTAAACATTACTTAATCTTGAGTTACTTCAAGAATACACGTTGAGGATCTTTTCAGGTTTAGAGTTTTAGAGAATTAGATCATAAAACAGGCATTACATTCCATATTTAAACAAAGTGGTTACATAAAAGATAGTATTCATTTTTCCCATCAACGAAAACATATTTAAAATAAAACATGGATTCTTTCTTGACAATTCCTTGACACTATCATCATATCATGTACCTTTCCCTTGACATGTGAAAAACATTTCAAAAAATTGGGATGAGCATAAAAATCTCAGTAATGGATATAAAAGTACGAAAAGTAAACATTAGTCCATGTATGAAATCATACTTTACTCATAAAACATAAGCATTTTAACATACCTCATCAAATCATGAATAAATCATAGATATCATAAGACATAAAGGTAACCTGAGGCATTCATAACATTCTTACATAGGGAGTAACCCTCATGGTTACGTTTGGATTACCCATCACAGTATATTCCCTAAATCTCTTCGGATAAACCTCAACGTTTAACTCCTTCACGTTACCCAATTCATTGGAGAGCTATATCAGGCTCACCCACCCTTAGTTTATCACGGAACCACCCATCTTCATAATAATTCTCAAGAACCATAACATAATCATATCACATAAAACATGCATAAAATAAACATAACATTTCCACTTTTCAATCACAAGATTTCAATACAACATATTGATATAAAAACATTATGAAAACCATTTTCAATACCAAAATAAAAGAAAAGTAAAACATGGTATTTATTTTCTTCATTTTTTAAAAAAAAGTTATGGCTTGTAGAGGAAGCTGAAACTCAAATAATGGTCACGACGATGGAGAAGTCATTTTCGCCGCATACGTATGACAAAAAAAACATTCCATTTTGTCGTTTAGGAAACGCTTCATATAAAAAAATATTCCTTTTGTATAAACTTAAAAGTCAAAGGGTTTTATACACTATATAAAAGAAAGTTGTCTATAAAACAAAATATTCCTCAATGAAAGGAGATTGAGACAAAGTCCCATACCTCGGGTCCGACTTGACTCGATCGTTCTTTAACTTCCTGAATAATAAACTTGAGTTAATTTCTACTTTCTTAAGAACTTTTTTAAAGTTCATTATTGCTTTTATATCACTAATTACCATGTTATGAACACTATGTAATTATTTATGTTAATAATGGTCGTTTTGTCGATCATTGGTACTTGACTCAAAAATAAACTATTTATAATTACAAGTTGTTCATGGGAAAAAATATCCATTATATAAAGAATTATATTCATGATGTAGATATCATATATATCATATATATCTAGTATATACATTCATTTGTTATATTACATAACATTTAGATGTAAGAAATGAAATGCACCGTTCATGGAGACGGTAAGCCGTACGTACGCATGAACGCTACTTTCATTTCTATTTCTTACTTAATGGAGTGAAATTATAATGATATAAAGGTAAATTATAATTCCAGTATAATATCATATATAATATCATCAACTCCATCCCTTATATTTCCCACATATGGCATTAACGAATCAAATCACTTTGAGGGGGCGGTAGTCCACACTTCCTAAAATGAAGATATCACGTTTACCCATAATGGAAACCATAAGGTATTCCATAAATTAAAAATACAGAAGCATAAGGAAAACATAAAAATATTATATATCATATATAAATATAGTTACATAATAATGGACACCTTTAAAGGTGTTAAAAGAATATTGAACAATCATCGTTTCGTGAGGCAAAAATTCGCCATCCACAGAAACAGTATGTTCTTTAACCATTAGATGATGATGTGTGTAAGTGTAGCTCTAATACTTATTATTACAACATCCTAGTATATTGAAGATACTGTTATTGTTACAAAAGAAATGAAAAAGGAGTTTAGGGGGTTGGAGAAGCAAAATAAAACAAAAGAATACAAGTGAAGACTTTACCTTTAAATCGGGTAACTCCCTTTGGTTTGAACCAAAAGGGTTTCTTGAAGATATTCCTTCCTAAGGTAAGGCTTCTAGGATTAGGAGAGGGATGTGGATAGACAAAATGAGCAGAGCTTGGCCGAGCCAAATGCTTCAGAGGTGTGGGTAAGGAGGTAGAGGTGGGGGCCTTTTATAAGAGGAGAGGAGGGGCACTCTTCGAAAGGTATATAATGTTACTTTATTTTCAAATGAGTTTCAGATTTTAAAAGTCCCAAATTGATGTATTTCGAGGATAAGGTTATAAGGGTTCGAAATCTACCCATCAAATAGGTTTGTGACATGTGTAGGTCTTAAATTTTACATTATATTTTCATTTTATTTAAATCGTTAAATAATGAGGTAATCGTTGAATCATCATGATGTCATAAATAATTGAATTTATTTAATGTATAAAAATTATAAGGAAATTACTATGATGTAGAAATATTTTTATCCTTCCAATTAATATTTATAGTCCAAAATATCATTTATTTAGACAAAATGAAAAATGTTTTACTTAGGTGATACATTCTTTGTTATACTTACTTTCTTTAAAAAAATAAAAAGATAAAAAGTCATTATCACACAAAAGTGATTCCATGGGGTCCCCAAGTTTGGCACAAGGCATCCCACGGTCGGCCATGACACAAAAAGTATTATTAGGACACATTTTGGTGTCATTTTTCTTATTATGATATTATTTTATTATCCTTAACTACCCGATTACTAATTAATCAAGATAATTAACGATAATTACCGTCGTTACTATTCACAAAGTCAAAAAACAAAAGTCTTAATTACATAATTTGGACCTTATGATTCCAAATATGGAATCCATTTTACCAAATTCAAAACACAGAAATTAAAATAATTAATTTAAAAAATAATTCTCGTTGTCAAAGCAAATAGCGTGTTTTTTTGAAACAATTTCTATCCAAAGTTTGACAATTGTTTATGTCCAATTTCAAAGTGAAATTAATCCCAATTACCACCATTGTATTAAATGGTAAAAATATATTCTATTTACACTTTAAAACCAATTAAACAGATAATCTAACCATATAATTAAATTAGATGAAAAAGCAGTTTTGATGTAAAATGCAGTATTTTTCACTATTCATTAAAAAAATGAACATTGTGAGAAAAATACCAAACGTTTATCCAAAGTAAATTTCAATGTCCCAATCATAAATAATAAGTTTATTTTGAAAAATATAGCTTATAAAATTGTAAAAAGTTTGATTTAAAAAAATGGTTTTCCATCAAAAGGCAGTAAAACAATCTTTTAAAAATATTAGTGTATTCTATGCTTAAGATTGGATTTATTCTAATTTTAAGTCTTTAAAACACTATATAATTCATAAACAGACATAGATAAGAATATCTATTATTCATTACTTACTTGGGATGTTACAGAGGGTCTGTTAGTGAAATAAGTAATGGACTATGTCTTTTCTAGAAAGATGTGATGTGACCATTCTATGGGGTGGTGACCCAATTATTTTTGGGTGAGATGTGATGTGATCGTGTCTTGGGGTGTTTTCCCAAGTGTTTCAGAAAAGATATAATATGTAACTACTATGGGGAAACCTATGGTGGGGATCATGCATAGTAAGAGGAGGGAACGAGGTTGATGTCCTTCATGTTCACGATACCCTAATACTATAGTTATGGTTGTGATATTATGTCTTAGGTGTCTCTGGGAAATATGTGATATGATCTTGCTATGGGGAATTGGTTTAGGTTTCTATGGGAAATATGTGATTTGACCATGATATGGGGTAGTGGTATATGTTTTTCAGAAGATATGGGAGCACCATGATGTAAGAAACTAGGGCATGAAAGCAACAAATTAGTGGGAAAGTGGTGTAGGGAACCTTTTATCGATATGATTCTTATTGTGTTATTATACTTGGGTTTTATTATTTGGTGAGAATTACTTCATGAGATTAAGGTGGATAGTTGAAATTTTTAGGTGTTGTTGGTTATTCTATTTTCTCATGGGTGCATTAATATTCATTTTCACATGTGCATACGAGACTTTTTGTTTTCCTACTGAGTATACTTACATGATCACCCTATGTATATAAAACTGTTTTTAGGATTCTAGGAGGATTATGTGGACTATGCTGGATATTACTTGCTTGGATATTTAAATAACTATCATTTCACTGATTTAGCTTTTCTTTTGGGTATTTACTTTTAGATACTTTTATCTATATTTGTTTTTTCTATACATGCATTGTGGGATGGATTTGGTTTATCTTTATATTATGTTATGGTGTTTCTTATGGATGATTCATCTTATATCCCAATCATACATTATTATATAGGGAAATTACTCCCGTTTTATCATATTTTTATACCCTTGGTGCTACATGCCAACTCAGTTACTACTAGAGGTGGGACTCGGGGGTTATTATCTCTGTCCCCTCACTATGGTATCCTTGGCAGGAAGGGGTCGTGACATGTACTATGTACTTATATGAAATTTATTACTACACAACACGTATTCCAACACCACATAATCTGAACAATCTATACTATTGGATATACCCATGAAGGATAAGGTTTTTAAGATGACCATACATGTCATGTATTTTAATAATTACCTAGATATTAATTATTAAAGCATTTAATTCCTCATGACATGTAGAAATTTACTCAATGTGTACCTAGTGTAGAAAAAACTTGTCACATGGGGTGTATATCTATCTACAATCCATGTCATTCTGTCTCTATTTTAATTATCACCATGTTTGGGTCACAAGAAACAGTTGTCTCAATGTGTACCTTTCTTGATTTGGAATGAGTTACATGGAATTTACAACCAACTACATCTAATGCAATATGTTTTTGGAAACCTTAAGGAAATTCCTAGTTAATCAGTGTGTATTCTGTTCATTTTATCACATGTTTCATGAGGTTTACATTAAATACATTCTATGTTATTGGTATGGGAAATTATCTTGGATAGAAATCGAAACATGACATGCAATTATGTTATATAATTTGATCACATGACTTTCACAATTTACGCAGATTCAATGTTGTGTGGGGTTACATGGAATGTGCACCGGCTGCATGATGTGTACTCTATATAAATCCTTATGCTGAATGGCATTTAATACATGGTGTGTAATGATTCTTTATACCAACCCCCACAAGACGTGGTATAGTCACCAAAAAGTTTCCTTTTGTGGTTGACCATGGGTATATGAATATACATTTCTATCACACTTCATGTATTTATTTCATGTGGCTATTATAGTTGGATCCTCCATAGGGGATCTTCAGGAATTATTATTCTATTATTGGAAACATGTGTTTAAAAAAGGTGTTATCTTGACTTTGGGATTGTAGAATGAAAAATAGGAAATAAAAAACAAACAAACATGTTTAAAATTGATCAAATATATAATAAATGATTACAAATTATAATTTGAAAACCAAAATACTAATTGAAGGTTCTAAAGTACAGAAGATGTGGCCAATGTTTTTCTAGAAAATGTTTTTCTTCATTTTCTATGGATAATATCTGAAGAAATTAGTGAAGAAACCCCAAAATATTTAGAGAGATGATCTTTCACATTTAATTTATAATTAATTTGAAATAAGAATTACCTCAGGTTATAAATGTTCTTGTTATTGATCAATTCAATTTTTTATCTTTTTATATCTTCATTATAATATTGAATCCATAATATAAATCCATTTATGAAATCCACTTGTTCTCCATGAATCTCATAATAATGCTCTTTATATTTCAGGTTCTAGTGCAAAGGAACCAACTACCTTTTATCCTTCACCATTGATTCCAAAAAATATTTTCTCATGTTCTCTTATTATTGTGGTGGGGTAGGTATCTATCTTAGGGTTGAGATGATATCTTGAGTATTCTTGGTCTTGAGAGAATTATCTTGAGAGAATCCACTCTGAAAAAAATTCTCACTTTTTAAAATGATATAATCTGGTTTTATACTCAGGGTTAAATAACAAATAATTACGAAATGAACTTTTAGCTAATTTTTTATTCTAAGTAATCTCATATAAAAATATAATAATAATAATAATAATAATAATAATAATAATAATTATATCTCTTGACATGCACTAAATTCAAGGATATAAATCATTTCCATCAAGCCATAGACTTGGTCCGTCAATCCTCCTCAGAATTTATCAAACCATGAATTAGAAATATTTAATATATATATATATAATGAAATAAATAATTATATATATATATATTATACTCACTAAACTCATGAATAAATATTTATTAATAAATATTATATTTATGATACTCATAAATAATGTTTTTTGATATTTTCATGAAAAAAATATTTATATTAATTTATTCACTAAATTGTTGAATAAATAAATAATCATTTATTACCTTATGAATAATAAAAAAGAGATATAATTCAACTCACTTATTCTAAACTCTAAAATATAGTGAGTCAATCTTTACGATAAAAAATATTTGAATAAAAATTAAACCACAAATCGAGAAAAATATTTATTCTTAATATTAAATTCAAATATTATTTAACTGAGTATCTTGATACAATTACTGTGTGACACTCTAGTGGACTATCTTGGTGGAATTATGTAAACTTACCCAATGTATAATATCAAAATTTAGTATCATGTTAGAGAACCTATTGAGAAAGAAGCTACTGTTTCAATGAAAATAATCTCATATGAATGATTACTATGTAATATAATTCTTTTTCCTTGATATCTCATCAAGAAAGATACATAATTATGTCATCAAACTATAGGCTTGATTTCTCTTTCTTTAACTCTATGAAATGGACTAAAATCGACTTGGATTTAATTAGATAGTTCTATTCTGATTAAAAGTCCATATATATCTTCTTCTATTATCTTATAAGGGACAAGTACTTTCTTGAATTATTCAATTAATTTCATATCACTTATGACGCACCCACCATATCCTACCTCCTTGTGAGCATATGTCATCATGGATTTGATCAATAAATAAAAGTAAGCACATCATGATTTACATCAATAATAATATCATGTTTAAGGGAAAATACCCACATCCACATATAATAATATCCAATGACACATATAATACATCAAATTCCTATTAGCTGGTCTATCCTAATAACCTCACTTCTTAGCAATTACCAAGTGAGAAATTTATGGGAATAATTCTCAATGTCTTATGAGTCTCAAACTCCTAATAGTCTAACATCATGCATGTCCTACTAGATAGAAGTTATCCATACCATAAGAAACATGTTTGAGAATATTTCCATATAATTCCAATGTTCTCGTTATAGTGGGAAAATACTATAATATTTTAATATAGAGGTTACTCAAATGTCATTATCACTTTTATTTTATATAGAATATAAATCATCATGTGAAAAGATATTTATTAATACTTTTATAATAAAGTATTCTAGTAATCAAAAGAACAAATAAAGTTAGTCCTAGGGAACCAACTATAATAGATCCACCCTAACAACCAATAAAAACCTACCTCTAACAACACATAAGTCCACTATATCTGTTTAGCTAGCTCACAACCCCATCTGAGAAATTTTCACCAACACTATCCCATAATCTTAATGAGCTATTATACTACTCAAAATTGTTGTAACCTTCTATAAATCATCATTAAAGTAGTAAAATCTGCTATTGTATGAGAACCATTTTAGTCCATCCCTTGTTGTATTATAGATCTATTTAAATCCAACACTCACATTGACAACAATTCATGATAGAATAATATATTACACCTCACAATAGAACTACATTGAGAAGAAAACCTCCCACCAAACGGGCTTATCCCATCTATTAATGAGCCATTATTATACACATGAGCTATATTCTGACACTTTAGCTCTATAAATAGTCTGACTAGACCAATTCATCATTCGACTGACACACATATTGCATAATTTTCATGATTTATAGATCCACTAAACTAGAACAATAAAAAATCCACTTGGGAAGCCATCGTGCACCTAATGTTACTCCACCCTGGTAGGTTTAATCCGATATTTAAAAATCTAATAAGCCTTGAAAGCATGTACCAACACTTATGCAAGCACCACTATTAGTATTGGTCGAATAGTAACCACATCAAACCAATTTAATGCATAGAACTACCATAATTCCTAAGAAAGTAATCAATTAAATATTAAAAAATAAACAATAAATAATATTTATAGAACTATCTATTACCCAATATTAAGCATTATTGCTTCTTCCTAAGCATATCTGATTTAAACTAGAAGTGAAAAAAATCTATGTAGCCTTGCATCATCATTCAAACATAGTTGCACAACAGATGCTCGATGAAACTCCTCAACTTAATGTGTTAACACTTCCCCAATATCAAATTTATCTATGTCCCAACTATACACCTCAGTAGGTTTGATATCTCAGTATGAAAAAAAACATCCATCTTTATAAGCAGGCCCTAGCTAATGATACAACCCATGATCCAACCTACGTTTAATGGAATTCTAACCCAATTGATATAATCTAGTATTCATAAAATATTTATTTAAATTCAACCATTTTACACATATAAAAATATCCCTTATACTTACTCTCATTGAGCTATAATGTAATGAATATGATCTCAAGAATTTTTGAAGGTGTAAAAAAATATAGGATTGGTAGTCATTAGGCATAATACTTCATAGATGAATGGACGAATTTATACTAAGATTACATGTGTATATAGATGTTCTAAGGAGACGATGAAGTGAGGGATGATCATGTAATGATTATTTCTTAGCACAACCTTGGTATAAATTCTAATATATATATTTTAATATTTTTCTCTTCTAATTTAGATAGGGTATGTGAAGGTATTAAAGTGGAAAGAAGGACGATGTCCTTCACTATCATAAGTGGTCATCTTTGCCTCTTTTTATATAAAACTTATTCTTAATACTTATTCTCTATAATTTATACCTTTACTATAATGGATATTTAAACCTCATATTATGGTTGATTCAAACAAGGATGAATATGATCATTCTCTCGAGTTCGTATTATTAATTCTTTATTTTCTTCTATTTTCTTTTGATTTTGAGACACTCGATTATAAGATCAAGTATAAAGTGAGTGATGTTTATTCCCCAATACATATTTTAATTCAACATTACCATGTTCTTATTGAACTATTTGATCATCAATGTTATTTATTTCTATTAGTTTACTATTTATTATTTTTAACCAGAGCAAAATGATGGATTCACTTTTGAAAAAAAAGTAATCATTAATGATTATTCGGTAACACTTATTTTAAAAATGTAGATAAATAGTTATGTATTTTATAAAAGTATCTAAATATTCTTGTTTTGTAGAAAACAGATCTAATTAGTTTCATTTTCTAAAAATATGGTAAATTTAGAAATGTTTTCTTAAAAACATGGTCATTTTTTCCATTTTTTCTTAAATAAAGTGGCTAATTAGATAATTTTTCAAAAAATGTGGCTAATTTAGCTATGTTTTCTTTAAATCATTACATAACATATATATATATATTTCATTTAAAAATATAACAATGACACACATATAGATATATATAATTTATTATTTATAAAATCATAATATATTTAAATTTTGAATGTAAATTTAGTTTACATAATATGTTTGTGTGTGTGTGTACATAATTTTTCATTTAATGATTTCATTTAATATATATAATATAAATTTATAATTGAAATTTTAAAATCGAAAATATTTTATATAATGAAATTTATAATATTATTATCTAAAAATAAAGTATACATGCTTGTGTGTACATGTATTTATTGAAAATATTATCTTATAAATATATTTTAATACATACACACACACATTACAATATTATAATATATATATATTATGTAATATTAAAAATGATATATATATATATATAAGTCAATGTATGTGTGTTTGTGTTTTTATATATTGTGTGTGCATGTGTGTCATAATGATATTATATATTATTAAAAATAACATATATTAAATATATATACAAATATATGTATACACACATTTTAACAATATATACAAACACACACACACAAACACTTATATACCTTTAAATATATAAATATATGTATATATATATATATAAACTTATATGAATCAAGTGGGGTGAACATATTGACCGATGAAGAAAGAAGAGATCCTGAAAAATCAAAGGAGACTCAACTTAATATCCCAAAGAACTCAAAATCATTCATCAATGTAGATATGGACACATACATTCCAAATTTCAATGGTATTCGTTGGTTTTCTGGTTTTTGAAGGCACTTTTAAGATAAAATTATTTTGAGATTTTATGAATGGCCTTCAAGGAGGTTGATTCACTGGCCATTAAGTACAAAATCATGCTGGTTGGAAAATTTTACAATGATTTCGCAAAAGTATCATCTATTAATAAATTTATTGAGGTAATTAGTTATCTAGGGTTTTTAATTGGTGTAATTGAAAAATTCCCACATTATTTTAGATTTTTTTTCATAAGACTCATATTGTCATTTCTAGATAAAATTTCAATAGTATTTATTTGGTTTTTGGATGAGAGTTCTTAAACAGACTATTAATTTCCATCATTCCTTTGATTCATCAATTTTTACAAATTAGGTTTGTCTTCTTTGAATATGTCGAGTGAAAACCCATTCCTACATTGGTTTTCACAAGGAGTGGTGTCTGACATATAAGATTAGATGGGATACCAATCTTATCATCAATTGGGGGATGTAGACTCTATAGATCATAAAGTTCAAGCTCCTCTAGTGGTCTCTAACTCAACTAATCAGAGTTTTTGTTAAGATAAATCCCGTTTTTGTTATGTTATCACAAATTATATATATTCAATAGGCCAAACTAAAGCCCACAAAATTATATTTATTCTCACTTTTAGGATAAACTCTTAATATTAGGTGTTATTTGAGAAAAGATTGTGGTTTTTGATATAGAAGACACTCTACAATTTGATAATAGAGAGGATTTTTTTAATAGGTTCAATAGAAGAGTTTAAAGAAGTGGGTGGTGGAATGACACTCTTGTATAATCCAAAAAACTTTATAGCTATGGTTCAAATATACATTGCTGATTAAAAGGATGATATTTCCCTTTCATAAACTGAAATGATGATAGTTTCTATTTTTCTAGCAACCAAAAGGGGAAAACATTATTGATTCTAAAAGAGTCACACTATATCAATTGAATAAATAAAAACCATAGAAAAATCACTTGGGTATGAATAAATTTATGATCACATGGTAGATCAGTGATAATCTAGATGATAATTAATTGGATAAGAGTAATGAAATTTAATTTATGGAAGAATCCCCATAAAAACTATTTTTATTATATTGATTATCTTAGAGATTGATTCTAGGGGTCTTTTCAGTTTTTAGAGATGAATGAAAGATAAAGAAACACAGGATAAATCAACGTGATTTGTTATGAAGTGAAAAAACAAAAATTTATGATATATATACAAGAAAATGAACATCCTAATGAAAGAAATCAATTTCAAATGGATTATAATTTATCAAGGCCTTTGGGGATAAGTTAAAATATTAGAGTATTTTTAGGACCCCCATTTGACCAAATCAGACTTGAATATTGAATATTTTTTTTATAAATTACAGTTGGACCCAAAATCTAATGAGGTTTTGTTTGACATAAATATAAATAGTTCTTAATGTCCATGTTTGATTTTTTTATCTTTAACCTCTTATAATATAGGTTTCCTCTACCATAGGTGTGGGTGTTACTTTATTTTCCATTACAAAAAACATTTAATTTATATATAATTATATATATATATGTGTGTATAAATATATATATATATATATATGTTTATATACCATTATGTATATATAAATATATACTATATATGAAATTTATCCCCTCAAATAAGTTAGTCCATGATTTGTTTCACATGAAACTTGTTTAGCTTTGATTCCCAATGTGTCCATGATAACTATCAGTCAGAATCTAAGGAGACATCTAACCCGTTTGAATATCCAAAACATCTGGCCTATTCACCATTTGTACATCTATATACACTAGGATCTTGGTGATAATCCTTTATCCTTTCACATTTCATTAATTTTAAAGACTAAACATTTTCTAGAGGGCCACACAAAACATCCCACACAACATCACACACAAACTACAAATAATTTAACCATCCCAATTCAACTATGACTCCAAAAGGGAATATCCACAAATCATATCACAATTCTTGTGGTTATCCAAACTCTTTAGGAACTTATATATCAATAAACTAAATATGTTAAGGCATTAAAACACCAATTTTTTTACCAAGCCTAGCACAATTGTCCCAGCTTATCACAATATACAAAGAATATACAACACCCATCTGGTAATCTCAATCCCACTCATGTCCACCTACAACATATACCTTCTACATAATGATAGTAAACACCATTACCCGTAAGTCACTTAATCTATGGAGGGAAATGAAGATAACCAATGGTTAAAACCACCTCATGGAACCCATCCTATGCGAATGTGACTCCAATAAAATCACCCCTGGTAAACTACAATCTCTAATATCCTATAATCACGAATTAGAAAACCTCCATAGCCACCAGTGATGATGTTCAAAACTATCCTTATCACATTGGTGAACCATGTTTCCCCATTCCCGATGATGAACTTCACCCATAGTTACACAATTTACATCCTTTATGTTCCCAATGAACCACATCAGTTATCATATACTAAGACAACACCATCAATAACACAAGGAATCATGCCCAACAAACCCTCAAAGTACACAACCAAGAAATAAAATCCCCAATAGGACACAACCACCATTTTCTATATAATACTACCCCAAAGTAATACTTTTGAAAAATAAAAACCTCGAGTGGTTATATCCCCAAACACACACACAACCCTACCATCTACCATTTATCACATAGTTCATAACACACATATAACACATGAAATAACTAGGTACCACCTATATGGAGTTAATATGACTCAAATCACCAATAAACACTAGTTGATCCATCTCTGATTAGAAGAAATCAAATAATCTTGAAAAATCATTTATTTAGGGAACAATCAATAAAAGATAATGAAACAATGATAGAAACTAAGAATAAACATCCAATGGAATCTGTCCTTACCCATAAATTCTCTATAAAATAAATGAAACAAAGAATGAACAATAATCAGAAAAGATATGTCAAGTGGGAAAGAAAAAGTGAGAGTGAAGAGAATTATGGCATATAGACTGTACTTCTAGCTAAAATGGATAACCCCATTTATATTTAATTTAAAAAATTAATTAATTATATTAAAAATAGACATAGAATATCATGACATGAACCTTAATGCATGACTGACTAAAAATTATTATTATTTATTAAGAAAGACACTTTTGAGGGAAAAGTGAGAAACCATAAAGTTCAACAAACACCAAACAGCCCCAAACAGAAAACCAGAAACATCCTCTTCCAAGCATAAGCAGCAATCGCCAACTCCAATGAAGGACCACTCAGCGATCCCATGCAAGCATGGTCCCTCCCGATGGCAATCCATCCCTCTTAGTCATCCACATCCCAAATGACCTGCAGAGGAAATATCAGCGTGCTCTAGCCCATCTGAGCCGATCTGACCCTCAAACATTTCCACACACAACAAGGGAGATAGTGCAACCAAGCATTAGTTAGAAAAGGAGTAAGAAGAATCATTGAAAACCAATTGAATTATGCCAGAGTCCATATCTCTAAACAACTTACAGGATATGTTAGATACCTGAGAATGTGGATCTCCCCTTATCAGGTATTCAAAAGAAGATGGAAGTTTATTCCAGACCTGAATGTACTCCTCGAGCCTGATCATCCCCTTATTGAAGCCCCCAACCAGGATCGTGTCCTGCTTGTCAACCCAAATATATTTCTCTACATTAAGATACACTTAGAGATTCTGACAAATCATCTTGGTTGCATCCTCTTCCGAGGCATTGAGAAATAACACCTGCTCTGTCACCACATCATCCAAACTCAAAATCAAATCCAAGGATAGTTCAGGCTGACCAGGTGGTTTTAGGTGACACCTGACCTCGTTGTCCAACTTCTCATCCATTAACTTCTTTGATGAATAAGTACTCATAGGGGGAGTCAAGGAGGAGTAGTCCTTCCTACCCCTCCTCCTCATATTACTCTTGTTGCTCCTCGAACCGGGCTCCTCTTCAGAAAAAACCTTACTGACCTCAAGAAATTATTCCTCCCCGCCTCCGTTAGCACACTCTGGGTAATCATGCCCCATGATCCGACCTTCCAAATCAGATCCATCGAGGTTCTTCCTGCTGGATTTACCTTCCTCAACCAGAAAAAATGATTCATCTCTCGATTCTACCTCATCAAGTCCTTCAAACCTGTTGGTCAAGACGACTGGGGTATGGGTTGAAGAGTCCGCACCCCCTGGAAGATTTCCATGGCCCGAACCCCTTGCTTCTCCAAAACTGGTCTGGAACGGAACCTCCAAGACATTCCCATGCAGTTGAAGAGGGTCACTACCCAGTGCCAGTGCCACCCCACTGACCCTTTCCTTTCCCTTAACCACTGCTTCCTCTTCCCTTGTCTCCTCTTGAGTTGAAGTTTGATCAAAACCCCTACCCATGTATTGAGGCTGAGGATTCTGATCCTCCCAGCCCCTGATCGAACCACATGTGGCCTCAGGTTTGGAAGGATCACCTGTAGAGAGAGAAGTCCCCGCCAAAGCCCCATCTGCATGGCCCTGAATCTCTTTCCCCATACTGCTGGCCGCCTGGAATCCACCCAAATCCCTCCTAAGATGATCAAACACTGCCTCCACCTGAGGTCCCGAGACCTTTGATGAATCCTTCAAGACTGGGCCTGTAGGCTTCGCCCTCCCCGAGCCAGTAGGATCCATCGCGGAAGAATTAGAAACACGGGGCATCCCCACCCCATGTTTACTAGAAGGCCCCTTCTTCTGAACACCCCAAGGTGCCTCAACATGATAAAGGGTATCCGAAGACATCTCCCATGACCCCTGTTTGCACGCAGCAGGTTCAGTTCCATGGACAGGACAGGCTCTATCACCCTCAACCTGATCTGAATCATCCTTATCTGCTGATGAAGTGTCAACCAAAACCGCCGAAGACCTTTTGCGACACTCATCAAAACAATGGTCCTGTCTATAGCAGAAGGAACAGAACGACGACCATGATTCATAGAAAATAATTTGCACATACCTGTATTGCCCCTCAATCACGATCCACACCTTCTCGGGAGGAGGTCGGGAGAGCTCCATTTCAACACAAACGCGTGCAACGACCGGGTGCACCATAGAATCAGTTTTCCAATCTGCACAAAGGAAACGAACCAAGGAATTTCCTATTGAAATAAGGAGAGATGGATTCTGAAAGGGCAGCAGTAACCCCGGAAGCTGGATCCAGATTGCCGAAGATGAAGAATCACGATTCATGGGAAAATCAGACGTGCAACGATGTAGGTGAAACAGAAACCCTCTAACGGATCTTCTTGAATGAGACCAGGCCAGAGCCAAGTCGTCTTCATCAGCGAGGCAAATAAGAAATTTGCGTGGCCCAAGGAGCCCGACAACTGAACGATGACCTAAACCCCATTCCTGATTCATGCACCTATCGAACACCTCAACTGGATGCCTATGACGAGCGAACTTTACAAAGTCTAGAACCCTTTCATATCATATAACCCATATGTAACATCCCATAGAAAACCATTATATATAATTTAATGAACCAACCCAATGGGGCCCGCCTGGTGGGAAAAAACGGCTAATCTGCCACAACTCGAGCCAGATTACAATAGGCTAGGGGTTAGATACAACCACTAAGAAGTAATAATGTGATGGGAGTCCATTTTATAGTGTATCTATATGTACACACCCAACCATATCCATAAAATAGTATAAAGGTGTAAAATTAAAAGACAAAATCATATAGAGTAAACCATGCCTGAAATACATCTTGGAAATACATAAAAGTATGACATAATATAGTTGAATTATAAAGGGAAAAAATACACGTCCACCCACAAATGAAGTCCCAAAATAACAAAAACTAGAATAGAAAATAGATGAGTGAGCTCGACTCATGATCTGCAAGCCCGAACCACCACACACAACCAATTTACTGAAGTACACCTAATCTCCAGCAACGTCATTGCTGATTTATTCATCATTTTCATATGACATGACACATGTAGGAAATTTTTTTGTATGTGTGAGTATATAAATACCCAGAAAGGCACCATAGAAACCAAAAGGGAGAAATAGAGGGATATGATGAAAGTAGTCATCTCAACCCAATGAAATTGGGAAACGAAAACCAATAATATATATTCTCATAAACTAACTCAGATTATAGAGAAATGAGATCTCTATCTCACACCCCATCCTAGGATTATGAGTCTATATACATCTCGAAAGGTTTATCAATGATTCCCTACATATCATGTGTCTGTATGAGTAAATTCATATGGTGAACCTGCATCTCGCCACTTCTCCATATCACGAGGGAGATCACTCTGTAATAGTGGACCCACTCCCTTGAACTATAGGGGGATGACACTTAATAGATGGATAGAGTAACCGTACCGTAGTTCATCAGGGGTTCTACTTGGTAGGCATCGATGGAGGGCTCATTCCTTAGTAGGACAAGGGGGTGCCACTCGGTAGATAAGTAAGAAAAGGACCCCACCCTAGTGAATCAAGGGGTTTCCACTCAGTGGGTAGAGGACCTGTGCCGTAGTAATATAGGGGATTATAATCATAGTGTAGAGGAACCTCAACCTTGTACTATAATTGGGTTCCACTCATCCAGTGAAAAGAGTATGGGGGACCCGCACCCTGGTGCGGTAGGGTAGTTACCAACCCTGACCTCTATATGATGAGACCTCATGACCATTTCTACCAATTTAGCATCTCCTAAAAAAGTTTCATGACAAAAAAACCTCATTTCATATCTCTATGGAAACTAAAAAGTCTACCATCACATTCTATGTGAAAAAATGCTTAGGCTAGGCCACTCATAGTCTAAAATTTGAGTCCAGATGAATAAGATACACATGGTGGATGTCCTTGAGAAAAGAACATGGCATTGGCGTGTCTCCTCACATGGACTCCTGGATATTTTATTTATAGAACATATCTTGGCTTTCCATGTAGTAGTAAATGGTAAGTGAGGGCACTACATGATGTGCCTCAGGCACCTAGGGCCTACCCATCTGCTTCTAGCCATTCCCATGTCCTTAGAGTTGTGCTCGTGTACTCCTGGAGTACATCACATGTCCGTCCGGATGGGGTCCTAGTCGTGTATAGTTGGAACATGGTTATCCACCAGGGGAGGTTCACATGGAATGTTTTTCCAACCATAAAACGTGCGATCTTTATATTTCCCAAAAACCCATCATCCTAAGAAAGGGGGATACACTATGTGTTATTCTTGACAACACATGTTATATTTAGACTTTCCATAAAAAACCATGTTCATTGATGCATCATCGTCACCACAATTTCCACCTTTAAATTCACAAATGGTCTTAGATCTTGGTATTTCTATGCCAAATCCATCGTCGATGGCCATATTCTAGCTACCCAAACTTCACACGGCTCCTTCCAATCACTACCAGGATATCTTGTTTACTCTCTAGTTTTTTGATCTATGATGGTATCACCCACAACCAATAATGTGTACTAATTCAATGAAAAATCACCAACCCATTCATCATTCATGAAACTGCGATGAATTTGGGGGTTTTATCACACTCAAAACCGCCTGGACAATGTCAAACCGTAAACCTATAAGACTATAATGAATAACATGAAGAACATAGGGGGAAAAGAATATAAACAAGTTTAACAATCAGAATAGTGTCCTCCACCAATGATTACATAATTGGGATTTCCATGGGGTGATTTTAAAAGAAACAAGGGATTTATATGGATAAACAAATATCAATGAAATTGCATGGATCATGTGAAGAATAGATAAATAAAAAATAAAAAAAAGAATATCAAATCCATTATTTAATAATTTAATCAAAGGGGTAGAAACGACATTTTACAGTCCTTACCTCTGTCATGAATTGATATTTGTTGAAGAATGTGCTCTATGATGATGAGGATAGCCAGATACATTTGCTACATCTCCATCCACATTGATCCTATCATTGTTCATCATCTGATCATGATCCACCAATGAAGAACATCAGAGGCTCCTATAAAATATCCTGAAGTTATTCAGTTAAACCTAGAGGATTTCCATAATGGGCTATATAAATAATTAATTAGGTTTTTGGGTATTAAATGAATAAATTTAATAAATCAGTTAATCCACTTAATATAACTGACATTGGATTCCTCATCAGAATGTCCGGTGCTGACTAACATTAGGACATGCTTAGGGAAAACCCCATGTTTAAAATTCAAACCTGGTATCATATTTCCAATCCAAGATTCAGTTCATGGGTTATTCCAGTTTTTTAGGAAAAAATAGAGTGTGTGATATTAATGTATTTAATATTATGATAATATACATTTTAGGCTCACCGAGCCTCATAATCTCATGCTATCTCAACACTTAGCTCTGCAAATATTCATTAATATATTTCAAACTCTTAAATGTAAAAAAACGAGTCACTATATATAAAATATCATATATCAATGGGTATGATCCCTTATATATCCTCATGTAATCCTTTATTTATTATAGTGGATTCCAATAATTTTCCAATTTTTTGACCCTAGTATGGTATCCGTTAAATATTAAGCCTTATATACATGGTGGACCTTACATATCATAGAGTTAATCCTTATAAATCACATTCTAAACTTTACACTTGTGGACTTATCCATTTTTTGACATTTCAAGATACCCATCATGTAGTTATACCTCTTGGCCATGACCTGAACTCCAACAGAACCAACATTTTTTCTATCCTTTGAACCATCATGTCTATTGACTATGATGTGGCATAAAACCTACTCAAAATTTTATTCTTTTATAGAGAACCTCACCATATATTGATTCACTATGTCACTGTACAATGTTATACTAGTTGTATAATTCGATCCCTGAGCCCTATCCAACTCCCAAAACTAGATCCCCAACCTACAATAACACTGAAAAAACCTATACATGGTTCAAATACACATGTTCAATACAAGATGAACCCTGAATTACCAGTGTTGAATAACCATTATATTATAAATTCCCCACCATATGATATCTCATCGCTGATCTTTCTTGGTCCACATACCAATAAACTGTAACCGAACCTTAGCATCATGCTCTCTTAATTCTCTAAACAATGAGATAAAATAAAAAATATTTGTCTCTTTCTAAGAATCTCTGATTACTAACTTAATTAGAATTATTATTTTCATGGGAACTCCCAACCATAAGAATCACCTACCCAGTTATATCACAACCAAATTACCAAATACAAATGAAATATTATACCCTTCCATCACCCTAGAACTCAAACATTCTAACCACCCCACATCATTATACTACATCATACGAATGAACATTATCATCCGGCATCATACCCAATTCCCAAATCTTTTTACATCATACTCAATGATCATACAATCCTAAAATGATCACACATCATATTTGAAACCTATAACTCAACCAACATTTGGTTGTTATATTTATCACATACACACAACAAGCACTGGTTCCCAAAATTCAAAACAAAAACTAACATGCTCCCAGTGTAAAGATAACTAAAAATGGACCCCCGGACTCCTATAAATACATTTTATTAATAACCTACGGCTGAACTATATCCTAAATGCTCGATACATGTTCTCTTTATAGATACACAATCATTATCGACAACTAACCCCCATATCCATGTATCTCATTCATTACCTTGACACATTCATATAGAAAAATCCAATCTTCTACCTCATAGAACCACTCTCAGTCCTGCCCACAAATTCTTGGGTCTAACCGAATCTACAACCTCCAATCGACTATGAGTTCATCTAAAAAACCACTCCAGGTTTCCCGTTTACCCATATCATGACACTCTTTTAGAGGTTGATCACACTTGTATCAAATATTCCTTGTATTATCATATTGTAAACCCATCACTAATGTACCAATTTGTAGTGGAATCATCAAACATATTCTCTGAATACTCTACCAAGTCTCATCATGTCCCTACATTCAACTATCTTGATCCCCACTACCTTTCTCTCTTAACACCACTTTTTGGATTAGTATACTCCCATCCTTTAGGTTATACTCCTCTATTAGTGCATTGTTCGATCCCTTTTAAAAACATGGTCAAATTGAATATATGTCATGCACCATGAAACATGACATAAACTTTATCAAATCACCAAACTTTAGTGATCTCATATCCCACCAAAGTAGGTGAAAATCCCAACAAGTCTATGAACTTCATGACATATTTCTTGGATGAAGTCTCTCCCTATATCAGGTGCATGAACTCTTAGACTCTATCCAAACTAAATGTATTGGGAATGAATTTATCAAATAAAAATCCCTCAAATTCTTTACACATAATCTACTTGTGACTAACTAATTATATCTATGACCCCACTAGTGTTTCCCTTGTCCATTGAGTATATACATACTCAACTTCACCCTCCACCTTTGTTGTGTCTCGATTTGATCAAAGATCATATGTAATGGATCAATCTAGTAATTCACTACCTAGTTTCCACCCTATCCTTGGAATATAGGGGAATTTTATGATTGGAACTCTCATGTTAGGTATGTTAATATTAGATCAAATCCTTAATCAATGATCTAGATAACTTTCACTAGACTCACCTCGAGAAACTCATCCAACCATAGTTCAGACTCATCTAGTTGATATGGTTGACCTTACTACTCTAATACCTATGCCTATAGCTCAGACACACCTCTTCCCTTAGGGGCCTTATCTGGTGTATGCCTTAGTGGCACACTATCTCTGCCCTCCCAATGCTCTAATGAAGCCCATCTAGGGGGAATCTTTTTGAGAACCATACACCGTGATCAATATAGATATAACCATATAGATATAAAAAATAAGAAATAATGTAAGTGGTAGTTCAACCCACTAGCCATTACACTTCCCTACCGCACCCAAATCCTATACCATTTGGGCTCATGACCCTGCCTACCCATATAAGAATCAGGTACTGCACACACTATACACACACATGATCCACATATCCTACTGCACCATGAATCACATGCTTGATTTGACTGATTTGAATTCCACTAAGAATCTATATGAGAAAGAACTATATAGTTTGTTATTGAGACTATAAATATTTATTCCTTGTTATATTCTAGAAATGAAAAGAAAATACCAAGTAGAAAATCACATGGCATGTCATCCCTACATGCATAGAATGATTCATGGATGCTATATCTTACCTCTTTGGGGTGAGATTCAAAAATAGAAATCAATAAAATAAATATCTATTCATATAAATAAAATAACTCAACTATAACCATGAAAACAAAAACAAAAACACCAGTATTGTAAACAACACAAAATCTATACCAAGTTATGAAACTCCCTTAAAATTTTATAAAATACAACTCAAATAATATTCAAGCCTGATGATATCATTTTATCTCAACCTTATCTGATACCACTTTTTAACGTCTTGAACCGACCCACTCTACAATAACCAAATCGTAGTACCAATAGACCTCAGGTGTGCCTCCTCATATTCCAGGGGATTTTAATTATTAGTGATGTGATATTCAGGAGACTATACCCTAAGAAGATAAATATTAATAATACAAAAAAATAGTGGAAGCAATAATAAATAACAAAACCCAACGTAAATGATGAGGCACTACTGAACCATGCCACAATCTATAAAAAATGAATATATCTAATTTCATACGAGTGATAAAAAATTAAACAGATCATACATGGGATGATAACATATGTACATGTGAAAAGTAACCAAATAAATGCAAGTTTAATACCGAGGAACTACCTGAACCATCTGCATAGTCAAAAAATCAAACCCATGCACCATCTGCACTTCTATCTCTCTTAGGATCTTGATGATGAGCACTAACCACTTACTATTAAATGAATCATGAATCTTGTATATGTACTAGAGGCCCCATGTAGCATGTGATCATAAACTTATTAATTTACCATGAACGATGTCTCTAGATAATACCCATACTTGTAATAGTGTTTGAAAAGTTAAGGTTCCTAGTGTAGTAGAAGTGCCGATCAGGCCCTTAATCATGTTGGATTTTGTTATATTTAATTAATAACCCATAAGAATATGTTGATAGATCAACATGTCTAACGAATACAACTAAATAATTAATAAATTATCCTAGAACTAGGAGAGAGGATCTTTTATGTTAAATTTATAATAAATTTAATTATTTGAATTACCATACTCTTGATATTCCCTTTTCAATGAATTTTTTGATCGCTTGAACTTGCTTTGAGCTGTACTACTATTTCACCAAGAGGAACCAAAGTAGAATCCCTCTATTGGTGATCCAGACATGCTTCTAGATATTCAAATTAAACCAATAGAACATTAGGTGCTAGTATAGACAATATATTCATCTTTTATTTTTCATCTTGACCACAACACAATACCCTAGGTTTGAGGGTTGTTTTTCTCCCGTTCTATCATTCTTGAGAGGGATGAAGGAAGTGGAATAATTCTATTGGTCTTGAGAGAATATTATAGACATTCTTCATTAATAGATAATTATTTTGAGAGGATTCATTTTTCATAATGATCTATCTTTAGACTAAACCTAGGAAATGATCTAACCGAGTATTTATAGTGCTAGTTTAGAGAATAATTAATTGTGTATAGGCCCTTTATTATTATCTTAATCATTCAAAAACTTCATATCTAATAATAATAATAGTACTATTATTATTTTTATATGCACATATCCCAAAAATAAAATAAATATCATTATTTAAATAAATAAATTAATATTAATTTAAATGATATTTAATATATCATTCCCACCATACCCTTTAAATCGGTTTGTGTGTCCTCTACAACATTTACCGAACCTTGTATAATAAATATTATCGATTCGATAAATTCATAAATACTATATTCACAATCTTTTGAATAATTTTTTATTTTAAAATTTTTTGTAAATAAATAATTATTTACATAACAATAAATATCATGTAATACCTTCTAAATAAAATAAGAAATAAATAAATATTCAATTCACACATAGATATTGTGGCTGAATACATGTGATTAATACATTTTGAATAAATTTTATTGCTTTATTTGGAGAATAAAATTTATTCCTATTATCAAACTATAATATAATTTAACTGATATAGATGGATACACTAAGCATGTGAACCTCTATACCTCTTATTTAAAGACATTAGGTGGGATTTCCAAAAGTCAAATATCAGTATCTTGAAATAAGTAAAATCACCCATAGAGGAAGATGTAAATTTTACAGTGAAAACAACCACATAAAAATGCTTGCTTTGTAATGTTATCCCTTTATCTTGATATCCCTACAATTATGTTTTATACTCATTTAATCAATCCATTTTCTTGATATGTCTTATTTTGACTTCCTAAAAAAGAACTATCCATACCCGTAGAATAATTATTTTAGTTAAAAAGTTCCATTCTAGTCAAAGGGTTAAGAAATAAACTTCCATAAAGATGGAAGGGAAAAATCCTTTCTTTAATAATTTTTTAATACATAACACTCACGATAAAACCAACACATCCTACCTAACCATGAGCATATTCAACCATAGTTTTCA
Organism: Viscum album; assembly: GCA_963277665.1. Taxonomy (NCBI): domain Eukaryota; kingdom Viridiplantae; phylum Streptophyta; class Magnoliopsida; order Santalales; family Viscaceae; genus Viscum; species Viscum album. The sequence continues at coordinate 495,594,850 of OY728159.1, forward strand.
TTAATACATCAAAGTATATGGCTCTTGATATCCTTTAGTAATAATTTTATAGTATAAGGATCATTACAAATATTTACAAATAGAAATATGTAATGACACATAAACATATGGAATTCCTACCAGCAAGCCTATTCTCATAATATCCTTTGGGATTAACAATTGTGAACATTAATACATGAAGTCTCATCCCTTTATGAGTATTTAACACTTAACAAAAAAAGTACTATATGTCCCATCATAGAATATTATTCACCCATAGAACATGTAAATAATAATATCATCACAACACCTTAAGGTTATCATCCTAATAAAGAATTATTATGAAGTTTCAACCTGAAAACAAATCTTAGGGAATTGTCTAATTAATGTTACATAGAATAATAATAATTATGTGATAATATTTTTATAAATACATAGGTATTTGAATATACAGTTAATATAAAGTAAAAAATAGTTTGTTATAGGGGATAAACATTAAAAGAAATAAATAAATTGAATCCAAATCACACCATCCAACCTAAATTACTCTTTTTGGACCATCCCTAAGTGAGAATTTACCAAAATCAGGTGGTGCTGGAATAGAACAATACGTCCACAGTTTTTCGTAGCTAAAGTGACACCTAGATTTTAACCAATACCTTTGAACATGGTATCACATGAAAACCATAACCAATGTAACCATAAAAATTCAGTTATGATAGACCAAATTCATATCCACAAACTATATCACAAAACCTATGTTCATTCGAACCCTTTACCAACTATTGGCTCAACTACCTGATGAAACCAAGGCATTGTAACCCCTTTCCTTTACCAAACCTGGATCATTGGTCTTGACTTATGTCACATACATATTAAGAATAATACTCTATTATGGAGATCTCAATCAGTAAACATGACCACCTATGATGTATCCCTCATTCATAATGATGGTCAACACCATCAACCCTAAGATTCTCAATCTGTAAGGGATACTTCCAACAAAAAGTGGTAAAAATTACATTATGGGCCCTATCTTGTGTGGTCAAAAACCTAATCACCTCATCCTCCATGGAGAGAAAAACTAACCAACATTCTATGACTATTACATGTAAAACATCCTTTTCCACTCATAGTGATGATCAAAACCATCCACATAACACCAATAAACCACATCACCCCATTTCTAATGATCAACAACACCCACATTCATATGTGTTACCCACAACATATTCCCAAGTAACCACATAAATTACCATATAATAAGAAAATATCATTAATAATTTAGGTAATCATGACCCTCAAACCCTCAAACCACACAACTGAGTAAGCCAATACCAATCGAGACAAACCCACCATTTTCTACATGAGATGAACTCTTGATATCGTTTACAAACAATGGGAACCCCAAGTGGTTTAATATTCATTCACTCACACAACATAACCCTCTCCCATTTATCACATGAAATATGAACAAAATATATAACATGAAATAAATAATCACCATATACATGGTGGTAGAAGGACTCCATTCATCGAGGAACTATGATTGATTTGGATCTAATTTTAAAAAACCAAATAGTTAATAAAAATACATAATTTTGGTCACAATAGATAAAGAAATGGTGGAATGATGCGAAAAACTCTGAATAAAAATCCAAGGGTAGCTATCCTTAGTCCGAGATACATTCTATAATTATTAACATGAATATAAGACAACAATTAGTGAAGATCTCCTATGATAAAGGGAAAAGGTGAGAGAGAATATTATTAAGGCATACCCACTGTATTTAATATAATAGCCCTCAACCCACACTCCAGGATCCAATGATAAAAACATAAAATTTAAATTTTTATCTTTGATATTGATTAATGCGCACTAATTTTTTCTATCCAAGACTTATAACATCACAAGGATATATTTTATCACTAACGCACTCAAAGGAAATTTTAGGTTTAGAGTTTTAGAGAATTTGGAAACACTCTTACATAATGATACCCTTATCTTTAAAATAGAATAATTCCCACTATACCCACATTTTCATATTTTATATTGTGTCCACAAAGTCTCCCATAAAATTATTCTCATATGATACCTTTATAGACACAAATCATTTAACCTAATTCCTTATAACCTTGGAAAAATAAACATAATATGAGTGATCTCAAATGCTCAGTAAGGGTAAACATAAGTGCTAACAATTTAATGTCATTAGTGAGAGAAATATGAGTATAAGGTTATGATTACATTATCAAGGTACATATATGAGAATCTATACCCATCAATACATGAATAATCAATCATCAAACACAAAATAATGATTTAATGAAGACCAGAGTCATAATTCAATAATTACATGACATGTGATTTCAATCTTGATCAAAGGAATCATTAAAACTCAAATAAATAATTAAGAAAACAAGTTGGTATCCTGAAACATTATCTTCATAGAACCCTTACCAAATCCTAAAAACACCCCTTACAAATTGAATAATCATATTGGAGCGTATTTTGGGTGTACCCATAATATATGTTATACCAGGATGAACTATGAGCTATAATAGGTCTCAACCCATTGTAAATACAATTTATAAGAACCAAAAAACGAATGAAGTAAATAAAACCTAAATTTCATCATAAAAATATTTAAAAAATATTTATTCCTTTAAGAACTTGATTAAACAATGGAAAAGGAACTGGTTCAAAGAAAATATCTTTCACATAATCATAATTCATATAGAGAAATAATGAGGTTCATATCATTACAAAATATACCCAGCGGTTCATAAGTAACATGAAGTGTTTTTAATGAAGTTGAATGGAAATACCATTAAAATTTTATTAAAACAATTCTTGAGGAAAATATTCTTTTCACTTTGAAAATCAATCCTAAAAACTAAAAATTCACAAAATATTATGAAAATAATTTTATTTTAAAATAACATAGGAAAAATATAAATGAGTATTCAAGTAAAATATTGGATATAATATTCAGAGAATCCATTCATGTTGTAAACATTAATATAAACATTGTCTTCAAACAATTTGTAAAGGGAGTAAGAAGTGACCAATATGGAAAATGTTAAGAAATTTCCTTTTTATAACCTCTCAAAATAAGGTCAAATATCATGTAGAATATATTTAAGAAATAATTTATATTTAGAAAGGAATATTGGTGATTTTTTTTAGAAAACATGGATATGAGAGAGAAAGATACCTAATTTAAAAGAAAATACAAAATTGGTATCACTTAAAAATGAATTTATAGATGTTTATTTAATTAATTAGAGAGTAAATGGAAACTAAACATATAAAACAGATTCATAAAAATAGGATATGAAAATATATGTGTTTTAATAAAATTATATCATATGTTTTCCTCCAGAGTAACCTTGAACATAAATAATCCCGAAAAGATATGAGATTGTAACATAAAACCTTTGCCACTTTGGTAAATTTTTAATCAAAAGACCAATTAAATTATAACTTCAAATGAAACATTAAATATAATGAAAATAATAATATTCATGATATTAATCTTATACGGGAAATACATTCACCTCATAAAATAATATAGGTGTATATCATACACAATTATCCCCACAAAAGAGAATTTAAGATGAATAACCCTTACAAAGATCATATCATTTAACTAAGAATTAATGAACTATGAGATTATGAATATCAAATTTAAATCCACAAAAAACAATTATAAATTCATAATATAATAATTTAGCGATCAATACATAAATAACCATTGTAACATCCTAGGTAAATATAGAATATGAAATTTTCATATTTATTAATATTTCTGAATTAAATATTAATTTTAATTTAAAGGGGATGCTATGTCTAATAGCGTACTCAACATGCAATAACGGATTTCTCTAAAATCTTACATTGCACACAACGTTGAGTTATTTTGAAAAATAATATAATATTATTATTATTTTAAATTGTAGTTAACACCTAGCCATTGTAATTGAGTGAATGAACATAACTAACTACAATATGATTATATATTTTTGTTAAATTATTTTACATTTATCCAATTAATTTTAGTCTTAAAATAAGAAAGAATCCAATTTTAAGCATAAATACTCTAATATTCTTTAAAGGACAGATTTACCGCCTTTTGATGGAGAACCATTTTTAAATATAGTTTTTGTCACTTTTTTATGTTATATTTGACAAAATAATATTCTTATTTAGAATCAGGACATCTAAATTTACTTTGGATGAAATTTTGGATTTTTTTGATAATGTTTATTTTTTAATGAATAGTGAAAAATATTATATTTTAATTCAAAAATAGCTTTTAATCTATTATATTTATATGGTTATATTAACTTTTTAATTGGTTTTAAATTTTAATTAGATTATATTTTTACCATTTAATCCAATTTTGGTCATTGTATGCAATTTCACTTTGAAATTGGATATAAACAAGTTTCAATCTTTTGATAGTTATTATTTCTTAAAAGCACACTTTGTTTTGACAATGAGAATTAATTTTAATTTAATTTCTGCCACTTATGTGTTTTGAATTTGGAAAAATGGATTCCATATTTGGAATCATGAGGTCCAAATTGTTTAAATGTGTAACTATTATTTTTAGACATAATGAATATTTACATCAATAAATATTTTATTTACCATGCTTAAAGGTTAAATCGGGTAAATAAGGGTAAAAAAATATTATAATAATAATATTAAATTACTCTAACATGTTTCTGAATCCAATTGTTTGATAGATTTCCAACCATGGTCATCCTTGGGACAATTTTGGGACCCCATGGAGCCACTTAAAAGTGATAATGACACTTTATATTAATTAATTTAATGTAAAGACAACAATTACATAAACATATATCTTTTAGTAAACTAATTTTTACATAGAGTTATGTAAGTTATATATTTGACTGTAAATATTCATTTTAAAGAAAGAAATATTTAATAAATCATTGTATTTTATTTATAATTTTTAGACATAAAATAAATAAAATTGTTTATGACACAATGATGATGTAGTGATTACCTTATTAATAAATGAGTTAAATAAATGAGATTATAAAAATTTAAAAACTATACAAAACCTATCCAATTATTATTGGATGATTTTACTTAGAACAAGAGTCAGACTATCTTCTAATTTAATGAGTTTTGGACCTTTTTAAACTAAAAATATTTTTATAATAAAATAATGTTTTTAAACATTCCTAAAGAGCCCCTTCTCCCCCTTATAAAAAGCCATCACCCTAACCCATTACACACACCTCTGAAGCCCCTTGTCTTGAACAAAATCTGCCCAATTAATCTCCCTACATCCCTATATTCTTCCTGGAATCCTTAACTTAGGCATAAGGCACTTCAAGGAATCCTTTTGGTTCAAACCAAAGGGAGTTACCTGATTTAATGGTAACATCATCACTTAAGTTCTTTTATTTTATTTTACTTCTACAACCCCCTAAACTCTCTTTATTCCTTTATTTTATAAAAAAACTAGTGTTTTAAATATACTATGTTATTTTTATTAGAATTATTCAAACTATAATTCTCACACCTTATCTAATGGATACAGATATACTGTTTCTGTGGATGGTGAACTACTGCCTCACGAAACGATGATTAGTCAAATATCTCCAACCGCCTCTCGTGGTAGAAATTATGATGAAACTGTATTTATATATGATATATATTATGTGTATGTTTTCTATATTCTTCTTCATTCTTCATTTATAGTATACCTTTATGGTTTCCATAATGGGTAAATATGATAATTTCATTTGAGGAAGTGCAGACTACCGCCGCCTCAAAGTGATATGACTCGTTCATACCATACATGGAACATATAAAGGATGGTGTTAATAAACTTACATAATGTATATAAAATATTATATTATAATGGAATAATAATATACCTACATATCATTTGGTTTTCATTCTTTTTAAAATGAAAAAATGAAATGGAAGTTACGTTCATGCGTACGTACGACTTACCATCTCCATGAATGGTGCATTTCATTTTCATATATCCAAATGACATGGACTATTATAAATAAATATATACTGGATATAAATTATATATATGATATATTAATCATTAATATCATTCTATATATACTGGAGTTTTGACCACATGGACAATTTATAATTATAACAAGTTCATTTTTAACTCAAGTTTCGAACATCAACAAAATGTCCAATATGAACTCAAATAATTAAATAATTGTTTTAGAAAGGAAATAAGTGATATAAAATGAATAATAAAAATGAAAAAAGTTCTTAATAAAGTATAAATTAACTTAATTTTATTATTCAGGAAGAACAAGGAACATACTAGACAAGTCAGACTTGAGGTAAGGGGTTTTCATCTCACTTTTTATTACTGTGAGATTCATGCTATATTTGCCAATATTTACTTTTGTTTGGTTTATTTACTGCCCATGAATATATTATTTGTGTAATATAATTTAATTTATGGGTATTAACATCTTCATTGTATGATCCTTCCATCATAGGGTGTATGTTTCGTAATTTACCAAATCTGTAAGGGAACCTTTCACTGTTCTCTTTTAGTCAAAGACTTCATTTATGTCATGTATTTTAATTTCGTTTTTCTTATGTTGGGATATGTTGTTCTATATAATTATTTCTGTAAATTTTATGACCATCTGATGAGATACCCTTTTATCTCTCATCAGCTCATTTTCGTAATTTTAAAGCGACACCGTTAGGCTGTCAAATTTCTGTAAGGGAACTTCTTAACCCAATTTCAATTCTTTAGGTTAAACTTATACTTATTGATTATGTATTGATATAAATATGTTTGAATGACCTATTATTTTTTTATACTTAATATCCACTTATATTGGGTGTATTTATATTTTTCACAGATAATTATTTCATTGATTTATCCTTAATCTAATTGTATAATCATTGTAAGGGATTTAGTCTCAATTTACATTCCATTGAGTCTTATTTGTTGTTATCCACCAATTAACTTTTATATGGTGTATATACTTCCTTTTGAAATATTATATCATGAATATCCTTATTATCATGATATTAGATGTTTTGTTTTATTTTATTCTTTAATTATGTTTAGTCAAATGTTTCTCAAGTGTTACGAGACTCTTTAACTAAAACTCCACTTTAAAAGCTTTAAAGATTTATTCTTATAAATATTTCTCATTAATGTACATGTTTTCAAAATGGATTTAAGAATTTATTTATATGGAAATTAATGTTTTAAAATTTTAACTCCATTAAAAGTTTCAATGTGGTATGGGACACTTTGATTCAAAAATCTCTTTATTAAATGTTTTAAATGGTTTTGAAAATGGTTTGATAAAGCACTGATTATGTCAATATCTTGAAATGATATATTGTGATTGCAATGTGGAAATGTTGTCTTTCCTTTATGCTTGTTTTATGTGTTATGAATATGTTATGGTTCTTGGGAATTGTTTACATATACGGGGTTTTCTGTGATAAACCTAGGGCGGTTGAGCCCGAGATAGCTCTCCAATGCATTGACTAATGTGACAGAGGTAAACGTTAATGTTTGTCCTAAGATATTTAGGGAATATACTATGATGGGTATTCCTAATGTAACTCCCTACATAGCTGTGAATGCTACAATGTAAGTATGTTATAAATTCCATAAGTTAACTTTATGATTTATGATTTCTGTGTGTTATTCATAAATATTATGATTTCATTATGTATGTTATGATTTAAAAGTATGGTTTCATTGATTTGTATTTATTTATAGGTTGATGTTTACTTTCCTTATTTTATAACACTTACTGAGCTTGTTATGATCATCCCATGTTTTGAAATGTTTTTCATAGGACTTAAAGATGAATAGGGTCAAGGACGTGATCAAGGAAAAGTCGTGCTGTCTAAAACATGGAACTAGACATGAATCCTTTTTTCAAGAGTTTTTATTTTATGAAAAAATGGGACCTGAGTAGAAGTGTATACATTGTAATTTTTGAGATGTAATGTAAATGTTATGGCCTAATTATCTAAAACTATAAACCTAAAAAGATCCTCAATTTGAATTATTCATTTAATTCAATATTATATAATGTTTTAAGGATGGTTCCTTATAAACATGGCATAACAAAGTCAATGAAAAAGAGTTATAACCCAATGAAAGGAAATTGAGTTAAGAAACACTTTTTACTTGGTAACTCCCATGTCAAATCCCCATAGATGAAATAATTAAAAATTAAACTTACAATATCATTAAGTATTAAGGAATAATAATATAACATACAAAAGGGTAAGTATATATAAACCTTATTAAGTAAATTATGTTCATAATAATAAAATATATCTCAATAAATGTAAATTTAGATGTAGTCCATTACCGCTTTGGTAATCCCTGGATCAAAACCTAATGAAAGAGTTAACCTCATATAGATTAATTAATCTTAATAATTGTCATGAAAATAATAATAAAATAATTATTGGGAAGTATATACACCGCACAATAAAAATAATTGTTGAATATGACATATGTCTGATACAAATAAAAGTGAGATGAGAAACTCTTAACTTGAGTCCAAAAATTCCACATATGACCTTTAAATCCTGCATAATAATCTCATTTTTTTTCTTATGAATGGTTTATAGTTTAATATCATATATTTAATCCATTTTTACATTTATTGTAATGAAATATTTAGTTACATAATCAGTTAAGTCCATATCAGGTATTTTGAGGATGTTTGGTCCATATTTTCAAAACAACTTTGGTGTGATGAATATGGTCAAAGAGGTAATTTTCCCATAATCTATAGAATAATATTCATGAAATAATTATAATTTTTAAAAATATTTTATACATTTAAAACCAATAGTGAATAATGGTTATTTAAAATTAACTTCATTACAATCATGGAGATGGTAAGCTATACACATGCATCTTCAATGTTTTGATTTTTTAACGTTCATTATGGAAAGAAAGTAATTATTATTTTATATCTTTATAATTATAATAAAAATATAAATGTAATTTAGTTTATTTAAATATCCTTATATATATCATCCATGTGATTTGGTAATGAAAATTAAATCACATCCTTTCGTGGAGGCAATGGTCTACACATACACACAAATGATGTTATCTTCTTTCATTGAATAGAAGGAAAAGAAAATATATGATATATTATATTTTAATAATGATAAATATTTCATGAATATCATAAATAAATAATTATTCCATCATTATAACCATCCATGAGATGCAATGATGGAAAAATAATTATATTAGATTGTGAGGCGGTAGTCCACTATACACAGGGACAATTGTTTCGTTTCCCATTTGATGAAAGAGGTGATAGATTTAGTTTACTACATTAATATAATAAAATCATGGTATATGGTATATAATTATGTAATTATATACAAAAATTTGAATAATATTTTAAGGAGGTGGAATAATAAATAAAAAACACTCGGTTAAGAACTATACCACTTCTGTGGATAACCTCTTAAGGATTACCCCAAATTCCATAACATGAGGTTATTATAATAAAAAAATGTATTTGGGTAGGTATTGGATGAAAATATGTCTTTGTATGTGTGAAAAAAGAGGAGGATAGGTGCCCTTTTATAAGGGAGAAGAAGTGACATTTTTATAAATACCCAAAACTATTCAAATAATGGGAAGTCACCCTCAAACCAAGTGGCTCAAAAATTGGTAAATAATTGAGTAGATGGATATTAAGGACTAGAAAAACATAAAAAATAAAAAATAAACCTTTTTAGACATGTCATTCCCTTTAACTCTAAGGTTACTCATTTGTACTATTTTAGTTTTTCACTATGGCAATTAGTTTTATGTACACTTTTGGGGTCAAGATAGTTACTAAAAATGAAAATTGGAACATAATTGGACCATTAAATATATTTGAAACCATATACTAATAAATTTTAACAATATAAGATGTTTATAAATTTGAAATTATTTAATAAAATATTATTTACTATAAAATATAATTAATATCAATTTCCACCATATTCATCTAATTTGACCATAATAACATCATGATCGAAAATTAATTCAAATATAATCAAATAAAACATTATTTAAATGTTATATTTATCTTATAATTTTTTGGAACATAATAATTAATCCAAAATATATTTCTTTTAGAATTTCTAAAATCACTTATTTTGTTTTCATTTTAATTAAATAATTACTGCGTCATCGTTGCATAAGAATTTCAGGTAAATTTTTCATATAAAAAAATTAAAAATAAATTATCATGAAAAAAAATAATTTATATTTAAAATAATTTTTTACAATTGATCATAGTTTTTATTTATCTCTGTCAAAAAATATTATTGAAATAAAAAGAAAGAAGGTGTCATTTTTTACTTTTCTTTACATAAAGTATTATAAAGGTCGCAATCATGCACGTAAGGAAACATAATTTCATATTTTAGAATAATGTATGATTTTGGGAAAAATGTAATCATCTAATAAAATTAATTCTGGTTTTATGGTTACATTTTATCCATTGAAAAACTATTTTACCTTTATTTAACATATTTTACTTTTACTATGGAAATAAATATTTACTACGATTACTATTTATAATGTCCAAAAAATAAATTAAATAAATTAAATAATATTAGTTATTCTGATTCAAAATATGGAATGAATTTTTTAAAATTAAATTTATAAATGTTTTTGAGTTTAATTTAAAAATAAAACTCGCAAATGCGACAAAAATCAATTTTCTGTAGAAAAAGTTTCATGAAGTATAAATTTTTTTATAAGAATTCATAATGAAATTGATTAAAAATACCCAAATTGGATTATTAATAATAAAATTAACCAGTTATAATTTTAAAAATATTTTAAAACAAAATTTATCTTTTTAAATTCTTTAAAAGAAAAATATAGTTTTCAATAAAAATCCTCATTTTCACGATTGCTTGAAAAATGAATCCTTAAAAAAAATACCAATCTAAAAATAATTATGACCTGATGAATTTAAAAATGAAATTAATTTTATGAAATAAATATTATAAATGTGTAAAAAATTAAATATAATATTTTCTCACAAAAAGTAATAGGAATTTTCTTAAGAAAACATATTTTTAAATTACTTTACTAAAAGTTGATTGTTTATTTCCTAGGAATCAATAAATTTGTATTGATTAGTATATATATATATATAAATATATATCATAATATGGTTAATGCTATTCATTTCTTCTAATTCAACTTCAAGGTTATAATGGTCATATAATAATATTTCATCATTTGTTTAGGCTTAGTGTTGTGTGTTGTAAATGCTATAAATCATAGTTTTATTTATTTATTTAAATATTAGGGTGTTAAATTTCTGGATTAAATGGATAAGACCCCATTTTTTATTAAATTCAACCAATTAAATAATTATTTAAAATAACTATACATAGTATATCGTGACATGAGACTTCCTTCATAACATGATTCCTCCTCTATGCACATCACAAAAAATCACGTCGTGACTCCCTTAATCATGGCATGTTCACTCCTCTAGACTATCAAAATAAAATTTGTCAAAATGTTCAAGACCATTAAATTTTATTCAACAGTTACATATCATCCCAAATATAACCCTTATGTATCACAAATTATCAACCATTACATATTCTCAGATCACCTTTAACATATCACAATAACTTCTTACACCTTTCCAATTTAATAAACCTACATTGGTAACCCTTTTTTCTAACCCCTATATATAGGGTGACCCTTATGCATCCTAATGTGTAACCTTACTCATCATAGGATAACCTATATGCTTGAGTATTTAGCTATTTTTTAAACATTTCTAAACACCCATCATGCTATGACGCCCCTTGGATACAACATGACCTTCATCTGACTCAACCTTTTTTTCCATCATTCACACCATAATGTTCATTGGATATGGAGTGACCTACAAACAACCCAATTTTTCAATATTTTATAAATAATCATGCCACTTATTGATTCCATGAATTAGGGATTAGTGATCTTTTAGATGTATAATTCTTACATGAGCTTGGGAAGCCTCTAGAACCTTGATTTACGACCTACAATGATACATCAACGAGGTCTAAATACACATATTCAACCTGATTCTAACACAAATTTCAACTCCTGGATACCCAATAGTTCACATTTTCATCTGATATAGTTTTGGGGTTTGAGGATATATTTTTTAAAAACAAATATTTTCACCCATGTTTTAGTTAGGTCAGTTGGATTAAACAAAAGAAAATTTATAAACCTCAATTTTCAACCACCCTTTTATTAAAATTAATTTCATTTTTAAAAAACATCCATAAATTAGTTTTTGATTTTTATCTATACTTTTAAAATTTTAATTTAACTTTGTGTTAAAAAACATGTAAAATTAATAGTGTTTTATAAAGCATGACTAATTAATAATTTTTATAAACATGACTAATTTACCCACAACTCATTTCCTTACATTGTTAAAAACAGATGAAATTAAATTAAAAATATTTATAAATTTGAATAAAATGTGTGTGTTTTTTAATGATGTGTGATTTTGGTTTGTGTACCAAGTAACCTAAAGCTATTTGATCCACTGAGTTACTTCTTGCCTATAAGGATACTTATATTAGTTACTATAAAAACAAAAGATGACAGTTCGCTCTATTTGTGTATCATCTAACACTCAACCAAATAAAAAGTGTAAGTTAGTAATGATATATTTTTAATAGGTCAATGACAATAAATCAAAATAAAATATTAATAAACATTTGGTGTCAACTAGTGATGGATATCATTAAAGAATCCTCTTAAGAATCATCCACATTCTAACAATTTTATAAATTAAAATTTTACTTATATATGATTTATGAATTAATTTACACAAACTAAATTGAATACTAATCAATTTTATTTTCATTTTGAATAAATTGTAAAAAAAGTTACATAAAAGAAATCAAGTTATAATAGGTCTGCCTAAGAGACATCCTGTGGTCTACACTACACTACAATCCTTGGAAAACATAAATTGTGTTTTTAACAATCCCACAACAACTCACATAAAAAAATTGGCACTTTTTTTCAGATGTCTAAAACATACTTTCTTGATTTTCTTCATTTTCCAATTTTTTTTCTAATTTATTTATTTTATAATGAATTCTGATATATGACCTAACCAAATAATGAATACCTATTTGAAAATGATCCCAAGGTTGAGTGCACTTTTATATATTGGGTAATATATTTGAGATCAGTTAAAAATATTTAAGTTGATTTTATTAATATATATTTATTTAATTATTTTCATTATTTTTTAGCATTTGATTCTAATTCATATTTCAACACAATGGATGAAAACATTGCTAATATTTACTAAACACTTTGGGATATTTGTGTACATAATTTTACATAACCAAAAAATGTAGTTGTTATTGCAAATTGGAAAGTTGTTTTTTTTGTTAAAACTTTATCCAATTAAATTATTTCAAAAATTTCACAATTTTATCGGTGAAAACCAAAAAAATCACCTAAAAGGAGTTCAATTTTCTTTAAAAAACATTTAATCCCTAGATTGAGATCAAGTTAAATAGAGTTCATTCCCATTTTCACTAAAAGGGGACACAGAGTAGTGGTTATATAACCTAAAACTAGAATAAGTATGAAGTTGAGAAGAATTAAAAAGGATTTTACAGTAAAAGTTATCTCATGTATCATCTCGAGTTGGACCATTGGATTGGGAAATAACGAAATTCCACTAACCTTATGTAACATCCCATAGGAAACATAATATAGGATTAAATGAATATATATTACTAAATCGTGGTGGGGGGGGGGGGTGATTTGAACTTACATACATAACCTATAAAAAATAACCATTAAAAATTTAAAAATATAAACGGTTCATGAAATTCAACCATTGGTAAAATAATTACATAAAACCAAAATAAGAATCAATGATGTAAAAGTAAAACAGACACAATAAATTCTACAAAACCAAATACCCTAAGATGCTATGGGAAATGAAGGCAATGACATGAAAAAAACCAACTCCACTACAATATATCTCTAATATTAAAGTTATAAATGATAGTACTGCAACATCATGGTTCTCCAATAGTAATGCAAGAAATATTCACCATACCTGTATCATGATAAGTAAAATATTCATACTCTCCAAGGATTATATATAGGGGGTGAGTGTAACACCCATTAATAAATCCCAAATACTTCACCAATATACCACTAAAAATGAAAAAGTTATCTCATATATATTTTATATATAAAATAGGTTGATGGAAAGAAAACATGTGATGAATTTAGATATACTAAAAATCACTGAAACAACCTACACTAAAATATAAACCAGAAATGTACACTCAAACCCATGAAATACACTAACCCAATGTATATTCTATCAAATAAAACCCTCAAAATAGTCTAACTCATGAGAATAAACTCAACTATCTAGTCCCAAGCCATTACTCAAAGGTAAAATTCAATGTTCTTAAATTGGAATTGTAACTATGTCTGAGATAAAATGATCTTTCCTTATGAATATAAATTCACATGAACTATTTCCATTCTAATTTCACATACCGGAAACCGTATTTATTTTAAATTCCATTAAATAATGTTATCAAACACGTTGTGGGAGTTACCCACCACCCAAGATTTTGAGAAAAACAACTATGATAGGTTTCTGATAGAGAGTGAGAAAGTTTTTTCTAACCAAAAATAGTATAAATTTAATTTAAAAAACTAATATCATCCAAATTCTAGGGGAAAGTGTAAAATGATAGAATCCACCTAATTCTGATGCAATCAACATGAATAATCATATCACAATCTTTTATACCTTATGTATTCTTTCCAATTCCTCAATAAATCCTAAGAATATTCATTTAAAAGAATCCCAAAAAGATATACTGGGGAATGGAATCCTCAATCAATGGTTTCTCTCTGAGGAAAAGGATAAAATCAAGAAGAGAGATGAAGTGTGAGGCTCTTATATTCCACTTTCCAGGTCCAATGCTATCTAATTTGTTGGAATCAGCATTTGGGAGGAGAGAAATTTATTAAATCACATTAAGGAAGGCTGGGATTTGAGATAATAATACAAGAGAATAAGAATAAGGATTTTATGTTAAGAAACTACTTTTTAGATTTAATTAATCATTCTACATGGATAATCCATATGATTTTGAAACCATAAACTAACCGTATTAGGGTTACTGAGAAATACCTTGGGCCACATGATTGGGCTGCATGGTTTGGTGAATAGTTTTCCAACTATTTAGTATTCCACTATCCAATAATTTTAAATGTTTCATGGTAATTGAATCGTTTTCTCAAATCATGCGATTTCCTAGTGAGCTTCCTTAATCCTGACACAGTTACCTTGGAAATCCACATAGTTTCCCCTAACCATGTTCAAAATATGCACCCCCTATAATTCTTCCAAAACTCCATAAACCATATAGAAACTCCTAAAAATCAACCAAATCATTTTATAACATCAAAATACAAAATAAAAAGGAAAATTAATTCAAACCAAGTGTGTTGAATTCTCCCAACCATTGAGTATTATGTGCCAAAACATTTGGAGGTTGGTGGTGCTGTAAAAGATCTCTATCCATTAATCCATTATAAAATACTCCCACTCCCATGTTTCCTCATTAATTGGATTATGTTTTTGTAATACCCACACTAAATAGATTCATTTTCCTAGAATGTTATTTTCTTATCTATCCAGAATAAAATTTGGGGTATGAATTATTGTAACATATAGTTAAATAGTAAAATGGTACCAAAAAATCACATGGTTAAGATTATACTAATATTTGTTTAATTGAGATACATGTAAAAAATTATGAACAATAATGAATCTCGGTAGTAAGTCTAAACGATATAAAATGTTGACAATATGTTTTTGAATCGAAAATGGTCCGACATATAGAGGATCAAATTTCCATTATTTTTCCAAACTATAGTGACCCATTATTAGTGAAACTTTAATGAATATGTAGTCACCTTCATCAAAATATAACATCCAATGATGTTGATATTCATAAGACTCCTATCAGCTCTGGGATTTTTCCATTAGTTTCCTGATCATCTAGATTTTAAGAGAAGTTTCATAAATAAGAATTAATATAATTAGTAATGTTTCACTTGTATTTATCCAATAAAGTGCAGATCAACATGAATGGTTTTACAATGCCTCGATGTAAGACTTGTGTATTACATCCTAACAAATATAATTATATAAAAACTCTACGAAAGTAAAATGATCATCACATGAACCAAAAAAACCACAACACAAGCACTATGAATTTATTTCAGTGGATGGTTAATATGCTCTAACCATTTATTCATTTGGAGATGATAAGTCATGCTCAAGGTCAAATGAGTTCCAAGGGATTATTTCAAGGATCTATAAAACCATGACGTGAATATATGGCATTGTTCAGAAAAATGGAAATAAAAAATCCATGAAATTTCATCACATTATTTATATTGATATTTTACAAACCATCTAATCTATTTGACTCTTGGATTTGGATAAAGTGTTCCGACTTCGTGTGTCAGTCGACAATTACCCATATAATATCATGCTTTTGAAGTGTACATGGTAGGCTGATGAAAACGTATCTGGTAATATATTACACTTTACAAACAATTATATCCATAGAATGTAACATACATACTAGATGTTGATATTTTTCCTTTACCCATTGAATGGTGATACATCTGCTAACATAATTAGCTTTGTTAAATTTCATAGATAACCACTAGTAATGGGTCTTAATAACCTTGTTCATTTTTTAGATACCTAGGTGGATAAAATATTTATAATAAAGATAAATAGAATGGATTTGTTCTTGTAAATACGAAGGAACTATGTTGTGATTTCTAAGACGCAACACAGAATTTTCATCTTTGGTCTATCACTTAATGGTATCCTCACCATTGAGTTTTTTCATAGTTGTTAGGATGTCAAGATATGATCATTGAGTCTCCATTACAGGGTCAACTAAGTTAGAAATTAGAGTAACCATTAATAAAATAGAATCCTAATTCTATTCCTTACAATCCAAATGTATGTTGTCAATTAATCCCATAAGATGCCACTGGTCATGAGCCTCTATGAAAACATCATTATATGACTTTAGACAGAAATAAGTATCCACTAAATTTATCTTCCCAAACATATAAAATAATTTAATATCAAATGTATGGGCATATTAAAACCATCATTATTTTCTTCATATTCAAATCCATTTTCAAAAATATGTGTTTCAAGATTTTATAATATATAAACAATGTTAAATTTTCACCTAATGGGTAGTGGAACCATGTTTTTATGGAATAGAACACCACATATAATTCCAAATCATTCTTTGGATACCAATTTTCATATGTTCATAATTTACTCAAGTTATAATATATGACATGTCCTCCTTTCTTTAGAACACAACCCATTCTAGATCTTGATTCATCACAATACACCACATAACCCTATCCTAGTTCTCTAAAGATGAGGATAGGTGTATAAGTAATCTATGATTAAATATCCTAAAAAAGAAATAGGAAAATTGGAACTCATTTTTAATGGAATACATTTAATTTTAATTATAGTCATTGGATATGCGGGCCTTGAAAAATACAGTACAAAGAAACAATAATAATATGCTAATCCCGTTAATCTTTATATCTCAAATATGTTCTTAGTAGGATTCCAATAAATTAATCTTTAATTTTTTCATGATAAAAAGATATTTCTTTCACAAAAATGAAATAGTCATGAATGTATACATCCTCTATCCATGCTTTGATATTTTAGAATAGATTCGGGGGTCATGCAATGCACCCAATTCAATTTCCAAGTTCCTTTTATGGTCATTTATGGCTTGATAGTACAACCAGATACCATTAATAAATACAAAAAAAATTAGTCAAGGTACTTGGGGTATATATTTTTTATTAAGTCCATGGAAACTATATGTGCATTCATAAGAGAAAAGTTCATGACCAAGTACTCATAGTGACCATACCAGCTTTAAAAATCTATCTATTTGGATATTTTTTTTTTCAACATGGAGTTAATGATACCCTAATCATAGAATTATTTTATAGAACCATTTCAATCTATACAATTGATCAAATAGACTGCTGATTCTAGGAATGGAATATCAAATCTTTATTGTCACATGATTTAGTTTAGGATAATCAACAAATAATCCAGGAAAACAACCAAACTTCTTTATGAATAATGATGGAGTATTACAAGGCGATGTACATAGTGAATTGAAGTTGTTTATTTCAAATTATTCTCACCAAAACTTTAATTAACATGTTTTTTATAAACATTTATGATGATTTGTTTTAACAAAGTATTGTATTTTTTGAAAACTAACATTTCTATAAAATAATGATTTTGTTTTTCAGGATTGGAACTATTCCATTAGAATTGGTTTTTGTAAGAAAGATAAAAGTTTTTTAATGTTTAAATCCAAACACTATGGGTGATAAAAGTTTTCATCTTTGAGAAATTTTTATTCAGAAGGAGGTTTCTAGATAGAGGTTTTCAAATTGAGTAGTACCGGACACATAAGGTGTTAGGAAGTTGGAAGATGGATGTTTTGTGAAGTTGTTGATTAGATGCACCATCAGTCTCAGATCCATCAAAATTAATTTAAATATTCATTAGATGTGGTGTTGATTATCAATTCATAAGTTCCTTAGAATTAATTTAGTTATATTGTCGAAGATGTTTAATCAAGATAGTAATGTTAGGTGTTAGAATGTTCCTAAACATTCTAAACAATGTTATATTATTGTTTTACAATCTTTAAGTTCTCATAAATCATGAAAACTCTCATGATACATTCATTTAAAGAAATTTAAGAATCGTAAAGACTATATCGGTTCTCGGAATCAAGAAAAAGTTTGCATCAGATCGAGAAGTACCAGACAAAGATTTTTTTCAGAAGTATGAATGAGTTATGGATGATGAGGTTTGAAGAATTTCAAATTTAGAGAGTAGAGTTTCCCTTATAATGAGAATTATATGGTAATGAGAATTCTATCATTAGGAGGATTATTTGATTATGAGGATTACATCGAAATGAATTCGATGAGGATATTCAATCAGACTGACTATGAGGGGGAGAGTCAATCATACTGACTCTGAAAAGGAAATTTAATTAGACAAACACTAAGGAGGAAAGTAAACTAAACCGAATCTGATGGGGAAAGCCTGTTCATATTGAGTTGAGGATGTTTCATTGTAACGATCTATGTAAGTTCCATTATAATGAGATAAGAAAGTTCCTTTAGATAGAATAATGGTTAAGAAGTATGAGATGAGGAATTATGATTAGGGAGAAGAGTCGAGAAGATTCCAGAATTATTGTGAAGAGTTAAAGTGGTCAAATGTGAAATTAAAACATGTGTATATCTCAGTGTTTTTTAATTTGAGTAAGTGGGATTTTTTTTCCTATTTTCTGAATTTTCCATTCTAAGATTCCTATAAATAGAAGCACTGTACATTGATAATTTTTAACATTTCATTTTTATGGAAAAGGTGGTGTGTTAAAGAATTCATGTCAAAGTTATAATTTTAGAATCAGACCTAATTAGAAGGTCATACATCTGAATGTTTTGTTTACTGGACAGAGGAAGATTGGACTGATAATTTGAGGAGAGTTTGAATATTGCAGATTGAGAATGGGTTTGTCGTACTGAGTCCATCAGACAATTTTCATCATATATAGTCCATTAGAATAAATTCATTGGACTGAATCCATTAGATCCAACCTTATTGGATTGAGGTAATGAGAACCAACCACATATGATTGAGGAATCTAGATAGGGCATTTGTGGAGCAGTTTGAAAAAATATTTTTTTATTTTGTTTCGTATCAATTGTTTATAGGAAGTATTTTAAATGAACAAGAGTTAGTATAATCATTCCTATATAGATATAGAAGGGCTATAATTTGATTTTTCATAGATTTTATTCACTTATTAAAATAATTTAATTTTTGTAGACCCGTGGGAGTGGTGATGGAAATGATGTAAGTTCTTACACTGAGGAAAAACCTTGTAAATATCATGAACTTTACTTACTTTCCTAATTTTGTGTGAAAGGGTATTTATAAAAATTTGATAATGTTATAAACTTTAACATGTTTCAAAGGATAATTGTTAAATGTAATGAAACTTATAAAACATAAACAACTAATTCAAAACCCCCTTATCAGTTGTTATTCGATCCTTTCAAACTTTAATTGGTATCAGATCGAAGGTCACCTTGTTGAATCCTTATCATGGATAATATCAATTCTATCATCAGTAGAGAAATTCCTACATTTTATGGAAAACATTGTTATGTATGAAAAAATAGGATGATTCCTTATCTCCTATCTCTTATCCTAGATGTTTTTGATGCTAATACAATTGGGTTTACACCTTTTGATAAGGATTCCTTGATGATTGTTTATGATAAGATAAATATATAATTTGATGCAAAATATAAAAATTCTAACATTATGTCCTTATTTGAAAATTTTTATATAAAAGTGATGAGTCTCAAAGATTTAAAGAGTATCTGGGAGAAGATGGAAAGTATTTTTTAAGGGAATAGTAATGTTAAGGAAGAAAATTTACAAATATGTCATAGTAAGTATGAATATCTAATAATGAGAGATGAAGGAGCTATTTATGAATACTTCACTAGAGTTAATGATTTTTTTGCAACATTAGAATATTCAGATATGTCTTGGATGATTTTACGATTATGAAGAAGCTTTTTTGATACTTTCCAAAACTGTATGATTCTAAAAGTTCCTTTTTATATGATAAAGATGATTTATATCTAGATGAATATCATAACATTCTCGTTTTTTTATGAAGAGTAAAGATCCAATTTTGAAAAAGAAGATGAAAGATGAAATGGATTTTGAGGCCATGAGAAAAATGAAAATTCAATATATTGAAGTTGTTTATCCTTATGACTCTAAATATAAAGAGGATGTTGAGTTGAATGAAAAAAATCAAATTGCTTATATCCCAGAACTATCAAAGAGGAAGAGGAAAGTATGGTGATAAAATTACTCTATGATTTTGTGTGTGTGGTGGAATTGTAATTTTTTTATGGATTGTACAAAGAATAATGTTGGATAATATCAAGATGATTATGAATAAAATATGTAATGGAAGAAGTTGACCAAAAGTTATAAAGAAGAAAATCCATACAAAAAACACAAGAATAAGTTTATTAGAAATAAAATAATTATGTTGAGTAAAAAATTTGAATTAGATTGAAATGAAAACAATTATGTTCAAGATGAATGTTAAAAAAAATTCAGAACCCTCACTAAAAAAATTTGAGAAAAAAAAGATTCCTCATATAGTGAAGAAGGTGGTGAAAAATTATATACTGAGTATAAACTCATAATAAAACTTGTTTCAAGTCTTGAAAAAACACAACTCTTAAGAAATAAAATAATATTATGAGTATGTTTCTGAAGGAATAAAATTTTTCATCAAGTAGGTGGTAAGAAACATCCATGTGATATTAAGTTACAAACATATAATTGATGAAAAGGGAATGATAGTTTAAGATCATTGGAAGAAGATGGAAGATAAGGAAGAAGAAGTTAAAAAGTTTCGATAAAAACTTCTTATATACAATAATACCTTTATAAATATAAACGAAAACTTTAACAAATTGTTAGATGTAAAATATGATAATTATAATGTTTCTTAGAGATCTCAAATCTAGAATCAAGTGAAATCCTCTCCATAAAAAAATAATGTTTCATATTTTTTTTTAATATTTCATGTTCAATAAAAAGTGTTAGGAAATATTGTGTGGAAAAAAGATGTGAGAAACCTATCTCATCTATAAAAAATGAAAACTCACTAAGGAGTAAAGATGTTTCATGCCTAGAGTATGTTGGAACATGAAGAAATTATAAACCTTAACAAAGCCTCTACATATAAAGATCTTACTTCAATAGAAAACCAAGATTTTAAGGTTATTTATGGTTCTATAGAATCCATGGGAACACGGATTATAATTGATTATGTAATGGCCCGGACCTCTCTGGTCCATTACTTTGTGAAATGTTGGTGTTGGAGGTGTTCCGGGAGGTCAAGGGGACTTATCCCCAACACTTTGCCAATTTTCTAGTTCTGAGAACAGTGTTTCCAGTTTTATGAACAGTAACAGATCGGTGAGACAGATCAGTTTCACAGATCGGTGAGACAGATCAGTTTCACAGATCGGTGAGACAGATCAGTTTCACAGATCGGTGAGACAGATCAGTTTCACAGATCGGTGAGACAGATCAGTTTCACAGATCGGTTAGACAGATCAGTGTCACAGATCGGTGAGACAGATCAGTTTCACAGATCGGTGAGACAGATCAGTGTCACAGATCGGTGAGACAGATCAGTTTCACAGATCGGTGAGACAGATCAGTTTCACAGATCGGTGAGACAGATCAGTTTCACAGATCGGTGAGACAGATCAGTTTCACAAATCGGTGTGAGAGATCAGTTTCACAGATCGGTGAGACAGATCAGTTTCACAGATCAGTGAGATAGATCAGTTTCATAGATCGGTGTGAGAGATCAGTTTCACAGATCAGTTTCACAGATCGGTGTGACAGATCAGTTTCATGTACAGTAACGGTGGGTGAACAGTGTTTCCAGACTCCTACAGTTTTGCCCCTTTTGATGTTTCCTTTGACGTAAAATACATTTAAAGCCTTATTTTAAGGGCTCTTAAGGCCGATTCAAATGCCATAAATCCTATATTAATTATTCCTAAGGCTTGGAATGTTTTACTTGGTCAAACCGCGTGGGTTAATGCGATCCGAGTTTAATGGAGAATTAACCGGATCTTAAATCGTCACCTCGTTAAATCTTAAAAAGGGACGAGATATCATTCTCCCTTGTTCCTTCCCTTTGTTCTTAACTAAGAGGCGCTAGAACCTTTCAATCCTTTCCGTAGGAGCTGCAAAAACAACCCTTACTCCTAGGATCAGTCCCGCTCTGTTGGATGCAACCAAGCTGTGTCGATCATTCTTCCACATAAGTTGTCACGAGGGGAGGATCATGACCTGCTGTGTGGATAAAGGACGTCAAGAACTCTTCGAGGTAGGGGATTCATGGCTTCTCTAATTATATATGTGCAATCGTAGAATTAGCATGATTTATTCCTTTGGATCAAAATGAAATTGACCTAATTAAATACTTGAACTGGATTAAAAGAATTGGTTGATCTCGTGTTGTTGCTTTATACCGTGATAACGGTTTGCCTCATGTTTTCCTAGATATAGTGATATCTATGTTTCTTTGATTTGTTGATCGTTCATGATAGAAATTGATAATGAACGTAAAGCTGGAATTAACTGTTGATTAATTGGCGAAGGATAAAGAGGCATATAAATTAATCTGGTTTTTTTGTCGTTGTTGTAGTTGTTCTAATTTGAGGATAATCAAATTAGGGAAGTAAGTTTGGTTATTTAATTGTGATAGCTTACTGATTAGGTATCCATGATTGGAACCTACGAATAACAAATCTGTTAATTCAATATGGATTAGAGAACAGATTATGTGGGAATTTCAAAAAGGGTTCTGAGTTACCCTCTTGTTTGTTAACGGGCCGAGAGCCCATTTTGTGATGTTCGTTTTCCTGCTACTTGTGCTGTGATGTGAGCCTGGACGGTTGTTGTGATATGTAGAGGCATGGAGGCCTTATAGTTGTGGCAGCGGATGACGCCTAGTCTGGCGAGATGCATCGGTTTATGCATATGGGTGTCAGGGAGGGCACCAGGGGTGATGGAATGGGATGGATGTGGTTGCTGGTTGCTTGTGGTGTTCTTGAATGTTAATCTGCCTTGCTTTTCCCCACTGCTCAAGGCAGCTGGTCTTGCTACCATTCTTCCAAAGGAGGCGAAGACGCGCGGGGTATGCCACGTGCTTTCCGTGTTTAGCCTCTCGAGGGAGAATGGGTATATTCTCTTTCTATAGGCGGCAAAGACCCGACGGGTAGTATATCTACTCACCGTGTTGAGCCTCCTTTGTGTTTAGAAGCATAGGATGTTTTTCTAGAATGCCTTGGAATGTGGAAAAGTATTTCTGTAATGAATGTTTGATTAAATGGTGAAAATCCACGGGGATGGAGATGCTAGAATTTAAAGGTGATGTGAATCTTAAAAAGGAGCAGTTGTATTGAAAGTGACGCCATTTCAGTTAAATGGGGAATTGTTCAATCTTAATTAATGCTTAAAGAATTAACTAATGTACAGTGGAACTGATAAATGAGAATGGAGTAATCTAATAAAGCTCTTCAATTGGTTGTGTGCTTATAGGATACCTTGTCTTAGAAGTAGCAGCCTGGAGTCTGAGAGACGTTAGCTGCAGTTGTATCTAAGACTAGGTAATGCCCATAGTGTGGATGTGAGTTACTTATATATTCTGTACTTTTTGTGTTTCTATACGCTACTCCACCCTGTCGGTAAGGGCAACTGACACCCCGGGGATTCTGAGCCCTGGGGGGGTGTTTTCCCCAACATTCTGATGGGAGGTTGAATGGCTGACTACCCCCTTTGGCCCCACTCTCTTCTCTTGGTAGATCTTAGTGCTGGTAGGCACAGTGGTTAGTTTTACCCATATATGTGTGTAGAGGGCTGTAATGGCTTGTGGTTATTTCACACACATATATTCTGGATATAGTATCCTATGGACTACTATAGGTGTAACGTGTATAGGCTGTGATGGCTTGAGGATCCTTACTCGGTGTATGGGCTGTAATGGCTTGAGGTATAATACCCGACGTATGATACACGTTATGCGAGCTGTGGTGGCTCCCGGAAACTACCTGGTTACTTTTGGTTGTTAGGATTGTGTGGAGCTTAGCCCAGGTGTCTGCGGGCAAGCCTATGTGGTGCACGTGGTGCAGATTGTGGAGCTTGACCCATGTTGATACGGGCAAGCCTTTGGAGAGAGATGCACAGGACGTATGTCGTTGGGGCAAAGCGGCAAACCAGTGGGGAAGTAGTAGCGGGGTACCCTTGACATTCTTTACTATATGCTATATTCTTGTATGTGTTACTTGGTGAGAGTAGCCATGGTGAGGTTGGGAACATAGTATACCAGTTTAGGTGACGAGTTAGTTTCACTTGTTGTTCACTGGGCTTTAGCATGCTTTCTTTACTTTTGCACGAGAGTCTTGGGGAGGATTCTACTGAGTATACTGTTATACTCACCCTATGTACATATAAACTGTTTTTCAGGTCACTTGGAGCAGGTTGGAGATCAAGCTGGTTACTACTAGATTGCGGTTGGAGGAGGAGCTGTTCGGGCTTGTGGTCACTGTCGTTTTACTTTCTTTTGGGTACTTTTAGTTTCCCCTTTCAGTTGTAGTACTTTTGCATGACATTTCATATATGTACTTGGGTTTCTTTTACATTTCAGTTATGAGTTGGAGTTGGTTGGATTCTATTCTATCTCTCTCTTCTGCATGTGTTCTCTTAGAGGGTAATGCCTCCCATTTGTGTGTGTATTATACCCTCGGTGCTAGTCGCCAACCCGGGGCCTACTGGAGGCGGGACTCGGGGGTCATTATCTCCCTTTTCACATTGCCGGCCCAGGAGGGGTACACTTTGTGGGGAGGGGGTCGTGACAGAGTGGTATCAGAGCTCTGGTCGAGGGATAGGATGAAGTTTGGAGTTAGGCACAGGTGAGGATGCATGGGATGGTAGGGCAACGGTGTCATTCATGTTTAGCAAGTGGGGTAAACACTGGAGACCGGCAAAGACATAGGCGTTCAGGGCCCCCTATGATCTGTTGCACGGACCTTTAAGTTTACGATGGCTACTAAACAAAGTGATACTGGTTGCAGGGTAGAGACCTAGGAAAGGATCATGCATCATTATTCCTTGCGCCTGTGTTTGAATGGGTAGACCTTGGGATAGGTAACCTAAAATTAATAAAACAAAATAATTAATTAATTAATGTTGAGTCTTCCATATTCCAGGCTTAGGAGCTCTAACGATTGTTATTTTACAGGTATGGCTCCAGGTCGGCGTCCCCGTCAGGTTTGCGCAGAAGGTGCCCAGCAGGCTGTTCCAGCAGATCGCCGCCGGGTAGAGGTTGACGACGATGACACTTGGAGGAAGACACTCCGAGAGTTTCAGCGCCAGAGTCTACAGAAGTACGAGGGCTCCATTTCAGATGCAGTCACAGAAGACTGGTTGGAGGAGGTCGAGATAGGCTTCAGTTCGATTCGTGCTCGGAAGGAACACTGGGTGTCCTTGGTTGTGACGATGTTGCGTGGAGCAGCGAGACAGTGGTGGTTCTTGTTCCTCGGGGATCGTGAGGAGTCAGTGATCTCATGGGAGGAGTTTCGAGACAGGTTTAGAGTCGAGTTTCTTTCTTCGACTGCGAAGACATCCAGTCGCCAGGAGCTTCTTACCCTTCGACAGGGGAGCTCCAGTGTTCGGGAGTTTGGAATCCATTTCAGGAACCTTCTACGATATGCTTCAGACCTGTTACCAGATGATGAGGCCAGGGCGAGGCATTTCGAGGAGGCTTTGCGTCCAGAGATCCAGCACCAGGTCACCCCATTTATGCTGAAGACATATCTTGAGGTGATGGCGAGGGCAGAGGTTGTTGAGAGGACTTTGGCTAGGACCGGATCGTCACGAGAGGGGAATCGTCATGATTCCTCAAGAAGCAGAGCTGTGGTCCGGGGTTCCCGGTTTTCAGGACAGAAGAGTTTCCATTCACCTGGGGGTAGGTCCCAGCCCTTCCCATCTCATTTCTCCGGAGGTAGCAACTCTCAGACCTATGCCAAGGGATCAGGCGCTTGTTTTTCTTGTGGTGGACGTGGTCATCAGCAGCGGGAGTGCCCAACTTTTCAGAGCAGTCATCGTGCACCAGGCGCTCCACTCCAGGTTCCTCCGTTGAGGCAATTCCAGCCGAGGCAGCAGCAGCAGGTTGCACCAGCTTTATATCACCAGAGGGTAGATGGAGCAGGCAGAGGACAGCCCCATGACGCTCCCCGTCCTCAAAGAGCAGAGCGCGGCCGTGGTGGTGGTCGTCATCAGGGTCAGAGAGGCCGTGGAGGTGGTCGTGGTCAGCTTCATGCTCTAGCGTTGCCAGCTCCAGGCGAGCCAGACGTCGTCCGAGGTACCCTTTGCTTGTTTTCTACCTTGGTGTATGCCTTGTTTGATTCAGGAGCGACACACTCCTTTATATCCCCTACCCTTGTCCACGCTTTGGGACTTGAGGTAGAGAGGCTTCCAGTGCCCTTGGCGTTGACTACGCCAGTTGGAGGTCGAGCTAGCTTGTTTGAAGTATGTAGAGACTGTGAGCTAGTGTTGGGGCAGCACCGCTCTTGGGGAGATTTCCTATGTTTACGAATACAACCATATGATGTCATCCTCGGCATGGATTGGTTGTATTCGGTGCAGGATATTGTGGATTGCTACAGGAAGAAGGTCGTTTTCTTTGATGAAGATGGAGAGGAAGTAGTGTTTGTTGGTGAGAGAGATCCTCGGATGAGTCATAGACGAGTTTCATCCTTATCATCCATGATGGCTGGGATGATGCTGAGTTCTTCAGAGGTTCAACAGCTGGCGTTTCCTAGGGTCGTAGAAGAGTACCCTGATGTCTTTCCAGAAGAGATTGTATCCTTACCCCCTCGACAGAAGATCGAGTTTGGGATCGAGCTACAGCCAGGAGCGTCTCCCATCTCTATGTCTCCATATAGGATGGCCCCTTCTGAGTTACGGGAGCTACGTATTCAGCTCGATGGTCTATTGCAGTGTGGTTTTGTTCGGCCAAGTCTGTCACCGTGGGGTGCACCAGTCTTGTTCGTGAAAAAGGCTGATGGCAGTTTGCGGTTGTGCGTCGATTATCGTCGCTTAAACAAAGTGACAATAAAGAACCGTTATCCTCTCCCGCGGATTGATGACCTATTCGATCAACTGAAGGGTGAAAGTTGGTTTTCAAAGACCGACTTGCGGTCAGGATATCATCAGATGCGTGTAAAGGATGAGGATATCCCGAAGACTGCTTTCCGCTGTCGTCATGGGCATTATGAGTTTGTTGTAATGCCATTCGGCGTGACAAATGCTCCAGCTGTTTTCATGGGGTTGATGAATGCTGTGTTCCGTGAATTCTTGGACAAGTTTGTTGTGGTTTTCATTGACGACATCCTTGTGTACTCCACATCTGAAGAAGAGCATGCAGAACATCTACGAGCTGTTTTGGGAGTTCTTCGCCAACATCGGTTGTTTGGGAAGTTGTCCAAGTGTGAGTTCTGGGCTCGAGAAGTTCGTTTCTTGGGACATGTTGTGTCCCAACAGGGAGTAGCTGTGGATCCTTCGAAGATAGAAGCAGTGGTGTCTTGGCCAGCCCCCAAGACCGTGTCAGAGGTGCGAAGTTTCCTTGGTCTCGCAGGCTATTATAGGAGGTTTGTGGCTAATTTCTTCCGAGTTGCGACTCCTCTGACAGCTTTGACCAGGAAGGATCAAGCGTTCATATGGACTGATAAGTGTCAGACAGCTTTCGAGTATCTAAAGGAGAAGTTGGTAAGTGCTCCAGTCCTTTGTCTTCCAACGGAGGGAGTCCAGTTTGATGTTTTCTGTGATGCTTCACATCTGGGGCTAGGCTGTGTTCTCATGCAGCAGAGGTCAGTTGTTTCTTATGGGTCTCGGCAGTTGCGTCCCCATGAACGCAACTATGCCACCCATGATCTTGAGTTGGCAGTCGTGGTGTTTGCGCTGAAGTTGTGGAGACATTACCTCATTGGAGAGCGCTTTGTGGTTTTCACCGATCATAAGAGTTTGAGGTATGTTTTCTCTCAGCGGGATTTGAACTTGCGGCAGCGTCGGTGGATGGAGTTCTTGAAGGAATATGACTTCGAAATATCGTATACACCTGGGAAGGGAAATGTTGTTGCTGATGCACTGAGCCGAAAGTCACGTAATGATGTTGTGCGTGAATCTGGTGATTCCTGGAGAGGGATGGAAGAGCTAGCAGCTTTGCATCTTGATATGGGAGAAGTTGGAGGAAGAGGTTGTCTTTTCCAGATGACGGTGCAGTCATCCCTGATGCAAAAGGTGGAAGAGTCTCAGTTGGGTGATCTAGAGGTGGAAGTTTTGAGAGACAGAGTTGTTTGTGGGGAGGCCCCTGATGGTTGGTCAGAGGATGAACAACACCGAGTGTTGTATCATGACAGGATTTTTGTTCCCTTGGCGATGCGCGGGACGGTTCTCCGAGAGTTCCATAGCTCGCCCTTAGCTGTACATCCTGGTGTGACGAAGATGTATCGATCCTTGAGGAGTCAGTTTTGGTGGCCTGGGCTGAAGCGTTCAGTTGCAGAATGTGTGTCTCGATGTTTAGTCTGCCAGAAGGTGAAGGCCGAACACCGTGTTCCTGGTGGTCTTCTCCAGCACTTAGAGATTCCTCAGTGGAAGTGGGAGGACATCTCAATGGACTTTGTTACAGGTTTACCTCGAGCTCCGGGAGGACATGATGCTATATGGGTGGTAGTGGATCGTTTAACTAAATCGGCCCACTTCATAGCAATCAAGGAGTCGAGCTCAGTGGAGGTTTTGTCGAGGCAGTATCTGGAGGAGGTGGTGAGGATTCACGGAGTTCCTAAGACGATCATTTCTGATCGAGACCCTCGTTTTACCTCGAGGGTGTGGAGAGGTCTCCAGCATGCTTTTGGCTCTCAACTATGCCTTAGCACTGCTTTTCATCCTCAAACGGATGGTCAGACAGAGCGAACCATCCAAACTCTTGAAGACATGTTGCGCTCTTGTGTTCTTGATTTTGGAGGTTCATGGGTGAAGCACTTACCTTTGGTAGAGTTCGCTTACAATAATAGTTTTCACTCTACCATCGGCATGGCGCCGTTTGAAGCCTTGTATGGCCGGCCATGCCGTTCTCCGTTGTGCTGGACTGGGGTCGGAGAGTTAGCAATTCTCGGACCAGAACTAGTGCAGAATACGACGGAGATGGTTCAAGTGATTCGTGAGAGGATGAAGACAGCACAAGATCGTCAGAAATCTTATGCGGATCAAAGAAGGAGACCCTTAGAGTTTAATGTTGGGGATCATGTGTTTCTGAAGGTGACTCCCCGTCGTGGGCAGCGAAGGTTTGGTCGCGGAAGTAAGCTTTCTCCCCGTTTTGTTGGGCCTTTTGAGGTGTTTGCTCGTGTTGGAGCTGTGGCATATCGAGTAGCACTTCCCCCTCGGATGAGTCGGATACATGATGTTTTTCATGTATCGCAGCTCCGTCATTATCTTCATGATGAATCTCATGTTATCGATTGGGGAGAGATCGATATTGATGATGATGCAACCTTCGAGGAGCGACCTGTGGAGATCCAAGACCACAAGGAGAAGGTGTTGCGTGGGCGTTCTATTCCTTTAGTTCGTGTCTTGTGTTGACACGGTGGCATGGAGGAGAGTACCTGGGAGCGTGAGTCACAGATACGTGCTCAGTACCCAGAGTTGTTTAATGTTTAACTCCTTTCATGTAATGATGTTTTCTCTGTGGTTGGACCTTTCATGTTTTGTTTATGTACCTTTGATGTGATGTTGTGAATGAATTGTTTGGGTATGGATTGTTTGTTCCCGGATGTCATAGTTTTGTTCCAGCTTTCGAACAACTCATGGTGGTTTTCCCCTGAGAGGTATCTTATGGGGTGGTTGTTCGGACCCCTCTTTTCTTCTGGGTTTGTTTTTAATTCTCGAGGACGAGAATGTTTTGAGATGTATCTAATGTAATGGCCCGGACCTCTCTGGTCCATTACTTTGTGAAATGTTGGTGTTGGAGGTGTTCCGGGAGGTCAAGGGGACTTATCCCCAACACTTTGCCAATTTTCTAGTTCTGAGAACAGTGTTTCCAGTTTTATGAACAGTAACAGATCGGTGAGACAGATCAGTTTCACAGATCGGTGAGACAGATCAGTTTCACAGATCGGTGAGACAGATCAGTTTCACAGATCGGTGAGACAGATCAGTTTCACAGATCGGTGAGACAGATCAGTTTCACAGATCGGTGAGACAGATCAGTTTCACAGATCGGTTAGACAGATCAGTTTCACAGATCGGTGAGACAGATCAGTGTCACAGATCGGTGAGACAGATCAGTTTCACAGATCGGTGAGACAGATCAGTTTCACAGATCGGTGAGACAGATCAGTTTCACAAATCGGTGTGAGAGATCAGTTTCACAGATCGGTGAGACAGATCAGTTTCACAGATCGGTGAGACAGATCAGTTTCACAGATCGGTGTGAGAGATCAGTTTCACAGATCAGTTTCACAGATCGGTGTGACAGATCAGTTTCATGTACAGTAACGGTGGGTGAACAGTGTTTCCAGACTCCTACAGTTTTCCCCTTTTGATGTTTCCTTTGATGTAAAATACATTTAAAGCCTTATTTTAAGGGCTCTTAAGGCTGATTCAAATGCCATAAATCCTATATTAATTATTCCTAAGGCTTGGAATGTTTTACTTGGTCAAACCGCGTGGGTTAATGCGATCCGTTTTTAATGGAGAATTAACCGGATCTTAAATCGTCACCTCGTTAAATCTTAAAAAGGGACGAGATATCATTCTCCCTTGTTCCTTCCCTTTGTTCTTAACTAAGAGGCGCTAGAACCTTTCAATCCTTTCCGTAGGAGCTGCACAAACAACCCTTACTCCTAGGATCAGTCCCGCTCTGTTGGATGCAACCAAGCTGTGTCGATCATTCTTCCACATAAGTTGTCGCGAGGGGAGGATCGTGACCTGCTGTGTGGATAAAGGACGTCAAGAACTCTTCGAGGTAGGGGATTCATGGCTTCTCTAATTATATATGTGCAATCTTAGAATTAGCATGATTTATTCCTTTGGATCACAATGAAATTGACCTAATTAAATACTTGAACTGGATTAAAAGAATTGGTTGATCGCGTGTTGTTGCTTTATACCGTGATAACAGTTTGACTCATGTTTTCCTAGATATAGTGATATCTATGTTTCTTTGATTTGTTGATCGTTCATGATAGAAATTGATAATGAACGTAAAGCTGGAATTAACTGTTGATTAATTGGCGAAGGATAAAGAGGCATATAAATTAATCTGGTTTTTTTTGTCGTTGTTGTAGTTGTTCTAATTTGAGGATAATCAAATTAGGGAAGTAAGTTTGGTTATTTAATTGTGATAGCTTACTGATTAGGTATCCATGATTGGAACCTACGAATAACAAATCTGTTAATTCAATATGGATTAGAGAACAGATTATGTGGGAATTTCAAAAAGGGTTCTGAGTTACCCTCTTGTTTGTTAACGGGCCGAGAGCCCATTTTGTGATGTTCGTTTTCCTGCTGCTTGTGCTGTGATGTGAGCCTGGACGGTTGTTGTGATATGTAGAGGCATGGAGGCCTTATAGTTGTGGCAGCGGATGACGCCTAGTCTGGCGAGATGCATCGGTTTATGCATATGGGTGTCAGGGAGGGCACCAGGGGTGATGGAATGGGATGGATGTGGTTGCTGGTTGCTTGTGGTGTTCTTGAATGTTAATCTGCCTTGCTTTTCCCCACTTCTCAAGGCAGCTGGTCTTGATACCATTCTACCAAAGGAGGCGAAGACGTGCGGGGTATGCCACGTGCTTTCCGTGTTTAGCCTCTCGAGGGAGAATGGGTATATGCTCTTTCTATAGGCGGCAAAGACCCGACGAGTAGTATATCTACTCACCGTGTTGAGCCTCCTTTGTGTTTAGAAGCATAGGATGTTTTTCTAGAATGCCTGGGAATGTGGAAAAGTATTTCTGTAATGAATGTTTGATTAAATGGTGAAAATCCACGGGGATGGAGATGCTAGAATTTAAAGGTGATGTGAATCTTAAAAAGGAGCAGTTGTATTGAAAGTGACGCCATTTCAGTTAAATGGGGAATTGTTCAATCTTAATTAATGCTTAAAGAATTAACTAATGTACAGTGGAACTGATAAATGAGAATGGAGTAATCTAATAAAGCTCTTCAATTGGTTGTGTGCTTATAGGATACCTAGTCTTAGAAGTAGCAGCCTGGAGTCTGAGAGACGTTAGCTGCAGTTGTATCTATGACTAGGTAATGCCCATAGTGTGGATGTGAGTTACTTATATATTCTGTACTTTTTGTGTTTCTATACGCTAATCCACCCTGTCGGTAAGGGCAACTGACACCCCGGGGATTCTGAGCCCTGGGGGGGTGTTTTCCCCAACATTCTGATGGGAGGTTGAATGGCTGACTACCCCCTTTGGCCCCACTCTCTTCTCTTGGTAGATATTAGTGCTGGTAGGCACAATGGTTAGTTTTACCCATATATGTGTGTAGAGGGCTGTAATGGCTTGTGGTTATTTCACACACATATATTCTGGATATAGTATCCTATGGACTACTATAGGTGTAACGTGTATAGGCTGTGATGGCTTGAGGATCCTTACTCGGTGTATGGGCTGTAATGGCTTGAGGTATAATACCCGACGTATGATACACGTTATGCGAGCTGTGGTGGCTCCCGGAAACTACCTGGTTACTTTTGGTTGTGAGGATTGTGTGGAGCTTAGCCCAGGTGTCTGCGGGCAAGCCTATGTGGTGCACGTGGTGCAGATTGTGGAGCTTGACCCATGTTGATACGGGCAAGCCTTTGGAGAGAGATGCACAGGACGTATGTCGTTGGGGCAAAGCGGCAAACCAGTGGGGAAGTAGTAGCGGGGTACCCTTGACATTCTTTACTATATTCTATATTCTTGTATGTGTTACTTGGTGAGAGTAGCCATGGTGAGGTTGGGAACATAGTATACCTGTTTAGGTGACGAGTTAGTTTCACTTGTTGTTCACTGGGCTTTAGCATGCTTTCTTTACTTTTGCACGAAAGTCTTGGGGAGGATCCTACTGAGTATACTGTTATACTCACCCTATGTACATATAAACTGTTTTTCAGGTCACTTGGAGCAGGTTGGAGATCAAGCTGGTTACTACTAGCTTGCGGTTGGAGGAGGAGCTGTTCGGGCTTGTGGTCGCTGTCGTTTTACTTTCTTTTGGGTACTTTTAGTTTCCCCTTTCAGTTGTAGTACTTTTGCATGACATTTCATATATGTACTTGGGTTTCTTTTACATTTCAGTTATGAGTTGGAGTTGGTTGGATTCTATTCTATCTCTCTCTTCTGCATGTGTTCTCTTAGAGGGTAATGCCTCCCATTTGTGTGTGTATTATACCCTCGGTGCTAGTCGCCAACCCGGGGCCTACTGGAGGCGGGACTCGGGGGTCATTATCTCCCTTTTCACATTGCCGGCCCAAGAGGGGTACACTTTGTGGGGAGGGGGTCGTGACAGATTAAATAACTTATCTTTTCCCAGAAGATTGGATGATGTAGTAAAATTTGAATGAGTAACTTTTCTAACACATGAAGTTAGAAAATAAAAATCTCAAGATGTTATAAAACTTCCAACAAAAAATAAGTTTGATTATCTGGAAGAAGCTTGTCGAATATGTGATCAGTATGGGAATCATGTTGAAATATGTATGAATCTTCTTTCAAATTAAGTTTCTTACAGAGAAAAGAAAAATTATATGGAATGAATAAAGTTGAGGATAGATTTTATTATTAAGACTCCCTTGAAAGAAAGTAAAAAGAATAAACCATGGATACTTGAAAATGGTTGTTCTTTACACATGGAAAGCGATTTAAAAATCTTGAAACATAGTGAAAATCATGATGAAGGTGATGTTAACTTTGGGAATGATAGTTATTTAAAAATCATAGGAATCAAAATGACTAAGATTGATGTAGAAAAGTTGAAATCAAAGGAAGTTAAATTTTTTTATGGTAGAAAACATTACTTATTTCGTGTAATTAAAATTTTGGATGATATAAAATAAGTGATTTTCAAATAAGATTCATGTATTATGAGAAGTGAGAAATATGGAAAAGTTATCACAAATGGAGAAAGAACTAGTGGATTTTTTTATGTTGGAGAACTTAACAACTCATGTTATCTAAGTACTGAAGATGAGAATAAGTGTTGGAACAAGAGACTTGAATACCATAGGAAGAAAAACATGAAAAAACTTTCTATAGTAGATGTTGTAAGAAATTTTCTATTATTGAATATAAGAGAGGAAGATGTCTATGTTACTTCTCCGAAAGGGAATATGGATAACAAAAGTCATAGGAATGTTGAGATTCAGTATATATGGCATCTTGAACTTATTTATTCTGATTTATGTGGGTGAATGAGAAATAAATAAATAAAATAAGTTTTAAACATTACCACTTTTAATGATTATTTCACTCAGATAAAAAACATTATATTTATGAAACACAAGTTAGAGGTTATGAAAATGTTCAGTTTTTTCAGAAAAGAAGTTGAGAAAGAAGTGGGGGTTTATATAAAGAAGATGAGAATAGATAGTGGTACTGAATTCAAAAGTAATAATTTTGAAATTTATTTGAGAAATAATGTTATAAAACATCAATATAATACTCCCTAAACTCCAAAACAAAATGGATTAGTAGAAATAAAAAATAGAAGTATGGTGTAAATGGGAAAAATTTAGCTAGCGGAATAAAAACATTTAAAGTTCTACTTGAGAGAATCTGTTAGTACCGTTGTAAATATTCATAAAAGATGTTTCTTGAGACTATAATCTAACATGACTTCTTATGAAATGTGGTATAAAAACATTTATTAAAGTACTTTGAAGTTTTTGGAAGTTTATGTTTACTTAAATTCAAAAATATAGATCTATTAATGTTTGATGAGAAAGGAGAGGAAGGAAATTTTATAAGTTATTCACCCAATGGAAGAAGTTACAAGTGTTGGAACAATAATTTTAAAACATTGGTTAACTCATATGATGTGAAAGTTATTTCAAATCCAACTTCCTTGACAAATGTTACTGGTAATGTTGAGGTAGATAAACTAAAAGTTTCAAATTAAAATGAAAGAGAGAAAAGTAATGTGCATGATGAGTCAAATGAATTGAGTGACGAGGAAAGATAAGCTGGGAAATGAACTATGAAATTTCATAATTTACAAAATAATGTTTAGACTAAAAATATTATCGGGAATCATAAGGCTCCAGTTTAAATTAGAAGATATGTGATATTAGAAATTAAAACTTAAATTATCTCAAAAGTTAAACTAAAATTATTTTAAGAATATATTCAACGCAAATAATGGGTGGATTCTATGAATGAAGAGTTGGATTAGATTCAAAAATATGAAACATGGTAACTTGTTTCATGTTTGAAAGGTAAAAATGTTATCAAAACAAAATTGGTGTACAAAAACAAGTTGAATGAACATGGATATTTTTCAAAAATCAAATAAAGGATTGTTTGTAAAGGCCATTCCCAATTGTATGGTGTGGATTTTGATGAAACCTTTGAAACTGTTTCATGGTTTGAAACTATTAGAATGTTTCTATAGTTTTTTCTCACAAAAATTACAAAGTGTATCAGTTGGATGTAAAGTTAGCAATTTTGATTGGAGAAATTGAAGAAGAAGTTTACATTGAAAAACATTGTGGGGTTCTACTTGATGAGGATGAAAATAATGTTTTTTGATAAATGAAACATTTGTATAGGCTAAACCAAGATCCACGTGAATGGTATTTGAATCATGACTTTTTTTGAGAATGTTGAATTTTTATAAATGTAAATTTGATAATAAAAATATATGTGAAATATGTTGACATCATAACTCTAATTGTAATTGTTTATGTGGATGATATGATTTTTTCTAAGGATATAGAATATTTTTGTGAAGCATTCACTGAATAAATGAAAAGGAACATTAAAATGTCAATGTTTGCATAATTAAAATTCTTCTTTGGTTTACAAGTTCAAAAAAAAAAGAAAAATACATTTTACTATCTCAAGAAATGTATACCATGGAATTGTTACAAAGGCTTGGAATGAAATAATTAAAAGAAGTTTTTACTCCTATCATAGTGGGATGAAGTTGGAAAAAGATGATTCTATTTAAAATGTGAATCATAAAGACTTTAAAAATCTGATAAGAAATCTACTTTACCTTATAGAATTAAGGCTTGATATTTTTTATACTGTGACTTTATGTGTAGGTATAAACGTAATCGGAAAGAATCAAATCTATTTTTAACAAAGAGAATTCTGAGATTTGTTAAAGGAAATAATTCACTTGGGTTATTATAAAAAATAAATTACGAGATGAAGTTTCATGGTTATACTAATGGTGATTGGGGTGGATATTATAATGATATAAAATAAAACTCAGGAGGAACTTTTTTCTTGGGTGAATTTTGTGTATATTGTTATAGTTAGAAACATAGTTCAATAAATTTTTGCATAGTAGAATCAGAATATATTGTGACTACTCAAGATTGTACTCAGATGTTGTGGATGAAAGTTTAGTGGTAATATTTTAATGTAAATTTTTATAAACCATAGAATATATCTTGTTGAAATTAGAGTTAAATTGATCTTTCTAAAAATCCCATCCAACATTATAGATAAAAAAATTGATATAAAGTTTTTCTTTATAAATTAAAAAGATTATAATAGAGATGTTTTCTAGAATATATCTTAATGAAGTATCAAATTGATGATATATTCACAAAATCAATGCTAAAATAAAGGTTCGTTAATTTTTTACAGATCCTTTTTTTGTGAATCTGAAGCTACTGTTATCTTAAAATGGGGGTGAGAAAAATAAAATTTAGGACAAGATAAAAGTGATGTGGAGTATATTTTAACACGATTGTAAAATTTTATTTTCACTGAGGGATGAAATTACTTCAAAAAAATTAATTTATCCAGTAGTGTGGTGTCTGGAAACTCTCTTTCGGGAAATTTTATGTTTTGTTAAAAATTGAAAACCTTGAGTTGAGAAAAAAAATCAAAGAGTTTAAAAAGTTGTTAACAAGTATTTTCTAAAAATTAAAAGGTGTACATTGAAGAACCTTTGTGATGATTTTTTTAAAAAAAGTTATTTATTTGTTGAAAACCGACATTTTTGTAAAATAATGTTTTTTTCATCTAGATCAGGCCCAGTCCATAAAAATGAGTTTTTTTAATAAATCTAAAGGTTTCTGAATGTTTTAATCCTGACACTAAGGGAGATACATGTTTTTATCTTTGAGAATGTTTTTTTACAGACATAGGTTTCTGGATATCGGTTTTTAAACTAAGCAGTATCTGATGAAGAAGGTGTAGGGAAGATGGAAGATGGAAGTTTTGTAAAGTTCATGATAAAATGAACCATCAATATAAAATCCTTTAGTATGGATTTCAAGATTCCGTAGACTTTGTATTGTTTATGAATTTATTAGTTCCAGATAATAAAATTTAGAATGTTTTTGAAGAGGTTTAATGGAGATAGTGATGTTAAGAGTTAGAAAATTGTTAAATTTTCTAATGAAAGACAAATGATTCATTTCCAATCATGAAGTTCTCATAAATCATGAAAAATATAATTAGGAAATATTTTGAATAAATGGAGGAACCATAAATATTTTTTCAGTTCCAGTAATCAAGTAAAATATTCCATCAGATCCATATGTATTGGACAAAAATGATGTTGAATTCTGAATGAGTTATGGATGATATGGTTTGAAGAATTTAAAATTTGTTGAGTGGATTTTCTATGATAATGATAATTAAAACATCATTATAATTTAATTATTATAATGATTCTATCATTATGAGGTTTCCATAGAATTTAATTTCATGAGGAAAGTTAATTAGAATCACTTTGAGGAGGAATGTCAATTAGACTAACTCTAAGAATGAAAGTTAATCAGAATAACTCTGAGGAGGAAAGTCAATCACATTGACTCCAATGAGGAAATATAAATTGTAATCAGCTGAGGAAGTTTCACCATAATTAGCATGGGAAGTTCCATCATAAAGAGATGAGGAAGTTCCTTCAGACTGAAGAATGGTTTGGAAGTTTGAGAAGTCTGATCATAGAGAAGTCTCAAGAATATTAAAGAAGATTTGTAAACATTTGAAGTGGTCAAACATGAAATTCAAATATTTTTAGGTCTCGTAGTTTTTTAATTTGAGTAAGTGGGAAATTTTTTCAGTGTACCACCTTTTCCATTATGATATGCCTATAAATCGAAGCACCATAAATTCATACTTAGAGAGTTTTCATATAATAGGAAAAGGAAGAGTGTTAAATAATTCCTATAAAAGTTCTCGATTTAGAATGAGACTTTATTAAAAGGTTGGACATCTAAAATATTTTTTTTCCAGACAGAGGATTATCAGACTAACCATTTGAGAAAATTTTGATTATCATGGATTGAGAATTGGTTTATTTTTCTAAGTCAATCAGACTGGTTTCACTATACTAATTGCAACAGACTGAATTCATCAGATTGAGTCCATCAGACCCAGCCTCATTAGACTATGAGAATCGGACCCAGCCACATTATACTAAGGATTCCAGACATATAATTTTTGGAATAGTTTGAAAAAAGTGTGTATTTTTTATTTTGGATCAATTGTTTGAAAAAAAAATTTTATAAACTAGAAGGAGTTATTATAATCATTTCTATCAGAATATATAAGGTGTATAACAAGAGTTGGAACAAGTTTTATTCCCTTCTTAAAATTAGTGAATTTCCATAGATCCCTGAGTGTGGATATGGGAAGGATTTAGGTTCTCAAGCTAAGGGAAACCTTGTAAATATTGTTCACTTTACTTACTTTCCTACTTTTCCATACATGAGTATTTAATAAAATATGATAAGGTTATAAACATTAACAGGTTATAGGGGTTGTGTTTTAAAATTATTAAAACTTATAAAAAATTAAAAACTGATTTAACTCCCTTTTTAGTTATAAAATCCTATGAAACATAAATTTTTTTGGTTCCAATCTGCATAAAACAATCAAAATGTGTCTCATTACTCAATGTAGATCGATAAAAAAATCGATTTCCCATTCAGTTGATGACCTAGAGTTTTCATGTGAAAAAATAAATCAGGGTGTTGGTATAATGTAATAGAAATACTCATATTCTTAGTTTTATTATTGACACTCAGGGTAATCGATGCTTGAAAATAATATATTGTTCCATCCACCACCAAAGGCCTTACTCTACTTGGATTTCTATCCCAATACCATTTGAATAAATAAACAACACAACTAGGGGATATAAATGTTACATGATAATAATAATATTCGACATGATCATAGAATGATACCAACCCATCCATTACATGGATTAAATGAATGAAATCTATTTCTACAACAACAAAATCCCAGATACATTCCACTACTTTGATAGTAATGAATCACACTAGAAACATAAATCCTCCACATTCCTATTTTCCAATAGTTGTGTTGATGATTAGAAATAGATACAAAATTTATACATGAAAACCCAATTTATTTTATATAATAGAAGAAATAAATTGGTGGGAATTTCTAGTATCAAATAATATATTCATAAGGGTAGAGTTAAATAGGATGAAACCTCACTTTGTAGGGGGATATGAATTCTTAATTGTGATTTTCTGCCCATATACATACAATTTTTGGTTAGTTATCATTGAGTAGTATTATTCCCCTACAACAGTGTTGTTGGTTGGGATATACAGGTGTTTATATAATCATCATAGGTCACCCAATTTTGGGGGATGTGAAGTAGTCTAATGAGATCATCCTGTTTGAGCATGAAAGGCATGAGAATGATTCTTGGCATCCCTACCAGTTGACTTCAGAGGTTTTGTTCAAACACTTGAGTTGTCCTTTTTTTAAATAGTTATGAAATAATTAATATGATTTCATACATTCCCTCTTCTTTTTTTCTAATGATACAAATTTTAAGTGACCTGGTTCATTACTACGATGAGGTGGAAATGTGACTGATTTGGTGGATTGGTTCTTTGGTGATTTTATACCTTAATAGTAGATTCCTCTTCCACACTTATTCCCACCATTAAAGTTCCCAAATACACCTATTTGGATGAATTTTCCCCTTAACTAGGGTTCCAAGTTATTTCTTTCTCTACTATAAATTATTTGTTCACATATTTGTGTATGTTTCAACACAGAACATGAAAACACTAGAGTGAATATCTAGTCACAAGCTTGGATCAAATATATATTCTTTAAAAGATTCACTAGTATATACCTAGAAATAAAATCATGATATATGAGTAAATTGATCTAAAAATTATATTACTAAAATAATTCTTGACATCATATCAATTAAAATTGTTCTCCTTGATACTTGGAAGGTGTGTAGATAAACTTTTTCTTATAAAAAATTATTCAAAGTCCTATCAAGTTAGACCTTGATAGAGATTATTTTTGATAGTAACATCCCACAATTTTTGTGATAGGTATTCAAGAATATAGATTAACCTTTATATCTACAGGGGTTTTAAGGAAATTGAAGATCTTTTTCATCCTACCATGCCATTCTTCTACTTAATCCGGTCGTAAATCACCCTAAAATATTAGTGGATTATGTGAAATTTCGATGAGTAATCTATGTGATTTGGTTCCTCATTTTGATCCCCCTTATCAATAGTCTTTAATTATAGTATGATATACTAAAAAAATGTTGGTTCACCTTTGGTTTAGTTAAAACCACATTATCATCTACACCCTCTTACTGGTTTGTATATGTCGTTACTAGTACAATTTGTCTATGATCATAGTAACAATCTACTATCAGTTATGATATATTTCTTTAATCATAAGTTACAAATTATATTAAAAAATAAAAATAAAATCATTGTAACAATATTTTAAAATTAGTAATTTGAAATAACATTTGGATAGTGCAATACTAGTGGTATGTTTGTTCAATAATGTATGATACCAAAAGATTATTGGTTAAATCGATGATAAAGATTTTACATGGCACCTAGATGTTCTTAACAATAAATTTGATACCCAGACCACCTTAGTAAATTTCATTTCAATATAAAAAGGTTTTATATGTCTTTTATGATATTTATTTCATATTTCGATACATCCTATATCCATGATACAATTTCAAATGATGGAGCATACCAAACTGATACCATTTGTTACATCCATACTAGAATCATTATCTTGTGAAGGGTCAAAATGACCAAAACATTAGGGAAATCCAACAAATATGAAAGGTTAAAAATAAATTCCAAGGGTTTATTAGATATCATGGGGGGATGATTTTCCCTTATATACATAACCAGTGACAAACAATCCATGATGATATAAAAACATACATGTTATAGAATGAAAAACCAATGGTAAAATAATGATATAAAAATAGAATCATAATCAAATACATAGTATTAAACAAAATTACAAAATAAATACCCAAATAATCTAAGAGAAACTAATGCACCGTTGTGCCACCATAACTAACTCCACTACAAGATATCTTCAAGATCCAACTCCACGATGAAAAGAACACTGCATAAAGGTGCTCCACTAGAAAATTAAGAAATATTCCTCTTAAACATATAATAATAAACAACATATGTCTACCAAAAAATATTCATCTAAATGTACTGAGTATAAAACCCAATAATAAATCCCCAAGACTTCCCAAACATGATACTAAAACATGAAAAAGGCAGCTCACAATTATATTTTATATAAAATAGACTGAAAGAATGAAAACCAATGATCAAGATAGATATACCAAAAAAATTTAAACAACCCAAATAAATAGATAAACAATAAATGTACCTAAAAACCTTGGAAATATACCAACCCAATGCATAGGCTTTCAAATAAAACTATTTGAACATCCCAACTCATGAGTGGAAACCCATCTCTCTAGTCCCAAGCTCTTACTTGATGGTATAATCCATTGTTCTTAAGTTGAAATCATGACCATTTATAACCTTCAATGATATTTCAATATTTATATTAAAACACATTAACCATGTCCACATCAATTTCACACACTCATGATAATCATTTTTTGAAATCCTATTAAATCATTTTGTCTAACATGTAGTGGGAATCACCTACAATCTATGATTTTGAGACAAAATTGAAAGAGTAGTTTCCAATAGAAATTTATCAAGAGTTTTCCAAAAAAACAAAATATTTTTTTTTTATAAAACCAATATACATCACATTCTAGAAGAATGTGGAAAAAAGTGAATCCACTTCCTCTGTTGCATTCTACATAAGGAATCTTCTCAAAATTCCACAAATCTTGGATTTCTTTTTTTCTTCTTCAATAAATTCAAAGAATATTCCATGAAAACATGAAATAAAACATATATATTTCCATGAAATTTCCATTCAAGGGTTCCCCTTTAGGGAAAATTAGAAGATCCAGAAGATAAGGGAATAATGAGTCTCTTACATGCAATATTCTAGATCCAACTCTCTTTGATTTTTAGGAATCAGTATTCATGAGTAATGAAATCATCCAAATAAAATAGAGAAAAGTTGGGGTTTTAGATCCCAAGGTAAGAGAATAATAATGATTGTTTTAGTTTAAAAATGTAGTTTTAAAATTTAATTAATCTTACTACATAGTTAGGCTACAGGGTTTGAAAAACCATATGCCAATAGTGTGGGTGTTACAGGACAATACACAGGGCCGTATAGCTGGTCCATATAATTTGGTAAACCATGCACTAATAATGCATTATGTGATTTTATAAATGTAACCATTGTCACTTGGTTACCACATGTTTCTCTAAAACCATGCACATGCCATGTACCTTCCTAGTGAGATTTCTTAACCATCACAAGATTACCAAGGCAATCCTCACGGTTTCCCCTAATGATGCTCAAACTGTGAATCCTCGAGAGTGATTCCAAATATGCACAAAACTATCCAAAAACTCAAAAAATTCAATCCCATAAATATTTTATTTCATAATACCTAATAAAATAGAAAATTACCACAAATATTGGGTGTTACATTTCCTATATCTTGGAGTGAAACATTGATGAAAGAGTTATATGGCATAATACAAGCAAGTAAATAAACATTTTATGAGCATTAAGAGAGGTTTAAAAATTTATATACAAGTTTTCCACACCAAGTGATAAAGGATATTCAATTATTATCATTATTATAACTTTAATTTATTAACAGTGATATAAATCTATCAGATACATTCTTGGGGGGAACCCTCCTTGAGAAATAACATAGAGAAGCGAAAATTTTGATTAAGAAGATTTAAGAAACAAATTGTTTTGAAAAATACCACCTCAAGAGGTGTCCAAGATATAAAAAATTCCAATAATAATTTACTTAAATATTATAATAACAAAATTAATTTTCATATAAGGTAAATTACACTAACCTTGGATAGTGAACCATTATCCACTCGACCTTTAATATATGGGCTTTATAAATGTCAAGAATATTATATAGTTTTCTACCTCCAAGTTCTAGACACCTAGAGTTATCATGTGGTTTACCATAATTAATATTTTCAATATCTAGTGTGAAACCATGGATTTATGGAATAATCTAATGTGAAATAT
Organism: Viscum album; assembly: GCA_963277665.1. Taxonomy (NCBI): domain Eukaryota; kingdom Viridiplantae; phylum Streptophyta; class Magnoliopsida; order Santalales; family Viscaceae; genus Viscum; species Viscum album. The sequence goes on from OY728159.1 coordinate 495,639,369, forward strand.
GAATTTGGTATCCATAAATAATATAAACCTCTATTCCAATAATATTTTCAACAATCATTCCAACCCCCACCATTCCAACAAGTAAGAAGTAATTGCCAATGATCAATTATATATCAAACCCAAGGGAAAGTTTAAGTTTACTAGGAAACTTTTATGAAATATATTCTAAAATAACTTACATTAAGTCAGTGAAATCAAAAGACTCTATTAGGAACATTTGATAGACACATTGAAAAATCAATTTAGCAGTGCAAGGAGTTAAATAATCAATTTTAGAAAATTATTATATTCATGAATACATTGATCAAACAAGGTTAAGGTAAAACTATATATTAAAATTATACCCACATAAAAAGAAATTTTAGTGATAAATCTTTTAGAAGTTTCAAGGAGGTTTAACAAAGCATAAAAGAATCACATGAGGAGGAAAAATCTAAACACCCCATGAAAAAAGAAGGTTAATTTCAAGAAACCAATGGAAACTACCTTTAAGAAAAATAAAATTATATATGATAAATAAAAAAATGCAGTAATTGCCTCATCCACAACCACCATTTCCCATGAGGAAAATCCCAATAATAAAGTCTATAATAGAATCTTTTCAGAATGGATTTTTGGATACATTCAAAGAGGTTGAAATCAATATTACCACTCTAGAATCTATTTGAAAGATCCAAAGGAGCAAAAAATTTCTTAATAAACTTTATACCAAGATGAGGATATTATATAGATATGTGAAAGTGATTTTGGGAAGAAATGTTTCTATGTTATTTTCACTTCAATTATCTGTTAAATGAAAATATTTTGACACATTATTTGAACCTTATGCTATATGTAATTTGTTATTTTATGATGTTTTATGTAATTTGAGTGGAATTTTAAATTTTATGCCTAACTAAATTTATTATTTTTGTATGTTTTATAGATCATACTGACATAAGTAGTGGTGAAACTAGAAAATCAGTTAATTAATTACCCAACTGGTGTATTAGAATATGTGATGATTAAGAAATATGATTTATTTTTACTACTATTTTTTTATATTTTATATATTTAGGATAAGAAAATGAATTCATAGGAACTAATATTTATAGTAATATTTTTCTTAAAACTACTATAATATTAATAAATGTGTGTGTAAAGGATCAATTTTTATATAATTTACTAATGATATAATGCACATCATTATTCTAGAATAAATAGAATATCCCGAGAATATCATTTTATTTTTTCCATGTCACACTTCAATAATAAATATTTTCAACATAGGGATTGTTTACAGCTCTAGGAAATCATGAATTTGGGATCAAAACTATTTTTTAACCATATGTTACACAAAATCTTCATGAAAAACCTAGTTTTTACGGTTTTTATATCTAAATTTCAATATGAGAAACTTGATAATTTTATTGACGAGGATTTATTTGATGTATTTGATTTATTTTTTCTTAAAAATTATGAAATTGTATTTTTTTAATTCCTAAAAACATACCTTCTATAATGAAATTGATTAATTGAAGCCACTTCCTCACTGAAATATCCGAAGTTTGAGCAGAAAACTTTTCCCATAAATCTAAAGAATGAACTTTAGATGAGTGATAATTATCTACCCATTATTATTTAAAATAACATACTTCCAACCCATGAGACCCAGATACTTTATATCTTGAGAGATAATATTGAATTTAGGAGACATTCTTATATTGAGTCCCACCATTTGGATGAATAGTTCTACTTGAGGATAGAGTAAAATCCCTTAGACCCACCATTATATAGAACCACCATTGAATGGACCCCACATTGTTGGAGGTTATAAAAATGGAAGTGAAAAATCTTTTAGAGTCCTGAATCATCTACCTAATGATAGACTCGTAATGGGTCTTCAAATCATGGTCGTACTAAAGAAATATTAATTTACCATTATTAAGATAAAATAAATGAACTTACACATATTGAAATTTAGAATATATTAAAGTAGTGTGTTAAATATAATATATTGAACCATGTCAGTAAGAAATAACACTTTCTAGTCTTATTCATAGACTAATTTTAAGTGAAGTTGGAAGGCCACAAGAGGGGAATCATGGTATCATTACTTCCTACATAAGAACCAGCTCAGAAGTTAATAGAACAATGCTAGAAATTACTAAAACTAAAACTAACTATTATAATACCATAATTCTTTAGGTCAAAGCCTTTGGGGAGAGGCAAAAACACTACATTTAATATTTAAGAAAAAACGAATTTGAATGAAATAACTAAACTAATTGAATTTAAAATAGATTAATGGTAGTGAATTTGAGAAAGAGAAGTAAAAAAAATGTGTTGGAATATTTTTTCTAAGTTTATTAATTTGTAGTTAAAAGGTTTTAAATTTATTCTTATTGTTTATATATTGGTTCCTACTATTCCCCTTGGTTTGGGTGACTATTATCTATCAAAATCCCCTCTTTTTTTACAGTCAATTACTTCAATTTGTTATTGGGATAGGTAACTGAAAATCATTTTTAATCATAGAATCTGATCACACCCAATGGTCATAAAAAAGGTGGAATTATAGTAATCCCATTAAATAACACTCATTTATTAATCATGTAATGTTTATGTAATAGAGAATAATAAAAATGTGAAACCCAACATGAAATAAATAACAAAACCAAAAAATTACATTGTAAAATTCCCCTTCCACTAAAAAACTCAGAATAAAGAAATAACCCTCTAATTATAGTCATGAGATGGTGAGAAAATAAGAAAATTAAATTCCTATATCAGGGGAGAAACATCTGATGAACAAGAATTAGATGATACAATATAGTCTATCTGCTCAAATTTATTATCCTATAAGATTATCCCCAAATGTAGTGAGACCCTCAATTTATATGAAAATACCTCACTTCAAATCAATATTATCTTATCACTCTTTATATTTTTAAAACCCTTTTAATGTTGTAGCTAAATTCCACATGGATTTTCAACTACCAAATATTTGAAAATTTCATGTCGGTAAAAATATTTTGAATTGGGTTTGAAATCATGGAATAATAGATCCTACCACATGTGTTTTTTCATTCATTCGTCTACACCATTATGAGCGTTCCATATCTACCCCATATCAAATATCGAGTCAATGACTTTTACTTATCAAAATGACATGTGTATTTAACTATGGGAATTTCATGAGGTTATTTAATACGAACTATTTTTATGCAGTCCTTCACATGTGAAAACACAGACATTTTTATAGTAAAGAAAATTCCATTTTGATTTTTTTACATGTGAGCAACAAGTATTCATCATTTGAAGTATCCATAATCATTTTAGCCTCTACAAACATGTGGATTTTTTAATTTATTTCATAGCATTATCTTTTATCTATTTCAGTAGTTGTTTCCAAACATATCAGCAATTATCTCAACCATGATATAAAAATCATGCTCTGTATAGTGTTTGGTTCATCATAGTAGTCACTTGAGAATTTCCATTTACCCTTTTTCATCTCTCCATTACCTTTATGTATTACCCACACTATCCATGCATCTTACCTCCAAATTTAATGAATACTTTTGAAATTCCATTATATGAGTTTAAATACCTTTATAAAACCATCACAACACCTCTACGTAGACAATAAACACAGTGAGAACTCATTTTATTAATGTATGGGATTTATTCATCATCATAGAGGCTTTACCGCATTAATGACTGACATCATTTAACCTAGAATCTCTACAACACCTTACATGAACCTTTCTTTATTTCCAAAATATCTTAGTAAGATTGATAAAGATATAGGGTGTTTCCATGGTGATCTATGGAATTTAGATCCATTGTCCATACTAGGTTAATTACCCCAAGGTTATGGGAGAATTTGGATATGATATATTAAAACACTCACAAATTTGGACCTTTTTTCTTCATTAAAAAACTATATCTTATTTACATTTCATATAAATATATGAACCTGTAATTAAAACATATATGATAAATAACAATTTTACTTAGTTCACCTTTAACTCAGATAGTCAAGGAACATACAAAAGTAATGCACAAATGTTACAAAACCACTATAGTACACTACTATAACAAAGTTAAAAGTAAACTCACTATCCCTCCTAGTTTAAAACCATTAGAATATTTAAATCTCACTACTATTTCCATTAAATTATATAGAATAATCATATAGATAAATCTTATGATGATATATATCATTTTAAAATTGGTTCAAACATTTTTTTAGTCTTTCATGAAGCTTATTTTTCAAATTAGAGATGAAATCCACTTTATATTGTGTAGCATTTGGTTTGTGGAATTAACTTTTGTGAATTATTCTTCTTCATTCATTAGATTCCTTAATCCCAATGAAAACAACCTATTCACCATATCTATAGAGTAATTTTTTAACTAAATTTTCTTCATTTATGGGTTATGCCTCTTAAACAACTCCTCTAAAAAAACTACTCTCTGAATAAATCCTCTTTTGAGAACTCCACTGCTTCACAAACTAACCCTTTTTATAAACTCAGCTACTTTGGAAACCACTCTTAGAATTAGTCAAATTTCACCAACATTGATTCTATTTAGTAATATTACATATTTTCTAATAAGTCATGAGGGGTTATTTATATAGAAAAATAAACCCAAACACCCACTAATCACAATTATTCCTAACCCCTTCATGAAAATATTTACTGTATACCATTCATGATATGTGATTCATACACCACTTTAATTTCATTATGATAACATCAAAATAACTATTTTTCTATCACAAATGAAAATCCACATTTGTTGTTCACATAGTGAAGCTTCTATGTGATCAAAATGCACTAAGTATTTTTCTTTCATAGTTTTCCATAAATGCTATGAGGTTCACATATAACAATTCCTATGTGAAATCCATGCCTTTTCCAAAAATACATTATGAATTGAAGGAGGTGTTATGATATCTTTACACACTATTATACATGTTATGTGCCAATACTCCTTTTTTTTGTAAAAAAACTCTCAAAATTCATGTCCAAATATTTTCAAACACTAGAAAAATGAATCACCTTCAAGCCACTTATTTTAGAAACTAACATGATTGAACTTTTTTAAATTGATTTTTCAATAAAAAAATCTACCCAAAAACTATGAAACACAACCAATAGGTATTTTTTACAATATCCCCCCCCCTTTGGGTTTGTTAAAAATACTTCAAAACCTCTATAAAGTGAAAAAATATTTACTCAACACATACTATAAGCCCACATGATCCAATATTAGTGTGAGAAATAAGAGTAACCTGAAAAGTTTATCAATGAATCAATTTATTCTAGATACCAACTATTACATAGTGCATTGAACATGAGAAGAAAACTTTATTCAACCACACATCATAAAATTATTGTATCAAAAACTCCTTCCATGAAATGCCTTCAATAAATAAACATCTTTAACATCATCATATTTACAAAAATCCTTTTTTTTTCATGGATGAACCTATAATCTTATCCTTATTTTAGGATCAACACTCCTAGAACTTTATTAATAGACCCAAAGGTCACTAACTTGTGGTCTTTAATATGTAAAAGAACATATATTAGTACTTAGGGAAAAAACATACCTCAGGGACTAGGGGTTTTACGTTTTCTCTTCTTAAGGGTAGAGAATCTACTGGGCCCCTAGAGTCAGAAAATTCCATTCAAAAATATATTTTGGTAGAGTATTTATAATAATTCCCACAACCTATAGTTCTTTATGTATATAATCCACCTTCATAAGATCATGATCCACTTTATCCATGATAAAATGACCATTGATTTCAATATTCTTAGTTCGTGAGTAATGTAATGATTTTTTTCTAAGATTTATTTCACTTTAAGAATCATATTTGATTCTAATAAAAGATTTCACTTCAAATCCCATGTGTTAAAGATGTTTCTTCACCCAAAGTAACTGCATGAAATCTTGAGTTTCCATGATATATTAAGTTTTAGGGATTATTAGAGAAATATAGTTAGGTTTCTTACTTAGCCAAAAATACAGAGTTCTCCATGATTTAACAGACCACATGATATAGACTTTCTATTATCTGTTGAACCAAACCAATTAATTTCTTTATATCCCAATAACCACTATTGGTAAAATATATTTCCACATAGTTTTGTTTAAAATTTTATATCACGTTTTAATCGACGTCGATAAAAGCGACGTAAAAATATAAGATTGAACATCAGTTTTCATAAACCAAAGTCAAAAATTGGCCCATGTGGGTCTTTGTAGTCAGTTTTCATATAAACCAACGCCACAATTATGGCCCCAGAAGTGTTTGGAGTCATATTTATTAGAAAAATGAAGTCAAAATTGGGCTTCTATATGTGTTTTGTCTTTGGGTTTGGATAAAAACCGATGTAAAAAGTACATTAAAAAAATATTTTTATGTCAATTTTGGTAAAAAACGACATTAAAACATTGAAAATTTTAATATTGGAATATCTATTATTTCTTAGGCTTCGATTTGATTGCTTATGGAGCTAAAACATACTTATGGATCAAAATTTATGGTCGTTGTAAATTATATCTCTTTAAGTTTCGACAGATTCAAATTGATTCAAAGAAAACATGAGAAACTAGAACCAAAAACTATATGCCAAATGAATAAAAAATAATAAACATAAATATTGAAACTAATTTTAATTCTTTTATTTGTTTCATTTGAATCAATATCTTGTTTATTGTTATTTAACTTCTTTTTAATGAAGAACTCATGTAGTAATGAAAAATGGTGAATGACAAATAATTTTGCACACAAACTAATGAATCTCATGTGGAAGTTTAATCTTTTTGTCTCAATCCGAATAATATTTCATCATCATAATAAAAATATCTATATATTTAGCAATAAGTAAAACTATAATAATGAAATTAAATGATGAAATAAGTAGCATGTACACATCATCAATTGAAGAATTGTTGAAATATTTATTGTATCAAAGATGTAGATAATGTTGAAAGAAAGTGGATGGGGTTATATAATTTTTATGTGAACATATTATTGGTAGTGATGCCTTAAAAGTTAGGTGGGATTTTGAAAATAGAGATGCACATTCTGAAAAATTGAAATACCAAACCTGTGTATTTGAAACATTACTTTTATAATAGGTTAAATTTATAACCGATGTAAAAAATATTCTCATGTTGGGGTTTTAACATCATTTACTGAAAAACCAAAGGCAAAAAGTGATTTTAAACATTTTTTTAGAAAAAACAACACCAAAAAGGTACTTTTAACGTCAGTTATTAAAAGGAACTGACGTTAAAAATCAAGTCTTATAATGTTCAACTTCTGACATCTATAACTTTTGATCCTAAAGTCTGTTTTTTCTCCATGACCTATCAAATAAAATCTTGCAAAATTATCCAATTTTTTTAACATATTTTATTTGAAAATAAAATTCTAAAAAGTGACTTTTATTATTATTTATTGAAAAAAATAGATGTTAAAAATCACATTTTACAACATTCAACTTCCGATATCTGTACCTTTTGATCTGTAAGTCTGTTTTTTCTCCACAACCAATCAAATAAATGATTGAGAAATGATATAAAACTTCTGTTTTATTTTTAATGTTGTTTATTTGAAAAACCAATGCCAAAAATGGAATTTTAATGTGGGTCATTGATAGAAAACCGACGTTAAAAATCAAGTCTTATAATGTTCAACTTCCGACGTCCATATCCTTGGATCTATAACTCTGTTTTTTGATCCACAACCTATAAAATTGAATCATGAAAAATTATATAAAACTTTTATTGTATTTAAAACATTAGTTTTATGAAGTAATGATAACAAAAACCTACTTTTAACATCGGTTATTGAAAAAAACCGACATTAAAAATCATGTCTTATAATGTTCAACTTTAGACACCCATAACTTTTGATCCGTATGTATGTTTTTTCTCCAAGAACTATAAAATAGAATATTGATAAATTATCTAAAACTTTTGGGTTTTTAACATAATTTGTTTGAAAACCTGATGCCAGAATGGGACTTTTAACATCAGTTATTGGAAAAAACCAATGTTAAAAATCTATTCTCATAATGTTCAACTTTTGATGTCCATATCTTTTGATCATTAAGTCTGTTTTTTCTCTATGACCTATAAAATCGAAGCTTGAGAAAGTTTCTAAAACTTTTATTTTATTTATAGCATCAGTTATTTGAAAAAATGATTCCAAAAACCATCTTTTAACATTAGTCTCTATGAAATGATGTTAAACTACTGACATTAAAACCCATTTTTCTACTAGTGAACTCATGTTATAATATTACTTTTAAATGAAAGTTGGAGCAATGATACAGATTTATTTGGGATTAATTTGACATAATTCTACCTATAAATGGGTAAAAATAATGTTGGTTTTTTAAATAGTTAAGTATAATTATCGTTCAAAGATCTTTCCATATTCAGTGAAATTAACTATGTTTACCTTATTATCCCATAATAATATCATCAGGGTGGAAACCAGAGCAATGATCTCCTTAGAATTTTCCATTCCAAATCTTATAAGAATATAATTTTCATAGTTTTATTTTGAAATTAATTTACTAAACCTTCCTCGTATCACCTGTAGTCTAAGGGAAAGCGTCATTTCATAGAGCATCAAAATTTCAAACTTGATCTTCATGAATTCTGTAAACTATTGGGATTGTGTTCTAACCACTCCACAAAATATTATATCATATATATACCCTATCACCATCATCCTTTCATTACTATCATTGCTGACATGTAGATTGTAATTAACTCCACAAAACTAGAAATCTAGCTTCTTCACATACTGATAAAGTCATGAATACTATGATATTGTTGTCTGTTTCAATCTATAGAAATCCTCCTTTATTTAGTATTTTTTTTTCTGATATTCATGTATAATAGAACTATCTAGATATTCTATATACACCTATTCTTCAAGGACTCCATTTATAAATTCTGACTTAAATTCTATCTGGAAAACTATGAATTATATTTTAACTTCTAAGGATAAAATTAGTCGAATTATTTAAATCCTTATAAGAAGTGAAAATTTCTCATCAATATCAGTTCCATCTATCTAGGATTTCCTCCTTCACTTGAGTTATACTTTTTTTTTTCAAATCACCACACCACATTTTTTTTGATTTTCAGGAAAAAACCATTTGGTTCTGATAATGTTCTTGTCCATTAGCCCTGAAAAAATCTCCATCATCCAATTCTTATCCATTTAGTCAATCTATTCATTTATCACCTTGACCTAATACTCATTTCTAGCAGCTTATTCAAATCATTTTATCTATACATAGGATGGAAAATGTGTTTTTTAAAGATAATTCATTCTACTCATTTTTACTAGTATTTCCTGATTAATGAGGATATTAAAACTATAAATATTTTATACTCTATTTGAATTATGTGCAAATAAAGGTCTAAATGCATCCTGATCATTATAAGTATTTATTTATTTTTGATTTTACACTTCTTATCCCCTTGAGATTCTAACCTCTTTATCACTTTAATGAGGTAATTGATAACTATGTCATTAATGATTTTGATCACTTTCCATCAAAAAAACATTATTTCTCTCCAAAACCCTTCCTAGTCACCTATTGAAGAATTTATACACATTTATTTTTCCTAAGTAGCTAAAAAATATCCCTTCATCTCTATAGGAATAAAACATCATATTTTTCTACTTATTGAGAATGAAAATTTTAATTTTGAAAATTCAATAGTATTCCATCATTGACTTCTTTCAATATTGTCTCTTGTATGGAGTATTTTATTCTCTTGGAACCAAAAAATCATGGTTTAATTTTTAGTTTGATGTAAATACTACTTCTGTTTAAAACTTATCTAGTAGGTCCTTTTCAATGAGTATTTTTCTATCCATTTTGGTAACAATTTGATTTCTCTTCTCAACCACTCCATTTTTCCTAGGAGTTATCACTATTGAAAATTTTAACTCTATCCTGTCTTTTTTAAGATGATACTCTACATTGATATTGGTAAAATACATGACATTAGATATTTATATTTTTTGAATTTTCTTTCCAAGAATCTTTTCAACTTCAATATGATATTGTGTTATGCAATTAAAAATAGAAAGATTTTGGGTGATAATTGTAATTTGATCTATCCTACTATTAGAATTAATGAAAATAAAATAGTGTCTCTTCCTATTAATAGATCTTTGTGACATAGGTCCACACACCACAATTTGAACAAGTTAAATCACTATTTTTTTATATTTTCACTTTTTCCTTGTAAAATTTTCAAGTAATCTTCCTTTATTGATACCCATCACACAAGTATGTATAATCACGTGATATCTTTGTGAGATCTCACGAAACATCACTTATCATCCAATATTACAGGGTTGATTTAACCAAAAGTAATATCCATTTATTCCAAAATTTTACTTCTTCTTTTTTTTTCGATAGAAAGTACATATCTTCTTATCCACTAATTAGGTTGAGATTCCCCTTCATACGCTTCTCCTACACAACCACTTCACTCTCTTTTCTCTTTATGATACAAGTATTATTAGTAAACTTTATTTCATGTCTTGAGTCACACAATTGATTAAAACTTTGCTATTTGTGGCTAAGAGTATCATCAACCAATACATCTACTCATTTTTGTATCTTAGCCTCAAAATATGGATTTTTTGAAGATAATAATCTTTAGAATTTAATAATTATCAAATTTGATGAAACATTCCATTTTATTATTGATTTATGTGACAATATCATTATTTATGGTCATGTGGGAAGTACATCCACTATCAAGGATCTACACACCAACATGATATATTTCTTTCAGGGAAATTTTCTGCAACCATTTCCTACTAGTCTCTTTTCTTTTCGATCCATTTATTTGGATTCACACCTGATGTTTCTTTGAATGGTTTATATTATTTAGATTTTGAGGAAAGGAATTACATGACATCATCTACCTATTATTATCCCTGGACATCTACAATTATGAACATTATTAGGGATTTTAATTCAACATATTTAGACTCTCCCTTTTCCATAGATTCTCTATAACCATTTCTCATATCATATATAATAATAGAACTATTGCTTGAATGTCTATACATCATTAATGGTTTAACCGATATCACACATGTCCCCCATTATTTCATTTACCTGATCAAAGAATGAATCAACAGATTTTTGTGGGTGAATCCTCAAGTCCTTATAATTGTTCCATAAAAATTTTCATTTATATTATTATAATTTTGAAATACCTTCATTTTCATTTATCATTTTCCCACATAACTTGTGAAAAATGACATGATATTAGTTTCTTTTAGACCATGTTGGATAAAACTCCACCTAAATCATGAATTCCTATAGTATCTAGATCAGTTTATTTTTAGTCTACACTAGTTAAAGACATAGAATCCATACCAACTAATATTTCATGCATATAATCTATATAGATATCCATTACTATTTATCGTGAGTAGTGTGACACCCAATTTACCATAACTAGAAATTATTTTCCTCATAATTTAGAATCTCTTTGTGATTGATTACTTCCATGTATTCCAATGAGATATATTTAGTGATATTTAACTTTAGATTTGATACCAAATATTATCTACACTAGATTAAATATGCTAAGGGGTGGAGAGAGTTGAATTAGTGTATAAAATTTTAAATTAATTACCCTTTAGGATCTCATTTCATCATTACACAAAACTCTATTTTAGTTAATTTGCATTACAATTTATGAACGTGAAATTAAATACGAGTGAGGGAAAAAAATTTCTTCATTCAACCATAACTAATCTAGTCCAATGAGTATAAAAAGTTAATGTTCTATTTTACCAAATCAACTATAGTTCACTATTGTTACAATTTTTGAATCATAATCACTGTCCCTCCTGGTATATGACCGTTCACACTTTAAAATATCACTTTTCTTTATAATAAAGTAAATTAACTACTCCTCTATAAGATTATTCTGACAATATCTATCAGATCAGAATTGGTTCACAATTTTTTTGCATTCCATGAACCTTTTTTTATCTTATTGAATAAATTCACTTTACCTTATAACATTATCTTTATAAAAACACCTTTTATAGATTATTTTTCTTCCTTCATGAAACACTTTAATCTGAAAGTTAGTTTCTTATATACCAAATAGTTAGATTACTTAATGAAATTTCTTTTCTTAATGGATGGATGAAACCTCATGAAAATACCCTATTTATAAAGTAAACATTTCTTCATAAACAAATTTTCCTTTACAAACTCTACTGCTTCACGAACCAACCTCCTTTCTGAACTTAACTCCTTTGCAAACCACTTTTAGATGTTGCTGAATTTTTACAATGATTATTCTCTCTAATAATATTTTTTATTTCCTATTATGTTATTAGGGGTATTTTATATATACAAAGGATCCCAAAAAAACCCACTAGTCAAAATTACATTTAAGTCCTTCACGAACAACCTCCACTTGATACTATGTCTATAAAATTTTCATATCATATACAATTATTTGCGATGGACTCAAAATCCCCATAATTATGTCATAAATAACAACCCCTTTTATGTTTAACATAGAAAGGTTGATATGGGATCATAATTCCTTTTCTTATTTCTTTTCATGAATTCATTTACATGTTATGTGGTTCACATAACTTAGTTTCTCTTTGAAATAAATTCCTCAGTTAAAATTAAACCATGAACTAGAATAAGTTTTATACAGTTTTCATTTATTGTATTATACAATCTTATAGTCGCTTATTTTGAACAAAATCTTCCGATACATTGTAAACCTACTTTTTCCAAAAACCTAATCAACCAAAAACTTGTAAACACCACCAAGTAGGATTTTTTCCTTGAAAAGATGCTGAACAAATCAAGCCTATACTTCTCAATAGTATCAATGTAATTTTCTAATGAAAATAGTAGTGTTTGGTAGGCATAAGGTGGTGGAGGTCAGCATAAATTTATAGCTTAGTGATTTTTGGTTAGTCTTAAGGAATGGCCTGATCATATAGGTTGGCCAGTTGGCCTATATTTTTAGACCTAAAAAAACAGTTACTTTAAAAATATATATTTAATTTTTATTAAAAATTAATTTTTTTAAAACTTATTACCGTGAAATAAATATAATGATGGATAATTTATATTGGAAGCTCAAATATAATTTTTTTGAATTTTCAATTTAATAATTCTTGCATGGAGTGAAAATATCAAATTCCCACATACTTAAACCATTTCTTTTCCTGAATCACACAAATAAGCACCATGATACCAATATTTAAGTAAAAAAGTAACATAATCAAATTATTATCAATTTGGAGACCAAAATTTGAAACTTTACATAGAAATATCAGTCCAAGTACTTAATTTTTAAAGAAACTAATGAACCTTGTATTTTATGTTTTACCTTTGAAATTAATGGTACTTTTCCTAACTTCATTTAAATTATCTTGATTAATCATTACAAATAATTCCAATCATGATTTATTTAAACATTAATTTTTTCATCTCATCACTCAATTTAACAATATGAGTGGTGTTTTTATCATAACTTGAATAGATTATACTTACCATAGGCTTGAATTGGATCTCAAATCACCCCCTCATAAAGATAATGGTAAAAATTAATCTTGAAGGATTTCAATTAAGGATCATATGACTATAAGGCTAAAGTTAAGTTGGTGTTGATGTAAAAAAAATTAAACACCAAAAGGAGGTTTAATGATAAAGTATAATGAATGATACTAAACATTAAATCTCAATGAAAAATTATCCTCTAATGATGATATCTTCCCACACTAAAAACATAAAGTTGGCTCATTAAGAATAATAAATCATAATGAATGATATAAAGCCTCTTTTTTTTCTAAAGTTATGCTTGGGAAGAATCCCACATCTATAACCCAACCCCACATGATCTCCTCATGACACTAATATCAATTGTTATAACAATATCATGTATCAAGTATTGGTGATTTTTGACCCTCCCAGAAAACAACCCATTTTTTAATATTTTTTCCTTTTATTTTTCAAATTTGTAAGATGGGTAGCAATGAAGTATAATGAATGAAACTCATGATCCTTCCCCAAATACCATGAAAACCTCCTCACATCTTCTCCTCATTGAATTTCATTCCTTCCAACATAAAAAATATCTTCCATATTCCTAATCAATTTAATATCATGAAAAAAATAATGCGATAAGAAAAGATAATAAAGGCATGTAATGTAGATCTTCCCTAACAATGGTCAGTCATGGTTTCTATTTTCTAAAATTAGGATTCAATAACAGGGAAGTTATTAATGATAAACTCATAAAAATAAAATTCCTCAATCATGTTAAATATCACTTTTGTTTAATCCTATATTTTAAAATATATCAATGAAAGTTGTATATGGATTACATTTACCAAGTTTCTCTCAAGAAATATTCAAAGAAAGATAAAAAAATTTAATCTATAATATTCTTTGGAATTGGAACATATAATTTTGTTAAATCACTCATAGAAATTAAAAATAATTAAAAATCAATCCACATGAACTTTAGAAATTCAAATCATAAAAAATAGGAGGGAAATTTCATCTACATTTATCACCCACCTTATCCAAATCAGTATTCCTCAAATCCATTCCCCTATGATTATCTATTTTAACTCAATACCTAATACCTCTCATTTAATCTTATCAACATTAAATTTTAAAACATAGAATTATTGGTATTTCATGTAATTTTTTATTATAGAAAAAAAAAAAATAAGTGTTGGAATGTATATTTAAATTAATGATTAAAAATTGTGAACAAAAATATTAGTAAGTATAAATAAATGAAAACATTAAACACATACCTCCCTTTCTTGATTAATACCATCACTTCCATAATATTTCATTTATTATTTGTGAAATTATCTACTAAGGACCTATAAAAGGAAATAATAAGAAAGTGCAAGGCCTATTAAAATTTAACCTTAACATAGAATAAGGGGAATTGAACTATTTATTATTTTAAGTAAAAAATTACTATGAAATCCTGAAATTTAAAATTCCTAGAAATAATTTTAAAAAACATTTCTTGCCTTATAGAAAGAATTTTTTTAAGGTCGTTAAGCTCAACCTTACCATGTTTTCTCATGTGACAGGAGAATGGTTTAAAGATAACCATCCCAGATTTTTCCTATTCTATTTTTTGTGCATCTAATGTATCTATTATCTATATCTTCCTTGAATTAAAATCTATGCTTTTAGTATGATATTTCTTAGTAATGGACAACCCCAAGAATTTAATTTGTAACTTATAGGCCATATTCATCCGATAAAACTCTTATTGTCATTAATTTTTGGATGATTTTTTAGATTTTTAAAAAGATTATCACTGTTAGAATCCATAATCACTTTTTAGTCATTTTATTCTTCTTGGTCTTCTAGTTATTTAAGAAATTACATTTTAAATTTAGAGGATATTGTATCCTACTCCTCTTTCTCTATTTTAGTTTGGCTTCAACTTCTTTTTCTTCTTCATTATCTTTTAGCTCATCATTATGTTGTTTTTAAATAAACCAATATGTGAAGGTTTCTTCCTTAGAAATTTTATCATCATTTTCATCCATAAATGTAACTTTGGGTTTTTTACTTTTTCCTTGATTCCTCATTAATCACCTCTTTTTATTCATTAGTCTCATTATCCATCCTCTCTAAGTTCTTACACGATTACTTGAACAAGAATTCAATCCCATAATGGCACACCTCATCATCACTTGAGTAATTTGTTTTTTTCTTTTTCTTTTTTTCTTAGCTTCTTTGAACCTTATATTTACATTCATTAATTTTATATAATAGATACATGATTTAACTAAAATCTTTTCATGTCGAGTCAATTGGAAATTATTTCCTTCCACCACAATACAAGAATATACCCATGAACAATATAGACAAAAGGGAAAGAAAACCAAACTAAAATTCATAAATATAAATAAGGGAGAGAAATGAATTTTTCCTAAAATATTAAAGTAAGGTATTTTAACTATGTACCAAGAAACTAAACTGAAAACTTGGTTAATCCATAGGATGTGATTTTATCCAACATCTGAACTAGTTTATAATTTATAAACACATGACTATAAATTATTAAAACTGAAACTTAGTTTTATAATATTGCAAGACCTTATGTTAACCCCATAGGGACAAGGTAGAGAATAACCAATTGAATAATTAAGACGTAATTAATATGATTGAAAAAAATAAACTACTTAAATTTTAAATTAAATAATGGTAGTGAATTCGAGAGTGAAATGAAAAATTCCATACCAAGAATAATATTTACAAGTTTAGGAATAATAGTTTGAAGTACGAAAATTTATTCTTATTGTCATAGTAATTGTGTCCCATTAATCTTCTTGTTACATGTGAATACTACCTCTATCTCTCTCATGAACCCCCTTTTCTTATGTTCTATTACTTTGGTTCATAACTAAAAAAGGTAACTCAAAACCATTTTTAAATATTGAATCAGATCCCACCCATTGGTTAGGGGAAAGTGAAATTATTGAAATCCCATTAGAGAGAGCCTAGTTTTAATCACATAATATCCATGTAAAGAAGAATAAGAAATATAAGAAAGGAATAAAATAAAAATGTGATACCTAAATTAAAATAAATAATAAAAATGATAAAGTGAAAGTATAATCCCCATTTAACTATATAATTTGGAACAAATAAATCATATACTCTTGTTAGTCATACAAGGGTGAGAAAAAAATTCTAAAAAAGGGATTATAAAAAGACCGACTTAAATCAGATACAGTAGTACGATACATCAGGTCTGGTTCCTTCTTCTTATAGATTATCCCTAAGTAGAGAAAGACCCTCAATTTATATCTAATTAATCCCTTAAAATATACATTATCTACTTCTTATATCTCTATTAAAAACTATTTCAAAGTCAAAATCAAATCCCACACAGGCAATCAACTACCAAATCTTAAAAAGTGTGAGGTGGCTAAAAATATTTTGAACTGCGTTCGTAACCATGACATAATGACTCCTAACATGGGTGTTTCTTCCATTATTAATTTACACCATGGGGAACAATGCATCTCCATACTATATAAAAAATCGAGATGACACCATGTACTTATCAAAACATAGTGTTCAATTCTCTATGGTTGTTTCGTGTGGTCATTTAAAGTACAATATTTATATTCATTATTTTATGCACATAACTACGTATAGTGTTACACAACATAAAATTCTTCGTTCATTTTTTCTTCTAAACCATGGAATTCTTCATATAATGTAGCCTTGAATATTTTACGCTTCATGAAGAATTTTATTTTCCTTAAAATATGCCATATAATATTTTTCTCAGCCATTTCATTGGTTGTTTCCAAACATCACATAAGAAAAATCAACCTTCGCCTAGATATCATGCTTGGTATAGAATTTGGATCATCAATGTAGTTGCTCAAGTATTTCAAGTTATTGTTATGTATCTTTTCCCCCCTTTACACATTGACCACTTCAATGACCTGAAATTTTGGAATATATTAGTATTGTAAATTAATACTATGTTTTATAGCTTTCTCTAAACACAATTCTAAAATAAAAAAAAACCTTGATACAGTAAAATAAAATTTGACCATTATAATAGTCATTAAATTAGTGGGTATGAATGGAAATAATCATATTACAAAAGAAATGAAATAACTTGAAATAAATGAAATAAGGTAGTGAAATTCTACCTTATGAGGACCACTAGTGTTTTCCCAATGCCACACCTAAGCTGAAATCTAGAAATTATGATATTATCATAATTGAATGCAAGATAAGTTCAATATCATGAAAATTTCTACAGGATCAGTGCTAGGAGAATCACCACACTAAACTACCACCAGATCATACCTTATGCTTAGATTTTATGTGGAGATAACAAGGGGTTATATAAATATAAATTAAGATGATAGAAACATGTAATTACTAAGGTAATAAATTATTTACCACACATATTTTATACATTTCACATTTTTAATTTTAATTAAAAAATAATGATTATTTACTAACTGTTTCCAATGAAAATGTGATTTCATTGGGGATATAATTATTTAAAAATGGTTTCTAATAGGTTTTTTTTTGTGAAACTGGAAATTCCCAATGGTTTTTTATTCATATGAACCTTATTTCCAATAGTAGGTGCTCATTAGTTATTTTGAACCATGATACTTAATAACTCTTATTGGGAAAGAGGGTGGGAGGTTAGGCTCATCACACCCTTTTGAGGGGAATTATTTCATACTTTGGCACTCTCTTATAGATTTAATATATATTCATGAACCCTTCATTAAATCCCAAGTATTATGTGGGTCATCCCAAATTAGGAATCAATCAATAGCATATGTAGAATTCAGAATCATCTGTATGTATCTAAGGTTATTCATCAAAAGAGATATCTATATTTATATGAGTATATCCATTGATGGTATCCTCTAATATACTACTTATGTTTTCTTAGGTCATTATTACGGTGATTCTAGTTTTCTATCCAAGAAGTTGGGCGCTTTGAATTTTGTTGTCATCTAGGTAGAATAATGTCACTCTGGATTTTATCTTCATCTATGGAGACAAGAATTGTTTGATGTTGGGTTTTAACCAATTAATAGGACTCCTGCATATCCTTGTGAAAGGAATTAGAACCCACGTAGTTTCGGGGCCACTAAATGGGGAACATTATACCTTTTAAGTCCAAGTGATGAGGACCCAAACATAAAGTTTAACATCATGTGGCAATGACGTCTAGGCGAAAGGTGACTATTTAATGTTTAGTGTGATACATATGTTGAAACAAACCAAGGAACTTGGAAGGGATATGATATTATTGGTTGAATTAAACCCTATTGGGGATATGAACCAAAAGAACAGGGTTAGTTTAAGATGTTGTTTTTAAACCTCCAGGAGGGTTCCTATGTATCCCGTTTGGATGAAAATCAAACCCACATAGTTCGTTATGTATCATAGGAGAGTATGATAATTTGAGGGAAATAAGTTGGGGATTAATCCTGAATAGGATGCACTATAAAAGAACCATGCAAGATGTGTTTTATAAAGGTAATTTGGGGGCTTAACTCAGGGTTTACTTCTAAGTTGGATACCCAAATTAAGCTAATTACAAATGGGGATTATTCCTAAGAAGGATGCCACTTGAGCTTCGGACCGGAGTGGTATTCCTATGTATCCATATTATAAGGATTTAGAGATATCATAGTTTAGTGGTTTAGGTGTATTTTGTGTATATTGTGACCATTAAAAACCTCTAATCCCACATGAGTCATGATCTGTTTGAGAAACTAGAGGATATGGAGGATTCAAAAAACTACACACTTTAGTTCCTTTGTTGATGGAGGAGGAGGAGGATGATGTCAGAAGAGGCCTAGGAGACTATGGAAGAGGCCAGGGCTATGGTGGGAAATTTCAGGGCTATGAAAATTCCATCTATTCACTTTACATTTGATGTGAATCCATGTAATGTAAAAATGAAGGTGAATGATTTAGGGAGGAACAAGACTACAACCTCCTACATTAAAGGCAAGGGGATTACACTAGGATGTTTTCTTTTTTGAGATTTTGTTGGGTATTACTCTTTTGGAGGATTCCCATATATGATTCAACCTATTATAGGAGTTATGCTATGAAGTTTCATGACTTTATTGAGGAGTGTATCGACTCAAGTTACTCAAGGAATATATGAGGAGAATCTGAAATCACAACATGAGAAAGGGAACAATAGGATTATGTTGACTCAAGTAATTTCAAGGATTGTGGAAGAGTATCTCAAATAATATTATTCTAGGGGTGGACGTTGAGGCCGCATAATGGAATAATGGAAAATGTCATTGATTGGGCCCAAAGAGTTTGTGGTGAAAATATATATTTTTCATGGGGGCTAGTGACTGAAGTGAAGGGACCAGCCTGGAGGGTTGGGAATATAACCCGAAACTGATACTAAGCATGGATGTGGGGGTGCGACCCCCCTCAGTATTGAGCAGAAGGTTAGCATTGGTGATTTTTTCAGGTGGGTTACATAGGTGCTCCAACAAGTTGGGTCATGCAAGTTCTTTGATATGTTGGGTTGTGTATGTGCTCCACCAAGTTGGGTCGCACAGGTGTTCTAGGGAGGTGGGTCACACAAGTACTCTGCCCAGGCACTTCACCTAGGTATGGGTCATCTAGGTGTTAGGATGGGGACCTGTCCTCGGTAAATGTGGGCAATGGTTGGTCACCCAAGTAGTGAGGAACTACTTGGGGGAAGGTCCTGTGTAGCCAAATCCCTCTCCGAGATTTATGGTCTAGGTGTTCAGTTGTCCTCTATAAATTTTAGGTGGAGGGGTCTATTTATAGATTTTTTGGACCTGCTTAGATGGGCCTTCATGGATTGGATTACTTAGATGGACTTTCATGGTGACAAACTTTCCTTTATGAAGTTTTCATAACTTACGAGATCTATAACTTTTGATCTGTGAGCCTGTTTGGAATCCATAACCTATCAAATAAAATATCTCGAAGATATATACACTTCTTGTTATGGTAAATAAATAAAATATTCTTTTAAGAAACTTGGAAAATTCATTTTTATGTGTTGAAAACATTTTGTTATTGATCTGGGAAGTCCATGTCCTACTCTTGGTGTGTGTGTGTGGGGGGGGGGGGTCTTTCTGCTTATCCCTCATTGTGGAGCAGTCTTGAGGAAAATGGAAATCTAAAAATGAATTCTACCGAAAATTGCATGAAATTCATTCTACGGTGTCAAAACTAACGTATTGATAAAATTAAACAGATCATTTTACTCTTAAAAATGTATTTTTTCTTCAAAATTTGTATTTTCATGTTATTTATTTTAATAAACGAAGTATATAATAGATAATATATATTTTTGATATGAGTAATTTATCAAAAAAATCTAATTAGTAATTGAAAGAAAATTAGAATATGAATAATTGAAATTTTAAAAGGTTAATTTCCTATGAAAATAATTATAATGCTATTTCTATTTAAATGTATAATTCTTAATTTTTATAATTTAAATTTGAAAAAATTTAACATAATTTTTTGATTTATAATAGAAATATTGTCACGAACTATCCCAATTACCCTGGTACCCTGATACACGAGATGACCTTGACATATCTTAAAGGGGTTCCATATCCCCATGGTTTGGAAACTAGAACCTAGAATCCTACAGGATCAATATGGAACAAATTTTTCACAAAAATTGTGGAAGATAGAGATAAAAACTAGTATGATCAATAATCCAAATGATAATGTACCAAAAATGGAACGGTGTAACAAAACGCCAATCTGATATAAAAACAACATAAAGAAAACTACAACATTAACTAAACAAAAGCCTCATAATCCCTATGTAACAAGTGGAAAATAGCTCCATTGGTCACCATCATAACTCCATGGTCCAAAGAATCAACATCATCCACTACGTCCAAGTAGAGCTTTCCTTTTTCTCAGACCTGGAATAATGAAGTCTACAAATTCCTAAAGGGAAAGGTAGGGTGTGAGAAATAAATCCCAGTATGGTCCAACCAAGTTCTCTACAATAGGTTCCATAATAATAAACCAATGATTGTTTAAGTTTAAATAAAATTGGGAATGGTATAACACATCATTTTACATATTTAAAACAAAAAGTTCTTTCTTTTCAATAGATGGAAAACCTTTCAAAAATATATTAAATAAAACATTTATAATATCATTTATATTAATCATTTGAATGAGTAAAATAGTTCTATAATAAATGTAATATTTAATAAAATCAAACACAACAAGAACCATAGTCATCGGAACTAAAGTACATTAGTTTTTGGTATAATATCCCCACAATTCTCAAATTAGTGATCATGGTTAATCATGTGTGCACACAACCCCTGGCTCATGCTAAAAAGACTCAACAATATCCCATCGAGGATAGTCACACTGAACAAGGATTTTGTTAGTGTTTTCATCATAAATCAATTTCTTGGGGATCAATATCCTAGTGTTCTTTACCTAGATAACCCACAGACTACCCAGGCTTGAATGTGATAAATAAATCAATAAATAATAAAAAAATCATCTCATTTCAAAGTAATCATCATTTAAAATTCGATTTCCCAATTTTTAGATTCAATTTTGTAATTCAATTTTAGAAATAAAACATGGGTTTTTCTTCATTTCATTTAATTTAAATAAAAAATTAATAATATATCTTTATCATTTCAATTTAATCCATTTTCTCAAATAAAATAAAAAATAATTTCATAAATTCTATCATTTTCATAATTCATCCCACTAATCAAATTCCATTAGAATTGGGGGTTTTCTCAAAATCCAACCCATTTCGAGTTTCAAAATCAAATCATTCCAATTTGAGGTTTTATAAATAAATTGTAATCTATTTTAAAAAAATCAAGATAATTAAGGTTTCAATTATCTGGAAAATATCAAATGGAACCACCTACCTTTAAATAAAATATCTTGAAATCAATAATTACAACTAGACTCCCCAAAGAAGAAGGAAGATGTAGAAGATCTAGGAATAGAACCTAGAATCAAGATCCAACAAAAAGTAGTTTAGATACATCAAACTATAAAGAATAGAAAAATATATATCAGATGAAAAATCATAAGAGGAGTTCCACTTACCCATAAATATGAACCACAAAAAAAAATGATGGATCACCATATGAATGATGGAGAAGGATCAAGGATATCCTAAATTTCCTAGGGAAAACTTTTGGGTTGAAAGCGGAAGTCTTTAAAGTTGAATGAAATGAAAATCACTTGTATGAAACCCTAATGTCTATAAATCATAATAATTACATGATATATAATCATATTACACATTCTCTAATCCAAAAAGGATGGGAATGATGAAAAATGCATCAACTTTTAATTAAAAATAGATTTTTACCTTAACATCATGAATTCCAAGTACATGGAATGTAACATTTCAAGACCTATAAATACTCATGAAATGTTCTTGGAAATAAATAAATGTCATGTAAATAAAATACATGGCTTATAATTACCCAACATACAATAGAAAACCTAGTTTTTAATAGAAGAACACCAAAGATCCCCGATCATTCTCTAAACAGGGGGAGAACCTTGAAAAGACATTATCAAATTTATACATAGACTACATTAATACATACAAACATAAATCCCCGAAAATTTGGTATTTTCCCCCAGAAAAGGAATTCTATCCCCAAGAATCTCACAAACAGACCAAAACAAGGATGAAAAAACATGAACAATGGAGTACCTGAATGTGTAAAGGAATGTTACAACCTCCCAACCATATAAAATTTATATACCAAGAATGCATGTTAAGAAGGTTCCATATCAAAGTGATGATACCATTACCCTCCCATAGGTTCCCCACACTCCGAAATCTCATGAGAATCCGAACAAGGATATCTTTACACCCATAGAAAATGAATCATCCTCCCATAAAGTACCACTGTCTCAGAATCAAAAATCCTGACTGGATGCTCAGACATAGACAAATATGGCCCAATATCAATATCCTCATAGCCCTAGACTTGATAAGGGTCAAAAATATAATTATGAATGTGTGATACGTGTTAAAAATAATGTATCAACATCTACTACAGTGAAAGTGACAAACGGTAAGCCACTTTCCCAACCTTCACAACAACCTCAAAAGGTCCCACAAACTATAGTGCCAACTTCCATTATTTTTCTAGACGTTAATGACCCAAACAAGGTGAAACACTAAATAACACCCATTATCTAACTAGAAACTCCCAAGGTCACCTAAGATAGCCAACATTAGATTTTTACTAGCTCTATGCCATCAACATTCTCTGATGAGTCAATTGAATATTTTTTGTCATCACTAGAACAAAGTTTGGTACAACCAATGAACATTCAACAATCTCCAAACAAATCAAATTTTTTTTAAATGAGTGGAAATACAAATTCTCAAAGTGAGCCATACAAGTGGACCAATGGTAACTATTGTTATAGGAAAACTCAACAAGTTCCAGGTGACTATCCCCATATCCACCAAAATCGAGGACACAATTATGAAAAATTTCTTTCAAAATATTTATAGCCGGTTTATTCTAGAAATACTTATATGTATGATATTTTGAGGTAAAGTTCAGATGATATCACATTTCCTCCTAAAGGCCTCTATAAAAATGAGAGTTGAACCAGGGATTCATTTCATATACTATCATATATATAATATCATGAAACCTAAAAAACTATTGTACATACACGTTTCTCCACTCCTCAAATTTGGTTATATATTATATAGGTATAAAGTGATCCTATTTGGTCAGTCGATAGATCATAAAACATATCATGTTATTATTTAGAGGGGTATGAGGTATAGTCACCATGAATTCCATAGAAATATCATCCCAAATTCCAAGTCCGCATTGGAAGGGGTATGAAAAACTCGAAGGTTACTTGTGTGTGACCTTAAAATGTTGGAAAGTATAACTTTGTGAAACAAAGTCAACAATATAGTTTTTCATACCAATCCACCAAAATCATCTCCATATATCCTAGAACATCTTCAAAGTACACTAATGAACTACACACTTAGAACTATGATTTCCTCCCATCATATCCTTTATCACAGAAGAAGGCACAATGTACTCATTCTAGAGACAGAGAGTACCTTCCGTAAAGAATGACCACTCAACGATGCTCTACCCACCATAAATATAATCTCTAATTCCATATAATTTTTAATCATTATTATTCTCCTAAAGAAGCATCGATAGAAGAGATAATGACAACTGAACAATTGTCAAAAAAACCTTTAACTATTCTTCCCAGACTCCCAAAAGAAATTGAGAAAAAAGAGCCATTAAGTTTCTATCTTATGTTGACTCCTTAATAGAATGGGTGGAAAATTTCCTACTCAATGAATCAGTATTAACATTACCCTTCCTTGAGGTATAAGCAATGTCGAAACCAAAAGACAATAAATACTCTACAAAATGCCTCTACCGAAAGTTCAAATATTTGTGATAGAAGACATTACTCAAGACTTTGTGGTAAAAAACAAGGTAAATGTTTACATGAAAAGGTAATTCTTCCATGTATTAAGTCCATAACTCACAGTTTATAGTTTAAGGTTATGGGTAAGATTATTCTTCTCACGTGGTCTAAGATATTGATAACTATAGGCTACCACTTGATCATGATGTATAAGAACACAACCCAAACTCGAACCTAATGCATCAAAAATGGCCACATAGACTTTATCAGACTCTGGAAGAGTCCACAGTTGTGAAGAATTAAAAATAAATTTCATCTCAATAAAACAACTCTAACATTTATCATCCCAAGTGAACTTCACCCCCTTCCAGGTGAGTATAACCATCAGAGAAGCTATCCTTCAAAAATATTTGCAAAACTTGTTGTAATACCCAGCTAAACCAAAAAAGTGTTGAATTTATAAAATATTTGTGGTTAATACCATGTCATAAAATCTTTCACCTCATCATAATAATCTTAGATACCATGTTCCAACATCTTGTTTCTTAATAACTTCATTTCCTGATTCTAGAACTTTCATTTTGATATCTTGACATAGAGTTGTTGATTTATCAACATTTCCAAAACTAGTCTCAAATAATGCACATGATCCTCCTCAAAATGTGTGTAAACTTGGATGTTTTCCACAAAGTCCACCATATACATATCAAGGTAATCATGGAAGGTTATTATCATCAAATCCATAAGTACCATAGGAGCATTGGTTAGACCAAACATCCTAAAAAAGTTCTCAAAGGGACCCAATCTATTCATAAAGGAAGTATTATGAATTTCAGATTCATTTATTCTCAATAGGTGATAACCATATCGAAGAATAATATTTGAGAACCACATCATCCATTTCAAGTGGGAAAATAGATCATCAATCTTTTGAATAAAATACTTGATATTTACTATAACTCAGTTGAGTTTTTGATAATGTACCTAAATGTGAAGTGTTCTGTCATATTTCATTGTAAAGAAAAAAGGTACCACCCAATGTTACACACTCAGGTGTATAAATCCTTTCTCTAAAAGATAATCCAACCGAGTCTTTATCTTTTTTTGTTCAGAATGTTCTATGAAGGAATATAAAATGGTTGAGTACTAGGGACTAAATCAATAGAAAACTCTACACCTCTAACTAGTGGGAAACCAGAGAAACCAGAATGAAACATATCGATAAAATTTAAGAAAAATAGAGGGAGATATTTACTCAATGATTATCACTCTAAATCAAAAGAAAAAAATGTTATTACCCTTCCCAAATTTATATTAGAAGGACTGGATCTGCTTTGTCTCAGGTCCCATTCATCTTGAATGATATATTGCACACCCTTAGATGTAGTAAGGGAGATCCATTGAAAATAACAATCAATATAGTCCTGAAAAGAGATCGTCCAATCTATCATGAGACTTATGTCTGGGAATTTCATTTTTAGAACTAGAAAATCTCAATTAATCTCATTATCTAATAAAGTGAAACACAAGTAGAACACCAAAGACCGTTCTCTCTTTTTATTCCAAGGGGTGTAGTAATATCCATCATATAAGATAAAATTTCAATTGGAAGGGTTTTAAAATTAACAATATGGGTCTTTATAAATGAGTGAGATGCATTGGTATCAAATAAAGAAATCACTATGGAAGAATCTATAGTGATGGTACCTCTATCAATTGACGAGCCCTTATTAACTTCATATGGATACTATTCCACTGAGCGATGAAGCTTCATTCAGAATTCCTATAGATGAATCCCCTCTGTTATTAAAGAATATAATTTCAATATAGTAATTTTAGGATATGAGGAGCTTGTTTCACTATTTGGTGTAGAAAAGTCACAATATAATTTCTGCAAATGACCTGAGTGTAGGAAGGAACTATAGATCATAGGTGCCTCAGTGAGAACCTGTTTTGAATTCCGAACCCTAGAACACATGATGTTAGAGAAATATCCTCTTCTAGGAACTTTAGAAGGTATAGAACAAATCTTATACTGAGATTCACCATGATACTCATCAAGATTACTCTTTTATTTAAAGTAACTCATAGAACTGACATTAATAAAAACAAGAACTCCTATGAACCCTTACTTATGAGCCCGATCAAGCTCATCCATAAAATACTTATCTAGTATGTTAGATTATGAAGTGATATTTAGTAAGAATACCTACGAACATATATTAGGTTAGAGACCCATCTAAAACTAATAAGTATTAATTTTCTCATTCGGTACAATATTAGTTGCAAATTTTATATGTTTGAAAATGCGGTTCACACACTTTTTCACAGTCCTATCATCTTGCTGGAGGATAGAAAACTACATAGCCTTGGTTAGTACCATAAATTCTAGAAAGAATAGTAAATGAAAATAACCCAAAATTCCTTGCACTCCAAACCCTCATCATTCTTCACTGTTACCATCAAATCCTACTATATCATTCTAGGTTAATCAAGCTTGAAGGTAGAACACATTACCTTAATCAAGTATAAAATTTCCAAGTAATAAAAAATATCTATATTTATTAACCAATCCCTAGACTCTTGAGGATAATTATATCCTTGGAACACTAGTGGATTCTGGTGAAGAAAATCCTGACCATGATTCCAAGATTCATTACTCTAAGGTTCCACAACTAGAACCTGAATAAAAATGGTTGTAGGTGCCTATTCTAGAGCTTGGGTATAACTCACAAAAACATCAACAATATTCTAGTACACAAGGTGGTTATCTCTCTATGGTTAACCATAAACATCCTCTTAGAGAATATTCAAACATATTCTCAAAGTTATGAAACTACACAACATCATCAAACAATATTGAAGACATTAAGAGGGATAAACAAATTAGAAACTCAAACAATATGTATGAGAAGATCAAATACATTGATTAGAAATTTAAGATTTAGATTTAATCATACCCGAAAACAAAATTATGGAAAATATTAGAATCATATGAAAATGTTCTATATATAAACTTTCCCAAATTATACATAGTGACTTAAGGTTCGTTATTATGAGAGATAGAAAAGCACTCGATCATAAATACATCCTATGTTCCATTAAGAAATCCCTAAATATTGATTAATATTAAATAAAGACGATTTAAATTAACCTCTAATACTACTTTTTCAAAAACTAGCTAGGGTACCTTGGTACCCTAATACCTGATTTGACCCTGACATAGAGAAAATGGCACTCCCGATCACCATAGGATAAAAACTAAAACTTAGAATCATAAATGATCAATATAGAACAATTTTTTCCAAAAAATAGTAGAAGATAAAGATACAAATCCGTATGCTCAACACTCAAAAATGGAGAAAGTAACAGAAACATATAGGTGTAACAAAACAAAAATAAGATAGAATAAATCCATAGGAAACTACAAGGTTAACCATACAAAACTCTCAAAATCCCTATGTAATGTGTAGAAAATATCTCAATCTATCAATGTCAATACTACATGGTCCAAAGGATCGAGAACAACCATGAGCACCAAGTAGGTATTTCCATTTTCTTTGAGATGGAAGAAGAAAGTATATAAATTCTTGAAGGAAAAGGTAGGTTGTGAGATACAAAACCAAACAGTACCTCAAAAATTTCTCCAGAATAGATTACATAATAATAAACAAATAATTATTTAAATTTAAATAAAACAAGGAATGCCATAAAAAATAAATTTTCATATTTAAAATGAAAAACTATTTATTTTCAATAAGTGGAAAACATTTAAAAAATGTCTTAAATAAATTTTTTATATAATACCATTTATATAAATCATTATCATGAGTAAAATAGTTTTATAATCAATAGAATATATAATCGAATCATGCACAATTAGCCCCATGGTAATGTACCCTGAAGTACATTAGTTTATGTCCATAGGATCCTCACACTTCTTAAGTCAATGATAATGGCTAATCATATGTGCACACATCCCTTAGTCTTAGGCCAAATAAGTCTCATCAACATCCCAATAAGGATAGTTATTTCAATCATGGGGTTTTTTAGAGTTTTCTTCGTCAATCCCTTTATAGTGGATCAAGAACCTAGTGTTATTATCCCAAATAACTCACTAACAACCCAATCTTACATGAGCTCAATCAATCCTTAAATAATGGGAAAATCATACCATTTCCAACCAATCATCATTTATAACCCAATTTCACAATTTTTAGTTTCAATATGCTATTAAAATTTCAAAACCAAAACACGGGGTTTTCTTTTTTTTTCATGCCTTTTTAAATTAAAACATATGATAGTTTTTCATCATTTCAATTGAACACATTTTCTAAAATAAAATCTCATACCATTTATTGAATTCCATCATTTTAAAATTTTAACTGAAAATTCTAATTCCATTGGAATTGGAGTTTTTTCACAGAATCTATGCCACTTCCAATTTTGTAATCAAATCATTCCAAAATGTGCTTTTATAATTAAATTGATAGAAATTTAAAACAAAATCAAGAAAATAAAAATTTCAATCACATGGAAAATACCAAATGGAACAACCTAACTTTAACTAAAAGATCGAAAAATAAACACTCACAATGAGAATCGACAACGAAGAACGAAGGTATAGAATATCTATGGACACAACCTAGAATCAAGAGTATATGAAAATGATTTTAGATCCACAAAAATATAAGGAGAGGAGAATCGTAGATCAGAATAAAACTCATAATAGGTTATCTACTTTCCCCTAAAGAAAAAATGTAATAATAATGATGATCAATTTCCAAACAAATAATTTTAAAGAAACAGAGATCTCCAAAATCACCTAGGGAAGTATTTGGGTCGAGAGATGAATGTTTTATGGTTGAATGAAATGAAAACCACTTATAAAAAAAATTTAAAACCAAAAATAGTGATATTTACATGGTATCTAATCCCATTACTCATTGTATAATCCACAAAGGTGTGAAATGCTGAGAAATGAACCACCTTTTTATTAATTTTTCCCTTACACATTGTGAATTCCAATTATATGACCTTTAACGTCTCACACCCTATAAATCTACAAGACATGTTCCTAGAAAAAATTAAAATTTTGTAAAACAAATACATAGTAGGTAACCACCCTACTGATAACAAAAAACCCAGTTTTTAATAGAAGAACACTAAATCACCCCAGCCATTTTCTGAACTTGTGGAGATCCCTACAAATCTATTTTCCCATTTTTACCCGGAATCTATTAATTCAACCAAACGTATATCGATGAAATTTAGTTCATTTTACCTAGAAAAGGATATCTATCTATGAGAAGCCTAAAAACCACCCAAATGAGGGGAATAAAACATGAACAAAGGAACAACTAAAAAGTGTAACAAAATGTTTCAAATATTATCTTAGGAAAATGTTTTAGAAATTTTCTAAAATAATTAGTTTTTAGGTGTATAAAAAAATACCATTTCTTACAAAAACTATACCATTTATGAAATTATAAGAAAGTGTTTTAAATATATTAAATATTTATAACTGATTAAAATATGTGTTTAAGTTGAAATATTTGAATTTTAAATATTACTATGAACTTATAACCCAATGTTTAATTTTTAGAACTTAAGGTAACATTTTACTCCAAATTTAAATTTTTTTTGGGTATTTTATTTTAATTAAAAATTCAACTACTAAAATTAATTTTTTTATATAGATTATAAATCCAAAAAACTTATATTTGTTTTATAACCAACCAATATATGTCAAGTAAATTAATAAAATTGATAATTTTAACATGAATATAAATTTTATGCTTAATAAAACACTTTTTCTATAAATGGATTTTATGTGTTATGGTGCTAAAATTGATTTAAAATACTCATATAATTTTTTATGATAGAATTGATTTCATATTTGAAATATCTATGTCCCAATTATGTCATTGGGTATATTTTTAGGAAACCAAAATGAATTACTTGGGTAAAAAAACTGGGTACCTCGAAAAATGAATAAACATTAAAAATGGATAACTAAAGGTGTACGGGTCAAAATTTTTATAAAATGTTTATAATTGAGTGTTTGAAGTTTTAATATACCAAATAATACAAACAAGACATTATTTTACTTTTTTAATTCTTCTTAACAAGTGTCACATGTGCTCTCTTTATATTAATTTGAGATATTTAAAAAATTTCATTCTCACCACTTATAATAGTGTCCTCTAAACACCCTTTTAAAACTACTAATATTTTTTTGTTTAATCTAGATAATATAAATTATTTAATTAACTCAAAATTATATTTCACTTTATTTATCTCATAGTCAAAATAAGATAGCCTAGTCACTCCATTTACAAGGCATTTTCCAAAGGAAAACCCTAGTTCTCAATGTGAGTACTAATTTTCCCTGGCTTCTTTTATTTTCTATCTTACACTCCAAAATATAAATTTCTCATTAATATATAATTACATAATTATTTTTTACTAAATTTAACTATTTATAGAGATTAACTATTAACCAGGTTTCCTTTTTTCCTTAAGAAAAACAGAAATTCCATTCATGCGTGTGAGGACAACCACCTACATAATGTAATGTATCTCGTTTTTCATATAGTTTATTTATTATTTATTTAAAAATAATAAAATCTAATTAAAAACCTAAAAAACCTAGAAAATATCAATAATATTTTCTAATAATTATGTTATTCTAAAATAAACCACTTTTTTAACCATACCCATCCATTAATTATGGTTTGCGCATGTTTATCCTCCTATTTGAAAACATCTATAAAATAATATCATGAATAACTATGAGAAGATAATTAATTATGATATATTATATAAAAAAGTAATTAATGATTTTTTTTTGATTTGGAATGGTAATAATAATATTTAACTCATTAGTTAAGATACGAATGTCTGTTCATTAGAAATCACCGAAACTTGCTCATCATCGATTTCATATTTAAGGATTTTATCCAAAACATCCATAAAAAGAAATTATAAAATTATAAATAGTTATATATAAAAAATTTTATTACATTTTATGATATGGTTGTGATAAAATTTTGGATAATAATGGATAGAAAAACTTTTATTACAAAAAAAGTTGAAAACAATCAAGATTACTCACACTTATATAAACTATTAATAATATCTAACTAATGAAAACATAGATGAATAATTATAAATAATGTTTATAAGAGTATATATATATTAATTAAGTTATAAAATAGTTTATTAATACATTTATTTTATATACGATAGATTATTGTTCTTTAGTGGAAGTTAAGAATTAGTGTAAGAGTTCCTATGTCTCATTTTCAAATCCATCAAACATGTTTGACGTTGCACACCATCATTTATTTTATATGGTGTATTGAAAATATAATTGACTTAAAATATAATTAATATATTTTATTTAATGATATTTTAATGTTAATTTCAAGGAATCCCTTTTATATTCATTTTATTCATACATTACCTTCACCGTAATGGGTTCTTTGTCTCAAATTTTACTTTTGGAGATATATTTCTTATTATGAATGATGACATCATTAACATGGTGTGATTAATTCCTAATGAATTAATTAAATAATATTAATGTAATTAATGAGATTTTAAGATCCAAATAATATTCATTATTTAAATGTCTTTCGATTTAAAGGATACCAAGGATATAAGGATCTTTGTTTACTTAACTCCCTTCACCGAGTTAGAATGATTCTTCTTAAACATATTTCTTCCAAGTTTAGTTTCTTCAATAATAAGATTTTAAGGTATAATCTATTCCCATATATATAAATATATAAATTTTAATTCAAATATATTTCCTTCAAGGATTTATTTGTCAAAAAATTATATTATTATTGATAATAATTTCCATCCTCTTTAACAGAGGTTTGCCCTTTTTTCCATATTTTCTTTTACCACCATTTTAATCATTTAAAATTAGAATCCCAATTATGAGTTTTATAATATGGAATTCACAATTACCATCTCCTGTTTTTAAAATTATTATTTTTACTCTTTTTAGAATGTGGGTTTTCAATAAAGGTTTTTCATAATATTAATAAAAAGGGTTTCCATCCTTTCAAAATAAATTATTTCATCTTCTAATTTATATTTTTTTGATAAACATTATTTATTTTCATAGATCACTTATTAATGTTTATTTATAGAATTAAATGCTTTCCAAAAAATTTCTTCATCATTTTGAAACCTTTATTTCTTTTCAAGGATCATTTTTAAAGATTATTTTTAAAAAGTAAAAGTTTTTTTAAAAAAATTACATCACCCTCTTGAAACCATTATTTATTTTTCAAGGATTCATTAGTGTTATTTATTTCCAAATATTGTTTTTTGAAGATTCATTCTTCACAATTTTTCAAAAGAGATCTTTATAAAAATACACTTTTAAAGCCCATTTTTTTCCATGGGTTATCTATTTTTTGGTGAATGATTATTTATTATTTGGACCAATATATATGGATTATTAGTTTTATGGGTCCTATATTTCCCTCTAATTAATTAATTAATGATATGTATCTCAAGAGACGACTATGGGAATTAGGAAACGATTCCTTGTGTATAATATTTATGGGAACCATGTAGTGATTATTTCTCCACTTTGTTTATGGGAATTAGGTTGTGATGAATTCTCCATTATGTTTATAGAAATTAGGTAGTGATTTCTACTCAAATATGAGAATAATTTAGTTATAACTACTCATCCATGTTATGATAAATAGGTTGTGATTCCCACTCCACTATTTCATTATTTTTACACCTATGTTTGTAACATAGATCACTATCATGTTTCATTTCCATGACATTCTATATCATTATTCATATAATAATACAATATAGAACATATTTATTATCTCACAATACTATTCCAAAGTACTAGTTTTTTCATTTGTGATTATATTTACTTCCATTATGACTTATGGGATATTCTGGTTTCTCCATGTTCATTTTAATAAGACATTTATCCCTTTCCCATATACTCTCATATTATTATGATCTAACCCTTGATTATATGTTCAAGAATTATTTTAACTTAATAAAAGTTTGAGCACACCACTTTATTATTTTTCCATTCTATTATATATGAAATTTGTATATCTTATGATAAGTATAAAGGGGAGTGTAGTGTGGTTCGATTATGGACAAATGTTCAGAAGTTTTGAAAAATCAATTGCCTATGTAACTAGTTTTCAAAGAAACTAATCATTTAATTCATGGTATTATGTATTATTTCTAAGATGTAAATTTTATATTATATAACTATTATAAAATAAAGATAGGTTCAACTTGTTTTGTATCAATTAAAGAGTTTTTAGCACTAGACTTGGGAGTGCAGGTTGGGGGTGCTTGACCATTATTAACCATATTCAACAACTTCCACCATTAAAAAACCTATTGACAAACCCTTATACAAGTTTAAATACCTTTAAAAATCCAAATAAAATAAACATAAACACCAATCATAGTGTAAACCTCATCTCATCATGCATGGTGTTCATTTATCATCACAAAGGCTTCACTGCATTCATGAACAACATAAACTAACCTCAAATCACCATCAGGCCATTTATGGATAATTATTCATTTATAAAACGTTTTGTAAGGATCTAATAATCTCTAGGGTGCTTCCATGGTGTTTTCTATCCATTTAAATGGATTAATTAGTTAAAACCAATGTTTTTATAATTAAAAATATAATACTAATTACGTAAAAATTTCATTGGTAATTTCTTTTTTCGGAACGAATTTTATTAATAATTGTTGATAGAAAATTAAAAAAATCATTATTTTTTTTCCTATTAAACATAAATTCTAATAAAATTTATGAACTTTTAATTTAAAAAATATCATAATAAAATAAGAGTTTCAGATGAAAAAAATTATTTTTATGGGTTTTCTTGATTTTCTTAGATTCCTATATAACATTAGGATTTAAAGAAGATCACCTTTGTAGGACTATTTACTATATTTCATATCATAAAATTCAATTTGTTCTATTTAACACCTCATATACATTTTAGAGGTGTATGGTATGTAATTTTTTAGGAATATTTAAACAGTACATTGAAATCTTCCTTTCATAAGTCTTATGTCGACACCTATCTATATACTAGAAGGATTTGTATTCAACATTTCAATGGTATGGTGGATCAAATTACTATACGTATAACTAATTATAAGATCCATTATCTTATATTTAATAGTAGGATTAGGCTCATTTCAAGTGTCCTTAGGTCCATGCTAATTCATGAAATATCAGTGATTATGGTACCCAATGTTTTCATTAGAAACATCGAATGCATCATCGATGGTTTTTTAGGACTCTCACTGAGATGGTAAAATCCACTGGGTGAGTTGGAACCACCATATGAGAACTTTTAATGAAGGTGGTATTAATATCAGGAAGTTGGAGGATTGCATAAAAAGTATAAAGAAAAGGTTAGCATGACATTATATTACAAGTAAGTGTTTGTGTTATGAATTTGATAATGTATAATATAATAGGATTATAGAGGTACTACATAGTGGGAGTTATTTGACTACTTGTAGATGGTATTTTATTTAGGAAAAATTTCATATTCTCTACAACCATTATTAGTGAATTATTTAAAACATCCCAATATTTTACTATGTCTTTCCTTTAAATAAATCTAATTTGTTTGATATCTCCCTTCACATGAAAAATTTAACTAAAAGTTTGTTAAGATACATACTATTAGAAAAAGATATAACTATTACATATAACTTTTATAATGTTTCCATTAAGCCGATGAGCATAAATAGAGTTAACTGTTTTATGAAATATATATGTAAGTAAAAATAAAGTTTTTTCCTAATACTAATGTATTGAGAAAATTAAATTAGTGTAACTATATTATTAATAATATCACCTAATTCTTAAAGATTCATTTTCCCCTAATATTATCCTTTTTTTGAGATTTATTTTAAGAAACTAGATATATTATATATAAGCTATATTATTGATATAAATAATATATTTTTTTGACATGAGTAATATATTTACACTAATTTTAATAGATATTTATTAGAGAAAATAATAATTATGGTTAATACTTTGAAAAGTTATTCTTCAATAAAAATAATTTTTAATTATATTTTATGATTTTTTTATAAAAGTTAAATTCTACAATTTTAGAATATGATTTTGAAAAAATTAACTTCGTTTTTTGATTCAATATAATAACATTATCTTAAGATATATTTTTCATATTTTTATAAAATAATTTATTTTTATATGGATTGTGAAAAATAGAGTTTTTTTAAAATGATAAAATTTATGGCTATATTAAGAAATAAGTATAAATAAAAAACTTATAAAAGAGTTTCATCATAAATAAATGTTTATAATTAAAAAAATTAGTCATTTAAAAATAATATGTTTAATATATTAAACCCATGTTTAACATATTTGAAATTTAAGTAATATTTTATACTAAAAACTATTTTTATTTGCTTATATTAAAAATTATTTATCATCAATTATAAAAATTAAATCTAAATAAATGGTTTTAATATTTTATATCTTCATTGAATTAATATTTAATAATTTCAATATTATTTTTAGGAATAAAATTTTGATTACTAAAATTAACATTAATGACCGTTATATTTCTGAAATGATTATTTTTAAATAATTTCTTCATAAATGTGTTGTAATTTTAATATCATAAATTAAAATGATATGTTTTATAGAATTAGTTTGATATAATATTTATAAATATAGTAAACTATATTATTGTTTATTTAATTAGTGATTAATGTTATATAAGTCTAAGAACACTTAATGGTTAAAACAACATTTTCAACAAAAATAAGTTTTTTATATATTATATGTTTTTATTGAAAAATTAATTTGAAGATATTTTGAAATTTATTTATATATAATTTAGTATAAATTTATTTTACTGACATAAAAATTATATAAGATTTATTATATTATATATATAGTTAAAAAATTATTATTTAGGTAAAAACTAGTTACCATGGTAAAAATCGAAATGGTTAAAGTTAAAAACCTAACTATAAATGACTAAAAACACGTTTCAAAAATAGAACAAAATGAATTTTTGAGGGATTATAAAAATCATCTCATCCCCCACTTAATTATTTTATATTTTTTATTCTTTTACCTTGGAGAAGTTTCATGACATTATTGTATAGTAATGAGTAATTATGAAAATGCCATTTTGTTCACTTATTGAAGGACATCACTTCCAAAAAATTTCCCCTCCCATTTAAAAGACATATATTGATTAAATATTGAACCATGTATTCTCAAAAATCTGTACCCATTTCCTAGATTACTTTTTCATTCCAAAATACCAAGCTAAAGATCCTTAAGGTGTCACCTATGGGAGAACTTCCAAAGGGAGAGGTAATGTTCTCAACCGAGCTATCTTAATTATTTTATTCATATAGCCTATAAAAATTATTTTATACATGAATTTACGATGAAATAAGTATTTTTAATATTTTAATATATTATTATAATTAATAAATATCAATTTAATACCTTCTTGTAAAACCATTCGAAAAATAAATACGTCGTCATACATATGTGCAAAATACTACCTCTATGCATGACGAGAGTGATTTTTAATTACCTCATTACATGGTTGATTATAAAATTATATATATATTATATTAATTTTATTTTTATAACATTATTAATATTCTAGAATTATAAATCATTCTTTATCTTCCTTCCTTTATTTGGAAACGAATGTGTCACTCGTGCATAGGTAATGGCCACCTTCTCCACAAAAGTGATGGATCAAGTTTATCTTATAGGCATTTATATTTCTTAAAATATATTATAATATAATTTAAAACATTTAAAACATATAAATAATATCATTAATCTTCTTTATTAATTATATTATTCCAAAATAATATCTTTCTTAACCATACTCACCAATAGAATAAAACATGTTCTTGTTTGAATTGATTTAACCACCTACATAGAAAATGATAAAAATATATATCATTTATGGATATATAAATGTAACTAATATTATTATTAGACATCAATGAGAAAATAGTTTTTTATGAGTTTTTAATGGTTATACTGTTATTCAAATTAATATTATTGTACTACATTCTTGTTCTCTATAAATTACTCACACAATCTTGTTACATACTTTAACATCCTGAATCATAACCAAAATACTTATTAAATGAAATTAAAACATTATAAATAACTATAAAACATCTATTAATGTACCTATAATAATATTATAATTATTAAATTTGAATATAGAGATAATAAATGACACCACCTTTACGAAACTAGTATTAATTCAATAATCAAATCTCATAACATCTAACGATGAAAAAAATATTTTACTAATATATTTATAAATAGTTCTTTTAAATTAATTTTATAAAAGGTTATAGGTATGAATAAGGATTTTAAGTAGGTTATTAATGTAGTTAATTTTTTATATAGGGGTTTAAATAACTTTCTTGGAATTATGGGATTAAGTAAAGGGAGTTTAATCTCAATTTCATTTCATTGTGAAAGGTTTTTTAATTTACAATATTTCATTTAAAAGGTGTGTATATTTCTTATTGGATATATAATATCATGAATTATTTTTAATTAATGATATTTTTTTTAATTTCAATCTCTCTCTTTCGATGGATTTTTATTAAAATGATTCTTAATCCATAAAGGATATTAATAACTCAAAAATTCTATCTTTGAGTTATGATATTACTTTTTGAATTTTTTTATTCCATTCTTCAGTTATTCCACCATAAATTTGTATTACATTTTATTTTCTATTCCTATTTGGGTAAAAATTAATTTTTAATTCAATGCTCCTTCTTTGAGGGATTTATTTCCCATTAAATTATAACATTGTTAAGAATAATTCCCAACATTCCCAAGTAAGAACTTTGTCTTCTATATCCATGTTTTATATTCTCACCAATTATTTCGTTTATATTTGGAAACCAAATTATTTTTTATCACTTTTTTATATTAATATTTCCCTCTTTCAATTTTCAAATGGAAGTTTTTTATCCTTTTTTATGTCATGTGATTTCAACAAATGTATTTTGTTATATTAAAACGGGTTTATTTCCATGTTTATTTATTTTATTACCCACTACATTTTTTTATTAAGATAATAATTATATTTTTTAAATTATCTACTATTTAATGTTGTTTTTAAAATTAAATTATTAAAAAAAATTTTCTCCTTTTTGAGAAAGGATTTTCAAAGTGACTATATCCTTATATTTTACGCGAAAGATAAATGCATTTTCTAATAACTCCTTTATAATCTCATTTACATTTTCCTTTTTTTATATAATGGATTTAGTTTCTTAGAAATTATTTTTCATGCATCACCTTCTAAATAATATTATAGAATAAAATTTTCTGTGACTATGTTTTTATTTTTAACCATTTTTATTATTGAGGTTAATTTTTAAGCTACTATATGAAAATGTTATGAAACTTATTTTTTCATTCCATGGGTTTATTATGATTTGATGATTGATTCTTTTCAATTTGTACACATATGTATGGATGATTTATGGTTTGGGTATTATATCACCCTCCAATTAATTGTTAATGTGTCTATATCTATTGAGATTATTATAGACCATATGTTTGTGAAGTCTAAGTAACTTACAGACTTTAGTTCTATGAAACCTAAGTCACTTATAGATCATAGGTTTGAAAAACCCATGTCACTAATGGGTTATAGGTTTTTTATACCTAATAAACCATGTAATGATTCCCTTGACTTATTGATGTTCCATAGTTTATTGTTATTATTCATTTCCATGACATGAAATGTATTTATGCTTATGATTATGATACATGACAAATGCTTATTATAAAATGTTTCCACACTCGTATGCTATGGTATATGTTTTTTATTAAATATTACAAGACTTTTTATCATGGTTTATTGATAACTCTTATTGTTAAATGTTCTTTTTAATAATACATTTTTCCTCTACTTGTGCGTTATCATTTTATTAATAATTAAACCTTAATGAAATGCTAATAAGTTTACCCTTATTGAGAATTTGAGCTCACCCATTATATACGTTTACATTCTCTAGGTTATGAAGATGAGTATAAATTATTAGAAATCTAAAAGTGACATTAGTGTGGATCAATTATATATAAATGTTTTGAAGTTTCAAAAAATAATTTTCTTTTGTAGACGATACCCAATGATACTAAACCTTCTATTTTTGGGGTTACGAGATTGTTGAGGGATGTAATTTTTAAGTTATGAGAATGTTGTAAAATATAGGTATGTTTTTATTGATTCATAACACTTTTTACAGATTCATGTTTTAAAGAATGTGTTTTTAGAATAAGAAACAGGAGTTTGGGTTTGGGTTGACTCATTATTGGCCATGCAGATATCTCACTTTTTAAAGAAAACTAGTTTGGTCATCCTCTATACTTACCAACCTCTCTATATCCAAACATGTGTTTTGATATAGTGATGGAATTACCACGTATTCTAAATTCTATTCTAGAAGATGTTAAAAAGTCAATTTTTTCTATTATTATGTTGGTGGGTGAGGCAAACAAGTGTATTTTTACACCGGGTGGTTCAGGCCAGTTTGGTACCTGTAAGTTCTATAAACTCATCCTTGTTATGAATAGATTTGACTACCAGTCTAAATTTATATAGAACAAATTTATTACTATAAAATATGGTTTTTTTAGTGGTTTTGGGACAAATATTTACCCAAGGACAACCTCATTAAACATAAATGTACTCAGTAGGGTTTTAAGTTTTTATGATACTCAAAACCAAATTAAGATATAGAAGATCATCTTTTTATAAGAGGAGAATGTGAATGTTATGTTTAAAAATTTCTTGGTTTCATTTTTTGGGAATTTTAATTTACCTTGCTTCCCTCAATCAGTTTTTGTATGTATGATTCTAGAATGTCAAGTTTTGTTATTGTGAAGGGTGGGAATATAGTGGTGCTTTGTGTAGGTTTTTGGATTCTTTGGGAAGTGTGTAAGGAGGATAGGAATATAAGGACTTTACTGAACACTAATTTCATGAAAACAAAAATCCTTTCCCCGATGAATGATATGGTTTTTTTGGGTAGTTGGGGGTTGGTTTAGTGGTATGAACCCCTTAATTCTACATGAAAAATGGGGGTTCAAAACCCATTGGGCGTAGGGTTCTATAGTAGTAATGTAGTTTACTATAGCAACGGTGGGCACTATAGTGGAGACAAGTCACTATAGTGGTGACAAGTTACTGTTGTGGAGGAAGGTTACTGTAGCGGTTGTAGAGTAATGTAGCAGCGGCGAGTACTGTGCACTACTGGAGCAGCGCATGCACTATAGCCGCAAAGAATGGGCCTTCGGTCCAAAAAAGGGCCTACAGGCCATGTAATGGGCTAAATGACCACTGGGCCTTTGTGTTATGTAATTGGTCTCCCTCTACCCAGTTAAAGAGGCATTTGCTTTTCTTTAATAATAAATGAGGCTTCGGTCCCAACCTTTTTAATAAAAAAATATGAATTTTTTGTGGATTGGGATCGCACAAACTACTAATTTTGATAATTTTTACATGATATTTAAACTAACCAAAATAGTTGAGGTTATTAATGGGTAGAGACATTGAGTGTAATGGACCAAGATGGGTGTGAGGTTTAAACTCAACAATGATGGTTCTTATGCCAAACGATCTATATGGGGAGTAGGTGTTGTTCAGGATGACCAGGAATTGGTGGTGGTGCTATTCAGTTCTATATATGGGGTGTAAAATCTTCTTACTTTTAAGACCCAACTATGGTTAGTGGTCTCATCCATTATAGATTTAACAATTTTTACCCTTCTTCTTAGAATCCGACTTAGTGCTGATTATAAATTTCTTAACGGGGCTTTCTCATACCCAATGGTCTAGAGTCAACATCATCTGGAAATACAAGAGGCTTATTGATAAATATATTGTGATTCTTCCTAATTTTCATGAGGGAAGCAAGGTGGTATATATAATTTCTTTGAAATGTGTTCCAAATTCACTGCATAAATATTTAGTACCATAATATCCTTAACCTAATGGTGTATGAGTATTAATTTCTAGGCTTCCCTAGGAATTTTCCATTTTATACCTCATTGAAATCATATTTCATGTTTATAACCCACTTTCATAAAAATATTCTATGGTGAGTGTGATTAATAATTAAAAATCTAATTAATGTTTTAAAATTATGCATGGAAAGGAATTTGGTTTTAAACCTTGAAAAGTGTCATTTAAAGATAGAAAAAGTAATAGCCCATGGAATTGTAATTTTTATGCATGTTATTGATGTTGAAAAAGTTAATATTAAAATTATTTTATAATTTACATACTCTTTATAT
Organism: Viscum album; assembly: GCA_963277665.1. Lineage (NCBI taxonomy): Eukaryota > Viridiplantae > Streptophyta > Magnoliopsida > Santalales > Viscaceae > Viscum > Viscum album. The sequence continues at coordinate 495,681,816 of OY728159.1, forward strand.
TATTCATGTAATATATTTATTGGGATATGCTAATTTCTAATAATGGTTCAGTAAGTATTTTAATAAATTTACCTTAACTTTATCTAAATTATGATAAAAAGACATGTAATTTTTATTCAATTTTTTTCTATACAAATATATATGATAAGATGGATAGACATATAAAAATACAACTGGTAATTAAAAACCCCATAATAGATATTCCCTTTGAGTTTTTTGTTATACTATCAACCTTTCTATTGGGGAATTCATGTCATAAAGAGTACAAAGAATGACACATGTCATCACTTATACTTTCAGAATGTTAGATGCATCTCTATTAAATTACACAAAATTAGATAATAATATTATTTACATCATCTTTTATTTTGATAAACAAAGACTATATTTATTCGCATCTAATGTAACTATATTATTTGACTCTAAAACATTACTGTATTCAATAGATAAAGTAGATGAAACACCAAGAATTGTCAAATGGATTCTATAACGTTAGGATTTTTATTTAGAGATTAACGGAAACAGTGGTTCATAAATCCATGAGGAGGACTACTTATGCTCACTACAATACACTACTAAAGTGAACACACCAAAGAATAATTTTGTGAGTGATTCAATCCTATGTGAGTATATGTATTCAACTTCAAAAGAACCCACCCACAAATATCCTAATTTAATGGATTTTATAATGAAATTCAAAGTTTCTATAAACAAAAATAAAAAAAGATCACTTAGTTGAATGTTCAATCTAAAAATAATTTTTTGGAGGACCTGTACTTATGAAATATATACAATGACCAAGTAATTATGAGTTGAATTTATAAAAATTAGACACATATTCATTTAAAATTATTAAACACAAAAGCATGTGTATATCATTTTTGACCCAAATGGAATGAATAAAAGGTGTTGGATTTGACAATTTATTAGATTTAATTATTTAAAGTTAAATATTTTTTATACAACTATATAAAATGGGATCATGCTCATATCATTTCAAAGAGAAATAGTATGTTTTAATAACCCATGCATTAATATGAATTATCTAATGTATGGGGATATATTTCATGGGACCATTCCATTTTTCTTTTGGATATGGTCATAAACATCTAGCTTTCAACTATATTTTTAAATAGATAAACGAAAAGTTCATCCAAATCAATGATTCACATGTGGTGATAGATTTTATCAAGTGATATATTTTTTATAGTTTGGGATTTACTGAAGCAATTTTAAGTTACCAAGGAACATCCGTCTAAAGTTAATAACTTTTATTAATAATAAAATGGTGGGGGTGGGATGATTCACAGGGGGTCTGAAATAATGGAAGTCTTGAGCGGCCACCAATACAAGATAAACACATGCAGGGAGAATGGATCATGTACTATTAAATATAAAACATGAATATAAGTAGTCTACTATATTATAAATGTCTCTCCATCTGTGGGTAAGATCAATGAAACTATTGAGAAAATTCTGGCACTTCAGAACTAAATAGGTGATATCCCAAGAAATTGAAATCACTTCCTGAATGGACCTAAGGATAATAGTGGAATCAGTCTCCACCCATTCCAAATAAATATCACAAGAGATAAAAATTCCAACCTCTTGAGAATTGTAATTGATTATTTCATGATGGAATCTCCATGACCCTAAAATAAAATGAAATTGAATACAACAGAAACACTTTGATCTCAGAAAGCCACACCTCTCCTTATAAAATCCTCCATGCATGAACCACCATCATTCATATTGATCCCTCTATGAGAGGGAGTCCATCATACCCAATTACCTTGAGATGGAATCTTGTGCACCATGAGATCCGAACCTCTACCTTCCTTGATCCACCAAGAAGATAGGGAAAAATCCCACTATTTTAGTAATGATACCTACTCCAGTGCCACATATCTCTCCTTAACCATCATTTCCATCAGTGAACTGGAAAACCCTTCATGTATGACCCTATTACACAAATTCCTTATACTACAAAAAATATATTCCATTAACATCAACCACACCCTATGTTCCTGAATGTTATCTTCTAATATATGAAACCATAAGTGATGAAACAGGTCTCCAAAATGTCTTTATACATATCACCCAGTGAAGATGCTAAAGACACTCCAAATTGAGGTATCCTATTCACTTTCAAAGAATAAACATGAGGATAAACCTCTCCTACGAGAATGACATCATTTAAACTTGGATAAAATGGAGACCCCTTTATTCACACAACCTCATTGGTGTGGATAACATGATTTTGGATTCCCCTAAGTAGGAAATTGTGTTTATAAGGTATATCATTGGACAAAAGGATACCACCCCACGCATCATGACCAGTTTCGGCATGCATTACCCAATAATATGCCTTTGACGAGAAGAATATAGTAGAAGAATTTTTTGGGTTTAGTAGATATCAAAATAATATGGATAATCTTGAGCTTATGGGGATTGAGTATAGCATGGATGAAGGAGTTGAATCTACTTGCTTTCGTGAATGAGTGGTCGGGAACTAGACATCCTTGGAAACCTAGCACATTCACTACCCAATTCTCATTCCTAAAGTTTAACTTGATACACCCCACTATCCAACATGATTTTTTCTAGAGAGCATGAATGTGACAACAATTTGAGTCCCAAATCCTTTAACATATTCTTCCCAATCCATTTTATGGTGCCCACATTTCTTGGAAATAAATATCTCCCACAAACAGTTTACTTACATAAAATAACATTCCTCTTTAGATAAGAGTTAGTTCATGATGTCCATAACACTTAAAAGATGTATACCTCCATCCTCGGCCTATTGGGATATCCTATTCCATGAGTCCATGTGGTACCAACCTTATATACGTTCATCCTAAATTAAGCTAACAAAAAGAATTTATATATTACATAGAACCACTTTCGGGAAAATGAGGCTAAAAAAAAACATAAATGGGAATTAAGTTTAGGACATTGTTGACCAGGGTGATACACCCCAAAAAAGAGAGGTAATGTTTTTTTCAATTAAGGATATGAGAGGAGAAATGATAAAAAATACCATAAAAGTGGTGAATATAGATATTACCCCTGGAAATCATGAAACCTATATAATTATTAAGAAACTTTCTTCTAAAGACCCCCTGTCAATCTTCAATATTCTTATCCATGCCATCCAAGTATGAACTTGAGTTGAATACACTATTCTTTCCACAGATGGTGAGTTGACTACTCGATTTTATATATAAATCAATAATCTGGTTGAGATGCTATATGTACATACTATTAACATTGATGAAAATTAGATGGTCATCTGGAAATAAAAGATGAGTAATCCCATTGAAGTTTGGACTACAATTGAAATGATGAACCTTCCAATCACTACCACTCTTAATGAGATAGTTACTAAAATATTATTTTACTATGATGAAGACACTAGGGATAAAAGATATCCCAATATTATACCACAAAATTACTTTAATAACCCATAATGTTTACCCATTAAGGTGATTGGAAACCATATAGATCCAATGTATCCAAAAAAAAGATCAACCACCCATTCTGAGTAGACCATGAACCTCATGAATATAATGATAAAGTTACACTTTACCCTACAGTTTGATTTATCCAGATCAAGCTTGATGTCTATTTTAGAGACCATGACTATCTTATTAATATCTTCAACCATTTATTGGTCTATGTAATTGGTGGTCTTGGTAGACCTACCTTAGATGAAAACTTTATATTCTCCAGAGATCCATTTATAGAGATAGACCTGTAGAATTTTGTTAATAATAGATATGAGGATTTCATAGGGTAACTACACATACTGATTGGTCTATATTTGTTCAGTTATGATGGAACTTTTACTTTGTGAATTAGGATCAAGGTGGGGGAATAATCCACTTTGGGTAAGATCCCTCCATAAAAATAGTGATCAATACAACCCATAAACTTTTTTTGATGAGATCCTAAGAAAAAATATATAAAGAACCTAGAAAACTATCTGAATTGGTTTTTCTTCTAGAATTAATGGAATTAACAGCTCCCATATCTCCTTCTCATCCATAGTACCCTAAAAAACATTGATTTTAGGAGAGTTCGGATGAGGGATAGAATAAAAAATGTCCTCATGCCATTTGGGGAAGTAATCCTCCTTGTGAGGGTTATAATCGTTAAAATGGGAAATAGCGGAACCTACTACCACATTAGGATCACTGGTTAATGATCCATCCTCAAGTAGTATATTTGGGAAATTGGTGCATCCCCAATCCATAAAACATTCTTATAAGTACGTAGTGTTTTTATCTCCCTATTTAATACAATTAACTCTTGAATGATCATTGAATAGTCCTTTATAATCAATAATAAAGTAAGACAAATGATTCTTAAAACAAACAAGATTTCTCAAAATATAATCATCCCACCGTGCTTCATGCCTCTTCTCAGCCTGCTTGATATCTTCTTTAATTCCATCCATGTCCAGGTACCTAGAAGTCTTTATGCTATCCCAAACTCGAAGTTCATCTTTTAGGTACCTAATTTTATAATGAAATCAAACCCACGATCCATAATTCATGAATTTATCCTAGGATGAAATCACTGTAAGATGATAGGTGGAGTCTGACTCTCATTGACATGAGAAGTAGAATATCTCGCCATGAGCACTGTAACTTCCAATGAGAATAAGGAGGGGTCTATGGTCTAAACGTGACAAAAATAAGTGCTCCACATTATCATTCGTATAGGGAGATAAAACACATATGTTAGCTAAAAAACGTTCTAGCCGACACCAAATACAACAAATCCATTTTTGATTATTGCACCACATCTACTTATCGCATGAATAACCCATATCCAAGAACCCAACTTGAGATATAAAATCTGAAAACATTTGTCTATAATTTAATGGAAAACCCTTCATATTTAATCTCAGATAGAACCATGATGGTTTTAATGTTTCCACCAACATGTCAAAACTCATCTCTTAGATTGGAACTACTGAGATCCTTGTAGAGAGCCTTCCTACTCTTACATCACATTTAGTATAAATGAAGGACATATATCAAGAGGAATTAAAAAAACTATTCTTAATTGAAATATTATGGTTAGAGATATAAAATTCATCAACTACTACAAATATATTCTTGGAAATCCATATATATTTGTTGTCTATGTCACATTTTATATAGTTACAAAGACCAATCTTGATAGAAAATTCCGGGATTTTTTATGAATTTTTTTTTGTGCTCAAGGACCGAAACCAGCACTGCTTTGTGGTAATGAATATCATTATAAAAAAAAATTCATTCTTCAAATCGGCCCCCAGGACATAAGAATTTTAAATGATGAAAGAGATAATTGAATGTGTAGGTGCCATGGTTTATCCCTTGACACCGGAAAACACTTAGAATGGAGAGAGGAGGAAACTTTCTTCTGCTTGGAATGCACTCTGGTGCAGGTTACACTAGGATTCAAAGAAATTTCACTATTATCCATGCTTGGATCTATATGAAATGATGTAATTTATCCACTATTAAGAGGAATGTGAGAGGTGGTGGGGAGATTAGGGTCATTATGAAGCTCGAGGAGGAGAAATGTTATTTTTACTTATGATGAATGGGATTTATAAGATTTTAATTAGAGAGAACTACCCTCAAGGATTAAGGCTGATCCAAAACAATACTGTGAATTGAACTAAAGCCTGACCATGGAAAAAGATGGGCAGAATAACAATATATATGTGCACATATTCCTTATTTCATTAGAAACTAGCCCTAGTACCAAAGTTGAAAACACCGATAGAGGGTGTTCTAGAGAGATATGAGGATTAGATGGTGGTAGTGGAGAGGGATCAAAAACCATCTATGTGGAACAATAGGTTTTAGCATCCATAATACAAGATCTCGTATGTATCATTGATTAAGCACACGAATCTGAAAGTTTTATGGAGGGAGGTGTGGAAATATTTTACCAATTGTTGAGGCATATAGGGAGGGAATTAACTTGTAGATGACATGGTGTATAAAACCATATTGGGGAATGGTAGACCAAGGATTGACACTAGGAAACTAAATCACCAGTTCTAAAAAGAATTTGGCCTAAAAGAGTGTGGGATAAATCAATCTCAATGAGATTTTGGGCCACTCTTACATCTTCAAGTTAGATAATGTGCTCATTTGAATAGAGGAAGGACCCAAGAGTGTCACATATACCAAGAAGACAATAAAAGTTGTGAATGGGGAAGGGGAGGACTAGATAGTTGATCTATACAACTTTAATGGGATAATCATGGTTTAAGTGGGCTTCCATAATGACCAAAAGAGATTGAAATGCCATTTTTTGATCGATTGAGGGTGCCTGGACCATCCACTTAGAAATTCATCATAGGATACTAACACTACATAGAAGGCCTTGCGATTTATAATTGAGATATTGGTTTGAGATTCCATTCCCCATGAGGTTACAATGTTCAGAAAAAGGGGTATATGAGGTTTATTCTCTCAAAAAATTTCCACCATTTTCTACTGGTGAAAATCCGCAGCCAATTATAAGGATACTAAGGGGAAGTATATCAATGGAGATCTATCCACTAAAGTCACTGTAGGGTCCTGAAAATTCTGTCAAGGGAAGAAAATACCCCACAAACTCTTTGCATAAGGAAGAAAGTTCTTCTACAAGTCTAGCAAGGTGAATGGACTCAAATAGAGTAGAAATTCTTTAAAGGAACTTGAAGGAATACAAGTTTTCAATGTTTTTAAGTGGCATGCATACCATCATCAGAAAGGTATGTAAAAAAATGGATCACGAACTGCCAGGTATGCAAAACAATCCACGAACCACTGGCCCACAAGGTGATGGCCAATGGGAGAGGAATACCGCAAACCGAGTCACCAATGGATTCATATGCCTGAGGACCATTCGCGTACCATGCCACAAACTCATCTGTTCATGGATGAAGCGAATCAGTAGGGTTATGTGAACCATTATCGCAAACCGAAGTCTCTACAAACATCAGTTGACTAAGTCTTCCATGGGTGTGGATATTTCTTCAATGGGACTTTGCAAATGGTGTCACGTTCCCAATAGATATGATTTATTTAATGGTTTATAAAATAAGAAAAGTAGAAGTACATATAAAGTGACATAGAAGGAAAAAAGAGGGAGACAAACATAGGGAAGGATGGATGATTAATGCTTGAGGGAGACTTAGAGGTTGTACCCTGGCTTCCTTCTGGTTTCATCCGTGAAGCCCGAACCAGGAACCACTCCCTCTATAGGTACAACTAGTCACGAACCATAAAAAGGGGGAATTAAATAATAATAATAGAACCATGAACCTAACTGGTGAACCGCGAACCCAAGGTTTCTTGAAGATGAACTCCCCATGAACGATGATCCCTCGAATGCCCCTCCAATATGGTGCTTCACATAGCGTACCACTACGAACACTAAACCCAGTTTTGCATACTACTTTGGCATGCAGATGGAGCCCAACGTGGAATTATGGTCCACCTACCACTATGGTATGTGGTTTCCTATACCCATTCCCGCATACCACATCGGTACGCAGATGACCCTTCTACCCACATACCACTACGGTATGTGGAGCGTCCCCCATCCCACATAAAAAGTCAGTAAGTGGAGTGGGGTGTTTTCGGGTATTGATCCTTCTAGTTATAACCTCACACCCCCACTACCATTCAGTCCTCCATTATCCCTCTGCTAACCAGTCCTCTAACATTAAGCCAAAGCCTCATCCAAAGAAACCAGAACCGTATGATCAGACCATCGAGTGCACCAACACTCCCCATTGAGACTACATACCCACAGTAAGAGGAGTCACAAAGGCTCTCCCCATAATGACACAAGCTTCGGGAATTCCTGTTAGGCTATATTCGCATAGTAACCTGGATCGCAATCTTGGGACACCGATGTGAACCTACCCATTCTAGAGATTAAGGGTGATCACTTGCATTTACATTTAATGAGGAATAGTGACCAGTCGAAGGGGTTATGTTTTCTCCCTCCTTTGATGAGGAAGAAACTCCTCCCCTTCTCAGAACATGCTTTTGGGCCCTCCCACTTAGGTAAGTCCCTAATTTTCTGAGGTAGCGTCACATGAACTTTATTGTTATCTCACATTAAAGGGTTCATTTCTCCGCTCCCTCTCCCAAAGTTGCCCCATAATCTTCTACTATAGGCTCTCCCCCCACCAATAGGGGGGAGGTGTGTACATTGTTGAATCTTTCACATCATTTTGTTTCTCACACTGAGCATGGCTCATTTTGGGCTTAGAGGTTTGTGAGGATTACAACATCCACATGATACTGAACTGTGAGAACTCTGATTCCTGATCAAACCAGGATATGTAGAACACCTTCCAGATGGATTGAGCTCAAAAGGGTGAAAATCTAAAAGGTTACACCCAATCACATCACCAAAAATGGGTAGCTCCCACACGTAAGTCCCACACAATCTGAACTACATGGGTTCTAATTCCTCTCCCAAGGATATGTAAGAAGCTCTTATTTTGGTCCTGATCACAAAAGAAAGTCACCTTCCATCCCCCTAGATGAAGATAAACTATAGAGAACCTTATTATATGGCTCAAGTCAGCATCACCTTCGCAGCATCAAAGATATGCATGCCGATGAAGATCCTGCAAACCAAGGGTAGCCTGTGGACACACTCTTCAAGAATGAACCAAGGATTCAAAAAAATGCGATCTCGACTTAAATCCATAAGAGAGTCCATGAACACATAAAATACCCCCCTAGAAGGGTTTGGTGAGCCTGACCTCCCATCCTCTTGACTAATAGAGTCCTTAAGAGTCATTTTCCAAATATTCAGACAATGAGCACTTGCCGTTGGAAAGCAGGTCCACAAATCATGGATACCAATGATGTTGGGAATTCTTGGATCCACAAATAAAACCGTTGAAGACTATACGAGGAAGTTATATCTGAGAAGGACTGATTTCATGAGTACTTGAACCCCACACAATCTCCCGCTGGGACCAACAGTTCTAGAATGGTTAATTAAACCTTCTTTAAAGGATAATGAAGTTTAACGGGTCAAAAAAAGGAATGGTAAATTCGATGAAAACCCATATCTATAGAAACATTAATGGGTGATTATCCACATCATTCCATTTCTTCACCACTTTTAAAATGTGTGACCTCAGAGGTGGTGCAGTCACCCAGAGACCACCATGGATAATCTTAGTAATTGGTTGAAATAAAGTTGACTGAGGAAGAGTTGAATGGATAAGAACATCATTTAGAGAAATAACCTCAATAGAATCCCGGGATGATAGTGGAGGAGGTACGATCACAAGATATAAAAGGCCTAGGGTATGGTAGAATATGGGGAGAAGGAGGTAAGTGCCGACTCCTGAGGAAGAAGGAATCACTAAAGCTTCTAGTATGGGTGGATCTTGATGTGTGGGAGAATAAAATAAGAAAATAAAAGGTCCGTGAGGTGCTTTTTCAATGGGATGATCCATTTAGTAATCCATCCAAGGAAAACACTATTAAACTTGTGTACGAAATATTTAATAAATAAGTATTTGGATGCTCATAATAAATTTACACCAAACCACCTGAAATATAATGGATAATCTAAAGTGTCCAACAAATAAGTAAAGTATTTTTTTGATAAAATTGTTTTACACAACCTAATGAATTAAATCAATAGGATTATGGATTATCTAAGGGCCCATAGGACTAATTTCAAGGGAAAATTATAGATATCACTATTCAAAATCAACATTGAAAAGTGGTACCATATAGTGACCCCAACCGTAATAAACTGGGGATAGTTTCTACTTTATTACATTGGTAGATACAAGAAATCACATCTCAAAGGATTGAATAGTTTATTTGTCTCATCAAAAAAGATTTATATTTTAAATTCAAATTGTATTTTAAATCCTAAAATACACAAAGTATTTTGTTTGATAAAACCATTATTTAACCTTATTATATCATTGGATATCAATTACAAAACACTTACTGGTATCTTGGGGAAAATAAAACCTTAGAAATGGGTGAGATCATACTATCAGTAAGGTTATGTTTACAAAAAAATCTATCAAAAATAAACAATACAAAATCAATATGAAAAACTGAATAACTATAAAACATGAATTTTAATAAAAAAACTAATAATGAGATGCATCCAGCGATAATATCATTATGAAAATATTATGTATAATAATAAGAAATGAATTCAAAATAAAGGAATACATAATTTTGGACATCAAAATCCTATTATCAAGACCTTTAACAAGAAAATTTAAAACTGTTGGTAAGACCCTATTTAATTTGGCCAATTGATTTTTTCATGAGACCTATCAATGCGTTGAGGAGCTATTGATAACAGGGACACACATTTTAGTTACCCCATCCAATTAATTCCTCATATGAAAGGGATGAAACACAATAAATACAAACATTTATATTTAAAAATTATCATACAATATGGTAATACATTCTACAATCAATAAACAAAATCATACACCATGAAGTGTAATATGGTGAATGATAATAAAATTTTACATCCTAGTAAAACTGATCATAAAAACTCTGGATAAATAACGTGGATGGTATTAATAAAACAAATCCATAATTTAACATAAGTAAAATATAGGGTTGATTTTTTTAATAAATAGAAATACCATAAAAATTCCATTGAACATTGTTCAAGAGAATAACCTATTTACTTTTATTTTTGAAACTAGAATTTCACAAAATATTTTAAAATTGTTTATCACTGAAATTAACCTTTTAAACTTATAAGATATGTTTTAAATCACTAAGTGGTCATGAAGGTTAGAAATTCTATACATACTGAGTACATTGAAATAATTTTTCCTTTTACATTTTTAGTAAAATCCAAACTTGTATCATTTAAAAAACAACATGAAGATCCACTTCAAAATATTTTGTAAAAAAAGAAAAAAAAATTGGTAAAAGCTTATATAATAAATATTTTTTATAAATTAAAATAAAATTTGACTTATTTTATAAAATATAGTGTTGGAAGAAAAATTATTTTTGATCGAAGAGAAAAATGAAGTTAGATTTTCTTAAAAAAATTCTTATTCATTTTAACTACTAAATAGAGGAAAAATAGAACTATTACTTGAAAAGTTCATGTATAAACATAGGATAGGAAAATATATTTATTTTAAGATATAAATAGGAAATAATTCTCTCAAGTAAGACAAAAACCTAAAGAATCCTGAATAAGGATTAGATTGTAAAATAAAACCTTACCACTTTGGTAAATTTTGAATTGTAAGACCCATGAAAGAAATAAATTGAAATGAAACATTAAATAAAATGAATAAAAATATATCCATGATAAAAAATATTAGAAGTTTTAGTATATGTTGGATCATAATGTATATGAAGATGGTTAAATACAAGAGGGGGTGAATTGTAAGTAAAAAAACATTCATTTTTAATCTTAAAAGGAACTTAATTTAACAAGGTTAAACAAAATCATATTCAAAAAACATCTTAGGTATTAATATAGTAATCAGACTTGACCCTTAGGCCCGAAAAAAAATTATCATAAGTAAGCATATTTTTATAAGTTCTCCACAAGTTGTAATTAGAAAAAGATTTTACTTTAACCATGTACTGAATCATATTCTATATTTTGTGGTAATGTATTAATCATTGAATCATGTTCACAGTAGAAAGGATTTAATCAGAGTAATCCTAAAAAGAATCATAATCACAATGGTTATGATAAATCATTGTATTAAAAAAGTAGCGATTCCATATTAAATCCTAAAGAATTGTAATAAGAATAATAAAATATTCACATAGTAATATAGGATAGAAAAATTATATCATAATCGAAGATATTATGATAAAAAAGATACAAATAGAAAGATGAATATAAAAGTATTCTATTTATATTTTAATTACAGAGGAAATAAGACTTGTAATAAAACAAGTAATAAAAATGAATAAAGTTCTTTTGAAAAAAAGGGTAGGGTATCCAATCACCTAGAATAAAGGTCCCTAGTTGTATACTTATAAGAATGTCATTATTTCTCTTACTAGGGAAATCCATTAATACGTTGATTGGTATTTCTGACTATCTCTATGAGCCCTCGATATAATGATTAGCGAGTCTATCTCACTATCCCTATGAGCCTTCGATATGATGACCGACTTGTGTCTCTCTCTATCCTTGTGACCGATCGATATGATGATTAGCTTGTATACCTCGTTATCCATAAGATCCCTCGATCGAATTAACAATCAGATGCATAAAGAAAACATGAACTCCAGAAGACTAAAACTATGAAGAAAAATTAGTTAACTCTTGTATGATTTATATATCTCACACATTGAGAGTTCTATAAATGAGAATGATCAATACATTTCATAAAACTCTTCGAATTATTGGGTATTTATAGGAAACACTCGAACGGTCATAATGATCCTCTAATGATCATATTTTCTATGAGTTTTTCATGATGAACAAGATACCTAGAACTTCAATGGTTATATTATAAGAGAATGCCTAACTTCATTTTGATATACAACATTTTTAGTGTAAAACATATTTCTTATATCAAAGATAGGAGTTTCCAGGTACCAATAGGTTATTATGATAAATTATTTGAGTCTGAGTAAGATTTTAATCAAAACCTTTATCGATTAGAATAATAATATTTTGTAAGTAAGAAAGTTAAAACAAGAGATCATATATTTGATATGATAAAGGTTGGTATGAATTATTTTATCCAATCTCATTATAATAAACATATCATATACTATCTCATTATGATAAGAATAATGAAAAATTATATTTTTGTAACTCTTTATGACTTATTATAGGTTAGATAAAAATAATATCTTTTCTTATAGAAAATTATAAAACATTTTGAATAAGTAAGATAATAAATAAAATGGATGTTCATGATTTCCAATATTTTTTTAAAAAAGGTCATAAGAGAAACATTTTACTCAATATTCTCCCCCTTTTTAGAAAGAACAAACCACAAAACTTAGATGAATAAGAAATTTTTAATCATTTTCATAAATGAAAATTTTACTTATCTCCCCCTGAGTTTATTACCCATTTAAATATAATGATGAATATGACTAACTCCCCTTAGGATAAAATCTCCTCTAAAGGATTTTATTCAGACTTAGAATGAATTTTCCCCCTTAATTAAAACATCTACCCCTTTATATAAAATTCTACCACTTCGTGATTTTCGAAAAGGAATACGAATTAAATTTTGAGATACCTGAATAAAGGTTAAAGAAAAAAAATAAAAAATAACATTATAAGGAGTGTATTCTATCTGTTAAAGAAAAATATGAAAAAGATATAACAAGAGTTTAGGAAAATAAATTAATCTTTCTTCGGTATCAATGATCTCAAAATTTCCTTCAAATTTTCTAGTTCCTTCCAATACACTTCTAACTCTGTAATGAACTCTTCATGAAACCAATTTTTCATTTTAGATTCTATATCCTTTCCTATTGAATCTGAATATTTTCATCATGAATATAAATATTTTCTTCCCATATTTGAACTTTTGTTGAAAAATAATTGTTTAGAATACTAACATCTTCGTTTAGATTTTTGGGTCTCCTTACCTAATCCTTGTAATGACTCATCTTTCCAATATGCTAATTTACAATCTTGGTACGATTTTATATTTTATGATTGAAATACTTAACCAATTTTACTCTTTCTTTTATATCCTTTGTTAACAAACTAAAAATTTCTGCTAAATATTTCAAGTCCTTCCATATCCCTTAAAAATTATCATTATAAACCTTGAGATTAGTGTTAACTTGTTGAGACCACTTATTAAATTGGGTAAATGATTTTATTTGATCATGATAAAATTTTTTATGGGATTTAAACTTTTCTTGTGGGTTGATCACTTTTTATGTCATCTTGTATGTCAAATATGATTTCTGATTAAAACAATCCCAAATAATCTAACATCAAGAATCTAGATTTTTGAAATAGGGAATTTTTCCTTGAAATGTTTTCATGTGCTGAAAAATAAAATATACTCTTTCTAAATAATAAGTTCTTGGTGAATAAAATTGATTTTATTCTAGATACTTAGAATGTAGGATACAACTCCTAATAAAAATACATCTCCTCATTTTCCCAACATTCACTCTCAGCTCTCGGCTTCTCCTTTTCCTATCTAGGGTTTCCTCCATGGTGGTGAGGGATATTCCTCTCCTTTCCTCTCTAGTTCGTTTCATGGTTTCTTCTAATCATCATCTAGATGGGCGTCAATTATTTCACTTTCTAGTGGTGGGCCCCAATGCAATTTTTCCATTGTGGCATTTTTCTTAGGAGGTTTGCTGGCTTTTATGGGGGTTCGTAGCTCTTATCTATGGTTATGATTACCAGTGTCTACTAGTGATGGTGGAAGATGATGATGATATGGGTGACAGTGACGATCCACTACTACCAATGCTGATTGTGATATTTTGAGTTTATGATCTGATGACGATGTTAAATATCGTGGAAAATATAGTTTCGACACCAGAGAAGTTTTTTGGTGGAATTATTGGTGACAATGACATTGTTTGTGGTCTCCATGATGATAAGGGCTTCGATGGAAGGTTCTTGATGGTGGCTGACACATTCAATGAATATTTTGTGTAAGTGAGGTGTCCAAGGCATGATTATGGTCTGAGGAAGAGTTGAATTTCATATTTGATTTGGATTTTTGGTTTACCTTGGAAGAATTGCAGTTTGATCATGATTTAGATGGATTGAAAGTGTTGAGATGTGTGATTTCAGGGTGCACAGCTCGAGGTTATTGGTTGGTGGTGATGTGGGGGAGTTTTGGACCGAGGTTGAATTTCAATATGAATAAATTTTGAATTTTGGTACTGTTTTTGTGGGGAAACTGGGTTTGAATTTTGAATCCCTATGTTTTATTTTCGCTAAACCTAAATACAAGTTGTTTGAAAATGAAAAAATAGATCAGAGGAGGAGAACGTAAGATACGACTCATTCCAATTTCTTCTCAAAGTGTTTTCACTTGTCTTTATTTAGATTTTCATTTCTTTGTTAATCATAGTTTCTATTATAAATCTTAATTGATTCAACAAAAATCCTTTTACTACCTTATACTTTTTGGTTCAGATCTTGGTCACCCATCTTAGATGAAGATACAACTTCTTGTATTGATGGGGACCACTATTTCTCTTAGTTTACAGACTTATCCTTTTGATTTACCAAGGAAGTCAGTTCTTTTGGGGAAGCTTGATAATTCCTCATTGAAATATTATCATATGGAAGAACTTATTTGACCGCTTTTTTATTTTCATCCTCTTTCTAATCATTTTCAACATTATCAGTTTCTTTCAAAAAAATTTGTTCATTATATTTTTCTTCTTCAACATACTCTTATATTTATTTGAGTACACTATTTTTTGAACACGTTCAATTTATTTTTATAGAATATCTAATTCTATAACACCTCCTTCTATTTATTTTCAAAATAATTCATAAAGTTGTGAATCTGATCTCAAATCACCTTTCCCAATTGGAATAGATTATTTATCTACAACATCTTATTTTCCTTTGACTTTGATAGAGGGAACATTGGAATCAAAAATAGATGTTTCTTTATAGGAAAATATGTCATCCATATTTGGTAAAACAATATTTGTTGAAGAAGCCTCTAATTATTTTGTCAATGTGTCAACTAAACATTGACATTGAAGTTTCATCTTTTGTTTCTTTTACTTTTCTTGATTCTCAAAAACTTCAATACCATGCAATTTACAACAAAGGCTTCAGCTGGGTCAATTCCAAAGAAGATTTTTTAAAACATTTAAACTATTAAGGTTTTATAAAAATTTTTTCATCATATTGCGTGAATATGAAAAAAGATATTATGATAATTGTAAGATAAACAAAATTATTGAAAAAAATAAAAAAATAAAAAAGTTTTAATTAAATTATGATTAAGAAGAATTGAAATTAAAGCTCAAATACAATTAAATTTGGAAATACTATTTAAAAACAGAAAATGTTAAATATTTTCAAATATAATTAAAAACAAACTCGAATATGACAAATTTTCAAAATCTGATTAAAAACTCAAATATGATAAATCTTTATTAATTAAAACAAAAATATGATAAAATTTAAAATGAAATATCGAATATGATAAAATTTTAAATGAATACAGAAATATGATAAAATGTTAAATGTAAAATTGAATATGATAAAATTTTAAATTAAAACTTGAATATGATAAAAGCTTAAATGAAAAATTAAATTTGATAAAATTTTACATAAAAACTATAATAAGATTAAATTTTAAATGAAAAATTGTTTTTTGGAAAACTAAAAGATTTGTTAAAAAATAATCATATATACTCCCTTCATAAAAAGGATCAAATTAATGTAAGGATATGGTTTAAAAATAATTATATTTGAATGACTACTTTATATTGATCATTCCTATATTTTGTTTCATGTATTCAAATCTATCGGAAGGAAATGTTTTTTTTCAAAATATACTCAAGTAGTTCTTGAATTGTGGTTGTAACATCCCAAGTAAGTAATTAATAACAGATATTTTTATCTATGTCTATTAATGATTAAGATAGTGTTTTAGTGGCTTAAAATGAAAATAAATACAATCTTATGCATGGAATACACTAATATTCTTAAAAGATTGTTTTACTGCCTTTTGATGGAAAACCCTTTTTAAAACAAACTTTTGACAATTTTATAATCTATATTTGTCAAAATAAACATTTTAATTATGATTGGGACATTTAAATTTACTTTGGATAAATTTTTGGTATTTTTCTGACAATGTTCATTTTTTAATGAATAGTGAAAAATACTGCATTTTACATCATAACTGCTTTTTCATTTAATTTAATTATATGGTTAGATTATCATTTTTAATTGGTCTTAAAGTGTAATCTGAATATATTTTTACCATTTAATACAATGGTGGTCATTAGGATTAATTTCACTTTGGAATTGGTCATAAACTAATGCCAAACTTTTCATAGATATTATTTCAAAAAAACCCGCTATTTTCTTTGACAACGGGAATTATTTTTAAATCAATTGTTGAAATTTATGTGTTTGGAATTTGGTAAAATGGATTACATATTTGGAATCATAAGGTCCAAATTATGTAATTAAGACTCTTTTATTTTTGGACATTATGAATAGTAACAATGGTAATTATCTTTAATTATATTGATTAATGAGTAATCAGGTAGTTAAAGATAATAAAATGATATCATAATAATAAAAAAAGACCACAACATGTGTCCTAAGGCTACGTTTTGTCTCATGGCCGACCATGGTATGCCTTGTGCCAAACTTGGGGGCCCCATGGAATCACTTTTGTGGAAAGTGACTTGTTATCTTTTTATTTTTTTAAAGAAAGTAAATATAACAAGAATGTATCACCTAATTAAAACATTTTTAATTTTGTCTACATAGATGATATTTTAGACTATAAATATTCATTAGAAATATAAAAAGATTTAATACATCATGATAGTTTTTTTATAATTTTTAGACATTAAATGTATTAAATTATTTATGACATCATGATGATGCAGCGATTACCTCATTAATAAAGGATTTAAATAAAATGAAATGATAATGTAAAATATATGACCTACACATGTACAAAACCTATTGGATGGGTGGATTTAGAACCCTTATCACCTTAACCTCGAATTGTATCATTGTGGGACCTTTTGAATCCGAAAATCATTTTCAAATAAAGTAACATTTCTTTACTTTCCAAGAGTGCCCCTCCTCTCCTCTTATAAAAGGCCCCCACCTCTACCTCCTTACACACACTCCTAAAGCCTTTGGCTCGGCCAACCCCTGCCCATTTTGTCTCTCCACATCCCTATCTTACTCCTTGAATCCTCAATTTGGGCAGAAGTCTTCCCAAGGAAGCTTTTTAGCTCAAACCAAAGGGATTTACCCAATTTTAAGGTAATGTCTTCACTTGAGTCCATTTGTTTTATTTTGCTTCTCCAACCCCCTAAAATCTTTTTATTCATTTCTTTTGTAACAAATACAATATCTTAAATATACTAGGATGTTGTTAGAAGAATTATTTGAGCTACAATTACACACACCTACATCTAATGGTTAAAGGACATACTGTTTCCGTGGATGGTGAATTTATGCCTCCCGAAACGATGATTGTTCAACATTATTTTAACACCTTAAAATGTGGCCATTAAGATGTCACTATATTTATATATGATATATTATATGTTTATGTTTTCCTTAAGCTTCTGTATTTTTCATTTTGGGAATACCTTTATGGTTTCCATTATGAGTAAATGTGATATCTTCATTTAAGGAAGTGCAGACTACCACCCCCTCAAAGTGATTTGATTCATTAAATACCATATGTGGGATGTATAAAGGATGGAAATATGATATTATATATGATATTATACTGGAATTATAATATACCTTTATATCATTATGATTCCATTCTATAAAATACGAAATAGAAATGAGAGTAGCGTTCATGCGTACATACGGCTTACCGTCTCCATGAACGGTGCATTTCATTTCTTACCTCTAAATGATTATGTAATATTATAAATGCATGTATATAATAGATATATATGATATATACATCATGATTATAATTCTGGATATAAAGGATACATGAACAACTTTTAATTATAAAGGGTTTATTTTTGACTCAAGTACCAATGATCATTAAAACGACCGTTATTAACTTAAATAATTACATAGTGTTCATGACATGGAAATAAGTGATATAAAAGGAATAATAAACTTAAGAAAGGTTCTTAAGAAAGTAAAAATTAACTCAAGTTTATTATTCAGGACATTAAATAATGATCGAGTCAAGTCAGACCCGAGGTATGGGACTTCGTCTCAATCTCCTTTCATTGAGGCATATTTTGTTTTATACACAACCTTATTTTATATGGTGTATAAACCCCTTTGACTTTTACATTTATTAAAAAGGAATCTTTTTTATACGAAGCGTTTACTAAACGATAAAAGGGAATGTTTTTGTCGTATGTATGCGGCGACAACGACTTCTCCACCGCCGTGACCATTATTTGGGTTTCGGCTTCCTCTACAAGCCATACCTTCTTTTTAAAAGAAAAATAAATACCATGTTTTACTTTTCTTTTATTTTGGTATTGAAAATGGTTTTCATAATGTTTTTATATCAATGTGTTGTATTGATATCTTGTGATTGAAAGGTGGGAATTTTATGTTTCCTTTATGCATGTTTTATGTGATACGATTATGTTAAGGATCTTGGGCATTATTATGAAGACAGGTGGTTCCGTGATAAACTAAGGGCGGGTGAGCCCGATATAGCTCTCCAATGCATTGGGTAACGCGAAGGAGTGAAACGTTAAGGTTTCTCCGAAGAGATTTAGGGAATATACTGTAATGGGTATTCCAAACGTAACCAAGAGGGTTACTCCCTACGTAAGAATGTTATGAATGCCTCAAGTTACCGTTATGTCTTATGATTTCTATGATTTATTCATGATTTTATGAGGTATGTTAAAGTGCTTATGTTTTATGGGTAAAGTATGATTTCATTCTTATGTATATATGTACCCATGTTTCCTTTCCATATTTTTATATCCCTTACTGAGCTTTTTATGCTCATCCCAAGTTTTTTGAAATGTTTTTCATAGGTCAAGGGAAAGGTACATGATATGATGATAGTGTTAAGGAAGTGTCAAGAAATAATCCATGTTTTATTTTAAATATGTTTCCATTGATGGGAAAGAAGAATACTATCTTTATGTAACCACTTTGTTTATATGTGGAATGTAATGCAAGTTTTATGATCTAATTCTCTAAAACTCTAAACCCGAAAAGATCCTCAATGTGTAATCTTGTAATAACTCAAGATTAAGTAAGGTTTAAGGCTGGGGCCTTATAGTGATGAGTTGTAAAATGATATATCCTTTGGGCGTTCAATCTTTAAGAAAGTGATTCATAATATCTATGTGTTTTCATGAGAGTGATGTTGTAGAATTTTTACTTAATGAAATGGAACTGGTGTTATCACAATGTATTTGAGTTTTAGTAAAACTCATGGCCTAACCAGTGATTGTGTTTTTCATCCACGACACTTGAGCACAACAACTTGCAACTGCCACATATTCAGCTTCATCAGTGGAAATTGCTACTGAGTTTTTTTTCTTACAAGACCAAGAAACTTATAAATCTCTTAAGAAATGAAAAGTTTTAGAACTATTTTTTTTATTCAGTCTACAAGAACCAAAATCAACATCCAATTTTTTTTAAATATAAAATCATTTCTAGGTGAATAGAAAATTCCTAGATCTATAGTTCCTTTAGAAAACTAAAAATTCATTTTAGAACATTAAAATGGGATTCCTTTGGATTGCCAGGATATCAATCACATAATAGAAAATATTAATTTTTTTGAATGTATTTTAAATATAGTAAAATTTCTATCATACCTTTGAAAATCGTTTAATCAACTCGTTGTCCAGTTTCATCAAGATCAATGGTATTTTAGGTAACTATTGGAGTACTAATACTTTTATTTTTGTTATATACATAATTTTTAATAAGATATTTGATATAATTATATTGATATATATATGTACCTTCTTGTTTTTGAGAAATTTGAAAACCAAGAAAAAAATGTTAACTCACCCATTATACTCATTTCAAACTCATATTTCATAAAATTAGCAAAGGAATATGTTAAAGACTGGTGAGTTGATTTGAATATAATTTTATAAAAAAAAATAGTACTTTCATAATATTTTTATTTACTTTATTAAAAGTGTTGTATCCGCGGTTCCCTTAACATAATTATTTTTTTAACAAAAATAAAATTAATCTATCATGCATTGCTATGAGGGATTTTTTAAGGATATATAAAACTGTGGTATGTTTAAAAACATATTAAATATGTTTTTTATCTTCAAAACTATGAGGTTTTTCAACAAATACTTCCTCATGTACATTACCATTAAAGAAAGAATACTTCACATCCATTTGAAAAAGATTGAAATTAAATAATGCTACCAAGTAAAATATAATATGAATAAATTCATGTCTAGATACTGGTTTATAGGTTTCTTCATAATCTATTCCCTATTATTGATTATAAAATTTATTAATAATTATTTCTTTATTTCTACTGATTATTAAAAATTTAAAAAACTTTTTTATAAAAACCCTTTTTACTCAAATTACTGAAGTTTCTTTAGGTCTTTAAAACAAGGTCTATACTTTATTCCTTTTTAATTAATTTTGCTCATCTTATATTCCATTTTTCTATTATTTTTCACCTAAAGAACCATTAATACTTTTAAGTTCAAATTGAGAAATAAAATAAAGATATTCTATTTCATTTCGTAAATAACTTATAGCCTAGACTGGTTGCTTTACATCACCAATGATACTATCACTAGGATGATTCCTAAGAAAAAACAAACCAGGGTTTTTTAAAGTCTATTCGTCATCCAAAAGTAGATAGTCTTCTTCATTAAATACTTCTGAAATAAATTCTTGTGTATTCTTTTCGTTATAAAAAGAATATTCCATCAAAGGTTGAAAATTAGTTTTGGAAGACACATCTTAATATGTTGGTTGGGTTTGTTTAAAAACAAAAGGATCGATTTCTTCAAATTTAACATGTACTATTTTCTCAAAAGTACAAGAGTTTTTATTAAAAACTCTACATGCCTTAGAAGTAGTAGAATAACCCTAAAATATACCATTATTATATTTGGATTTGAATTTATATAAAGTATCATTCATATTCAACATGAATACTTTGCATCAAAATACTATAAAGTAAGAAACTTTTAGTTTTCTATCTTTCCACAACCCAAAAAGAGTTTTATTAATAAAAGGTCAAATTAAAAATTGATTTATATTATGAGAAATTGTACTAACTCCTTCATTACCAAAATGTTTAGAAATTGAGGATTCATTCAATATGGTTCTTATTATTTCTTGAGGAATATGAATCCTTGTTAAAAAACCATTTTTATGAGGAGTTCATGGAGTTGAAAAGTAATGTGTAATGCCTTTTTTACTAATTTTTTTAAATCAATATTTAAAAATTCTCTAACATGATCACTATGAATAGTTATCAAGGGAAGTTATTTATCATTTTTTGAATTGGGAAATAAATGTTTGTAAATAAGAAAATCCTTTAAATTTCTTTTCTAGAAAATAGATCCAAGTGTATCTAGGGTAGTCATCAACTATAGAAAATACATAGTAATTATCTGAAATACACCTAGTTTGTGTAGGACCAAATAAATCCATGTGTAATAGATATATAACATCATAAGTTTATAATTAAATAATATATTTAAATCTAGGCTTATGTTGATTAATGTATTGAAAAGGGTCATAGACTTTTAAACAATCAAATCTACATTCTGGAAAATCATTGACAATGATTTTCTTAGTTAACTTACTTAAGAATCTATGGTTACTATTTACTAAGCTTCTATGACAAAACCAGAAAAATCTTCCATTATACTTAGGAAATATAAGTCTTGGATACTAAGTAATTCTACGTTAGGAGTGTAAACATTCTCATTCAAATGGGAAGAAAGAATTTATTCATCCATGGAATTGTGTTCAACAGATTTTTGATTCATAAAATTTACAAGGTAAAATTCATCAAATAATTGACATATTCTTATAAGGTTGTGGTTAATACATTTAAAAAAATACATTTGACATTAAATATTTACCAAGAAGAAAAATATTACCTATACGGATAATATCTCCCTAATAATTTTCTCTGAAGTTAAATTTTCCACCTTTCATCCTGATAATATTTTCAAAGAAATATTTGTGTTTGGTTATATATCTGGGACACCCACTATCCAGGTAAAAAGTATCCTTGTTTTTGGTACTACCTTTGATTTATTAGAAACAAAAAAATTATACTTTCAGAAACCAAACCTTCATGGGTTTGGAATTGTTATAAAACAAGAATTTAGTAATTCACATTTGTTTTAAAAAATGGTCTTTTTGGGACCCAAAAGATTGAATTTTATTTAAAGAACAATTATTTTCTCAATGACCTAAACTTTGACATTTAGTACAAAAGGGGGGAATTTTTAGGAACAAATAATATTTCACTAAAAGTATATTTTCTATGATTATATCCCATCCCTAAACTTGTACCATGTGGATGTAATTTTTTATATATTTTTTCAAAATCTTATTAAATAGTTTTAAGGTTTGATAAAATATTCTTCAGTGAAGAAATTTTTGATTTTATTTTTACAAGTAAAATTCCTATATACATTTTTATTAGTTTTGGAATTTATTTTCTCAAAACTAGTGTTCAAACTAACATTTTTAGAAATTACTTTTACAAATCAATAAAAAAAGTAAATTTTTATGAATTTGATTTATCAAGATATTTTGATAGATATGATATTTCATTTGTTTAAATACATATTCCTGAATTATCTTTTGAAAGTTTTTCATTATCCTTATCATGTTTTTTTTACAAATTTTAGAATTATTATTTTCCAAAAGTTTTGAAAAGTGAAAAACTTCTTCGTAAGAAGGTAACATATTGTCAACACTAGGAGAGGAGATTATTCATCCGAAGATATATTATTCTTATTATTAGGATAATTAACATTTAAATAAATATTAGTTAAAGAATTTGTAGTCTGCAACTTGGCCATAAAATATTTATTTGTAATAGTTATTTTAGATAGAAGACTAATATTGATCTGATATGGGATTTTATTATCTTTGGAATTGTCAAAATAATAACCACCACTGGCACTCCATGTGTCATTTGTATTAAATTTTTTTACATTTTGACTTATAATACTTCTTCTGATTCCTATTTGAGTGTCTATCATTCTTGTATTTTCTTTTCAACATGGGATAATCAGGTCGAATATGTCCAGCTCCTTTTCACTAATAACAAGTTACTTCAGAGACTTTTTTTCATTCATGTCCTTGTTAATTTTCATGTAATGATATTGAAAATCATTTTTACCAACATTATTTTTAATTATTATAGCAATATTATCTAATTAATTGTCAGAATTTTCAAAATCACTTGAACAATATTGAATGATATATTTATTTTTCTTTTTCGACTTAACAACTTTATTATGGTCTGAGCTTTTATTGAGTTTGAATAGGTAGTAAAAGAAACTCCACAATTATTTTTTTTCTTTCTATGCATCTTTTTTAACCTACCCACATATCACAAAAGGCTTCTAAACAGATAATCAATTTTGAAAATTTTAATCATCTTAGATTCATTGAAATCTGTTCTCCTATATTCCCACTCATTGGGAATGAAATAAATTGTCTTTTCTACAAGGATTTCATCTTTTAATACTTTATATCTCATAGATTTTAAACAATGTACTATTGTTATAAAACTTTGTTGTACCTTCGTAACAGGTTCCCCAAAAGGGAATTAAAATCCTTGATAGTCACCTCGGTGCATTTCTCTTATGGTTTCAACAAATATTGAAGTTTAAAAATGAGTAATCTATAACTTTTCCCAAATACTATTAGAATATTCTCACGAATAAATCTGACTGCAAATTCTTGTGGTCATAGAACAAAATAAAGTGTTTCTAACTCTATAATTCAATTAATACTCCTGTGTTTCCTGATTTGAAAAAAAGTCACTTTATTTTTAGGGACATTGTAATATCTAGTTAACATGATGAAATTTTCAACTCCAGTATCTATAACTATTGAATTCATTTTATGTCTCCAATATTCATAATTGAATCCATAAAAAATGGGGGGTGGTCTATTTGGATTGAGGTTATCTATTGAACCAACATTAAGACCCAACATCTTTAAAAAAATAAAAAAAATTATATTCCACAATACACGTTAGTGTAGAAATTATTTATAAAAAAAATTATAATAAAATTTAAGAAAACATGAAAAATTAAAGAAGATAAAGGTAGAAAGTATGATTATTGGTAACCTCCTAGGATACCAAATGTAAGTGTCTGTATAATAGACATTTGGCTATGATTCCAATTATTAAATCGTAATGTATGTGAAGGTGGATAAATATAGGGGGGTTGAATTGTAATTTTAAAGCATTCATTTTTTATATTAAAAGGAACTTAGTTTAACAAGGTTAAAAAAAATTGTATTCACAAACCACTTAGGTATTAAAATGGTAATTGAACTTAACCATCAGGTCTGATAAAGAAAGTATCATAATCAAGTATATTTCAATATGTATTCCACATGTCCTAATAAGAAAATGTTTCTAATTTAATAATATCTAGAATCATTTTTAGTAAGAAGTGTTAATGTATTCGGATTTTAATCATATTCGTAGTAGAAACAATTTAATTAGAGTCATCATAAAAATAATCCTAATCAAAATGGATACAATAAATTATAGTATTAAAAAAATATTAATTCTATCTTAAAGAATATAGAATCATAATCAGAGTAACAACATATTCAAAAATTAATATAGGGTAGAACAATTGTATCATAATCAAAACTATTACGATAAACAAGATACAAATAGAATGATGAATTTAAAAGGATTATATTTCAATTACAATTAAAATAGATATAAAAGAATAGTTATAAAATGAGTAATATTATTGAATTAAATTATTTTAATCTAAAGAGTAGGGTATACAATCACTTAGGATAAATGTCTATTATTTTCTACTGAAAATAAAGTATGCCTTTCCCTTACTATGGAAATCCATCCATACATTGATCAGTTTATCTCACTATCCCAATGAGACCTCGACACGATGACCGGATTGTCTGTCTCTCTATCACTACAATCCCTCGATATAATGACTTACTGATCTATCTTACTATCCCCATGATCCCTCGATATGATGATCAGCTATTCTATCTTTTTATCCCCATAATCCCTTCATCATATTCATAATCAGATGAACAAAGAATATATAAACTCAAAAATATTACAAGTACAAGGAACAATTATTCCACTCTTGTAAGATTCAGGGCTATCACAGACTAAGTTTTTTCAAAGGAAAATGATTAGTACTCCACATAAAACTATTCAAATGACTGGGTATTTATAGGAAAAAAATCCAACGTTCACCTTGACCCTCCAAGTATCATATTTTATCTGAGTTTTTTCATGATGACTTGGACACCTAGTACTTCAATTGTCATATTATAACACAATATTTGATATCGTTTTCATATACACCATTTGAAGTGTAAAAAATATATCTTTTATTGGAGATATTTTTTTAGGGTATGAAAAGTTCATTAAGATAACTTCTTTGAGTCTGAGTATGATTTAAATTGAAACATTTTCCAATCAGAATAAAATATTTTGTCTGTACGAAAGGGAAAACATGATATTTTATATTTGATCTGATAAAATTATGTATGATAAAGGTGAGTATGATTATTATAATATCTAGTATCATTATGATAAAAATTTCGTATCTAGTCTCATTATGATAATCATTATGAAAAATTATATTTTTTTACTCTTTAAATATTATCCTAAGTAGGATACGAAGATTTTGTTTTCTAATAAAAACATTATAATTTTTTTGAACAATTAAGATAATAAAGAAATATGAAGTTTATTGATTTCCAAATTTTTTTTTGAAAAAGTTAATAAGATAAACTTTCGAATCAATTATATTTACACCACCCATAGTAATAAGTGGTGAATATGGTGTATTTCTCAAGGAAGCAAAAGGGAGACACGAAACCCTTACCTTAGGTTATACATCCTTAGAATGTTTATATACCTCCTATATAATATATCTATACTTATAACATATATCTTGATAAACCATAATCATATATTTCCTACCATATATTATTTACTTAAAATATTTTATGAACTATTTATCAACATTTATTTGTTAAAATCACTATTTAGGGTGATAATTTGTAAATACCCAGCATTAAGAATTACACAATAGAGGACCTTTTACCGATCTAGGTTCTAGAGAATTAGATACAAGCTTACAATTTATCTGAGTTTCAAAAAGAAAAAATAAAAAATAAAAGTCAAACTTTTCTTCTGCACACTTAAAAATGATGGCGTCCAACTTTGGAATTCGTAGTGACATTTGAAAATCATTTAAAAACTTTCGGTGAGCATTGGATATGACCAAAAATGGGTTTTAAAAACAATATCATTAAGAAATAATTTTTCATTAATTTTTTTAAATAAATGATTTTAATCAGGAAATTAATATTTCCTAGAACTTATCATCATCATTTTCTTCAGAGATTCTGAAAGAGTTTTTAGGGTAAACTCATGATGAATATTTCTAAACATATTTGGGAGTTATAAATAGAATGTATTATAAAAAGCAAGCATGCATGTGAATAGAAATTCATGAAGTTCCATTTATAAGTTTTTTAATTACCAAACATATTCATTATATAACGCGCCAAAGGTGCCGATATAAATTTACACAAGAAAAAATATACTATTTAGAATTTCACATAAAACAATGTCATTTATCACTGTGGTTTAGAAACATAAATATTATTTATTCTTTACTAAATAATTTCTACACAAGTATTTATTTAAATAAGAACCATGTGCACTTGGAAAAGAATATTAATAATGGTTCATTAAAGAATGATTAATAGCCATGGATATCTTAATAAGTTTATACTCACATGATCCTTACAATACTAGAATCATTATGAGGGAATGA
Source organism: Viscum album (assembly GCA_963277665.1). Lineage (NCBI taxonomy): Eukaryota > Viridiplantae > Streptophyta > Magnoliopsida > Santalales > Viscaceae > Viscum > Viscum album. The sequence goes on from OY728159.1 coordinate 495,709,544, forward strand.
ATAATTCATAATAATCATAACATTTTTCAAGGCCTCATACCGAGACCATATAAAAACATTCTTTCACGGACTTATTCCATGACCTAGTTTATCTCATGAGCCCTACCAATGCATTGAGAGGTTATAACGGGCCTCACCCATCACATAACAAGTCCTCTGCATTCATCACATGTCTAATAAAAGAATCTCTTTTATTCAAAGTGTAAAATTCCACATTGATT